>JAJEKV010000041.1:6069248-6813879 GCA_021234155.1 Isoetes taiwanensis
TTATTGTACTTCGTTCAGTTACATTATTGCTAGAAACCTTTGGGTAGATCTTGAGGTTTAGCATTGAAGTTGAAGCTCAACATGTTCATTAGACCCCATGCTTCTAAACCTTGCGGAACTTTTCAATATTGTTGGGGTTCTCTAACAATACTCTATGTAGTGCTAGGCAAGGTCTGGAGGTGACCATTGTATCCATTTTCATAGTTTCTCTCAAACACCTATTTAATGTCTTTAATATGAAAATCTGGACGCTCACTCGACTCGAAAACTAGGAAATAGCCACAGTAGGTTTGATTACTTACATACCAAGATTACTGATCATTGGAATCTGTAAAAGGGTATACGTCTCCCTTGACTTTGGTATGTATAGATGTGATCTTTGCTTTGTCCATCTTGTCATGTATAATACATAAATGAACCAGGTTTCCAATCTGGATGATCCTCCACATCCAATAACATGATCTACGATGATTCGGTCGTATAGTTCTTCATATGCGCTCCCATCAACCCAACCTGGGCTGCGGTTGCAGGTCTTATCAAAGTGTCGCTTCAACTGCCGCGTAAATTGCACTTTGCAAAGTTGTTTGAAGTTGCTATGGTGACGTTAATGCTTCTTCACCAACACCACTAAAGGTAGGTTGGGATATTAGAAGAATTCTTAATTCTCAGTAGAATTCACTTCTTCAAAAATACTCTTTTGAGTACGATAGCGACCTTTTCTCAACAATTTCAGCTTTAAATCTATACGCTTTTGTGTGGCATAGACTACGCATTGAAATCGTATATTTTCAAATAATATCTCCCACGGCGACGGGGTCCCTGAAATTTGTTAGTCTCGACAAACCATTGTGGCTAATGTAAGCGATCTGTTCTTCTGTTTTTGCCAATTATGCCATGAAAAGTTGGAATTGCATGGATGCACGCCATGCTTTTACACGTATCATTTACTTTAGCAAAGAGTATCTTTTGGGTTTTCTTTCTATCTTTGAAGTGCATGCTCTAGAAAGATTGTGTACATGTAGGTCCTCTCATCAGCAGTTGCTCTTGAAAAGTGGCTCTTACTTCCATGGTGTTCTATTGGCAGAATTGCATACAATCACTCGACAACAATGGGCCCATTGTCTCACGTTTGAAACGTGTTTGCTAGGATAATGTTTGATACTTCTCCCCTTTACTGAGTTTAGAGTTCCAAGCGCCAATGGATCAATATCAAGACAGTATTTTAACCTCAGACTCTGGAAAATGCACAGTATCACCACAAATTTGAACCTGCTTTATAGGCCGTACCATGATGCAAGGAACCTCCAATTGCTTGACCTAATAAAACGTTCCTTGTCACCCAAACCTTTACCTTTCAGGTTGTCTTCCAACATGAAATTGCAATACCAATATTGTCTTCCCAACCTTTCATCGTACCAGTATTCCCGGGATGCGCTAGCACAATGACTCCTTCCCTTGTGCACTTGTGCATGATTCTCCATATGCTGTTCTCATTTCTGCACCTATATAGAGGGACTAATTGTTTTCTTCAACATTCTGCTGGGAGTTGGTTTTCATTGATATTCTTTCATCTTGAGTTGGAGGGGCACCATTAACCTGAGCAAATTGCACCCTTTTTGGTCAATGATGAAAAATTATTACACCATAAGATAAAAAGAATGCGTTATTTATGGAATATGGAACTAAATCAAATTTTTAAAGCGAAATTCGCTTGGAAAGGTTTAATAATAACAATGGTAAAGCGAAATCATTTAAAACAAAATTTTCGTAGCAACAACAGAAGGAAATGACATTTATATAAATATGTCCAGAATTTTGGTGAAAATTTGGATATGAATCTAGAAAACTATATAACTGCCTAATAGGCGATGAAATTTATTATCCATAATAATACCCTAAATGAATAATATACTGGAAATGCGCTGGCGTTGTTATTTGAGCAATAAATTATTCGCTAAGAGCTAATTAACCTATATAAATCCCGGTTCATCTCAGACCTCCATTACGTCCCCGATTTTTTACGCATGCATGAAGCGTTGACCTATTTCGACCTTCCATCGAAGCAGAAGGTCTCCTGAAGCGATACTTGGTTGGAAACATATTCCCCTCCCCTCATTGATTTTCAATTCTCTCGATTAGATTGAGAGGAGTGATTGTTCGTTATGGAAGAGAAGGGAGGAGTTGAGCTCTCAATTCCTCTGATCCCCGAAGAGGAGGAGAGGAAGAGGGAGGAAGGGAGATGTCTCAGAGCACATGACCGCTCTGCCCGGGGTTGGCCTGAAGCAGAATGAAATCGGGAGGAGGAGGGAGGAGGGAGAGGAGGGAGGGAGGAGGAGGACTGGGAAGAAGATTGACAGTGAGCCGGTTTTTGGAGTGATTGCAAGAATGAACGAGGTTTGCATGTGATTTCTTTTGTTTTGTTTTTGCACCTTTCGCTACCTTTCTTTCTTCTTTGTTGCGGTATTGGAAAGAGTGATAAAGGTCAAGGCTGACTACGTTTCAGAACAACACGAAGTTTTTGGTGCGCCCTCCAGAGACATTTTTTAAGCAAATTGTAACGAAGAAACAACAAGACCTTTGCTGGCTGCTGAGACGCCAATACACGCCTGGTTTTTAATGAAATCAAGCAGTTTTCTTCATAACTTTGTCTTCAAGCGGTTTTCTTCAAGCAGTTTTACGTACGCAAATTTTTTTGGATAAAAATCAAGCTATATTCTCCCAGTATTTTGGCTCTTGCTCTAAAATTTTTGTACCTAGGAATTTTGTATGCATTTTGTCTCAATAAAGTCGGGAACACTATAAATCAACCACATGAAATCTCACGATTAGATCCACGGTAACCATAGGAAATTTTCTATGCAGACTACTGTAATTCCCGACCTGAAGTCATTTTTATGGGCGCTTTAAAATAAATTTTATTGACATATGAAAGGTACCATTCTATTTTTCGAATGCAATAAATGGAAGTAAAATCTTGGTAATTTATTTTAACAAATCGATATTCTCCATATATACCATATACATATGCGGCGGAAGGCCAGATGCGCCCGGTGTTAATTCAAGCTTAATCAATTATTCACACTAACTTTTTCTAATTGTACCTATATAAATCCATTTCACGGCTCTCAAAAGTTCTACATTTTTCTTCCTTCCTTCTACATACGGATTTCTGGGTTAAACCTGCTGTGTTTGGATCCATGAATCCGAAATCTTGGTGGCAGTTATATTCTGTCAATGTTAGATGTTTGGTTTAAGGCAATTTCTAACTAAAGACTTCAGCCTTTTGTTACGCTGGCATGCAGCAGCGAGAAATTGGCAATTCGATTAAAACAAAAGAAGAGGGACCAGATTGCGATCAGAAAACCTAGAATTAAAACCTGAAACATAATCCTCAGTTCTTCGAATCCTTCCATTCAGGAGACTCAAGGTTGGATTTCATTAGTTTTAAGTTGCATCTCGGCAGGTTAATCAAGGGAACAAGCTTTGCTGCATTTGCTGAAGGCGGAGAAGATGATGTTTATGAGAAAACCGAATAGTTTTTATATACTTTAAATACGCTGCTTTCATTCCGGTAAATTCTTGAGTTTCTTCTGGATGTGAAATCATCGCGTGCATCACTGAAGTTTCTAACGAACCGTGTGGTAGAAAGCATTAGAAAATGCGAAAGATAAACATTTGAAACATGCTAAAGCGTGTTTTTAGGGTAACAACCTTCAACATGAATACGCATTTCGGTGCATTCAATGAGGAGGGCAATACAGATGAATAAGTATTAAATAGATAGAATGAGACAATTATTTACATTTTAATAACTGAATACTATGCGGCGTTATAGTTTTCTCTCGCGATTTACGGCGAAACAATTAACATCACTGCAACTTTTACGCTCGCTCTGTAGAGGTGTCTGGATTTCTAAGTTTATAAATAAAGAGTATAACCACATGAGGCGTGAATAAATACTAAGCTCACTTCCTATTGATAGATGCGGGTTACATTTAATCACCCGATTTGTGGTAGCCGAAGATGGATTGGAATTACATTTAGACGTGATCCTTGCAGCCAGCTCGTTTGGCTCCAATCTCGGTCAGGTTGGCAGCGTAGAACACTGATTAGAACTTTTGATCTTACAACCACAGGTACTTGGGTCAAGTAGTGATGGCAATGACGCGGGGCAATGATAGATCTAGACTCTGGGGCCTTACACGGCCCATACGGAATTTCATCCTCTTATCTAATCACTTGAGAATCACGGTACATGCATTGATGAGAGTGAATCATCCGTCATTTCGAGAGATTCAAAATGAGGGGCTAACGTTTCTTAGTGGTTAGCCTCTGTGCCCGGATGCCCCAACCGCGAACCACTACCACCGAGGCGGTATCACGATGCAATGGAGATGGCTCAACCAATGGAACCACTACAGCGGGCTGCTCCTATGATGCGTGGAGGTTCAACCAATGGAGGCGGAGGTGGACCAGGAGGAGGAGGCGGGAGGTGGAGGTGGAGGCGGCGGGGGTGGTGGAAACTAGAGCACGGTGTTTTTCTTTGGGAGGTTTTACGGAAAAATTCACTATGCCACAATGGAAATGGGATGTCGATAGCCCGGCTACTCGATGGGCCCAGGGCTTGAAAGCGATAGTCACAGGATTTTATACGGTTTATCCAGTTTATCCAGATTATATACAATTGTAATCTTTTCCAATGAATACAACAAATTTTGTCTACTTCTATGTTCTACAATGTAATATTGTACATACCTTTTTAAAAGCGGTTTCTTGGCCATGCAACAAATGTTCCAACACTTTCTCCAATAGTATCCCCAAAAGGTGTCTGCGAGTAAAAGCTTCATCCATAAGCGTGATTAATTAATCGCTTCGGACATACTTATCCCAAGGCGGAATTCCATGGGTTTACATCCGGATCGATGGAGTCGATCTTGCATAATCCTACTTTCCTTTTTTGATTTGTAGTTAACATGAAACATTCATCTTCGACCTTTGCGGAAAAATTGCTATTCAACACCTACTATTGGAAATTAATGTTCAAGCTATTGGAATGAGATGAGTACGAAATTACGTAGCCATTCTTGAGAAGATTTTGAGTCTCTGAAGGCTGATTTGAGAAGCTGAAGGGCGCTATGGAAACTCTGGCGGTCGGGAAAATTCAATTAGAAGAAAGATTAGGTTAACTACGTTTAAGGGGATAAATTTGGCGGGATTTTAAAACTTAATGAAAAAGTCGGTAGGAGGGTCTTCGTCATTATTATTTGTATATGTCAAGAATATTTGGCTTTGCATTTTGTGTTTTCTTGAAATTCAAATTTCTCTATTTCTAAATCTACAGTGAAAAAAGCTATTTCTTGAAACAGCTCGGTAGCGTGTCAGAGCGACCTTCGACTCTGTTACTAGGCGACTCGGGAGATGTCTTCTAAATCGGATCGAGGTCGGGCGGGACGCGGCGGAAGCGGTGGAAGAGGAATCTCTAAACCCGGCTCTTCTCAAGTTTGGAGGGGCGTTGATCGGAATACGGAATACACGAACCCTATTCAAGGTATTTAATTTGCCACAGAATACACCTTTGTGTGGAGATTATTATGCTTGCATGAATTTGAGATATTTCCTTTCCTTGAGATTAATATACTTTGCATGAGTTTGAGTTATTATGCTTTGCATGAATTTTAAATATTAACATCGATTAATGCTCACGATTGTCCCGTTACGTAGAACATAATTTTGCTCTGTTTTATATATAGAATATAGCGGTGTTAGGCATTGGAGATAGCAATGTTCAATGAGGTTAAATAGTGTGAAATATGGATTCATGAAGGGTATGTAGCTTAAAATGTGGATGCAAAATAATTTAGTTTCAAATTAGCATAGCATGGTCAATAATAGGAGATACCAACCACGTAAGCGTGATTTGTACTAATTTAGGTTTAAATGCCGTGGCGTGATCTCTTGTTCTGAAAAGTACTCTAAAAAGTGCTCATCTTCATTTGCGGTGCTCAAGAGAAAAACCCCTACTAATTCGGGTTCTAATCACGCCAAAAAGCAAGGGCGGGCGACCGGATGCGGTACCATATGATCTCACCTTAGATGATGAAGGGCCGATTCTTATAGCAACCATGACCACGCACCTTTTTGAAGAGGAAATGGAGAGGGGTGCGAGGTGGTACGTTGACCTTGCCAAGACAAATGGCAAGCTCGACTTAACTCTCTTCTCGGGAAAAGGAAGCGAGACAAGATGGCCAAACAAGGGATCCTAATCTCTTGTGAGGAAGAGGATGACACCCAGCACCAAATTGCTCTTGGAGATTACGGAAGCGGAAGAAAGATGCTGCTCGGACTTACTCCTTTGTGAAACTCTGCATACAAGGATCGTTCATGAAGACCGGATGTGAGCGGTGAGACATGTTTTAAAGTATGGTTGGCCAACCAATGTGTGATTCGCCAATATCTATTTGCCAAGGGTTCACGGTATGCGTAGAGGCATGTTCACTAAACCGACACCAAGTCACTATTTTGCGACAAGCTAGGGGGAATTAGGCGGACTTGAAAGCTTCTAAAAGGGTCCTAGATCTAGGAAGAATGTTCAACTGCGATTTATCGAAGGCATGGAGGCTTGTTTTTTGAGAATGAGCAGGGGACAGTGGGCGCGACTAGAGGCCATGAACAAGGCGGAATAAATAAGTCTGACCATTATCCATTGGGTCTTAAGGAAACTTTGCGATCCATGTAAAAGTCCCTCATCCAGTTCACCAAGCTCCATTTATGTTAGCGGGAGATATGATCCGACACATGCCATGGAATTGTTCGAGCATGATTAGTAATCGGTCAAATGCCTATGCCCGGTGGATGTGCTACCTTGGGATATGATCTCGAACAAGCTGCTTTATGTGGGCCGACGTCCGGGAGCTATTATCAAATGATGATATTAAATATGTCATCATCGGCCAGGCAACATTAGTTGAGGCACAAAAGGCCATCATCGAGGCAGGGCCATGAACAAAGCAGGCCAAAAAGTGTTCTACAATCACTATGCGTTATAGGAGGTGTCGTATCTTGGATGCCAATACTTCACTGCGATTTGGGTGAGATTAGTGCAACTTTGAATGAAATGGGAAGACATTTCTATACAAAATGGTAATCAACACGGTTTCATAAATTGTATTCACGCCCGTGCTTTCAAATCAAACCAATTCCGCCGGGCGTGTTTTGAAATCAATCAATTCACGCCCGGGCGTGTTTTCAAATCAACCAATTGATTTGAAAACACGCTGGCGATGTTTCGATTGATTAAAACTACTTTGGCGTGAAATTTTGATTAACTGCGCCTTTGTGAATTGGTTTTGATAAAGCCATTAATAACTTTATTCATTTCACGCCGGGCGTGATTTTCTCTTCATCAATTCTATTCAAATCGCTTTAGCGTGTTTCTATTCTGTAATCTTGATTCAATTATACGTACTATTCTGGTCATACGTTGAACAAGCTGCATACGGATCATACGAAAGCTCATCCGATGGGTGGAATATGGTACCCCCATTGCCCACCTAAAGACCTAAATTCGAGTAGGTCAAAGTCTAATGTGAGCATTCAAATTTCTTTGGAATTGGACTGATAGCAATGAGACAATTATCACGAGGTGGAATCAGCCTTAAGAAAAATCTGGCAAAGAAAATCAAAAGAAAAAGGTGGTGATGACATTGCGTTATCATTTTGACGGGAATAAGCTCATCCAAAGCAAATTGTCGGGACCAACAGACTCGTATAAGATTGTGTTTTGTAAGGAGGCAGTATGGCTCAAGTGGAATGAATGCAGGGGCGGCTTATGCACAAGGAAGCTGCGGATACTATGGGTAGGAGTGCCTCTGTTGATGTAAGCATCTTTGACTTGAATGTAGCGAGATGAGAAAGACTCGGGGGCTGGGCGTGCAATGAGACCATTTGGGTTTTAAACCCGATTAGCTGAAGGAAGTCTTATACAAGAAGGTGCTTTCACCAAGGATAGGATGTCCTTCGTTGAGTGCTGCATCATGTAAAGGATGTACGTTACATGAAGTCAATTTGTGGGAGCTGAGTTACAAAAACTATCGGGGATGTGGCATTATCTTGAAATTGGATTCTTTGGACAAATACAAAGGTCGATTAATGATGACATCAAGAAGTTTAACATTACGGTCAAAGGACTTCCTAAAAATTGGAAGGCTAAAAATACAAAACATAAGGAGACTCTACCCCTAAAGGTCTTGCTGGCTGAGTTGAGAAGAAAAAGTGGCCCTTGTGAAGAAGATTCTTTGGAGAAAGGCGACAACATCCGATTATTCGATCTCCATTGGGTACAAAGGTCTCTTGCAGTTCAACCGGCCTTAAAAATATATCACTCTTTGTGTTGGACAGCGGGGGTGGGAGAGGAGATATGGGCATGAACCGGGAGGGACTACGGTAGCTTCTTTACCAGTACATAGGATTGACAAGCGAGAGGTCCTTCACTATTGTCATCGTTTGTCCTTGGTGAGTCACATGCATGCACTATCTCTGCTCATGATGGGAGTGCCTCAAAGTTATTAGGGAGGGATGCCTAATATATGATGTTAAGGATAATGAGGCTTCGCGAGCGGAAGATGGCACATGTGATCTTTATTATGATATCCATCTTTGTCGGACGAGGAATATGATATTGCTAAGGCCAAAGGGTGACAATAGCGGTGCATGGGAATGTTTTCTTCTAGATGATCCAGACTTAAGAACTATATTCTTTCATACGGATCCAGGATCGATCAGAACAGGATGAGTCGAGAAGAGGATGAGGATGGGACCCCCTCTAAGTGGGAAATCAAGTCTGAGCTACAAACTAAGGAGAAGGGCCCCTAAAATAAAAATGGATTTCCCCCGTCTATGGCTGCTTACCTCGTCGAGGCATTTGCTCAATTGATACAACACTGCTTGGAGCTTCATGTTGGAGGTTATATTGCCGGAGGAGGCTCTTATGGGTGCAAGAAGATGTCAACTTGCTTTGTGAGTGATGAGGCGGGGCCAAAAGACTTTCTTGAACCATTCCTCATGCATGTGCTTGCCAAGTCTCTAAAAGGCCCTTATGGCAACCTGAAATCATCAACAATCAAAAGTCTAAGTAGACTTGTCCAATTCGAAAGTGGGCGTTGCTCACGGAGAGGAACTAATGTCTGCAGACGATAAGGAAAGCGATAATGAACAAATAAATTTGCTAAACTGGTTGCTCAAAGTCTTTGTGATGGCGGCGAACTTAGGGAATATCCTTGCCCACATTGCGGGTGATGCAAGCAACAATAGAAATAATTCACGGGTTAACAATGAAATAATTGGCGAAACCAGAAAATGAAGGCGAAGGCGGCTCTAGTGATTCACAGGTTTGCCAAATCAATAGTAAAATAATGTCGAGTTGTGAAGGGCCTTGCGGAACTAATAGAAAATAACAATTCTAACGATCGGAAGAAGAGCGAAGATTAAGGGTGGCGGAGGGAGAATGGCCTTGGCGATGGCCGAAAGATGATAGGTATGGCCTTGCCCACGAAATAGCGCCAGCGTGATTTAATTTGTATTACCTTTGAATTAAATCGCGCCAAGCGTCTTTGATTATTTTTTCGTTGTCAAACTAAATCACGCCGAAGCGCGATTTGGTTATGACTATTTCAAATCACGCTTGGCGTTTGTATTGTTTGTGTTATAATTATCTTGCTGACCGGATACATGTTTGATGTTTCGACTTCCATTGCGTTTCTAAGAAGGTTGTGGTGTTAGGCCTAAGCGGTCCTTTGCAAGACTTTTCGAAAAATAAAGTGGCTGAAACGGTTTCATCGGACACCGGTAGAATCAAACACCAAGTGGATCTATCCAGCCGCGCTTGAAGGAGATGCTAGGCGAGGCATTCGGGTTATTTCGAGTTGGTATTTGGTCATCCATGGAACTAGGAACATCAAGGATACTTTGGAGCCTTTGGGAAATCGTGAAATTGGTTGACCCTTTGGGATCGGAACAAATGTGTGAAGTTCACTAATCCCAAGGATCCAACGGGCAAGCCTATCTTCATCAAACACTTGAGTAACATGATGGGCGAACTTGGTATCGAGAATAAGGATGATATAATCATAGTGGATGATGATGCTCTCAAATGCTTCTACAATCAAACACAGGGCCGCAGATCCACCATCTTCGATCCAAAAACTTTGGGATGGATGATTTTACGGTGAAGTTTGTGTCTATTATGCATAATTTGGCTATGGGGATGACGGTGGGTGAAGTGTTAGATTCGTACCCAGAAGCGGATAGAGCGGTGACATGGAACCACACCTTGTTAAATCATTGGAAAAACATGGATTGATCCTTAATGTTTTATTGGAATATATGATATTTTTGTATGATATTTGTGCCATGTATCGATAATTTCGAAGTGCGGAATTGCCTACAAAATAATGCAATTTGTTATTATCAAACCTAATATTATCATCTATTGAGCAAGCAATATTTGTCTCATCTATGTTAACAACTTGCTCTTCATTTTACGCATATTTCAATTCGCATATGAAAAGTCACCGTGAATCGCAACCTTATGTTATTTTTGAAGTCCAAAAAAAAAAGATTAAAAAACAAAAACCCCTAGAAGACAATAGCAGGTTGGCGTGATTTTGGAGTTGACATAATCCCAATTTAATTGGATGATGGTTAATTCAATTCATAAGCATTCATTACAAGACAAACATGAAGTAAATTACAGAAGCCAATTCATATTAAGGAAGCCAGTTCAAAACAATATTTCAGATTACAAGTGTCTCACAAAACAATGCTTCAAAACAGAGTTTCAAACTTAAAATCTGGCATCAAACGGTAAAGTACAGTGATCATTTTCCTACACAATCATTTTTGCTCAGTTTTCTCTTCTTCCTTCAAGGTTTCTTTGTCTTAATTTCTTTAATGCCACAACAATCTTACATGCACCTTGCTGATCTTGTACAGTAAAATCAAAAACACAATTCTGCATGCTCGCACCTAGGAAACAAGGACCACCGACATTCTGCACATGATTGTCCTTCAGCACGTGATTGTCATTCAGAATAATAACCTTGCTTTTAGGAATTGGCATCTGAAGCAACTCATTATCAAAGAACATTTGTTATGGATTATTTTCTTTATTCCACTGTTTCTGAACAATTCCTGGCTGAACACCAACTAATGCAAGATTCTCAGATAATGCAACATTCTTACCTTTACCTTCTGCACTTGTTACAGAACTAAGAGAATTTAAATCAACCTCATGCAAGACACCTATTTTCTTATCAGTAGCAACTACCACATTATCCGAAACATCAGGCTTCTCATTATCAATGTGCAGTGATCTACTCTGATTTGAAACTCCAAATTCCAGCAACTTTTTCTTCTCAACTTCCTTAGACAGTATAGACTCGCATGTCTTCAACGAGCCATCATCATTAATAGGGTTTGAAATAATATTCATTGCAGCCTTCATCTGCAAGTCCTTGGTTCTGCCATACCTAGCAAATAAGATAACATATAATTTACTTTTCATAGGCTTCTACCAATCTATGATCCGTAATGCGCATACCTTCTTCTGCTGGAACATTGCAAGTCTAGTAACTACTGAAACACGGCCAGACTTATTGCAGAATGCTAGGTTGATTTATAATAGTCCCCATAACTTTGATCCAACCCTTTATCATTTTCACACCCACTCTTGTAGTAAAATACCAAGCCTGATACAAATAGAATTAGTAACTAATACAAGATAAAAAAAAAAAGATAAAAGAAATAAAGATAAAAAGAGAAAACTTACATTACCAGATGGTCGCCATATTGACATCAGAAAGAAGCTTCGAGATTTAGTATTATCCTTTTTCAGGTAGGTGATGCATATACTACCTATAGATAAGTACAAAATATGTCTCTTGAGTGAAAACAAGATCTCTAAAATGAGAATTATCAAATCGAATCGCAAACACTTGATAATTCTTAGTCTCTCGCTCAGTGAAGCAGATAAACTCCCCATCAGCATCAATATCAACATTGAAATTATGGTCAATGTCTGCAAGCAAGTCTACCTCAACTGTAAACTGATTGCAGGTGCCTTAACAGACTTGATACCAAAATCCTAGAGCATCTAGCAGCAAGAATAAATGCATATGTCGCCTTCTTAAACACATCTGAGCCATCCAATGTAAGCATCGCGGCCACCACTACCACTCTGCTTCATCAACTCGTCATCCAAAGGTAAGAAATCTTGTACATCACTTGCATGCTCCTGTCCATACTACTCACTGCCTTCAACTTCTTCAGCAAAGGAATCAAACTCAGCTTTATAATTCTCCTCTGCAAATTTAATCATTGGCTAAGAAGTCAGGCATCTGATCAACTACTTGCTCAAAATCTCTGTCTTGTGTGATCTGTGCAAAATTATGCTAGGTTTTCATAGTAGAATTGGCCATTATCTCATGTCTTAAATACAAACACAAACAACAGACATAATACAATTTATGTCTCCTAATAATCGTGATTACAACCATCATGATTACAGCCCGCTCAAATAACCTGCTCAAATAATGCATGTGGATGTCCATTGCTCCAGAATTAATGATGATATATAAAGGCTAAATTTTGCCAAAAACTGAATCCCAGTTTAGGGATTGCGGATAGTGAAATGGGACATTAAGATCAATGAAAAAAGATTGGTTATGCGATATTTGTATGCATTGTTGTTTGAGAGAGTTGCATTTACAACACACTATAAATTGGAAGAGTTCAGGGTTTTTCCATTGGATAAATAATTAAGCTTTTTAATCTTGACAATTATACAATTTTTTCATATACAAAGAATATATTTTCTGTGTTTGACCAGTCATTTCTGATGTGTAGTGTGCCTCTGAAAAGCACATTCTTAAGTGGGCATGATGATACCTATAGATTAAGGATAGAAGTTATGTTTTTTTGGTCAATGTGCAGTATTTAGGCTGTAGGAAGCCATCTAGTTATTAGACATCATATTAAACACTTAACAATATTATGCAAATATGCAGGTGATGCGAGACTGGTATTACATATGGATAGGAGGAAGGTAAGCACTTTTGATGATCAACTGTTGATTTTTACTACTTGTTTCTTATGGAGAAAGCTTAAAATCTTGTACTACTTTGGTTTTGCAGAATAGTCCAATGATTCCTCCTCCTCATAGACAAGAACCTATTCAATATTTATCACAAGTGCAATATTCATCTCCTAGTATCGTTCCACAAAATGGAATAGCATATTCATCGTATCCCCCATATTATGATGACCCTTTATGCCTTCAATCCATACCATACCCCCCATCATCAGCATCTACTCAATCTTATCCTCCTTATAGTTACTATCCGCCACTATCATCATCTACACAATCATATCCTCCTCAGCCATTGTCACGTCAGCACGGACAGTCGGGACGAGGAGGCCGACTCAGATCACCTCCCACTCTATGTGAGGCTGGCACGCCCGCCCTTCTGCGGCCCCTCATAGCGATACCTTGCCGACCTGGGCTGGCGCTTGGATTATGAGCAGGCGGAGGGTTACGCTGACATGCTCGCAGAAGCCCTCCCGACAGTTCTGCGGGCCCACATGCTGGAGCAGCAAACCGACCAGCTGGTTGAGCTCCTCAGAGCAGTGGCAGACAGGTGCTTTGGGAGACCTCCCCCATGCCAGAGATCAGAGGCCGCAACCTTCCCGCGTAATAGATGGTTTGATGCTGAGTGTAAGAAACGCAAATGCGCACTCCGTCTCATCGTGGATCAGGACACGCGAGCTCAGGCCACCAGCCATTACCGTGCCTTCCTCAAGGAAACAAAGGCAAGGTACCCGGCAAGGCACCAAGGAGAAATGTTCGACCTACTTGGGCCCCACCCGAACTTTGTGGCGCAGGTACTCTGCAGCCAACCACGAACCTACGGGAACATCACGGGCAAAGGTAATGGGAGCGATATCGCGAACAGCCTTTATGATCCCCGAACACGGACGATGTACCCCCTCAAGAATATGGCTCAATCACCGGTGATCACGTAAGAAGATGTCGAAGAGGGTCGCAGCGCCGGCTAATGGGAAGGTAGCGGACTTGGGCGGCACGCAAACGGAAGTTGCTCAAGTGGGCGGGACAGCCCATGGTGCCCGCCCTTGCTGGACCGCTCAACGAGGCACCGCAAGAGGGTTTTCCCTGGCCATGGACCACAAGCGTGGGTTGTTCCGTTCCGATTTACAAGGGGGGACCCACACTATCCAACCAATTACCAACCATCATGGTCGCATTTCGGTGTTTGGCAAGCCGTGGCGTGGGCATTCTTGAACAAAGAAAATAAACGGGATGGGGCAGAGGAAGTCGTGGCACTTACCCGGCGGGCTTAGATCCCGACATTCGACCATTGATCACATCTTCACACTCGGGCCCACAGTCGAGGACAGCGAACCGTCGGAGGACCTCATCGCTGTTTTATGGACTTTGCAAAAGCTTTTCGACCACGCATTACCGAAAAGTTGTGGGCGAGATTGCACCATCTGGGGCTCCCTATGGATTTGCAGAACGCAGTGTACAGACTGTATGAGAGCTGCACAGGCCGCATGCAACCGGAAGGACGGTCATTTGCCACTAACATTGGAGTTAGGCAAGGTTGTCCTCTCTCACCCATACTCTTTGGACTTTACATTGACCAGTTGGAAGCCTGGCTTGCTGTCAATGGGGGGGACAGTATACAACTCTTGCACCAGGTCATCCTGCAGCTCATCTATGCGGATGATGTAGACCTCTTGGCCCATACACCAGAGGGCATGTAGGCACACCTAAATGCCCTGGATACATTATGCCCGGCGACGGACATGCGTGTCAACCTGGCCAAGACTAAGGTGGTCCTCATATCCTCCTCACGTCATCCAGCACCTCCGGCGCTCACTTATCAGGGGCAGATGGTAGAGGTCACACCCAGCTACAAGTACCTGGGGGTGGAATTTCCGTCCTCAATGTATTGGGATGCATCTATTCGCCTTTAGGTGACCGCAGGTTGGAAGGCGTTGTACGCAATGCAAAACAATAGTCCGCAGGGCGGGCGAGTCATGGGGACCACTAGTCACATTTGTTCCCGCACCGGGGTGGAGCCAGTTCTTACGTATGGGGGTCGAGGTGTGGGGCCCAAAGTGGTGTCTTTGGCGACTTAGAACGACTTAGAGCAGGTCCAAAAGGCATTTTTTGACGCGCACTTGGGGTCAAGCCCTCGCCCATATCGGATCTTGTTGCGGGAGACAGATTCATGCCCCTGCAAAGATGCCCCTCGATAGACACATTGTTTGTTTCCGGAAGGTGGCCAAAGATGTGGCTTACACTCGGCCCCGCGACTTGGCTTACGCTGTGGCGATGAGCCCGCAACGTCTCAGGGCTTGTTGGAAGGACAAGAGAGCCCAGTGGCTGGCACGCTGGAATGTAGATGCACATAGGTGCGTCCAGGCGCACACAGACGCCGGCCGGGATAGGCTGAGGGGGTACTTGGACTCTTGTTTCCTGGGGAAGCTCTGGGACCACCACACATGGAAAAAATTAGTGGCTATTAATAGCCAAATGGCGATTTTTTAGGGGGTCTAGACAATTTTTGCGGCGAATTTTATGAAGAGAGATTTCTTTAAAAAAAAATAAAAAATAGCCATAGCTAAAACTAGTACTCCATTATTTTTTTAAGATTAGTCAAACTATTTTCCCCCTTTTCTTTAAGGAAAAAGGGATTAGCCTTTCTTTATATTACAGTAATTACATATTAAATCATTAATAGCCAAACCAAAATGAATTACTATTATAGACTTTTACATATCCCCACCTACCATTATCAGTGATAGTTTTTCAAACTATGCATTTCTATTACATATACCATATATGCATCTTCAAAAAGGAATTGTAAGAGATGGCCAATCTCTTTCTAGATGCCCGAATTGGTTGCATAACAACTTCCCTCAAGGGTTAAAGATAAATGCAATTTGATCACCATATCTAGAAGGTGTTATTGCATTGAATGTTGTTCAGATCATGGATATTATAAGCTATGTTGTGAGCTTTTGTTAAAAGTTTTTTAATATTATTGTATATTTCTTGATTGTTGATTATAATTTGTAATTGCAGTACATATAGCTAAAGCTACAGAATTTACATTTTTTTGCTTTTTCCAGTTAGAAAAATAGTCAAGTGAAAGTTTATAGTACTTAATTCAAAGTTTTGCCAAGTCCAAGTACATACAAATGTAATGGTAATAATAACTTTAGCCAAATGTATATCATAAAGTACTGTAAAATTTTCAAAATTGCCAAAGTATTTTTTATGGAAAAATATATAGCATGCTTAATTTTTTCCCTACCACCATGCTCTGGAACAGGTAAAGGTGGCACACTACAAACAGCACATAAACCCCACCCTAGTTCGAGGCCCACAACTCTACCTGCGTTCTCAGTTGCCTATGAAGAAGCGCAGGATCATCGCGTCCATTCGAACAGGGGCCCACCATCTTCGGCTTGAGATGGGTCGGTGGGTTGGAGAGCCGCGCCAGGACAGGCTTTGTCAGTGTTGCCCGCTGGGGGTTGTTGAGGATGAAATGCCTTCCAGAGCTGTCCAGCCTATAGTCGATCGATTCGCTCGCTACATTCTCTTGGTGCGACTGGTGCGCCTCCGCACGAAGCTACTCGAAGACAGCCGGTCGGTTCGATCCCTTGGCTCCTACCTCCAGGAGGTTTTGGATCTGCGGACTCACCTCTGCCCACGGGCGCCTACCTGAGGTGCCGGGAATTCATGTGTATATGTATATTTGTACAGCTGCCAACATGCTTGTTGCTGCGACGGTTTTTCCCTCCTAAGGGGGGGTTTTTTAATCCGGGTAGCAACGGGCTTGCTGCACCCGTGTAATTTGGGTCCCATAGGCCGATTGGCCTCCGCGGACGATAAAAGAACCTTCCTTCCTTCCTTCCTTCCTCAAAGTTACTATCCTCCACTGCTGCCATCTACAATTCATAGTTGCTATTTACCTCTCAACTATGCCTTCCTTCCTTCCTTCCTCAAAGTTACTATCCTCCACTGCTGCCATCTACAACTCATAGTTGCTATTTACCTCTCAACTATGTGTACAATCCACAACTATATCCACTAATTTGCCAACAATAAAGAAAAAGAAGCACTTTATAATGTATTGAGGATCAGAATTTGGAATTCTCATGGAGGATGCGGATTATGTAGCCAATAGTGGACAATTCTATTCCTTGTGAGTTTACTTGTAATCTTATTTCAAGGCAAAAATAATGGAAAAGAAAAAAAGGGGGGACTAGACTTTAAAAAACTCAGAAATTTGTTTAAAAAAAAAAAAAAAAACTTTTCTTTTCTCTGGCTCCCCATGTTTAGATAAGGGAATAGGCAAAAAAAATATGTCCACGGTGGCTGTCACGAACTCTCTTTTTACCAACTCTTATTGGTTTGAATTGTTTCAGTTGGGGGCTACCAACCACGTGCACCTTCAATCTAATAAAAGACATTCTTGATGTTTTTTTTTTCTTTTTGAAGGACGTCAACTTTTATTGGAAATCTAAGCTAAAAGACAGATACGACATGCAAAGGCAGGATTAAAATCTCACAGGAATTTTGATCACTGAGTAGGACCACCAGCCTATGCATAAGATGATACATTCAAATATATATCAAAGATTACTGGGGTTTCAATTACCGAAAAAGCAGATGGACCTCCTGAGGGGAGCCAATGCCATTGCGATTGCGATTAGGGACATGGACACCGTATAGTGAGTAGCCATACATATTTGTTTTGAATGTTGAATCCATAGTCCAACCCCTGTTCGGACTATATTTCATCGCTTGTTCCAGCATCCACCTGTCTTGAATGACCACAATCCAGGGCCGCAATGCTGGGCCATCGTGGGTGGGTGCATAAGATTGATGATAAATGATCTTACTGGACCTCATCCAAGCATCCATACCACTCTCAACGGCATCCCAATCTGGACCAAGAAATGCTCCTGCATGAGACGTGACACTTTGTATAGAAGGAACCAAGGCTAAACAATCAAAACAATTTCGTCTTTCCAAAGTAAACGAGTGAACATATCTTTGAGTCGCAAGTGGTAACCAAAACGCCATATGTCCTCGTGTGCCAGTTTGAATCGGTAAGTGGCTCTTTCAATAGGTCTCATGGTATTACACATCTCTTTTCCCCTCTCCATCATATTACTCCATACAGCCTAGAAGTCTCTTGTGTCCAGTAGCATGTTTGCTGCCTCTTCTGCAATAGAGGGATGTAAGGGACGAGACCATTCCTCATTTTTAGACAATGGATTGTGGCCATCATGTCCTTCACGTATGTATATGCTGGCAAAACCATCTTTGCTATGGTTGCTTGGCATCATTGTACGGAGGCGAAATCCACATCTACTTTTGAAGCTTCTTCTCGTCTGCCTTCCATCCCGTATGCCACACCTTCAGGCATCATCCCCCCCGGATGACAAATGTAATCTACACATGTTGTGCTATCTCTCCAGCTTCTGATATGACGTGGAACCAATCTCGAAGCAATCTCACCATGTGCTCCACCTGCAACTGCTCCACCCGGCTCTCTAGTAAGTCACATGGAACTTTCTCCTCACATGTAAATAGGCTTTCTCTACTGATGGGATTCACGTGACGGACATTATATTTACATGCTGCTATGCATTGCCTCACATAATCTTCTGGAATGCCATGAAACTTGGCTCCAAAATGCCATGTTTTTTTTATGTTCTCCAGGGTAGGGCATATAGGCAGGTGCTCTAAATATGGATCAACATGGCCTTTAAAAATAATCTCCTTCCACATCCATAACGGGGGGATATAGAGCCACTGTCCAAAAGTCATGCATATGAGAAGATTAGTTTCTGGATCAACTTCTAGTTTTTTTTCTGGAAACTCAACCACCTTTCGATTATCTGTGTGCTTTGTGGCTTCTGCGACTGCCGAACATACCCAGCAGGGAATCTTGGATCAGCGCCTAGGATATCTTCGATAGAGGATTGGACATGAGTTTTGACGCATTGCACCATCAAAGAGTATGATGCTTCCTTGAAAATGTAACCTTCCTTTGAGTTGATTGAAGGTATAGGTGAATATGATCCAACGGAGTCTCCCTCATTCAAATGATTATCATAATCACCACTCGGTGTTACATGGTCTTCATCATCTAGGTCCTCATATTTATCAAAAAAAATAGTAATTAATTTTGGCAACCACCGAGGGATGGCGCCTCCTCATTAAGATGCACGAGGATCGAGATGCACGGGAGGGCAAATCTTGGTCTTTGTGCAAATTTAGAGAGGTTTTTTTTTTTTTTTTTAAACCTCCCCACATTTCCGTGGAAACCTCCCCTGTTTTCTTAATTTAAAACCTCCCCAGGCCATGTCAGAAAGTTGGAGAGGTTTCTACGAAAAGAAGGGGAGGTTTAAACCTCCCCTGTTTGCTAGTGTTTTCTACTAGGGGTTATATTAATTCTACAGATAGTATGTGAAACTTGATCACATCGTCGATTGCATATTAGTGTTTTCTACACACAACACACTTTAAATATTGGTTGGTTATTTTAATTCTACAGATAGTATGTGAAACCTGATCACATCAATGTACAACTTGGTCTTTTATATATCAACATTACATAAAGGATAAAAGTTTGTAGCAAGAAAAGGTAAGCTAATGTTCTTTTATCAGCGTTAGATTATCTGATAATAAGATTTTGGAGTCTACTAATAAGTTGATCGAGCAAGTTTGTTTGTGTTCACTCGGTCATTGAAAATAGATTCAATTTTAATGTAACCGCCACAAAGGAATGAGACGGTAGGTTAACTTCTATATTTGGAACGATGCTTGGTATATCTTGTTTGAAGACATTTAAGGACTTTATCTGTGGGACAACCTGACAAAAAATACAGATTAGTGAAACATATATCCGCTGTATTTCATGAACGTAATGAGTTGCCGAGAAGCGCACCTTATTTGGAGAAGCGAACGAATTTTCATCCATAACATTAGAAGAAGAGAGTACCGTGATTGTTGAAGTCGACGTATCAATAACGTGAGATAAACTACGGATCACTATTTCAAGTAGTACATCATGCTTCCCAAAGTTTACTGCCTATGTTAAATAAAGGCCAGCGACCTCGTCAAGATAAATAAATCCTTCTCATCAAATGCATATGTAGTTTACCTTAACAATTAGATTTTCGGATGCCCGCACAGCCGACATTACTACCATAGGGGCTGTGCCATTGAAAGCTTCAATGGAAAAGGAAAGGATTTTTGCACCGCTTGAATGCTTAAAAAAGTGCTGAACCCAATAACTAGGAGTCCCGTACTGTTGCCATGAATCGAAAACAATGCTATCTGGATTCCATCTGCCAAAATATCAAGTGACTTGTGAGTCTAGCATATTCAGATTACGGAGCACAGGTTACCTTCGATCATTGTTGTTGACGAAAAGTGGTGCATAACTTGCCATTTCCACAATGTCGCTGGATATCAAGGATTCAAAATCAGGTTAGTTAGCTAGCTTCTCCTCGTGTGTCTATTTCCTTACCTATTTAATTCTAGGCCAATAAGAAATGCGCCTTCTGCTAATGCAGCTAACAGACTCCCTTGCCCCGCATCCCCTCCTGTTACTGCATATTCACTCACAAATGCCTGCAAGAAGATGAGTAGAAGATTGCATACTAAATGGATATAATCCTTTTCATTTATACCCTCACCTTTGGACCATCTCTGCTTATATAATCAAATTGATGAGCCATTGAAAATAGAGTGGATGCAGATGTATAAATCTGACACAAGAAAAACATTGGATAAATTAAATGTGATTGTCTATTTATGTCCTTATCAGGATGTTACATACATGAAAGTCATAGAGATCTGCTGGATGGTCAAGTTGTTTTGATGACCCATCGCAGTTGGAAATCAATTTGATGTCAGGATAGCTCAACTTAATAGCTTTATAAAACTTCATATAATTATCTGATTGAATAAACAGAGTTTTAATGAATACAACTGCTAGGAAGTAACTAGGAGCAGAGATACAAAGCCAGACATTCAAACCTCGATAATATTGCTTTCCACAGTCCTCATTTCCTATAGCAATGTGGTTCAGTTTAAATGGGTCGGGGTGTCCCATACTTGCACGCAATGCTCCCCATTTTGTATTGGTAGGGCCTTTGGCAAATTCGATACCGTCAAGTATGTCCTATGCAAAAGTTTTAGTTATATCTATATCTATATTCAGCACATAAAATTCTAAAAAGATGCTACCTGAACAAATGGTCCTATAAGACTCGGAGAAACCTCATCTGTATGACTAATGCCTGCACAAGATTGCATATATGGCTTTCCAGATTACACACTATACATGATACAAACAGGGCATGTTTGGTTCATCAGACCATTGTTGAAAACCCAAACTGGAGTAGCCCGCAAATCCTCAGCAAGCTGCAATTGGAAGACCAATATCAACAGGGATGCGCATGTGATAAAAAGCGGGTGATCATAGTTAAATATATCACTTCTCATTTACCTGCAGCAGCTCATAGAAGCCAAGGCCATCATCAGACCAATAACTCCACACATCACCAAAATGACCAGGCCGTTCCTCCCAGGGTCCTACTGAATCTCGCCATCTCCATGCATTTGCTAGCCTGACACCCTCAACATAGCAGCCGCCTGCCTCATAACAAATCCAATCTCCAACAGTTACTAAGATATATGAAAATGTGTTTGAAGGTACCTAACCTGGGAAGCGTATAAATCTGGGATTCAGATCTTCAAGCATAAGGGCCAGCTCTTTACGAAATCCATGTCCCTGCATAGAGGGTTCAATTTATTACCATTTACAGGATCTTATTTCCATGCAAATGATAACAAATATAAAGGAATCTAAAACAAGTTGAGAAAACATCTTAACAAAGACTATCAGCAGGTATACCTTATACGTATCCACTGGCATGACCGAAATTTGATCAAGCCAAATTACTCCTTTCTTTGAGCTAGTTAATACTAGTCTTCCATAGTGGTCAGTCAAATTTGCCTCCACCACCAGTGTCTGCTTGCTCCATTCTTGACTATTAGATTCATCTATACTGCATGTCAAGAAATAAGCCTGAAAGGAGAGTTTCTCAAAGATTTGAACACATATATGCACACATCTGATACTCACAAAATGTTTGCTTCAGCCAATTTCCATAGTCCATCACCAGAAACAAACGAAACAGAAAGAGATACTGAGTTTGTGGATTGGAGCCAAAAGGTAACCAAATACTGTGCTCCAGCTATGATATTCTGAAATAATTCAGAAAATCTGAGTTATTCCTACATTCCTGAAATCTCAAACTAATATCACTTACCATGCCCCAAAAACCAGGATTGGCGACACCTGCACCACCATGAGGACATTCTTCACAGAGTACCTCCATTTTCAGAGCAACCGGATTGCGGACAAAGCATGAGGATCTTTCAGTCGATAAGCGCACTTGGGACTCATTACCTATTGGATACCATGGATCAATGCTGGAGGGAGTATTTAGACCCCCTGCCTCAAAACCTGCATTCAATTTTACGGCAGACATTCAAATTTGCAGTTTTTTATTCTTGAAATGGCCTACAATCAAGTACCTCGATTGCTCACGAGTTCAGCCCACAGTCCACCGGTTCCCGCATGATTTATTTCCTGCGCTAAGAGAATCGTTCAAATTCTAAAAGAAGATATGAGAAAAGAAATATACCTCAAAGAAAATGCCGAAGAGTGTAGATGGTATTAAGCGGCCTGGACGGCTAATGTCCACATGCAGTGCCAATTTCGAACCTGCTTCAGCATTGGCTGCACTGCAACATAGTAACACGGACACGAGAAAGAATGATGTTACCCCCATTTTTTCTCAAAATTTCTGCCTGCTTCTTAAGACCCTGCAAACGGCTGGACAAAATAAAAGCATTTGCAATTTTTTCGCAAGAACTGGTTCTTTTTTGCGGAAACGGGCCTGCCCCATTGTACAAACTGGATAGGAACGAATATACAATAGGAAATTTAAAATAGCCACGTACCGATTCAACTCACTCACCACGTTGCAAACTTGGGTCCAAGATTACCCTGCACTTTGCACTTGGGGTTCTCGTCAGGGCTCGGGGTTCTGGTCAGGGCTCAAATTTGATGGCTTTCATGCCTAGGTAGCCAATGGCCAAATGCCTGTCATACAGAAGGGCCATCAAAATACGATCAAATTATATACTCCCGAATGTGGTTAGGGTCCCAAGAAACGGAAACCTCCCAAATTTTCCTACTTGGAAACCTCCCCAGCTTTCCTGCAAAGCCTGGGGAGGTTTCCACTTCTGCTAACTTGGGGAGGTTTCCAGGCAAACTAACCTGGGGAGGTTTCCAACTTTGTTAACTTGGGGAGGTTTCACAAATCTATTATTATTTATGATATTTTTTGATCTACGGATAACAGCCATTCATAATAACCTAAAATTAATGTGAGCGTCTACAATTAATTCTTTCCTCTTTTCGTATGCAGTTCTATTTTTGTTGCATGTTTTCCTTTTCATTACATTCTTGAAGCTAGAGGAGGAGCGCACAGATCGGATGAGGCCGATTTTGAAGAGCACTTCCAATCTTCTACTGTTGTTTGTTTCTCTGATTGTTCTTGGATACTAGCGCCTGATTTCGTGGGTTTCCATTTTTTTGCTGATCAAACCCATAGAATCCAGCAGAGGCAAGGAATCCAGGGAACATCCGGCTTCCAGCCAGCAGACCCATCCGGCTTCCAGTCCATCTAGCTTCTAGTCCAAAATCCGGTTCCGTGAAGCTTGCAAGAGGTTTTAAATCCGGTTCTGTGAAGCTTTCGGCAGCAAAAAATCCGGTTCTGTGAAGCTTTCGGCAGCAAGGATTTGAAAGCAGGTTCTGAAGCAGGTTCTGAAGCAAAACGTACCACAGGGTCTCCCATTTTGCCGCTGTCGCTGTTTTCTTTCATTTGGGTCTTCACGAAAACCTGAAGCAGGTTCTGAAGCAGGTTCTAAAGCAACACGTACCACAGGGTTTCCCATTTTGCCGCTGCCGCTGTTTGCTTTCATTTTTGGGTCTTCACAAAAACCTTCACGTTGATGCAACTCTAGTTTTGCACAAATTTCGGCAGCAAAATCGTGACAGTGATTTTTTTTTGGCGATCCAGCTTCCAGAAACATGGCTTATTGACTGCTCAGGTATAATATTTCCTAATACAATTTTTGTTTCTGCTTGCATCTTTGATTCAAGTTTGAATATGCAGGGAGTAACTGGCTAGCTGATGGCTGGCTGATTCAAGGCACAAGCTCAAGATTTAAAAGAAAAAAACCAAGAAGATGTAGAAGATCTTGAATCTGTCATTGTTTATTTCTGAGTTCTCCTGTTGCAAGTTTGCCTTCTTAAAAGGTAAAATAATCTTATCTACTACTATTTTTTTCTTAAAAAATGAGAGAGCAGATTTTGTTTGAAGATTATTTTATAGCTGGAAACACTGGAAATACACTGGTCTGTAAAAAGGGATTTTTCATTTCAAGAAACTTTCCCACTTGAAAATGCTGTAAACAGGGATTTGTTTTGTCCAAAATTTGTTATACACAGGAATTACCTATTTTGTTTTTTGAGGAACCTTTCCAAAGTTGCAATACAAAGGGAAATTATCCATTCTTGTAAATTTTGTGAATAGTTATCTTTTGCTAGTATGACTTTTGCAATCCTAATGAATAGTGTTCATTCCTAATCCCAGTGTTTTCCGCAATCTCGAATGAGTAGTGTTTATTCTCAATCCCAAATGAATAGTGCTTTCCACAAGTTCGAATAACCGCAAATGAATAGTGTTTTTTTTTTTTCCAATGGGGTATTGTCTTTCTTTCTCTCTTTTTGTATTTTTGTCGAAACAAAGATCTAAAGTACTAGTTTATCCCGAATTCATGATAGCAAATTGATGCTTGAAGAATTCAAACTATCTTTATCGTTTACCATGATAGTTCTAAAATCATAGTCGCAAATTGGTAAATGACCTATGATTTTGTGTTTAATTATGCTACTTCGTTTAGTATTCGCTAATATTCTACAATGCTAATGCTTCTTCTTCTTATGGCTTACCTTAGGTATGGATAGGGAGGACGTGCCTCGAGAGGCCGAGGGCGTCATGCCACCACCACCACACGCACCACAGATTAGGACCTTTGCGCCTGACGGGTAAGTGTCGTGTACCTAGGATCTTAGAGTTCGTCATGCATATATTTTCTAGACTATAATGTTAGGTACATAGACTTAGGACTCAAGTTTATTAATTTAGGGATGTGCTCCACGGATGTTGGAGGATCGGGCGGTTGTTGACAACCATCCCCGGGTTGCCAACCCGAGCGAGGATAGGTGGTTTTGTGTGCACGGGGTTGTTCACACACCCTCACCGTGGAGAGGGTTATATGGGTTCATTGTTGAATGGTGCAATGAAGCACCCCGCAAGACCAAGCATCCTGAGGTTCCTTGGGTTGCTCGTAGGCCAGGTGCACGCAGGACACGACCACTTGAGGATGAGGTTGCACAGGAGAGGGAGAGGGAGAGGCGTCGAGCTCGCGGGCAGGCGAGGTGCGCTAGGCCAGAGTATCTTGTCTGCCAGCAGGATAGCCATTACAGGGCGAGGATACAGAGACAGGTCGTGGCCGAGTGGGAGAGGAACACGAGGGTGTACTCTCCTCAGGAGTTAGCTCAGAGATACCCACAGGGGGGCTCACAGTGGATAGCGGACCGTATTCAGGCTCTAGTGCAGATACGAGACGAGGATGCAGAGGCTCGTTTTTGTGAGACCCAGAGTAGACTCTTGGCCCGTGATGGCCATATTGATGCAGAGGAGGGAGAGGCTCCACACGAGAGACATGCATGGCAGGTTGAGGATTTACACAGGAGAGATGGAGTAGTAGTTGGAGCAGCAGTTAGTGGCGCATGTGAGCCTGGTGTGATTGATTTGGGAGCCACGGTGGATCTTGCGTCACACGTAGGGATAGGGCTTCAGATACGTCCATTTGATTCTTGCACCTCCACTGTCCCACCTGTTGATGTAGACCTCCACACCGGGACGCTGCCCAGTGAGGTTGAGGGCCCTTCATTACCCACTTCTCGTATTCCCATTCTACCGTTTACCCTTCGTACCACCTCCCTCCCTGACACGCCTCCTAGACCACCTTCCCATGCCACGTCTTCACATGTCCCTCCACCTTCCACGGCCCCCATAGCTAGTCCACCTCTCCGTTGGAGCCCAACCCAAATCGGGCGTAGAAAAAACCATCGATCAAAATACATATTTGTCATTCGAAAGGCTAGAAATTTAAATTGTCCTGTCATTTTTTTGGCACGTTTGCACAAACGCAAGTGGACACTTTGAAGCAATTTTAGAGTGTCCACGTTGCTGCCAACTAGGACTTTTTTCCACGTGGATGCAATTTCCATCGTTAGATTTAATCGACGGTCACAAGAAAATTAAGGGAAATTCCAGCGTGTATTGGCGCGTTGGGGAGAATACTTGCCTGCGTTCCACATGCCGGAATGGCGACTTTTCCTCTCGATGTCGATGGTGCTGGGGTTAGGTTCGACCTTTGTTTTAAGGTTTTTCAAGCATCATACGGCCATTTCGGATTTGTGCCTTCTCATTTCGTGAGGCATGACCAGCGGAAGGCTAATGATGGCAACGAAAGAGTCATGACCAATGGATGGCCGTCTGCTGCAAATGGATTTCTTCAGCAATTTGATTCTTTGCCATATTCAGACCCTTGTTTCCTGTCCGCTGCAATTTCTTCTGCAATTTCTTCTACGAGGGTTTAAATGTGAGTAATTTGATTTTTTGATTTCTTTTGCAACTGGGTTTCTTCTGCAATTTGATTTGTGTTTGCATGCACAGGAGTTTTGAGCCCATCATTTGGCAACATGGATCTCCAGTGAGCCCGAGCAGCTGGATCAGGGTATGTTTATTTGGGTACAGAGCATTCTGCTATAAAATAGGCTAGAGTAGTTTTAGATGAAGAAACGACGCTTCTGGAGTACATTGAATTGATGTAAAAATATGTTATCCCTTGGAGATAAGATTCGGACAAATTATCTTGAAGCGTCCTTAGGGGGCACCTCAACCAAGATTACATCGATTTGGTTATTTGGCGCACCGTCTTGCAGTTGGTAGCTAGCAATTGACTTGGTTGCAAATAAAACGTAATACAGTTGAATCGGTGGAGCCATGAATTTGCAAAGAAGGGAAGTTGACACAGTTTGAACATACAGAGATGATCTGGTAACATTATATTTTTTTTGCAGTAATCTCTGAGGCAATTTTGTGCCTAGTTGCTTTAATATCCTTCAAATCCTACCAAGACAGGAGCTCATAAATTTAATCAAGGGAGCTGGACTTGATCTCGTGACTGTGCAAAAGGCAAGGGGGAAAACATACAGAGCCTAGCAAGCAGTTCTTGTTGAAGATTGTGGACAAATACAAGTTAAATACTCCACCAAAGGCTAAAAAGTATGCTTGTATAGGCAAATATGTCTCTCAAAATCTTTGGCGCCAGGGCAACTATGGAGCAAGGCATGCAGTATGTGGCAAATTCATCTGCAGACCAGAAACAAGAGCACTCAACTGACGAAGAATTTGATGAGGAGTTGAAACTAAATCAGGTTTTTAACTGGTTTTGTTGGTATATTAAATGTTAGTACTAGTTTCACCAGTATTGTGTACTAAAAACTACTTATAGTAGCATCAACCATTGTTTCTGCAGCACTCTAGAAGGATGAATGCATTGTTTCCTGTAATTTTGTACAGAAGAGGCAGGGTATTTCTGTTTCAGTGCTAAAAGACTAGTTTCCATCTTTACCCATCCCTAGGCTTGCCGAAATTTGAATGGGGCCATATATCCGGAGGTGAGTGCTTCCTGAACTCTACAAAATCAAACAAAGGGTTTTATTTTTGCATCGTAACATCTTTTTACTATCGGGAGTTATAAAGGAAGGTTTTGTTCTGCTACCATTTTGCTAGAGGTAAGTAATTATCATGGCCATCATGGTGTTCTTTGTTTTACGTATCTTTGTTAATGTTAGAAAGACAAGTACATTTGTATAGAAAAATGCTTACAAAAAGATTGTGATTGGCTATTTCTACAAAATGGCATGCTCAGCCATACTTTTATCCCAAATAATATGCTTGAAAATGCTGCCAAATAGAGACATGATATCATGGAGTCCAATGATAGCAGGATATGCAACATGGCCAAGGTGCATGTGCCCTAGTACTTTTTAAGCAAATGCAAGAAGAGCACGTGAAGCTTAATAATGTTATCTTTTCAAGTGCCTTAAAAGCTTGTGGTTCCATAGAAGACATAAATCAGGGTCGGACCATTCATGATCAGATGGCTAAAAGTGGGCCTACATTTGATGATGTTGCTGAGACTGCACTTGTACATCTTCAACTTTTTGAAAACATGCAAGGAGGAGGGTTAAAACTAAACCGAGTTATCTATTCGAGTGTGCTGAAAGCATGTGGTATTATAGCGGCATGTGCTTGCAGGGTTGATGCTCCAGATGCTACTGACAGTATTGAACTGCTTCAGATACCGTAATATGTTTTTTTTTTTTTTTCCCCTAGATTTAGATAAATTCAGTCATGTGATGCTTATACATGCCGTGACAGTGTAGGCCTGGTGCGTATGTACGAGTCCATGGCCATCTTAGGACATTTCAAGGAAAGCGCAACATTGTGGCATTTGCTGTGAGGTAAACATTTTTTATTTATGAGAACAGCCTCATTACTTCTTTATCTTATTGTGTAGGGCCATAACAGATTTCAACAAAGTTACCTTCCATTTCTTAGAATGCATTTTTGTTCACCTCTATAACATAAAGTCCTAGGTACCTATAGACCCTGCATTATGTTTCTAGCTTATTTATCTATGCAGGCACTCATTTGTTAATTTCCTGAGACAGGGAGGTGGTTCTAAGCCACAAATGACCTCAGGCAATGGGTCTATATCGCAAATTGCTCCAAGTAACCAAATGCATGTACTTGCATATAACTATAACCAGGTAAGTATACATGATTCCCTTGTGAGGATGAGGATGAATTCTGGTTAACCTGCTTTTTTGCTTATGCAGTATGGGGGCCACGTTCTGTGGCAAATGGATCTGCAGATGATTGTCAGAGACGAGTCCATGCAATATTTCAAGATCCTGCTGCCCAGTATGCACTCTGCCAACACATTTGCTTGTTTTTATTCTGTTGACTGGTAATATGTTCATCTGCCTCTAGATCAATTGAGCAGGGTCTTCACATTGACGAAGTGGCTCGTAGAATGGTTGGATACACCAAGAAACAAGTCAGGTACCGACATATAATGGTCGTGTTTTTTATCGTATACTTGAGAAATATCTTTTATAGTTTGGCTTGGTCGTGATTTTCCCAGGGATGCTGTCGAATTCCTAGTGAATGAGGGATACATATATTCCACTATTGATGATGACCATTTCAAGTCAACTTCATGACTCAATATACAAGCAATAGCTGTAGAACAAGATATTACTCTTCATAGTTGCAATGCGGATTCCAAGTTTGAACGTCATACTTTTTGAAAGTGTCGTTGTGAAACAAGCTTCTCATCAGAATAATCCAGCATGCACATTTCTTCATACCATAAGATGGCAAGTTGTTAGTTACTCAAAGCTAATATGAAAATGGGCAAAAGTTTGAAGACAATATTCTCTATCTTTATTCTCTTGTACATACTTACCAGGGCTATTTAGTATGCCAAAAACATGAAAATGGTTATGCTAAAAGAAAGTTTCTTATATCTTTGTTACTGGCCGTTAATTTTGAAAAGTCATGTATGACAAATTGTGGCGTTTAATCTTTCATAATTGTGCCATCCAATCAGATATTTCTATTTTTGTTTCTCTAAAATTCCTTATTCTATTCTCCCTCATTTTGACTTAGAGGTGTAATAGATAGATTTTGAACAAATTTGGAGTTAGATTTCAGCACAAGATATTTTATGCAGCTTGGACACTGCGTCGTTAACGTGGCTTCTTCCAAACATTGAATATTAATAGGATAAGACTTCAGCTAGATATGAGAAAATGACTTTGTTTAATGTCTAATCTAGTGTAAGCTTTGAAGGAAGCCCTGTAAATGGTGGCAGGACAATTGATTCATTTGTAAGCATGTTGAAAAGAACATTACAGGAGCAAGAAGAGTTTTCATTGGTTAAACATGGTTTTGTTTTGAGGGCAATCCTTTGTTGCATTAGCAACCTAGCATTGTTGGCTTCTTCCATTATTGAGAGATGAAATTCATTCAATATCAAATTGCATATTAATATAGAGGCGATAAAGGATAACTACACTATAAAACACTTATCCAAACTTCATGTCCTTGATTCTTATTTCTTTCAAAAGAAACTCTCTTCCTTGTTAACTTAGTTGTAATGAATGGCTTAAGATATTAGTGGCTTGGTTGCGGTGATTCCAATGGTGGGATTTTGGCAGACGATATCACAACTCGCAACCACATTCCCTGCGTAGTCAAAATGACTACGTTTGCTTCTTAGAGGAATTTGAATGTTTTTTCTGCTGGATGATTTCTCCTCAGTAGGCAACCATTCCAAAGCGTAGTGAATTGGAATGGGATGCTGCATGAGAACAGGTACGAGCAAAGAAAAAATGCACTGTAGCGCTTCCTGCCACGTCAACTGATTTTGATCTCAACCATTAGATCTCTTAATTTCGCATTTGTTAGATGAATATCTAGCCTTGGGAAATCAATATGCAAAATAACATGAAATAGAGTCATTCATATTGATACCAGGAGCTCCTAAATGCTAGAAACACCCCATAAGAAAAGTTTGTTGCAACTTCAATCAAGTAGCCATGTAGCTACCATATCACCACTTCAAACTTGTACAAGCTTGTCATGTGACTTTGGCTGTTTCATTCCCATGATCCCGTGCCTTATATTTGCTGAACTATGATTTTGGTGCTAAATCCATTTGCATCCCATGGCATTTTTCTTTGTAAGTCCCAAGTATGGTTGTATTGTGCAGCATAAACCGTGCTGTTTGTGATTCTCCTTTCTGTTCTATGTTCTTCAGTACCAATTTTGCTAATAAGTATGCTAGAAAAACAATTTGACTCCTCCTTCCCTTGGTATATGGTTGACATTCATGATGTGTCATAGAAACACATCAATACGAATCTGGCCATCTGGTAATAATAAAAGCAAATCCACAGCTTAGCTTAGGTATAGAGGAGATTTTTTGTAGGATGAGATCTCCTGATCATACCAAACTTGTTCTTCCCTCTTGGTTTTCTTTAGATTTTATTTCTCATTTTTCAAGACTTATGATGGCGTAAACCGCTTTTATTAAATATGTGTCACATGATGCCTTTCTCAACTTTGCGGTGTTTTGTGGGCCGAGTAAAGTTTGCATATTTTTACCTGTTGTGGTGGTTCTTCGATTAGGCCAAGAATTATGAGAATTTAAGTCAAATATAAACTCCATTGTTCTGAATGTGTTTGAAAATCCAATGATAAACTGTTAGTCTTTGTACCGGGACTCAGTTTTGTAGAAGGCAATGCTAATTATTGTTTCCAAATGTAAACACTGATTACGAAAGAAGCATTATGTTGACCTACCTATATAAAGAAGCATTGTGTTGCCATGAACATTATGCTTATTGGCCTTTTGCTTGTAAAACTTAGGTTACGTGATGGACCTAGAAACCCTTTTTCTTGTAAAACTTACATTATATGATGAATCTAGAAACTTAAAACAAAATAAACATCATAATTAACATTTATCACTACATATATAATGTAGTCTTGAATTTTTCATTGTATTTGTCCCTTTGGAATTTTTCTGCGCCGCAATCTAATTGCGTATTTACCTGCCACGTTTTTGTTCTCCTCGCAGAAGCCGACGCCTGGCTGTGGGCGATGGCAGGGACCCAAGACCCAGATCTTAGCGGACCTGAAAGATGTGGCAATGGCAGAGCCTAGGCATCGGAACTGAGAGTGGAACATGAAATATATCCCTTTGCATGCCAAAATCCGAGGAAGATGAAGCTTTATTCTGTTTGGGGTCCTACATCTGTGATGAATCTGCTCCTCTGGAGCTGAGAATTTGCTGAGAATTTGTTGCATTCTGGCTCTCCAACTCCGGCAGATCCTTTTCAAGATTACATAGATTCAAGCATTTTATATTGCTCGCATGAATCAACCAAGTTGTCGGATGATCTGGGAAAAGAAAATAGACAATCGTCACCAAAAACTTGGCTCCAACGAGCCGATCTTGAAGAGGAAGAAGAACCCATTTCTTCCGAATCCACCATTTGGTTCCAAACTGCCAGATTGGAAGCGAAACCCCTGTTTCTGCTTGAAGAAAGGAACAACAAATTCTTCTCTAGATTCTTGAAAAGGGTCCTCGCTACTAAACAGATAATTTTCCCTTTCCCAAGCGCCGGAGCAACCTTCAAAGCTAGAAGCAACAGAAGAAGTACTCAATCGATACCCATAACCATAGCCATAGCCAAGCTCTGCTCCGTCTAAAGACGAACCCATATCCAGATTCTTGCGCTGTCTCAAAATTACCTCTTTTTTACCACGTTCCCGCTCTGCCAAAACAGCCCAAGATTCCTTAGTTTTTCACCCATCCCTGTCAGATTTAGCCCTCCAATTCTGCTTCTTCCTTTGTTCCGGCGACCCAGGTCGAGGTAAATCCCCTCCCTTTCAGATTTACAGGGGATGGGCAAAACTGATTGCAACCTCTAACTGAAAAAGGTGCGCTTTCGCCTTCAGAACCAGCCCAGAGAGCCCAGGGAGCCCGTCAAATGTAACAGCTACGAGGCCCTTCATATGCAAGACCTTAGGCTAACCAAAAACCGAGAAATTTTGAAGATTAATCATGCTCACGTTACACTGCCCAGGCCTTGCTATTTATGGTGCAAGTTTTTTTTTTTTTAATAAAATGGCTTTTACACCACTAATAATTAATAACTTAGACTTTTAAGATCTTTTAAATGGTTATATAAATCATTTCGACTATTTGGAGTGTATTGTGTGCCATGGCAAAGATGAACCAAAGTAGTATTTTTTTAGCATGTATGATATCCATATTCAATTAGACAAAACCCATGTCCTCAACCTTCCCATATTAATTCTTCAATATCAAGTCCAGGAACATACTTATCCATCTACGCAATTGGGGAAGAGAAATGTTCGCGGCGGCGCCGCGATAAATTTCTTGTATACATAGTTCTTCTACTTGATTAGGTTCATTCTCTATCAATTTGTGTTGCCTACCCTTTTGCCCCAAGCCTCATCCACAAGAACCATCGAATTTGATCATTTATTTAAGATCTTATTAATTGGTGACTCTGGTGTTAGCAAAACTAGCCTTCTCTTACGATTTACAACAGATACTTTTGATGATAGGACCCACACCAGATCCTACAATTTACTATGCAAGGTAATCAAACGTGCTTTTGACTAGTTATTTTCTTATCTTTTTGTAAATAAAATGATATAATATATGGACCTATATACAAAAATATATGATCCATCCAAACAACCTTTAAGGTATTGAATTTAGAAACACTTCATGGGCATAGCAAATTAGACACCATCCGACCATTGAAAAAAGGGAACACTAGCTTGCATCGGACAGGAAATTGCCAAGGAATCGACCATGAATCGCCAAGAAATCAGTAGGGAATTGGCCATGAAATCGGCCAGGGAATCCTAACTTCCATCGATTTAGATTCAAGAGCCCTCTTGAGCTTACTCCTCGACAAACAGCTACAGGGCTCTTGGGCTCATACTACAATCTATACTTGGGCTCTCTGATATGCTCCACTGCACCGAGATTTTTGAAGCCCCAGAATATTTAATTCAGACCCATAGAATATTTATGGACAAACAACATATTTCTAAAACCTCTACTTCAACAAACCCACAGAATACTTAGATTCGGGGCTTTCTTGGGCTCATACTTGGGCTTATGCTTGGCAAACAATACCGCCATTCTTGGGCTTACACTTGGGCTCTCTGATTGTTCTGCATCAAGACTTTTGAAACCACCACTTCTACAAACCTATCTTATCTACTCATTCATGGAGCAAGATAAAGATAACGTAAGTACGTTCAGATTTAGATCATTTGCTCTATATTATTGTGATTCTTGCTTTTTCTTGCTCCTTGCATTTCCGTAGTTTTCAAATTTTTATTATAGCGGTGGCTTCTTTAAGCTAAAAAAATGAAGAAAGGCCAATCAATGTAGATCTATGCTTTTTTTCTGCAAATTTTCTAATAACATAGTTGCAAGCTCAGCTCTCAAACGCAGCAGCCCGATTTTAGGGGCCGGAAACAACTTTTATGCCCTCATTTGCAGGCTGCCTGGGATTGGGTTAGGGCTCTGTTTCAGGTGAGATTGACTAGCCAGCAGTTGCTGCTTCATGTGTATCCTGGTGCTTGGCCGCTCTTGCGGCAGCAAGCCTTGCATCTGTGCGTGGCTTGGTTGGTGTGGCTGATTTGGAAGGGCGACGGTTGTGGATCTTTCAGGGGATTCAGCAGCCTGCAGCCTCTCTGATTCATCGACTCAGATACAAGCTATTTCAAAGCTTTCTGATGTTCCCGGGATTAGTAGAGCGGAAGTTTGCCATTTGGCGGGACTTCTTGGGTGTTGTAGATGGTGATGGTCAGTTTGTACAGCAGTAGAGTTGCAGTTTTTCTGTGAGTTTGTTGTGGAGTGTCGAGGTATCGCTGTCTCTTTGGGGCAGTTCTCCTTCCTCCTCACTTGTTTTGTAACATTACCATTCTTTTAATATATTGATGACACAGTTCTTCAAAAAAAAAAAAAAAAGTAGGTGACAACTAGATGTAAATGCTTAAGAGGTTTCTAAACAAAGTTATGGTGTATCGTTCTTTCATGGCTTAAATCAGCAAGAAGGGCTTCTTTGCACAGGTTTTTTGCTGAATCTAATCACATTTACCATTGTTTTAAAATTATGAACATCATCTTAAAAAAGTGCTCCACAATATTAAATGTTGTGAATTGAATATGATGTTCATTGTTATCAATGCTAAAGACAGGGCCTGAGTTTCTCTCATTAGCTTTCATTTACTTGCACGATATTTGTTTCTATATAGTTATTTAAAGTAATGCAATGGTTTCTATCAAACTTTGAATTGAAAGTTTTCTTTCTGCTTGGGTTATACAGCATCAGCATGGTTACGAGACTTTTGGAGATTGGATTCTAACAAAAATCAAGATGAGTGTCCAAGGAAAACGGCAATAGTATTTGTGTATGCAGTTGCCACAGACCATCTTATATGTCAAGTGATGAAGCAAGCCATAAGATTTTACGAGAACTTCGTATCGACTAGCCTGCATACTCCACAATGTTGTTCTTACTAAGCGAAGTTCAGATACCATTACTGTTGTATTGATATATGCAACCATTTGTCATCCAAATGAGTTGGCTCTTCATCAAGTGCATCAAGCTGCAGAAATTTAGGAATTCATCTCTCATTACAGTTCGCTTGGAATGGCTTGGCTCAAACTTTGTTGGATAAAATCGTGCTGATGCTACCATTTCTTCCTCCAGTTCATGGTTTAAACAGTGAGATAAGCAAAGACATTATAGGTAATGCATCTTCTGAGTTTATTGGTTTAAGCAGTTTAGTCCTATTGTTTGTTGTTGTTCCATATGACCTCTGTGTCTGTGGTCATTGAATAATCTTAAAATCATTGAAATCAAAGCCAAATTATTTTGTGGATTTGGGCTCTTACATAATAAGACCATGCTGCAACAGAGTTTCAAGGCAAAAGAAGAAATATCTGTATTCGCAAGGTCATGTAGATCCGACAATCGTGCTCAAGCCAGCATCTCTATCTGTACATTATTTATCGACCAGTCCCTGTGGCATATTTTCAGCCTTCGCTCGCCTCTTTAATGGGCTGGGAGCAAGTCCGTCACTTCTAAAGAGGTATACATCCATTTTTTCTTTCTGCGCATTAGTCTTCATTTTCCAGCACCCTCTCTTACATGATACTCCTCCCTGCACAATGGTAAAAACTTGCAGGGCTTCTTTAGGGCTGGGGAGCAGGGCATTATTAGAGCCTAACTGGCAGAAGTTCAGGTGAAGGTATGTCGAACCAGAAGTTCAATCTCCTTATAAAGGTGGTGTACCATTTGCTACACTGAGAATATTATGTAGCATATAATTTTGTTGGAGTTGGAATTGACTTATTTGACTGTCTCTCCATGCAGTAGATGCTCAAAGCTTGAAGATGCAACCTCAGGGTATGCTCTATTATCTTGAGAAGGGATCTATGTGGAGACTACACAATGTTTGCTTGATAGGCATAAATATCGGAGTTTTTAGGGGTGACATATGTTGTTGAACAATAATCTTCACTCCTTGGTTTTTTACTATGGCTGGTCTCTTATGTGTTGAACAATAACCTTCATTCCTTGGTTTTTTACTATGGCTGGTCTCTTATTTGCAGACATGATGGCTAAGGGGACTAGACTTCACCTCTTGCGTGATGTTATGATCAAGATATTTATCAAAGCTATGAAGATCCAACATGAAGATCTCATGCCGACAAGGTGTGCAATCATTCATTTTGTTGCTTTAGTGATCTCTAATGCATTTAATTGTTTTAGTGTGCTTCATAATCCATCATTATGCTGATGCAGATGGTGCACAATGTATTGGCAATAAGAAGTGTCGTGGACAAGTGTTGGGACACCTTTTATGGATAATGTTACTATATTTTCTGTTGGGCTTATGAATCCCTTCATTTGTATCTGTATTTCACGTGCAAGTAGAACCTACAAATTGGGACTACACAGTGGTAACTTGCTCTTTGCTTCTAATTCTTTGTTCCAACTGCGTTGGTTCTACAGGACAACTTGAATGCCCATATGCTAGAGGTCGGGTGCAGAGCCATTGATTTGACCTTCCCTGTTTCATATTCTTGGAAGACTTTGCAGAACAGAATGTCTTTCATGATATTTAGTTCTATTACAGAGTTGAATTAAGTTTATTAATAACACTATGATATTTGCAATTCGTTTGCAGGCTCTGGATCACAACAACGACCCACAATAGGTATTATTTCTTAATGTCTGGATATTCTGGAGCTGTAATAACCCGTGGCATTCCGTGTAATCTGAAGATCTCCTTGGCAAATAGTAGAGCAGTATCGAAGGCTGTATCGGTGGTACGACATGGCAAGAAATGAGCCATTTTCGACAATTTGTCGACCACTACCATTAATGCATCGTATCCACGGAGAGTACGGGGAAGGCCCACAATGAAATCCATGGTTATGACTTCCCACTTGGCGTTGGGCACATCCAGAGGTTGCAACTCGCCTGGAATCCTTAACTGCTCAGCTTTCGTTTGCTGACATACCTGACATTGCTTAATATATCGGGCAATATGTTTTTTCATAGAAGGCCAGAAATAGCTGGAACGAATCTTAAAGTAGGTCTTCATGAAACCTGCGTGTCCAGCTATAGGGCTATTGTGTGTATCATGGAGAATGAGCTTACGTACTCCTGAAGTCTCAGGTACACACAACTTATCCTTGTAATATAACAAGTTGCCTTCTTTCTTATACGAACGGAAAGCTTCACGCTCCTTATCTGTTCGAGCTTCCTTAGTCAAGCTATCCCAAACTTCACAAAACTCGGGATCCGTGGCCAAGGTCCGTTCTATCTGTTTTCCAAACTCACTGGTGAGTGTAGAAATGGCATTACAATGGGTTCGGGTCACCAAGGGATGGCGTGACAATGCATCCGCAACCACATTGTGCTTGCCAGGTTTATACATAATTTCAAAATCATACTCCTCCAGAAATTCCATCCATCTCCTCTGACGGAGGTTGAGATTCGGCTGGGTGGATAAATAACGGAGACTTTGATGATCCGTATCCAACTGGAATCTTCTACCAAGAAGGTAGTGTCTCCATATCCGCAGGGCACGGGCAACGGTAACAATTCCTGATCATGAGTAGGGTATCACTGCTCTGTCTCGTTCATTTTCTTCGAATCATAGGCAATAACCCTCCCCTCCTGCATTAGGACTCCACCGGTGGCAATCTTACTGGCATCTGTTGCCACTAGTTTATCCTTCTCAGGATCAGGTAATGTGAGAACTGGTGCTGAAGTTAAGGCATCTTTAAGCTGCTGGAAACTTGTTTGAACCTTTGCCTTCCAGTGTTCTATCCAATCCTTCACCTTCTCATGCTTTGTAAGATTCGTAAGAGGTGCTGCAATTTTTGCAAAATCCTTTACAAATTTCCGATAATATCCTGCTAATCCCAAGAAACTTCGGACTTCGGAAACATTTCCGGGGATAGGCCATTCCCTTACGGCCTCTATCTTCGCTGGATCTGTAGCAATTCCCTCTGCCGAAATGACATGGCCCAAATAGTCTACCTTCGGAGTGGCAAACTTGCACTTAGAGAACTTGGCAAAGAGCTGATGTCGTCTTAGCTTTTGTAGGGCTAATCTAAGATGTTTCTCATGCTCCTCTAGGGTCTTACTATAGATGAGAATGTCGTCAGAGAAGATAACAACAAAATCATCCAAGTATTGTCGGAAGACATCATTCATCAATCGCATGAAAGTTGCTGGGGCATTAGTTAATCCAAAAGGCATAACTGTGAACTCATAATGCCCATATCTAGTGCGAAAAGCAGATTTATGAATGTCCTCCTCTTTAATCCTTATTTGATGGTATCCGGAGCGTAGATCAATCTTTGAGAAATACTTAGCCCCTTGCAACTGGTCCATTAGATCATGTGCTCGTGGCAAAGCATAGCGATTCTTGATGGTATGCTTGTTAAGTTGCCGATAATCAATACACATCCTCAAGGAGCCGTCCTTTTTCTTAACAAAAAGAATAGGAGCGCCGAAAGGCGAAACGCTAGGTCGAATGAAACCTAGGTTTAATAACTCCTGAAGTTGCTTCTTAAGCTCTGCCAATTCTGGAGGACTCATACGGTACGGGGCCTTGCTGGTAGGCTTAGTACCTGGCTCCAAAGCTATCTCACATTCCACCCCTCTAAAAGGAGGAAGTTTTTGGATTTCATCTGGAAAAAGATCACCGAATTCTCGGAGAAGATGAGCAATCCCCTCTGGCAAGGTATCGATTACTTGCTTTTGTTTAGCATCTGACTCAATGGAGGCAAGCCTAATGACGCAGAGGAGCTTTCCCTTGCGTATAGCTTTATCTAACTGCCTGATGGACATAGACTGCATGATAGGGTTGAATAGTTCACCTTTTATAGTCACGCGGGCTCCATTAGTGGCGTTGAAGGTAACTTCCCTTTTCTCGCAGTCTATGTTGGCTTTTGCAGATGCCAAGAATTCCATACCAACAATGAGGTCGTATTTGCCGATATCCATCAACTCGGCACCCAAAGCAACTGGTGCACCTGGCAACTGCATCTTGAGACCCGATCACGGCGGCCATGCGTGTGTCGACCTTACCAGCGGCTAGGGTGACAGGGCCTCGGTCGGGACCTTAATGTTTCAAGCTTTGTAAGACTTGGGCCATTCTAGGAGAAGCAAAATTATGTGTACTTCCCCGTATCCATAAAATTACAAAAGGCTTCTTGTCTACTTGACCTATGGTGGAAATGACAGCCGGCGACTTTCAAAGATTGCCGGTTTCTATAGCTGCAAGAATATGAGACGCACCGTGAATGTATTCGGGAGCCTCCTCCTCGACAGGTTGTGTTGACTCAAGATCGTCCCAGTCGAGGTCGGCCATAGCCAGCTGGGCAGTCTGCGTGACATAAGGACAATTCTGCATGAAGTGTCCGGGCCGCATACACCTGTAGCATGCCTTATCTCGGCGGAGCTGTTCTCAGGCCTCTTTAGGAATAGACTGTAAGAGGTTCCGAACTTCCTTACCGACATTGTTCTGCTTATTGGCCATGCTGAAGGTGACTTTCTTTTCCTGGCGGCCATAAGAGTTCTGCTGAGAGGGCCCCGGACTTGGCGAGCGGGGTTTGTACGGCGGTGTGGGCGGCCGTGGGCTCATGAGTAAGGAGCAGGACGCGGATACTGGTTCTTTGGTGTGTCCTCCTCGAGGCTCAATGCCTTAGCCTCAGCCTCACGAATCGATTTGGTCTATGGCCTTAACCATCCGTTTGATTGATGGGGCCAACCCTTCAATGTAACCCTCCACTGCCCTCTTTTCATTCATACACGGTACATGACCTCGGGCACATAAATTCATCGATTAATGCGCTGAACCGACATACCCTTCTGCTCTAACCTATAGAAGGTCTGAATTTGCTGGCATTTGTGCGCACGGGGCACATAGTGCGATTTAAAAGCTTTAGCAAACTTTTTGAACTTGCACCTGCTTCTATCCAGATGCTTGGCTCTAGCATAGCCCTTCCACCAAATACGGGCAGCTCCTGTAAGGTTCGTGGTGGCAACCTTTCCTGTATCCTTTTCTGTCATGCCATAGGACTTCCCAAATTCCTTCATTTCGTCCAACCAGGATTCTGCATTCAAACCGCCTCTAGACTTCCCATCAAACTGGGCCAGTTTCCTATTCTTCCATATACTAGTTATGGCTGTATCGATCGTCTTGCGGTATTCCTTATCCCGGCACTTTGCATGGTCACCAGTTGATACCGATGACTCAGAAGACACAGAAGTGGCTGATTGTGAGGAGGTGGCGCTATCCCTAGAGGAACTCCGACGACGTTTAGAATGAGGTCCCCTCTGTGCAGGTACAGGGCTGGTTTCAGGTGGAGATGGCTGCTGTGTAGGTGGACTTGGCGGTGGCGGAGGTAACTCCGGTCCGTCTTCTTGTATATGCTGGGGTGGGTTGGCATGCAACACATAAGTTTGCAACTCGCCTAATTGCCTCTTCATTAGCATAAGTTCCTGTTCGGGTGTTAGCCTACTGGCATTTGAGGGCGTCTGCCAGGCGGCGTTGCGAGCGCCGTCTATATCGAGCGTAAATAAAAGTATAAGCAGAATTATAATAACATAAAGTCTTACCTCAAATAGCATTGCGGATAAGGTAGAGAGAGAGTACAAGAAAAAAAATACAGTACAATGGCACAGATCCTTGTTACAGGTGAAAACAGTCATTATATTAAAATTCCACACCTTAGTACTGCCAAAAGTTGATACAAGAGTATGATACAAGGACAAACATGATACAGCGGAGACTTGAAGTTTAACTTACATACAACATACAGAAACGACAAAACCGAAGAGACCGGGCCTAGGGGTTCGCAAATGGGTACAAGATTGAGTAGCGAACACTTTCACATACAGCTCTAACGAGCTTGTAACGTGCCCAGGCCTGAACAATAACAGGTTGATATTCCAGCGTTGGGCTAATAATAAGGAGATTGAAAAGCCTCCTTAAAGCATAGAAGATTTGTCACAGGTGGTCGTTGGCGTCCTCGAAAGCTTCGTGCCTGGACATGCTCCAATAGTCCCAGGTGCGGCGCAGAGTTTGCTTCAGGTCCTCGAAAGCTCTGTCTCTGAGGATATTAACTATCTCCATCCCCTTCTCTGGATCATAGGGCTCTCCTGGTGGCGGGGGTTCCATCTCATAACCTTCGTCCCATTCTGGATATTCCCCATATCTTTGGCCATAGTCCTGTTCGGGCGTCCCTGGATTATCCCTCCTTATCAGGTCTGTAATCCTCTCTTCATATTCCAGAAGTGTCTCTTCTGCAAGACAATGGAAATGAATATCGAGCGTTGCATAATTTCATTTTACTCTAAACTCCAATAATTAGAAGAACACATCATGGAAAAGAACATTTTTTAATTGTATTCCTCAATACAATAATCACAGTCAATCAGAAAAAGGGTATATTATATTGTAAAATGGCTAAAGAATTTTGCCAAACCAAAATTCTATAATCATATGCAATACAAAAATACGTAGTACAATTATTTAAGAACTAGGTCCTCCCTCTTCATTTGTAGACCTAGGAGGTGGTGGCGGCGGTCGGTGTCGTAGCAGAGTCACCCCTGGGTCTACTGTGGCAGCCGCAATGGATGCAACCCCTGGCGGATAGGCAACAGCCAAGGGGGCTGCCGTAAGGAGCTTCATGCTCATCCAGGGTGCAATGTCTTGCCCCAAGGCTGTTAGGGCAAGGTCCCGGCGTACGAGTACATAGGTAAACGCACGATAGGGAAGCTTCTTATGCCCGGCCAATGTGGAAAGAGCACGGAGGGTCCACCATGAAGCTTCAGCCTCCGGCCCTAAGTCTCGGCTATAAAAAGAACTTGCCCCTGTCGAAAGGCTGATAAGAAGAAGCGGGTAAGGTGGTTTCCCAATACCTTCCCTTGTGGGGTCTCTGACGTGGCCACCTCCTTGTCTAAATCCATAGGGACTTCTTCTTCCTTGAGTTCCTGCTGCTCTTCCTTCAAATGAGCAGGATTATGGTATAAATCCTCTCCTTCCTCATCCGAATCAGAGGGGACCTCAACCATATTAATGTTGGGAACATGAGGTCCCATAGCCGTAAATGCATCCGGTGAGGGTTGAGAGGCCGGTTCCTGCATCACCAGTTCTCGAAGCCGTAGCAAAGTCTCAGCCGGCTCTATGGTCTCCTGGTGGAACTGGAGTAGCTGCTGCACCTCCGGGGGAAGCTCAATAGGAGCGAAGTCGATGAAATCATCCATGCAATACTCCGCTAACTCATAAAGCACATGGTCCTTACGCCGGTGCTTAAATCCGGGCACCATGTGGTAAGTCCAGATGATATCATCCAAGAGAAGATATTCTTGCCCTTGGTGATAAATAACTGGAAGGGCATCTAGCGTGCAGCTTGCTCCCGGCGGGGTGGCATCTCCTCTGCCAATTGCTGCCAACGGGCGAAGTCGCCCATACCTATATGCTCATCATCTCCCTCCTCGGGAGATTCAGGGAGTTTGCCTTTCTCTGCCGGCAAAGTCTCATCCTCAACATATTGATCCATGAGGATGGCTAGGGCGAAGGCGACTTCAAGATATTGTCGCCCCTGATGCTGCACAACGGGCAGGTGTTTGCCCCATCTGAGCTTTCCCTTCAGCACATCATACGGATGGGTGTCGCCCCCTAACATCTCCCGGACTACCTCTCGCTCTAGATACAACTGGGGAGGATCCCCAAGAGGGATACACAAAGGAAGCATCTCCTCCATGTAAAAATCTAAGAACCCAGCATAATCCGGGTGCCGCTGCATATTGGTGATGAGATCAAGGCGCTGACATAGCAAGGGGCGCAACAAATCAAAGGGCACTTGCGGATCCCACTGCTCTCCGTCTTGGTACCATGCAAGTAGGTCGGTGGCTGCCATGGCGCTGGAAGGGAGGAGGAAGCAAGAAAAACAGATATGACAAATGAAAGGAAACTTTGAAAGTCCCTTTTTAACCCTTTTTTCTTTTTCTTTTTTTTATTATTATTATGCTGATGTCAGCATTTTCGTATTTAAAAAAAAAAAAGTTCTTAATATAAAACAAAAAGTTTTTATTAAATCTCAAAAAATATTTACAATGCGGAAACTCAGCAAAATATGCTAAGGATGCTCCCCCCGAATCCTGCGGGCGAGGGCTAAATCCTTAGGCATGATAGTGACCCTCTTTGTGTGGATCGCGCAAAGATTAGCGTCACCAAAAAGTGCCACCAGATAGGCCTCCGCGGCCTCTTGGAGTGCCAAAATAGCAAACGTCTGGAAGCGGAGGTCGGTCTTAAACTCCTGTGCAATCTCCCGTACCAACCTGCGGAAGGGCTTCCGTATCGAAGTTGGGTGGAAGCTTACGAAACTACGGATCTCCGTGAAGGCGACGATCGCGGTCGGTACCGATGGGGCTTCCTCGTGGGCGGGGTTTAGGCGGCCCCCCCTTTGCGAGTCTGATCTTGGCCCCAACAAGCTGAGGTGGGGCCCAGCGTCCACTGCGCTCCTGCCCATTTGGAGCTTCGCATTCTTCCCAAAAAACTCAGGCCCAGGTCTTTAGTTTTCCTTGTATTGGCTATTTGCGATTTGCGGGCCACGGCCTTCCTCCGGTGCTTAGCGGTCGTTGCTAACCGATTAAAGGTATTGGGCCACCCCACCCGGGATATCACGCACCTGGCTGGTCGATTTTGCTCTGTCGGGCCTTCTCCGCTTTCTCCGTTCTATCCTATCTTGCTCTTCGAATTCCGGGCTCTCCTGAATCTTCTTCAACTTTGGCGAAATGTTGTCTTTGCTTCTGGCCGAAGAAGTTCACATGGTAATACCGTCGGGTCTCACGGTTATTAAATAATCAATCGCGATGCTCGGGGATCAGCCCCCATATGAAGCTGCGAGAGTCTTCATCCCAACGGTATGGGGGAATCTCGATCGCCCTGTTGTCTATGACGGCAACTCCATCCCCTAAATACCGGTACTCCCTTCCCCGAGCCGCCGTACCAGCTCGCTCTATCTCCCGGCGGTCATCCTCCCTGGCCAGGTTTCTGATGCGGTCGGCCTCATCCCTTATGTCCCCCTCCTCGGTGTGTCCTTCACATTCGGGAGGGTAGAACTTAATCAGCATCATGACCAAGTCAGGTTGCTCGGCCATGGTGTAAGGGAGCTGGCGAAGGTTCAGCCGGATCAGGAATGGCTCCGAGAAGTGGTAAATGGGATAGGGAATCCTATCATTGTTCTCAAACCTGTTTACTAGCTCCTCTAGAAGTATGTCGATCAGAGCAGGGTCGGTAGCCATATTCCGAGCGATCAAAGCATAAATCTGAGCGATAGTAAGGTTAGTGGGGTCTGGAGCACTCTTGGTGTTGGCCATGGCTTATGGCGCTAAGGTTTAGAAGAACAGGCGGTAGGGCGCTTGCGGCTAGGGAAGCAGGAGTGAGTGCGCTAGGGGTTAGCGAGGAACCAGGGCGAAGAAGCAAGGTCGGATCTGGCGGCTATGGCGGGCGTCGGATCCGGCGGACGGAGGCGCTGAAGCAAGGCGGAAATAAACAAACTTTAACGGCCAGTTAACTTTTGAAATTTTAAAATTTTCTTATTAACTTTTTATTTTCTTAATTATAAAAATTTTTACACGGCAGAAATACGCGAAACATACGGTCGGGCACCGGCTGCATTCTACGCGCTCCCACCGCGACTGGGGTTCGATGAAAAGCAAGCGGCGCCCGGGTTGACTTTCGGGCCCGCGTTGACCCGCGGCGGTACGGTCGGGCGCCGGCTGCATTTTTGGCTCCCCCACCTCGACTGCAAGGCGATAAAATTCAAGCGGCGTCCGAGTTGACCTTCGGGCCTTCCGTTGACCATTTCTTCGCCAGGACGACTGTCCTAGGGTATTTGGGGTACGCCCGATCCAATGGAACCACTTTTTCCTTCATTTGAGCTACCTATAAAAATTTATAATTCTTCCAAACTTGGGGCCTCCAGCCGCCCTAACTTCTTTAAACCTACAATTTCTTACTTTAACCTAACACAAAGCCAAACATCAAAGAGGACTACCACACACTAACTTAGCCTCTTCCTAACTAACGAACTACGAATTAGTGTTTGGCCAGTGCTATGATTTCGAGCAACCGAAATCACGGCTCTGATACCACTGTGACGCTCCCTGAGTATATACGACCCCCGGCCGTATACATACGGGGACTTTCCCCTCCCATGGCAACCAACTTGCCATGAGCAAGGCCCTCCGTCTGACCCGGGCCCTCTACGTAGAGATGCTCGGGTGAAGGACACGGAGGTGTCGTTCGGCCCACGCCTTCGATGGGCTCCTACGTCGCGGAAGCATGAATACAAGGGTTAGCACACAGCATAAATCATATATAAATAACCACCACGAAGGGTGGCGCATCCATTCCCAATAACAACGGCAAAGAATATGCATCTAAAACTAAGAAAACACCCCAAACCTCAGGTTCTACCCCGGCTCAGACTCCAGTGAGGATCGACTGACGGGCCTCCTCAAGAGATCGGCGGGCCAGAGTCTTGGCATGGCGTTGGCTGGCATAGAACATCGGCTAGGGTTGTCCATTCCATCCGCCCCTCCTGTGCACACTTTGCAGATGGGTCGATTCACGCTATGGCTTCGCTATAGCCTTGCGGAGACGCAGACTCAAGGTATCACCCTTTTGAGTCTACTCCAGGGTTCATGACGCCCCGGTCCGATGAGGCAGGTCAGGGAAGCGTCCCCTTCCAGGATTACATTGGTTCCATGGGTGAGCTAGAGAATACGTGCCGCATCAGCGACCCCCGCATCCGTACCCAACTTACTCACCCTAAATTTACTCAAAGTGCAAGATGCTCCATACGGATCACACCTCTACACCCAGGGAGTGTCAGACCCATACCCGACCCTCGTGGGACCGGCTATCGGGCCCTAGCCCACCTGGGAGTCTCGGGGAGCCTTGTATGCTCGTGCAAGACCCCACCCCCACTTCACCACTGTGTCCCTTATCTGGTGCTAAGCCAGACCATAGCATCTACGACCCGGTGGTCTCTTGTACACAGGCCGCATCTAATGGGACTATTACAGGACTCTATCTAGGAGCATACTATCATATATGAGCTCAGAGGTCTCTACCCACCCTTTAAACCCCTGTTTAATGGAACTACTGAACTACTCCATAGATTCATCCATCATTTTGTAACAGAGCACCATTCATAATTGAAATATAATCCTACTTACCAGAGGTTAATCTCAACAAAGGAAATCAGAAAAGAGTACTTGGAATACTATCCTACCATTCACAAGCTAAACTACTACTAACCAGTGTTTCTGCTGGAACCGTTATCGTGGGGTGCTTCCATGGTGACGTACGGAGGTGGCAGTAACAGCTAAAGGGTGTTTGGCGATTCGGGGACGATCAGCAACAGTTCTTGGGTGCTTAACTGCTTCTTGGCGCTCTGCTGGGTCGAATTTTTGGGTAAGAAGAGGGTGGCACTTCCCTTTGGTGGCTCAATTTAGCAATCCCCATGCTGACCACTCGGGTTTTGCCAAGTGGCACCTTCCCAACCCATTAGTTGACTTAATACATGTGTGTATATGATTATCCTTTATAATTAGATTAACATAGCTAATTAAATCCCTTTTGGTCAACCCCCTAGGTTACCGTGCCCCATGGTGGCGTACGTTCACTGGGTGACGTGTCAAAGTATTTATACATGTACCATATAAATACTTGGAACGTCACAGTATAGGAACTCTGATCTTCATTATTTTCATATTCATCTAGACTGTGAACTAAAAGTTCTATTATACACCCTTTTACCATTAAATGGTCCTAGTACGCATATACCAACGCGGAGCTACTCCTCGGGATACACACATGACACCAAGTCCAGAGCACATTCTCCTTGGTGAGATGTTCATTGGGCACCTACCTTGTTCATACTCCAGACCTTGGACAAATATTTGACGTTGTTTACAACAACTTTCAAGCTCCTCTTGTCTCACACTTGACGTATGGGTACATGACTTGCCTCCCTAATGTATCATTAGTTGAAGGTCAACTCTCCTTCATAGTATAGCTTCACCAAAGCTCGAACATACCTTGCAGCTTTCAGACGATTGCACCTTCTGTAGCAATTGTCGTCTTCCATTCCAACGATTTATTCCCGCCTTCGTTCAGTTTGACCTCGACTCTCTTGACCTTGTGTGGAAACTACGTTCCACACTATTGTCCAGTCTTTTATTCGGTGTCTCAATGCTCCCAGCGGAGATATAATGCGTCCATTTCCTTAACTTTCATGCATCAACTTAACTTTCATGCATCAGCTTAACGGTGCACCATAGAATGTCTCTGTGAGATGTATCTGTGCGATGTAAATATAAGAATGTTTGTATGTCTGATAAATGCATCAACTTAACTTCCACACCATTGTCCAGTCTTTTATTCGATGTCTCAATGCTCCCAGCGGAGATATAATGCGTCCATTTCCTTAACTTTCATGCATCAACTTAACTTTCTTGCATCAACCTTAACTTTCATGCATCAACTTAACGGTGCCCCATAGAATGTCTCTGTGAGATGTATCTGTGCGATGTAAATATAAGAATGCCTGTATGCCTGATAAATGTGTAGATATAACTAATGAATTAACATATGTGCACATGTGCATGTAAAGTATTGTGGGTCTGGAAAGATGCGAGATAGTCAAAAGAAGAAAAATATTTATATGGTAGAAAGAAAATGTTGATATAATAAAGTGTAGAGTCAATGCAGTGTTAAATATAATAGAATGGGAAATATAATTATGTATGTATACAAACTATTGAAGGAACAACGAGACATAGAATATGAATATAAAAAGGTTATGAATAATATATGATGAAGAACGTGTGTGTGTGTGTGTAACTAATGTTAAAGTACATATGTAAAAATGTGAGATACAGTGCAACATATGTAATTCTATTAAAGGATAAGAATAAATTTGATGCGCATGTAAAATAATGAGGATAGCAATATATGAGCTGTTAAAAACTGTAACGAAATAAGAAAAAAAAAGAGATACAAAATTAAATTAGGCAGACTGTAATAAAACAAATTGTAAAGTGAACGGAGAGTATAATAGACATATAGACAGAAGTTAATATGATTGGAATAAGTTTGTAGTAAACAATGCGAGAATTATAAGTGTGTATCGTATTAAAAAAGGAAATAAAGTTGTCTATGTCTATGCCCTTGCTCTTGTATAATATATAATGAGCTACATGTGTCTGAAATAAAGAAGTGAGCAGTCATGGATTCCAGAAGAGTTCCAACAATTGCGGAACTCATCACCACGAATGCAACAGTGGGACTTCCACAAATTGTCACCCATTGGACGTCTAATGGTCATGGTTGAACAAGGTCCAAAATCAGTCCTCAAGTAGAATTTTTGTTGAGGCTTACCTGGATTTCCTGCGGCAACGTCAAGCATGTGCCAACAGCGACGCCATCAACTCCAGCTTTGACGGAGTGGTGCGTGCTACAACCACCAGCCGATATCTCGTGAGTCTCAAATCCGGCAGTGATCATGTAGGCCAACCTTCATACAGCGGGCTCGGGCTAGATGCATCCTAGGAATGGGGATGTGCATATAGGCATAATAGGATGCCTTTGTCTACGGCTATAATGGGAACATTATTCCTTACGCCAGACGGATGGCAAGCCTTAGGCATGATAGGTTTCCTCTTTCTTCATTTTTCTTCTTCAAAGGGGGTGGTCCCTTCAACCACAACATATAAATTATTTTGTAAATATTGATGTCTTATGATTCTGCACGCCAGAAGTGCTTACCTTGGCGCCTGCAGCTTCTTCTAAAGGCCATTACAGGCCCATGTTCTTGTTGTGATATGTGCTTTCTAGTTGCATTGCTAGGCCCTATAGGCTACGGTCTACTGAGAACCAATGTCGTGCCTGCTTATGTATTATATCTACAGTGTCGCTTTTTGACCGACTAGGGTCCTAAATGATGATCCTGTATGATCTATATATGTATCTTTTATATCACCGATCTGAGTCCGCTCAATCTTCCTTTAACTCTCCTTGTATTTAACCATCTAATGTCGATGCTGAGGACAGCATAACTCGTTATGTTCCCTTCCACATAACTTTGCTCAAACTAATTACTGTTCAACTGCCGTACAGTTGTGAATTGCACCTTGCGCATCATTTCAAACTTGATCACTTTGAACATGACAACTTTTGTATGACTTATAATTTCGCATTACCTCTTAAAGGTTGGGAGACTTGCCTCCGACATGCCATGTGTTGGCCCAAAGCAAGAACAATCTTAATGCTGAGGACAACATCATTTTTCAAGGTGGGGAGGATGTGACGTTCCACGTATTTATATGCCGTTTGGATATAAATACATGACACGTCACTATGAATAATTAATAGTGCATTAATTATTCATAAGCTAAGGGTAGTTATGTTAATCATTAATTATTAAGGTGGAAACCTAACCCTAAACCCTAATTCGAGTTTAGGGCTTAACCTAATGTTAAAAGGGGTTAAAATATTAATTTAGTTAATATTAACCAACTAGAGTTGCCACCTGGCCCAAATCGATTGGGCAAGGCAGGCTTGCCAATTTGGGACACCAAAATTGGGGCTTCCACCCCAATTTGCCCCAATTTGAATTGGAGGAGGGATTCGTGGAGGAGGGGCTGCTGTTCAACCCTGCCCCAGCCAAAAGGATGGAGAACCAGGGAGATAGTAGACCTAGCTATGACTCTGGTTAGTACGTAGATAGCTTGGATTCCTGAATAGTCATAGGATTCACCTTTGTATGCTTAGAAAATAGCTAGGATTAACCCTTGTATGAATAGATGTATAATTAATCTCTATTTTATGTTCTATTCGAAGCTATGGATGGATGGATGTATAATGATAGTTCTCTTTCTGTTCCTCCAGTGTTTGTGGAGATTAAGGGGGGTAGAGACCTAAAGGCTATGTAGAAGTAGAGATGCCCCTAGTTAGAATCCCTTAAACCCCAATATATGCGGCCTGTGCACAAGAACCCATCTGGTTGTGGATGATATATCGTGATTCAACACCAGATAACGGGTACGATGGTGAAACGGGGGTAGGATCTTTCCTAGCGTGGCTACAGGACTCCTACAGTGTGCTAGCCTTATAGTCGGTCCTCGCGTTGGGGCCGGGTATGGGTCCGACACCTCCTGGGTCGCAAAAAACGTGCCTATATGGAAGTCTTGGGCTCGATGGGTGCGTCGAGCTGGCCCATGGATTTTGGGGGTTCAAGTCGTGTACGGCTGCAGGGGTCACTAAGGAGGCACGCATTTTCTAGTACACCCAGGGATCCATTGTGCCCAGGAAGGAGATGCCTCCCTAACCTGCCTCATCGGAACCGGGAGATGTAATCCTGAGTAGTCTCATGGGGTGATTTCATCAGATTGCATCTCCGGAAGGCTAGGATCATGCCATAGCATGTTTCAGCCTATCTGCAAAGTGTGCACAGGAGGGACGAATGGAATGGACTACCCTAGCCATTGTTCTATGCCAGCCAACGCCATGTTATACTTCTGTCTGCTATTATCTGTCGACCCCTATGAGTCTGATTCGGGGTAGAGCCCTTATTTATGGCGCATTTTTGTTATGTTGGTATTCTTTTGTTAGTTGTATTGTTGATGATGGGCCACCCTTCATGGTGGTATATTATTTATTAGTATTGTTGCCAGGTGCTAGCATGTATGTCGCTTCCGCTATATAGGATTTCCATAGAGGACGTGGGACGAATGACACCTCCGTATTCGTCACCCGGACACTTGGCCATCTCAGGTGGTCCGAGTCAGACGGAGGGCCTTTCCGTGGTGATGTAGTCGCCATGGGAGGGGAATTCCCCGTATTTGTACGATGGGAGCATCGTATAGATTCTGGGAGCGTCACAAAAACATGCATGGCTATATTGCCGGGATTTGCAAAAAGTTGTTTGGAGAAAGCTCCTGCTCTACAGGGCCAGCTGGCATTTTACTACATATTGCTATGCAAACCAACATATTTGAGTCAATTTTTTGCCATTAATCTTCTCCAGGCTCGATAATAGGCTGCCATTCCAGCATATGTGGGGATGTAGCTCATTTGAATATTCTTGGTTTTGTAACCTCCCCTCCCTCCCCCCGAACGTGGCATATATATCTGCCCTTGATTTGCAGATTAGATGGTCTGGAATCTATGGCACATTGCAACCGGGTGAGCGGGAGAGGGGGCAGGGGGTAAAACAAAGGTGTCCCAATGCCGAGCAGCCTTCGTTTTGCACTCCCCCCTCCCGTTTATATCTCAGCCCTTGATTTGCAGATTTGATGGTCTGGATCTATGCCACGTCAAGTGGGGGGAGGGGGCTGTAAAACGAAGGTTTTTTTTTTTTTTTTTGAGGGCAAGATATTTTTATTTTTATTAATAATATATGTATGTAAATACGAAGGTTTCCTGCTCGCATTATATATTTCTTTCATCGATTTTATACAGATAATATGTCCTTTGTCCTTTGCACCTTGGGCTTCGTCCTCTACCTATATTTCGCCTTGGCAATATCTGTGGCTGGCCCAAGCATTTGCAAATATTCCTGCGACAAGGTTCACGTTCCATACTTTAGTCATTCTGCTTAGTAGTTTGCAATTCCCAATGTTGAAGAGTTTTGCAGGTACATCAAATGATCGCAAATGTTACATCAGTTGGCCTGATATGCACATTTGTTAAAAGATTCTTTAGCATCCATACATGTAAAATACTAGTAGATGGAAAGCTTTTTTAGATGGGCGAATTTGAAGAGGGAATGATGGAATGTAGTATGTGCAAAGTGGATTGTTTGCTATTTCAAAAGCATAACCTGAATTAATTTCTACAATATGCATCTTCTGTCTATTCTATTGATTCGAAAAGACATCACAATTTATACCATGCAATGCTCAGGTGCAGAAATTGCCTGATAATAAGATTCGTTGTTGCATTTGTTTCGATAAATCGATAAGTGAAAAATTATTTGCAGCAATATTTTTGTTGCATATGCACACAGAACCAATTGCCAGATAAAAAATCGAAGCTTGGTGTCTACATTATGACAAATTTGATCAAACTCTTCTTCCTTACCTAAATGAAAATGTCTAAACAAAAATAAAACATGTGATGCATATTGCGATTAAGTTCCTATCACGTTTGTGTTGAGGTTGAATGTTGGCAAAAATAACCTTGAGAACAATGAAGTACATGTGGTGTACATGTCCTACATACCATGCTCACATTTCTTCCATTGATCTCACGTGTCCTTTGTCCTTTGCACCTTGGACTTGTTCCTCTACCTATATTTTGCCCTGGCAATATCATTTTTGTGGCTGGTCCTAGCATTTTCAAATATTCATGCGACAAAGTTCACATTCTATACTTTAGTCATTATGCTTAGTATTTGCAATTCTCAATAAAAATTCATCTTATCTAATATTGAAGAATGCTGCAATGCATAGAGATCACAAGTGTTACACCAGTTGGTCTTATATTCTCTAGTAACATTTGTTAAAAGATTCTTTAGCATCCACACGTGTAAAACACTAGTCGATGGAAAGCTTCTTTAGATGGGGAAATTTGAAGAGAAAATGATGGAATGTAGTGTTAGAATATAGGTTATATGATCATATAGATCAAGATAGATGACATGGCAAGTGTCATGTGTACACGCCAATGTGGCAGTCCTAGTCATATAGAGAGTCGTGACTTCAGATGAATAGACGTGTCCCATCCACTAGATATGTATATGCTACGTTGGGGGCTGTTCCCAATCTAATCCATTCTATTCCAGCATTCTATATTTTATCATGGTATCAGAGCCTGCTTGTTATTAATTCGATCCTGGGAATCAGAAATGAGAGAGGAAGTTGGAGAGCCTCCTCCGTCAACAAAGAAGAAAATTTTTATAGGATTCAAGAAGCGCTTGAAGGTATTGAAATCTAAAACTAAAATCTGCATAACAGAATGTTTTTCTATTTCTTCCTATTGTATTGCGGAAGAGGAGAGGGATGATGCCAGGAGCACTTACGTGAAAGACGAGGCCGTGATGAAAGCCCCATTAGATTCCGTTGCAGTTGAAGAGAATAATCTAGAATGTAGAACATTTTTTGGAAGTGCCGTTGATGGATTACAGAAGGCTGTTGAAGACCAAGCACAAAGCCAAGAAAAGGAGATATTCTTGATTCAACAAGCCAAACTTGGCTTTGCTCATAAAGCTCACAACAAAGGGGCTAATCTGTGGACTACTGCACCAATTGTAGCCGCAGGCGGCGGGTCCGTTTCGCATCATGCGCATCTAATGCGCCTATAAGCAAAAAAAACGAGTGGGGAGGCAAAGAAAAAAAAAGACCCACTGAGGCCCTGCGGCAAAGAAATCGTGCGATGGAGACTATCACAGTGATGCCGCCTTTGAATGATGCCGCTAAAGCAAAGGATACTTGATTGGATTCTCGCCATTAAGGCAAAGGTTTCTCACGCCGATGTTTCGTAGCGATTAGCATGGAGGATGAAGCTTATATTGCTTGGCTTGGAACCGGAAAAGAGCAAGGAATCTGCACAAAGAAGTGCCACCGTATTGAGTTACCCGAGGGCTAAGGACTTGGAGTTAAGACATGTTCCCGATAACGAGCCAAGGCATCCAACCTATTAACAAAACCCCGTGATATTTGCTAAAGGGCCTTCCTTCAATGGGTCGAATGAGGAGCATAAATCGATAGCGAGATGGCGTAACGTTTGCCATCGAGTGGATGATCCAAGCACTAAGCATCATGGACTGGAAGAGCAGAATGACCATGATTCCTGTGCAACATGCAGAAATATAAATGAAAGAGCTAAGGGAATTACAGAGGATGCTCACAGCGCTAGGGAAACCACAGAAGATGCCCAAATCAGAAATTTTATTCCAGAAAGAAGCATTGTAGAAATTAACACGAACAAGCAAGAAATTGGTGCGGCTACAACGGCCTTGCAGGCCTTGACAGGAAACCTAAATGCCCCTGCACATGCCATTGCGCAACACCTGGAGATAGATAAAAATCAGAGATTGAAGCCTGCCTATCCCAGAAACCATGCAATAGATGAGAAGGCGTTTCGGATTTGTCCGAAACCTGTGGAAGCCCAGAAACAGCAACCGATGACAAAACAGGATGCAAAGCAGATGGAACTAATGAGCCCACTGGCAAAACAAAGACAAAAGGAGGATATTCGAGATGTCTTGGATCTATTTGGAGATGATCCAGAGATACTGCATGCCTTAATTCAAGATAATGGAGCAGCAGCACTAATGGATGAAATCCTATTCACAGAGCCAACCATTCTGACAGCAGAGCTCACGGATAGGGATGCCTTGTGTATAGCTCCAAAAATGAAGCTAGGAACAAAAGAATTTGTGTGCCCAACGGCAAGTAATGATGCTCCAACCAAAGCCAGAACCGAGATAGTATCGATGCCGAAAGAACCCTACATGCAGCAGATGCAGAAGGCCATTATTACACAAGCTTCGCCAATGCCGAAAACCGACGTGCAAATTTTTAAGAAAGAAAATATTTTAGTCAGCGTCACCGATACAGGAAAAGCGGTTGGAGCAGAAAAGCAACCCGCATATATGCAAAAGGTTTGTAGTAGCAAGAAAAATAACACAAGGGATAACACAACATATAAATTTCCACTCGAATACTATAAGGAGAAAATTTTAGTGTTACCCTTAGGAAATTCTATTCACGACGAAGGCCCATGTTTGTTGGGAAAAATACTATAAACAAAAATATGTGAAGTATTCTAGAGTCATTTAGACGTCCTATAATTGAGGTCCCGTGTAATGGTTAAGCATAATGGATGCTTGATCAAGGGGGAGAAATATGCCTAATATATGTGATCAAGGCATCCTCATAATAGTATAGTCTAGAGGAAACATTTTCAGTTCTTTTTTTTATTAAGGGGGAGAGAGTTCTAATCATTCTTGATCTATTGATCAAGGGGGAGTGTTAGAATATAGGTTATATGATCATATAGATCAAGATAGATGACATGGCAAGTGTCATGTGTACACGCCAATGTGGCAGTCCTAGTCATATAGAGAGTCGTGACTTCAGATGAATAGACGTGTCCCATCCACTAGATATGTATATGCTACGTTGGGGGCTGTTCCCAATCTAATCCATTCTATTCCAGCATTCTATATTTTATCATGTAGTATATGCAAATCGGATTGATTACTACTCTAAAAGCATAACCTGAATCAATTTTTACAATATGCATCTTTTGTGTATTCTTTTGATCCGAGAAGGCATCACAATTTATGCCATGCAACGCTCAGGTGCGGAAATTGCCTCAATTGCCTGGAAATAGGATTCATTGTATTTATTGCATGAAGACATTTGCAGCAATATTTTTGCGACAGAATGCACACAAAACCAACCGCCAGATAAAAATCCAAGCTTGGTGTCTACATTGTGACAAATTTGATCAAACCCTTTTGCCAAATTTGTTGTGCTAGTTTCTTCTCATTTCCAGCTTCTTCTGATGCATCCCACAGCTCCACGGCTTTCTCCCCATAGCTCGGTTTAGTCTTGACTGCAACCCATCAAATTTGTCACTTTCTTTTTTTGCGACTGTTTTCAGGTTTCCATGATTTGGCAATGCCGCATCACCATGGCAGACACGTAGCCAGCTATCAAATCAGCCTACTAGCTGCTTACAATGCTGTTCACCTATTTCTTAAGCCATTAAGATATTATTTATCCTTCATCTTTAGAGGAGCTTTAAAGTAATGGTAGTTTTTAGTCAAATTGTGTAAGGATTAAAATAGATAAATTTGCAATTCCATAATATGGTTGTAACTCCAACTCTTATAATAGTTAAACTAGGTAGAATATGTTTGCAACCATAATATCCATGCTGAATGGGAAAACCGAGTTCAATCACACTCATCTACACAGGAACACAAGACAATAGTGCAAGTTCAAATCTCGAGTGCACTCAAATTGATACCAACACAAGACAATAGTGCCAGTTCAAATCTTAAGTGCGCTCAAATTGATATCACTCGCTGCCAGACAAAATTATAGCCAGTAAGTGAGTCGGCAAAGACAGCGGAGTTGGAAAAGAGAAATGTTTGCGGTGCTAAATCTTTTTTTGTACAGGTGACTAATTTATCCTTTTCTTTTCAATGAACCAATAGGGCTTGAACTAATTAGATTGGCCTTACCAGCATTTGTTTAGTTATCTTATGAGACATGTGCAGGTTTTGATATATCTATGAAACTCGTTATGGAAGTCTAGAACCTTACACGGAATAATCCCCAAGGGCCATTCTACGAAGGTACCTTCTTTATGTGGGTGTGGGGCTGCAATAATCAGGAAAGTGGCAACCTCCTTAAAAAAGGATTTTCTACGGTAAAAAATGGATATCAAGGGCAACTAAATCAAGTAATTCTATGGCCATACGCCTTATGGTCTATATTTACGACCTGGCTAATAATGAAAAATAGAGTGCCATCTAAAACCATAAGAGGTCACCAGAGTCGCATTAACAACATACCTTGCATTTCAATTTCAAAATATCGTATCGAAGATCTTGATTTAGTTTCTCTGGCCAGAGTATCTTTCATGCCGAACTTGCATTTCCATTTCTCAAAAGATCATATGGGGGACCCCAATATTTCTCTGCCCATACACTTTATGTTCTATTATTTCTGACCTGGATTGATGCATCAGAGTTCAGAGTATGACAACAAGAAACCATTTAAGACCATAAGCGGTCACCAGAGTCGCATTAGCTTTTATGCAGAACTTGCCATATGGATGATTAGATGCTGCCTTATGGCACCAACATCCTGCAAAAGCGTACTAACACCTAAGCAATTGGTTGAAACAAAGACATGCCCAAAGCTTCATCGAAAGTTCTAGCTGTGCCAACTATGATATAACATTTTCTTAGTCCCTTAGAGGCGTTACCGTCTTATGCCACACATTCATTGCATAGATTACCTAAGCAATCTACCGCTTCAGCAGCTTTTGCGCTCATACAATTCTAATACAAAAGATGACAATTTCGGCGCTTAACTAACCTTGAGAGTTTTTGCAACCACTCCAGTCTCCATCGCGTTTACCTACCACGATTATAAATACTCATCTGCAAGGAACAACATACGTGATAGCAATGCTTAGAGAAACATGGTAATTTCACTGCCTTGACTTGATGGAAAATTCCCGTCCCTGATATATATGGGTGCACACCTTGGAGGCTTCAACATCAAAAGATAATGAAATTCATCTCGTTTCTTTCCTGACCTTGAACATAATTCTGAATGACTAAAGATGTAGCATTCAGATGCAGAGTCTGATGCCACTCAACACATAAGTAAAGAACGGATGAACTATAACTTCTAAAGTAAATGAAAATTTTAAAATTTACTGGTAGGAACAGGAGAAACATATTTCCTTTGAAATAGTAAAATGATGATCTATACATTGCCTTTGCAATATCGATAACAATAATTGATAAGCTTCTTTGAAACTCGTCAGCAAAATCAAGAGACATTACTTTCTGTTTGAACCTATCTCATCAAGTTATAATCTGGCAAGCACTAAGTAGCCTCTTTTCTAATAAGATTGTAACCAAGATGTTAAGCCATACTATGGCTACAAGAGAATATAAGAAAAGCAGAGACTAACGAGTCTCGTCCATGAAGCTGTCTATATAAGCTTCAAGTTCATCCATGATAGTGTTCTGGACCCATTCCTTTGCCTTGGCCATGAGTGAGGGGCTAATTCTGAACATTAGAAGACAAAACTCGTTCTCATTTAGTGCTCCATCTCCATCCCGGTCTCCTTCCAAAACCATAGCCTCTAATTCTTCTTCTGATAGCTCTTCAAGTCCCAAAAGGCTTGCATTTTTTCTAAGACTGGCTGGGGTAATGGTGCCGGTAGTAGGATCCGCAAGAAGCTTGAAGCCCTTGCAAAGCTCCTCCATAAAATCCTGTTCGCCAAGCGCCTGTGCCATAATAGGAAGGTAATCCTCGAAGCATTCCATCTCTTGCCCTTCAAAGTTACAAGAATCTGCTCCCATTGTTTTCCGCAACCTCGATAAAGGAAAAGGACGCCAATCCGGCAGCTAAATACACACAAATTCTACTGCCTTTTTCCTAAATTCTTCATTGACAAATGCCGGGGAGAGAAACAACCTTTTAACCCAGAAAGTTAAGATGTTCACAGTACCTTTGATATGAGGCGAGAAGAGGCGGAAGGATCATATAGAACGCCATTGTTGCTCGCTTACCGTAGGCCACAAAAGCAAGGAAGAATCCTAACGCCAGCAATCGCATTCCTTCTTCGTTGTTCCTTCCTCCCACAGAATGAAGCGGGCAGATCGGACGGCTTCTATCCTCAAACGTGGAGGGCTAAGATCGAACCCCTTTTCGCGGTAAACAAAGAAAATTTCTATCTTGTCCGCATATGAAGCTTCCTTTACCTTAGACAGACATGCAAGTCTTTTAATTTATTTTGAAGGAAGCTTCCCTCTTTATTTTTTATACAGCGCTCGCACCACCGACCCAGACTTGTTGCGTTCTTGAACGGGACGTGACACCTGCTTGTCTCTAAAATAACCACTATAATCCCACGATCTATGGCATTATGAAGTTGCTTCGTCTTTGGGTTTCGGGCCTGGCTCGCCGTTGTTGCTTTAATAGCTTGAACTTCGGATGAGAACAAGGTATCGCTTGTTTTCTGGTTAGACTAGACACAAGAATGCCGCTTGTCAACGGCACGTTCCCATGAAACCGAACGATTGAAGCAAGGTGCGAAAAAATACCCAATAAGTAAGCCCCTTTAAAAATTGTGGTGGAAAGGTTTTGGTAGAACAAGATGCTAACGCATTAAATAGGTTGCCATTTGGAAGTCTCGTTGATGCTTTCACAACTATGTACCATTATTATATTTTATATATTTTTCAATTTGCACTCTGATAGGACCCCCTAAAGCAAAATGCACTTCCGCTTACTTAAGTTGATTGTTCTACTTCATATTTGGCTATGAAATATTCCCTTCTTCAATTCTTAACAATTTATCCAGCAAGCTCTGGAGAAGTACAAAAAAAAAAAAAAAAAAAAAACTAGCAAAAGGCACACCTAGCCATTACATGTCATAGTTTTGATAAGTTTGGAAATGAACTTTGTTTAGCTATAAAGAAATGTTGATTTATAACATATGCAAATCCGCGAAGTTGTAGGTAATATTTTTTAATACAAAATCATTATGGCCTTGCCCAAAAAAATTCATTTATTACAATCTATTCTTAAATCATATAATCTTCTACATATACAAGAATTTGGCGCCGGCGGGGCCGGCGCCCTGTGCACCCCTGGGAGTCGAACCCAAGTGCGACCGTCGGTGCGGCGCCCATGGTGTAGAGGGAGCATCGATCTCCGAGGGGATCGATGCTCCATCTACATCCTGGGCATGAAATGGAGGGAGTGGTTTTTTTTTTTTTTTTTTTTTTCCTTGTTTATGGAAGTAGTTCTTTGTAGACGACGTTTGTTGTAGTCTTGTCCGTGTTTGACTCGTCGAGGAGGATTAGGACGTCTTCTTTCTTTCGTACGCGTGTGAGCGCCGTGTATAATTGTCCGTGTGTGAAGACTTCAGTTCGCAGGTCGAGGACTATTTTGTCGAGGGTTAGTCCCAGGCAACTGTGGAATGTTGTTGAGTAGGCGGGTCGTAGTGGGAGTTGTCGTCTGTGGATTGTCCAGGGCCAGTTGTCCGGCTGATGGAAGAAGTCGACTCGGGATATGGGGTGTATGTTTCCCACGTGCTGTGGTTGACCTGTTAGAAGTTTCACGGTTACGAATTTGGCATGCATTGAGCATACCATGACTCTGGCGTTCTTAACGAGTCCTCTGTCTTTGTCTAGTGTCTTTGTGATGTGGCATATGGTGTTGGGCTTCAGTTGGAGTTCGTGTTGTGGAAGCGCTGGGTGTTTGTAGCCGTTGAGGAAGTCTGTCGTTGCCATTGGATGGTCCTCGATGGTCTGGTCGTTTTCTGTGAGTCTGTCGACGCTAAAGTAGCTTCTGGAGTCTTCTAGGATCATTCGTATGATTTCGTTGTTGAAGCTGTCGACGGGGACGTTCTTTGGAGATAGGAATGCTCTCTTTTCGCATATGGTGGGCGTTAGTAGTATGTATGCGTTGTATAAGAAGTTGACGGCATCCTCGATCTTCGTTGTTGTCTTGAACAGTGTCAGTGGAATGTTATTGAGCAGACGGCCTTCTCCGATGTCGTCGACGAATTGTATGAGCTCTGGATCGGCTGCGTTCCTCACTGGTTCGTTAAGCTCTAGGACTTTGAAGTGTTTCCACAAATGTGAAGATATGATGGATGCGTTTATTGTTGCTGTTTTTCCTCCTCGTTTGACGACGGGGGCAATCTGTCTGAAATCTCCGGCCGCTATGAATAGTTTTCCTCCGAATGGGCTCTTTTTGCCTGTTATGTTTTGCAAGAGGATGTCGACTGCTTCTATGACTGCTCTGTTTGCCATGGGAAACTCATCCCATATGATTGCTGTTGGGGTGTTGATCAATGCGGCCCTTGGAGAATGTGGATCGAGTAGGGAATGGATTCCGATATTGTTTTCGACAATAGGTATTTGAAACAGGGAGTGCGCAGTTCTTCCGGCGGGATACTGTAGTGATGCCAATGCCGTGGTGGCACACGGTAAGATTATTTGGTTCAGTCCTCGTATGTAGAGGCAGATGGCATTGAGGACGTATGTTTTTCCGGTTCCTGCCTTTCCATACACGAAGATTGAGGATGGACAACTGTTGTTGTTGATAAGTTGGCATATGTGAGGTCTGGTTCTTGTTCATGGTTTGCGACATAGTTGAGCTCTTTATGAGGTATTCTTCGTGGTCGGGGAACTTTCCGAGTTCATTTTGTACTTCTTTGGATGGGATGTTTTGCATGGGCAGGCCGAAGGCTTCAGTGGTGGTGCCGTGTTGGATCAAGATGTTGTTGATGGCGACCAGGGTTTCATTGACGGCAATCGTTTGATTTCCTGGATATTGTTCTAAGAAGTCGGCTATCATGTGGTCTTGAAATGTCTTCCATAGCTGAAGTGCTGGTCCGGAATCTAGTATTAGGAGTGCAAATAAGAATCGCAGCTGTGATGGGGTCTGTAGACATGAGATTGCTTCTTGCATTACTGCTATTGCTTCAGTTGCTGGTGCGATCAGTCCGATGGCTTGAGCGGTTTCTTGGTACGTCTTGTACTGTCGTTGGTCGTGGGTCTTGAGTTCTTCCCAACATCGTGCTGCTTTGTGGAGCAGGATTAGTCTTAGATAGAATGCTTCTCCGACTTTTGGAAGTAATAGGCGTATCCTTCGTTCTCTCGTGGATGATATTCTGGATTACGCCTGCGTATTTTTGTTCTAGGTGGTCGGTTGGTTTGAGGATGGTGTTTGGCTTGTATGTGGTGGAGGTATACTGTTCATTGTATTCGATGTAGGTCACGTGATCGAACTTGGGATCGAGTGGTCGTAGGAAGTATCTGTCTAGCAGAGAGATTCCAGTGTCTGTCGACGTGCTTCTTAAATGATGTCTGTTTTGTCCCTCTAGAGGCAAGGGGAGGCATTTGACAGAAGGGTGCTTTTCAGTCATGTGGTAAGACATAATTCTCCATGTCGCTTCCATCGAGGATAGGTAGCGTGCAGATATATAGTCTTGGATTTCGTTTCTAGCGTAGCTCTGGTCGTTGCTGTTTATTGTGGCAGGTTGTGTGGAAGTATGTTTGGCGGAGTCGATGTGGAAGCGGGCCGTGTCGAAGCCTTTGTATATATAGCCGTAAAGGTATGCAAATATGTGCACGGTTGATGCGATGTCTGCATAGACATGGCAATCCATTTCTCTTACTAAAAAAGGCATGTATGGAACGACATTTACGTCTGCCTCGGTTCGTCGTCTATACTGTACGTATCCCTTTTCATCGATGTACGTTGTTGGGTTTATTGGCTTTGGGTACTTGTAGCAGCATCTATTGTTTTCTTTGAGGCAGCGTTTTGTATGTCTATGGATCATGTATTTCTCGACTTGTGCTCTTAGTACGGGGTCTTCTGGTAGTTCTGCAGAGATTAGACTATCGATTATGTCTATCGGAATCTCATGCTCTGTCTTTACGACCATGTGTGCGTGGGGTAATCCCCTCTGTTGGAATTCGATGACGTGCATCATTTAGGATATGGGTCCGAGATATTTTCGAATGATGTTCTTTGTATATTGGACTCTTTCGTGGCATGCTCGAACGACAACCGTGGGGCTGTCAGATGCGTTTTGGCCGGTATGTAACTTTTGTTTTATTTCGGGCCACGTTGGATTCGTCGTCATAGTTATAAAGAAGCTGGGCCTTCCTTTAACTCTTGCGAGTGCCAGGGCATCTGCTACTTGAACGGCACACCATCGTCTGGAGCCCAGAAAAGATGCTGGTAGAGTTCTGTAATGAGCATCGGGATCGTCGTCGTCGATGAAGTCATCTTCATGTTGTGTAAAATTTCGTCGATAGCCCTCAGTTACGATATAATTGAGGCGCTCTTCTTCGACTCTCGAGTACATGTCAACGAGGTACTCACCACATAATCTGCCTAGCTGCGAGAAGCGAGGTTCGTGAAGTAGTCTAGTTCGATACCAATCTATTTGGGACATATTTTGGTCATTGCGTGGATGCCACCCTAGTGTTCCGTGTGGGAAGAACAACGGGTATTGAAGTGGCTCATATGTAGGGTCGAGGATACTTAAGAATACTGGGTCGTGGTCGTGCTGCATCCAAACCATTGCGGTTCTAGGTTTTATGGTAACGGAATTGTTGGCATGTACGATAGCAGCTATTTCATCTGATGTGGAGGAGTCTGCCAGGGTAAGCCTTGTAGGCACGGGATGTAATTCCTTTATTGTCTTCAATTGTTTAATATATGGATTGATCATATCTAGAGTTGCAGCAACTTGCATAATCCAAGTGGATGGTATTTGCATGTTGGCAGCAATAGTATGTCTCATTGAGCTGTCATATACGTACCAATGAAGGGTGCTAGTGGGGGCGCTTGCAGATAGGAGGCGGTGGTATGTGCAGCCCATAATTGCGACTGATGATGGCATTTTTAAGTCCATGAAATCACCGTCGACACCAAGAGCAGTGAAACAAAATAAGTTGTTCACAACGCGTGAACTGTCAGAAAATTTGGGTATTGAATAAAGCTCTTCCAAGTTTCGGGGTAGAGGCTCAAGGAGTGGAAGTAAACGACGTCCATTGTTGCAACAGAACGATACGTTTTCGGAGTTGAGCAAATCAATGTGACATATGTCACATCTTCCTGTTCATTTCAATGGTTCATGTTCTGCAGGTTTCATGTCTCGTTGCATCATAGCAATTTGCCTTTGCCAATGTCGATTCGCGGTATTAGAAGTTGATGTGTCAATATTGACAATTGCTGTACTTTGATGTGTTGGTTCCATGGAGGCCATATTCGATATGACCTCCATGGAACGATTTATTGAGCTTGGCGGTATTTCGTTTGCTGCCGAAGTGACAACTCTTTTTAATCTCTTTTGAGCTTCATATTCCCGGTGGTATTTTAAGCAAGGCTCAAGATGTGTAGAACTTTTTTTGCATGGCTGAGTTCAATGATGCTACCAGCTTTTAAGAGGTGAGGTCGAATAGTTCAACTAGATGTCATAGCGTGCGAAGAAAAAGAAAACAAATATCCTATTTCTAATAAATTAATGCGAGATTAATATTATAGAGCTGAGTTCATGGAGTATAGGTACTCACCTTGGACGACCTCTCCTTTTTACATTTGTTACTTCTTGCTCATGCTGCTGTTTTACATCAGAATTGTGCGACATTTCAATTCTACAAATTATATTAAAAAATGTAGTTAGTATTGTTGTATACACTAGACGATTCAAAAGTATTCAAATCTGTAACTTGGACCTGGAAGATTTAGCTTCTGTGGATGTCAAAATTTGTTTGTTTGCTCTTTCTGCAGTGAGTTGCTTCGATTTTTTTCGAGCTTGAAATTCTCGGTTGTATTTTCGACGACTGAGAATCTTGTCTATTTCATCGTCTGGAAGCCCTTTCAAATTAGCTGCAGATAGCCTATCAAAGGTACAATAGAAAAATGTCAACAATCAAATATAATAATACTGACTATATCCGGATAGCCTATCAAAGGTACAATAGAAAAATGTCAATAATCAAATATAATAAAACTGACTATATATAGATTGTATTTTGCTTAATTGTCTGTTTGCTTATATCTATAAAACAATGACTAAAGTGTAATATATATTATGATATGTAAAAAAATAAGATGGAATACAAATAGACATTCATTCATACAACTAATGATTGATTTTACCTTGGGCGCCCTCTTTTTCTTGCCATTGTGTGATGTTGTTCTTCATCTTTTTCTATATTTGTTCCATCGTCTGGAAGTCCTTTCAAATTAGCTGCAGATAGCCTAGTACAATAAAAAAATGTCAACAATTAAATATAACAATACTGACTATATATAGATTGTATTTTGCTTAAGTGTTTGTTTGCTTATATCCACAAACAATGATTAAAGTGTAATATATATATACTATGTAAAAAAAAAAAGATGGAATACAAAATAGACATTCATTCATATAACAAATGATCAGTTTTACCTTGGACGTCCTCTTTTTCTTGTCATTATGTCATCTGCTGTTCCTCATCTTTTTCTATGCTTGTTGCATCTGAGATATGTTTTCTGCGTTTGCATCTCCTAATATAATAAATTAACATGGTGATCATGGTATCATGTAATAAATAATGCATGTAGAAGAACCTCATTACATACCTTGAAGAGGGTTCCTTGAATATTGGATCAATGGGCATATTAGAGTCATCATCATTCGAAGCTTTCATTTTTCGTTTTGTTTCTTGCACCTGTGAGTTAGATCATTATTGAATTCTGAAATGTTTGATACATGTATAGACTTAAAATGCTAACCTCACTTTGTATACTTATGTCTGGTTGGATATTGGTTCTTGGCATGGTAAAGAATAAAAGACACTGGATCAATAAGGAGCGAATCTGTAAAAACAGTAGTGACCTTGAATACGTTAATGAAATTTGCGAATGACCTCAAATTTAAAAATAATGGAATATAATTTTCTATACTATCTAATTTAAATTAAGGAAACAGCACGCTCATTTATACGTTCTTTATACGACTCATTTGCTAACAAAATAGAATACAATTGTTAGAAGGTAACATGCGCATGGCGTAGATGGGTCATGTTTCTTTCAACCTAATTCTCGGTTGCACATTCCAGAAAGCTCTTTTGTTAATATAAGGCTTCTTTTTTAGTCAAGTTTCTTTCGGCTATGACAGTTCTAGGCTGTCAGTTAGCATAGGCAGAAAGGCACACCTGGTGCTCATTGCTTGTTATAAAGAGCGCAGGGTAGACATTTTTTAGTCAAACTTCTTTTGGCTACGGCAAAGGAGCTTCACCAAGTTAGGGTAGACAAAAGTCAACGATACGACCGGAGAAAGTTCAAATTCTATCAGATATATCATTATCTTGATTAGTGTAAAGCTAGCTTTTGTGTCTAAATAAAGGTGTCAACCGTGTTAAAACTAATAACAACTGAACACAGTCTGTAGCTGTTGAGAATGGATTCCTTCTCACGTGCATGGCTACCAACTGCCAGCTCAGGCGGTGCTTATGATCAGGCGGAGATTATGATCAGTCGGTGCATGCATTCGGTTCCTTCTTTTCTGGCTTTAATCCTGTTGTGTAGTTATTTAAGGAATCTCTGATTCCTCTCTTGTATTCACTTCCGATCAATGCAAATCAGTTCCTTGTTGATTCAATCTGTTTTGTTCTGAGTATGATCCGATTGTAGCATGGTATCAGAGCTCCGGGTACTCTAAACAAAACAAAAAAAACTTGGTTCTTGATTTCGTTTGTGAAGCATTCCCATGGCTCCTTCTGCTGACGAGATCATCACTGGCGCCCCATCTTCTCCCGAAGGTTTTGAGCCCTCTAAAGCCCTGGAGAAATATGGTGTGATCCGATTTAATGGAGATGGCTTCCACATGTGGAAGTATCAGCTTCGTACTTATCTAATGTCAGTAGATCTCTGGAATATAGTCGAAGGTACTGAAACACGCCCTGATGCAGCTGAGGCTCTTAAGAAATGGAAAGCTCGGGACTCAAGAGCCCATGCAGTCCTAATCTGTAGTATTCATGCCTCCATCCTCCATCGGCTGCAAATATCTGACTCTGCCCATGAGTGTTGGACCAAAATAACACAAATGTGTGAAGACAAATCGCTTGCAGCCCAAGTTCTTCTCCGGCAGAAGCTCTATAGCACCAGACTAATCGAAGGGCAATCCCTCAGTCAACACATGGGGAAATTACGTGGTCTCATGGATCAGCTCAATGATGCCAGTCCCATCCGGTTATGTGGCCGCTGCTCCTCTTATTCTGAGCAGGAGCATTGTCTGACTCTCTTGTCTAGTCTTCCTCCTGCATATGCTCATCTTGTGGTGGTCCTCTCGAATCACCCTGGAACTCTCACATGGGAGAAGGTCACTGTTGGTCTCCTGCAGGAAGAAGCCTGTATGCAACAAATGAGCTCTGGAGAATCTCAGGCTCTTTTTTCTGGACATGGCCACTCACAGCGGCGTGATGATAAGCGTCCAGCTGATTCTGCTTCCTCCAATGAATCAAAGCGCCCCAGATGTGATCACTGTAAACGGCGCGGTCATCTCAAAGAAAAATGCTGGAAATTAAAAGCAGAACTGGCAGAAGCCAAACTTGCTACTGCTCAAGCTCATTGCACCACTGTCCCTGAAGGCGCTTTCATGACAATCATCTCCCAGCCAAGTGACCCATCCATTTGGTGGCTGGATTCCGCTGCCTCGAATCATATGACAGGCCTCAAGGCAGCTTTTATCTCCATCCGCCCTCTTGACTTCCCAAGGGAAATTTGCACCAGCAATGGAGGTCACCTACAGGCATCCTTTTCTGGAGACATTCTCCTTCACATTCATGGGTGCAAAATCACTATCAAACATGTCTGGTATGTTCCTGGCATCCACCATAATTTGCTCTGTGTTGCGCAGCTTGCTGATCTGGGGTTTAGCCTTCACTTTGGGCCAACTCAAGCCACACTTACTCATCCTCAATTCAGTGAGCCTGTGCCTCTTGGCAAGCGGTTCGGCAACCTTTACAAGCTGCAAACTTCTGGTCCTTTGGCCCTGCACACTCAGGCTTCTTCCCTTGACTGCATCTGGCACCAAGGTTTTGGACATGCCGCTCTTCCAAGCATCCGTCACACTTTGCAAGCTGCAGCCATCACAGGGCTTACTGGAAGTCTTCAGCTATCTACTCCTTGCACCATATGTTCATTGGGCAAAATGCACAAAAGTCCATTTCCTTTGTCTGCTGATCGGGCTTCCCACATTGGGCAGCGCATTCACTCTGATGTCTCTGGAGCACACCCTCCATCTCTGGCCGGCTCTATTTATTTTGTGACCTTCATCGACGATTACTCTCGACACATCACTGTTCACTTCTTGAAGGCCAAATCAGAGGTATTATCTCTCTTTCAGGCTTTCGTCACTAATGTTTCTACTCAACTGGATCAGAAAGTTTGTTGCCTCATGTCGGATAATGGTGGGGAGTATTGTTCCAAAGCTTTTGATGCGTATTGTCTTTCTCAGGGCATTGAGCATCGCACAATTGTTGCAGGCAACTCTGAGCAGAATGGGCTAGCTGAGCGAGCAAATCGCACTCTCAAAGATATGGCTCGATGTCTGCTCACCCAAGCAAATTTGCCTATCACCTTCTGGGCTGAGGCCGTGCATACAGCAGCTTATCTTCGCAACAGGCTCCTTCCCCAGCATTCCATTACCCAAAAAACCCCTCATGAGTTATGGACTGGTTCTTGCCCTGATGTGAGTCACCTTCGTGTATTCGGTTGCCTGGCCTACACCCTGATCCTTCGCCATCCAGCTCACAGTGCATTTGCTGCTCGCAGCCAGCCTGCCATCTTCATTGGCTATTCCAATACCAAGAAAGGTTACAAGTGCTATAATCCTTCCTCTCGCCTTGTTTACTATAGCCGAGATGTCCATTTTCATGAAGCTTCCCCTGGATCTGCCCTCCTCCAGAAAGCTCCTGCTCCTTTGGATCTCGTTGAATTCCCTTTCTCTCTCACACCTCCTGACCTTCCATGCTCTCCGCCTGCTGTCACTGCTGCTCCATCTCAGGCTGGGCCCTCGTCTGCCCTCCCTCGTCGGTCATCCCGTCCTTGGCAGCCCTTTGCTCGTGCTCTTGCTTATCATCAAGCCAACATGACTTCTAATGCCATCTCTGAACCTGAACCTACCACATTTCAGCAAGCTTGCTCAGGCCCCAATGCCCATCACTGGAAGCAAGCTATGGATCAGGAAATTGCTGCCCTTCATCGCAACAATACTTGGACTCTCACTCCACTTCCACCTAATCGCAAAGCCATTGGCTCCAAGTGGGTGTACAAGCTGAAAGTTCGGGCTGATGGCAGCATTGACAAGTTCAAGGCTCGGTTCGTGGCCCGTGGTTTCTCCCAAATTGAGGGGCAAGATTTCTCTGACACCTTTTCCCCGGTTGTCAAAATGGCCACCATTCGCACTCTTTTGGCTCTTGCTGCTTCAATGGACCTCGAAATCCATCAAATGGATGTTCAGGCTGCTTTTCTCTATGGCGAACTCCAAGAGGAGGTTTATGTGCAACAACCGGAGGGATATGTAGCTTCTGGCTCTGAGCACCTTGTCTGCCATCTCCATCGAGCACTTTATGGGCTCAAACAAGCTCCACGGGCTTGGTATGCCACTATGCACTCTTTCCTCCTTGATATTGGCTTCCACAGTGGTGAATCAGACTCCAATCTGTACATCAAGCTTCAGCCCACCTCCTTCATTTTGTTGGGCCTCTATATTGATGACACGATCATCGTTGCCTCATCCATGGATGCTCTCACCTCTGTCAAACAGGCCCTTGCTCAAAAATTCCTTATGACAGACTTAAATGAAATCCACAGTTGCCTTGGCCTCCGCATCACTCGCGATCGAGCTCGGCGTCTCCTGTGGCTTGATCAGGAGCTTTACACCCTTGATGTTCTCTCCAAATTTGGCATGACACACTGCAATGGATCCTCCATACCCATGGAACCTGGTCTCCATCTCTCCATTCACCACGAGGATAAGCTTGCTCCTGATCCAATTGATATGGCCAACATCCCTTATCGCAGTGCCCTGGGCTGCCTTAATTATTTGATGATCTCCACCCGGCCAGATATCGGGTTTGCTGTTAGTTTCCTGAGCCACTTTTCTGTCAATCCAGGCCCTGCTCATTGGACTGCCTTGTAACGCGTTCTGCGCTACTTGCATGCCACCTCCCACCTTGCTCTCCAGTATGGTCCTTCTGCCACAACACCATCCTTTTCTTTTTCTGGTTACTGCGATGCTGATCATGGCGGGGATGCTGATGATAGCAAGTCCACCAGTGGCTTCTGTTTTCTCTTTCATGATGCAGCAGTCACTTGGAGCAGCAAGAAGCAGCCCATCACTGCTCAATCCACAGCTGAAGCGGAGTATATTGCTGCTGCAGAGGCCACCAAGGAAGCTGAATGGTTACATAAACTTGCTCGCGATCTTCAGTTTAAGCAGGAGCTACCCATCTCCATACGGTGTGATAATCAGAGTGCAATTGCTCTGACCAAGGAATCCAGGTTTCACCCCAGATCCAAACACATCAAGACTCGGTTCCATTTCATTCGTGAAAAGGTGGCGGAACAATCCATCCACTTGACTTACTGTTCTACTTCAGACATGGTTGCAGATCTGCTTACCAAGCCACTGGGGAAAGCTAAATTTTTGCAGCATCGTGCCTCCCTGGGCCTAGTTCCCAGAGGCTCATCTCAAGCAGGAGAATCTGATCAGTTGGTGAGCTGCCCCTCCGCGAACTCATCCAAGCAGGAGTGTTGAGAATGGATTCCTTCTCACGTGCATGGCTACCAACTGCCAGCTCAGGCGGTGCTTATGATCAGGCGGAGATTATGATCAGTCGGTGCATGCATTCGGTTCCTTCTTTTCTGGCTTTAATCCTGTTGTGTAGTTATTTAAGGAATCTCTGATTCCTCTCTTGTATTCACTTCCGATCAATGCAAATCAGTTCCTTGTTGATTCAATCTGTTTTGTTCTGAGTATGATCCGATTGTAGCAGTAGCATGACTATATTCGTTCGAAAACTGTATCTCTTACCCTGGTGAGATTTTAGGTGAGACAGAGGTGCAAGCGAAACAGAGAATGAATGCCACCTCCTTCACAACTTTTAGCAAGTTCAGATTGACTATATACCGTGTGAAGAATAAAGAAACAGCTACACTTTCCATGGAAACTCAAGATTATTCCTAATCAACTAGAGCACAAGACAAAAGATATGGGTTTCTGAGAGTTTCAGGAATAGGAATCAGGTTGTTCGGACACAGGGACGCCGTTGTAGCCATAGTATCCTAATTTAATGGTCAATGAAGCGTCTCTTCTGTGGGTCGAGTAGAGTTGTGTAAACAGAGCATTTAGCAGGACTGCTTAAACGAAGTCTGCATACAATGAATACAATTATTGCAACCAAATACTGTCATGAACGAAGTTCCCTTAATCTTTGGGGGAGTGATCCGTTGAAGCGGGTTCCCGATCTGCTTCAATTTCGGCAAATCTGCAAGTGCAGCAAAATTTCACCTTTCAAGAGAGGCTGTGGTTCGGATTTCTCTGCTTGGTCGTCCTCAATTTCTTCCCATGGGGCCAAAATTAAGGTAAAACGTTCCAAATTGCACACAAGTTTTTTGATACAGGGGTTTCTACAGTTCTCCAAATCAGGCCCAAGAATTTAGGCATCTTGAACCACGGCATGTTGAACTGAGGCAGGCCTCCAAATCATCAGGAGCTGGGAAACCTGCTCGATTTGGGAAAAGCGTCTTGAGATGCTTCAGCTTTACTGGGCATTTTGTTCTCACTGGATCAATTGCTTGATTATAACAGTGATGAATAAAAGCTGATTATAGGGACGCCCCTGTTAGTCCTCAATCCTTTGGTTTTCTTATGTCCAAGGGCTATCATGCCTTTAATTTTTTAATTTATAGTATCATCGACTTGGCCCGTGTATTTGGTGTCCTGAGCATGCAAAAGCGCTCGGGCTGTTCTATACGCTCCCATCCTAAATCTGGCAGCTATTGGAAGGAACTTAGTTTGCCACACCGAGCTATTGACTGGCCTGACCTTTGTGCTGAGATGTTAAGCTCCAAATAAGCTTTACATTTTGCCCCGCTAACGAAATCAAACGCTAAATGGCTTACCTGGTTTATTTCGACCATATGGGCCATGGATTTGTCCGCCAGAATTGAAACCGAGGCCATGAATCAAGCAATTTCCAACTGAACTGGTTTCATCCTTGCCGAAGACACAGAGTACTTTTTGGGAAGATGGATTTAGTGTTTGGGGAGATGAATTTCGTTACCGGAATTGAAGATAAAGACTAGCTACTTCGTTTCCGAAATGGTAATTTTCAATCAATTCTGGCCTATTCTAAAGCAAATTCCATATCTGCAGTATCTCTTACTATACAGAAAGCAAAATCTGTAGCTAGGGATAGCAACTCACTGGGATTTGTCTAGCTCTGGCTGCACGTAATCTGTATTTCGGCCAATATTCTGTGAGTAGCACAGTACAAACAAAGGCCTAGGAATCTTTGTCTCTTGTTTTAAATTTGAGCTCCCAAATCGATGGGCTACGTTTAGGGCTACCGTATGATGTGGGCGATGGATTTTTTCGCAGTTCCAACTGAATTAGCCTGTGTTTATTCTGGAATTAGCTGGCCTTATCCTTGCCAAAGACACAGAGTAATTTTTGGAGCGATGGCTTTCTTCACCGGATCGAAAGGAAAGCTTAACTAGTTGGGTTCTGTTAGCTTATTCCAAAGCAAATTTCATATTTCTCACTATATACATAGTAGATTCTGGAGTTAGAGACAGGAACTTACCCGGAATTTTTTTTTAGCTCTGGCTGGATCTTTGTTGCTAGTCCTGTGCAGAGCTTCTGCAAGGACTAGAACCAATAGAGCAATTATTAATCTATTTTATACGAACGGAGCCCTGGGTGGCAGAAGCGCCATACCTGTAACTACGGGGAGACGGGGCAGGAGCACGGTGGAGAAGGCGGATGGATCAGAGCAATATATGGAGCACCGTGGCCGTACTATGGTTCGCACTCATTTGGTTGGCTGGAAACAAAAGAAAGAGGGGAAAAAGTCACACGTAATTCTAATTTCAGGCCAGTTTTGCCGGAAAGTTACATATTTATAATTCCAAAAACCAAACAGTAATCTTATATATAGGAAGATATGGGAAAATATTAATGAGATGTCAAATGTATGGTGAGATGGCAAAGTGAGGATGAGGTGGCATATCACATGGTGATTTGGCATATATTCTCAACATTTGATAGAGATACTAGGTGGAATTTTCAAGCACGATCTCCTCCCCCCGGAAGCAAGAGAAGGAATATGGGGTCAAACATGGTCAAATGAGGTCAAGAGGAAGTCAAGATGGCTAGGTGATTGAGGAAAAGGTAAAATGGAATTCAAATGCCAAGAACGAATAAAATAGTGAGTTGTACCACAAGGGTCTTCCAATCTTCAACTAGGGATCTCCATTGTTGCACTTTGACTTTGATAGGCATTGACTTGCATGTGAATCTTCAATTCTTCATAACTTGGCCTTCATATCAATGCTCCTTGGTGAGGTCTTCAAATGGCACCTGCTGGAACATATTTTAGCTCAAATATATTTTAAAATCGTCTTCAGGTTGATTAAGATTCTTCTTGCATTGTAAATTGCTTTCCAGCACACATTAATGGTACCCGTGGAGAACAAAAATATAAGAGATTGTCATAAAAAATAACACATAACTACATCTGTACCTTTTGGGCCTGAGGTGACACTAGAAATTCCTTTGTGGGGCTCCATAGGAGGGGACTGTTCTGCAATCTTCTCTGGAATTTGATCAAGTGCAGCATAGATCCAATCTAACTTCCAGCTTCATATCATGACAATGCTATGATAGCCAAGTTTCGAGTTCAATCCTCCATGGGAGCGTCCTAATTGGTTTGTTGGTTAAGGCAAACATTGTAAGTCGTTATCAATCTCAAAAAATCCAAGGATTGAATCCTCATGGGCGAATGATATTAGTCCCATATGCTCAAGGGCGAGCATTCCGCAAGGAGAAAGAATTGATATGGTTTGGGGGCTCATGGGAGATCTTTCTGCAAATATTATCGACGACTTTGCGAGTCTAGTTTCTTCGTCTTCATTTTGTCATGTCTTATTGTGATTTTTCCCATGAAGAAGTTCTTCAACAAGCTGCAGCTCCTTAGAATGCCAACAACGCAGGGATGTTGGCCGTAATACGACATTGAAGGTGGTCGCCCCATTCTTGCACTCAATTGTCAGCACCTCCTACCCTCACATCCTTTTTTGTTCACACCCACCATCACAGTTTTGCCCTGGTGGATCTCAATCATCTTCTCCTCCACCTCATGTATGCCACATCAGAAACTACTCACTCGTCCTTCTACTTAGCATTTTCCCACTCAGGAAAGTACCTACATTCACATTCCATGTTTAACCTCCCCACATCTTTCATAACCATTCTTTCCCCACCATGCCATGAGTTATCCACATATTTCCTTTGGCCCAACTCCTATCAATTGTCTCCCTCTGTCTAGAATCCCCTTAACGCATATTACATGGGAGAACTCGACCTTAACGAGGATGGTGATCCTCTTATTCTTGAAAATCCAAATATCAGCAACCTGCACCAATTTGCATCCCTTATTCATGTCCCATTTAGCTCAACCTCCATCAGCTGCTCGGACATATGCTTTTCAACTAGGCAAACCTTGCCTACTCAATGGCCATTACCTAGTACTTTTCAACAATAATCTATTGCTATGCTCCTATGACCCACTCACCTAAGGCCTCTCCGATCCAAATACGGGTCTCAATCTCAAGCTTCCTTATCTAATTTTTGGGACTGCCAAAGGTAAACCCATTGAAGATCAAATTGCTAAAGCTCATATTGAAATTTAAAGCTCGTGACTGTTCTCGATGGACATTCACAACCCATGAGATAAAGTCTTACATGTTTTTCGACCACGCTACACGGTGCTCCTCATCAATGGCTTATGGCTAACAAAAGTCATTGGAAGCAAAGCTAGACTTAAATGAAAATGGTGTTCTTAGCACATTATGGTTTTTCTGCAAACATCAACATTTGAAGCAACTCAATGATATGCAATATTAGTTCATGGAATCTATGCGTGACCTTGCTGATCATTGTCAGCAAACTCAAGAATATCCCACTAAAGTCAAAATATAGTATGGTTCTTCCAAGGTCTTCTGCCAGCTATCCATCTCATGATAGAGTATTTATAACCCACTTCCTTGAAACAAGTTAATGAATTTTTAATCATCCTGGTCTATGCATCTTCCCATGGTGTCCCTCTCGATTAATCTTCCGTTCTGATTGCCAATCCTTGTTGCTCAGAATGTCATGCAACCCCAGCTATCTTTTTAACCACAAAGCAACCAAATTTGGTGTTGCTCTACACCCGAGGCCAAATCCTCTAGGAGCTACTTCTGTACAAGAGTTCATCTCATTCAATTAGTATATCTGGCTGTGGCTAAGGCTTTGGCAAAATCTGGTTTGGTGTCTTCTTGGCTCCTTCTTGCAGAGATCCTTATTGCCTCTTTTGCTCGTCTTATCTTGTATATGAAAAATAGAATTGCATAAAAGGCTGCATCTGGGATGAGGGCATTCAAAATCAGCTTGGTTTCCCTGCTGAGCAAGGTATGCATTATTCTAAATGTTCAATCTTAGATTGCTCTTGATTCATATTTGTTACTGTAATCTACATAGTTCTACATGTATGTCTTTTAGTGCATTGTTGCTCCTTGTATGTATTTTTTTATTGTACATCTACTGTCATGAACCTATGCGAAAACAAGGAAAATAAGTGGGAAATAGGCAAGAAATACGAAAGAAATACGCCAAGATCGGCAAAGAATTTGATATATGAACAGGAATCAAGAGTAGAATGGACCGAAGGCAAGTAGGAACACGAGGCAGATGCCTGGAAGGCTCAAGACTGGCGTTGAACCGGAATGGTTCGACAAGAAAGAGATGCCTCCTGACATGTCTAGACCAACGGTCAGGATCGTACCACTCCAATGGATGAGATCATGCCAAGTGTTGCGCATGCATATAGGTTCTAGAATATTCTAGAACCTCCTGGAAATAGCCCCGCATATGAGAAAGCTGTGAGAAAATATTTTTAATAGATATTGGTAGCGCACTTGGCAAAGGTGTGTGACTCGCAAGTGGAAGGTTGCGAGTTCAAACCTTGTTTTATGCAACTACCCTTTCGCATCCATGTGACGACTATCTTTTATACATACGAGTATAATGTTTGTATGATACGAATATCCGTATGGTCATCACACCATCCCCCTCCTACGACGGCGACGAATCCTTGGAGCTAGGGTCAGAGTACTCAAACTTGGCTTATCCAGGTAACGTCGGTGAAACTCCGCAATTTCATTAGGAACATTAGTCAGATTCTCGGCAGGTTCCCAGGTTCTATCACTTGGCGAGTAACCTTCCCAATCGACAAAGTAATACAATTGTTGACGAAGAAACTTGGAGTCCAGAATCTCTCGAACCTCGAACCTCGAACTCCTCATGATCATCAATTTCTACTGGTGGTGGTGGCAAAGGAACACGATTTTGAACACTTTAGACATTAAGAACCTATGCATTTGCAGACTGAAAATACAAGCAAAAGCATTTACATCATGCCATTACTGAACAAATCAGTGGTTAATACATTAGCTTCACCTCCTGTTCTACCTGTTCTTCATGGTCTGAATCATTTCCTTCAGGGGCAAGCGTATCTGGAACGGTTACATCAGAGGACTCTTCAATTTGCTCTTTCTTCTTGTCCTGTTTGTTGCAACCAGCAGCTTTCTTGGAGCATTCAGTATTCATGTTCTTGGTGTAAGAACGTTTACGCCCTCCAAAGATTCATTTTTATTTCCTCACAATCACTTGTTTTATCTGAATCTATGGATTTAGCACACCAAAGACAGTTCTAAATCTAATATCTCATTGTTGAGCCTCCCAATCTTCTTACGAATAGAAACAGGCCCGTGCGTATCATATTCATAATAATGCTCAACCATTCTTTCTTTTTAGTTTCGGGGGAAAAAGGTTCGGTCTCATTCAATGCATAAATCATTTGCTCTTACTTTGTATCTATAAAGTCCTATCTACACGTATGCGGATTTGGAAATATCTTGGGCTATACTGCATTTCTAGATCCTATACAAGTTTTACTAACCGTGATGAAGAATCCGATTAGCTTGAGCCGCCGTATCGCGACCAACCACCAAGATTGTGCCGATCACGGAGAAGAGCACATCATTATTCGGCGGCCGTTTTTTAGGCTATCCTCTGCAAGATATGCTTTGGCCCAGGCGAAACCCTAGCCTCTACTAGTTTTGCCACGAAAATATCATAAGTGCAAAAGTATGCACGCAAGTCCGCCACATTTTCTGGAAATTAATTAATTTTTAAGGTCCATATGATACAGGTTATTCTTAAAGGCTATTCTACATGTGATCTATAGCTTTTAAAGGTTAATGGTTTTTTCTTAATGTCGAGTCCTTCATCTGCACTTTTATATTCTCTATGCTTTCACTGAACCCCGTTCTATTTATTCATATTGATCAATTATTTAGTTAGACATTCAGTATTTAGAATTAATATCTAGAAACAAACCCCAAGGTTAACCTGTCAATTCTATTGAATGTTTAGATAGTCAATATACATCAGTCTATGCTCAGTTGTGAATTATCATCTCACCTTGGGTATCTTCAAACTAGTCATTTTGAACTGGCATAGTGGTATCAATAGTAGTTAAAAATAAAAAAATCCTACCTCCAACCGTTAGGTAGTTTCGACCTCTTTTTTGTCTAACTGTCATATTAGGGCGGGCAGACCCCTAAACAGACAGGAGAGGTCATGCCCTACCTAATATGACGAGTTAGCCTAGTTATCAAATAAAGTGCAGAAGATTAATGACAAGGAAAGGAAGTTTACCTCTTAGCACAATCTAGTAATCTCTTGTAGCAGCACTGCAGTCTCAAACTTAATGCCTGGAAAGCTATTTGCCTTGATGTATTCCACCACTTTTCTTTTTAAACCCAAATGGCCAAAACCATTTCCAACAAAGTCCCCAATAAGCTCGGCAATATTCAAAGCAGTATAAGTTGGATTGGAGTTAACATAGATAAGTGGAAGTATCTGTGACAATATCACATTCCTAGCCTGATGATATGGCCGACAACTATCAGCGTGTATATATTTTATAGCTTTGAACGGCAGTGCATTTCTTTTGTCAAACTTGGTTGTAAGAAATAGACCGTGCGTCTCACTCTTAATTTCTATGGTCAGGTTGAGAAAGTTAGCTTTGAATCCGTATCTAGACTGATTATCTATGCTGTCTTTCATGAAAGTCTCCTCTTTGATACCCAATCTTTCCATGTCATAGATTTGTATCTCTGTTTTGTCAGCCCCCAAACTATTTTTCAGGAAATTTCTAATATCAGGACAATTGATAGCTAGTAAGTCATCCATGTACCTGAATATGGATCTGAACTTCTCAATCTCATTGAATCTTCCTTGTTGTGCCATTTTCCTAATGAAATCCATCTCGAACCAGACGAGGTAAAGGTTGCACCAGCAGGGACTACAAGAGAACCCCATAGGTATTCCACATATTTGTTTCCAAACTTCTTGTCCCATGCTAATATAGCAATTGGACAGGAGCCAACAGTTCATGTTAATAAAACCATACATACTCACGTGGCCCAAGCATTTGCCCTGAGGTGTGCTTTTAAACTAGTTAACAACAAAGTTATCTTCTTTGGCCTTTTTAATCCACATTTCATGCTTATGATGTCTATTCTTCATGTGCTTCCATGCTGCCTCTACGATCATTTTCATAACTGCACAAATGCCTTTGTTACCCTGCAGTGGGATGTTCTCATAACAGCGTGTTATATCAGCCACAAATACTTCAGTGGTTTTAGTAGGAAGGTTCAAAACTACGTCATAGATAGAGCCTACTACCCAGCTTGAGTTAACCCTACCTGGGAATAATGTATGAATTTTCGCACAAAGCATTTTAGAGATATCTGGCCACATTGTTGAATATGTTCATGTTACAATGTTCACAGAGTCAGAAGAAATATGCAGCATGCAAATATGAAAGGTTGAAAGTGCAAAAGATTAAGGTCATAAGTTGAGCATTGCTCTAAGGTTAAATTGAATTTAACCTAGCCCGTTTGGAAAACCAATGGTTAAGGAGTTGCATATTATTATTATTAGTAACCATCGAAGATGATGACACGAAAGATATATCTAAGGGGGAAACGAGTTTTAAAAGTTCCGGATTTGGAACCACTAGTAAAACGGCTCGATCGGCCCGCCATAGCGGCCGGATCTGAGCTATAAAGAAATTGCAAGAAGTATAGATCATGATCGAACATAGTGTGATTGTGAACAGGGTTCAGAAGTGGAGATACGACCATTAAAGCTAAGTTCGGGAGCTGGTCAAAGTGAGTCAATACCTTTGCTACAGTAAATTTACTGTAGCTTATAAGGTTTTATTTGAAGGTATATTGTTTGAAATGATTTGCCTTTCATTGTTAATGACTTAGAAGAACTTGAAATAATTATGGCTAAGTCAACTATGTGAGATCATTTGATCTTAAAGGAATTATGAATACTTGAGCATTGCTAAGACTATTGCATGGATTTGTTGCAAAGGATCTATTCTAGTGAAATGTGGAATGAACTATGAAATTGATTAACTAAACAAGTGGTTGCTTTTATATTTGAATTCTTCATTGGTATCAGAGCCATAAGATCCAGGGAATTACAATCATGTCCAGCAGATTCGGAGCAAACTTGCTTAATGCAATTGAAGTCTTTAAAGGGGAGAGTGGTTTCCAAGTCTGGAAACAAAGCATCCAAGAAGTCTTGGAATTTGAGAGTTTATGGTACTTGGTTGATCCAAATGCAAGTAGGCAGACTGACAGTCATGTTAGTTCAGGATCAGCACGAGCAAGTGGAGCTAGTTCAAGCTCAAGTGATGGAGATTCCACAGCTGGTGGAGTTGCTCAAACAGGGGGTTCTGGAGAAAGCACAGGACCAACAGTCACTTCTAGGAGGCAGCCAGAGGAGGTGATTAAAATCAAGGAAGCTCAAGCTATTATTAGCTGTAAAGTTGGACCTGTTATCAAGCTCAAACTCAGGGGGTTGAGTCCTAGGGAAATGTGGACTTACATGGTCACAAACTATGAAGCTAAAACATCCTCTCAGATAGATGTTCTAGAAAAACAGTTAAGGAAGTTAAAGCTGCATGATAAAGACAATATAACAGAATTTCTTGAGAAATTCGATTCTATTGTAGCTGATCTTGAAGGTGCTGGTGTTATACTAAATGAGCAGTATCAATTGTTGGCCATCTCCAGGGCTGTGTCACACAATGCTTATTTAGCTACTCTCTTGAGAAATATAGCAAGAACAAAGGAGCATGCCATACAAATGATAAGAACAGAGTTTGAGCAAAGGCAGATTGGTCAAGATGAGGATGATCATACCACAGAAGTACTGTATGCAGGAAAACACAAAGGAAAGAAAGGAATCAAGGCTGGCAGGGAGAAGGTTGGACCATGCTACAATTGTAATGCATATGGTCACTTAAAAGCTGAATGTCCAAAGGCAGCAAAAGAAGTGGTGTGCTTTAATTGTGATGGCAAGGGGCACTTTGCTTCTAGTTGTCCCAGCCCAAGAGGGCAGAATGTAAAAGGGAAAGCCAAGGGAAGGGGTGGCAAGGTGAGCTTTGCTCAAAGAGGAAAAGGAAGCTCAAAGGAAAATCCAACATTAAATTTAGCTCAAGAAGCTCAAGGTGAAGAGGACGAGCAGAATGAAGATGATGAGGTAAGTTGTACTAAAATTTGTCATTTAATGCATGATGCAAATGACCATGATATGATAATTATAGATTCAGGAGCTGAGAGGACAGTGACATCTTCCTCAAAATTGCTTAAAGACTGCAAAAAAGTGACAAGGGGGCACGTGCAACTTGGAAATGGAGATTTGCAAGAAATCAAAGACACAGGAATGCTCGAGCTCTATGATCTTGATGGGAAGGCAGTTAAATTAGAAAATGTTCTCTGTGTGCCAGGCCTAGTTAGAAATCTGATTTCAGTATGTCAGCTTGTAGATCTCGGATATAAAGTGTTGTTTGAAAGATTGGAATGTAAAGTGTTCTTCAATAATATATTAAAGTTTGTTGGAAAAAGAGTTGGCAATCTCTTTGGGTTAAACCTAAATCACTTTGCTTCGAGTATAAATCTTGTGACCTGTACAAATTTAAGGACATGGCATGAGAGAATGTGCCATGTAAACTCTAAAACAGTCCAACTTATGATGAAGAAGGGATTAATCAAAGGCACAAGTGAAAGTGATGAGAAGCTTAAATGCATTGGATGTATATTGGGAAAACATACTAAACTCCCTTTCAAGAAATCAGTGAAAAGAGCAAAAAATAAACTGGACCTGATACATACCGATCTGTGTGGACCTCTGAATGTGACTAGCCTCTCTGGAAAAAGGTACTTCATGACTTTTATTGATGATTACAGTAGAATGACTAAAGTATATTGTTTAAAAACAAAAGATCTTGCTTTGGAGGCATTCAAGGCTTTTGCAAATGAAGTACAGGTAGAAACAGGGAGAAAAATTAAGTGCTTGAGATCAGATAGGGGAGGAGAGTTCATGTCAAATGAATTTAAAAGCTACTGTAATATGCATGGCATCAAAAGGCAGTTGACATGTAGGTTTTCCCCTCAGCAAAATGGAATAGCTGAAAGGAAAAACAGAACAATACTTAATGCAGTAAGAAGCATGCTCAAATACTCAGGACTGCCAAATTTCCTTTGGGAAGAGGCAGTTAAGGCAGCAGTGTATGTGCAAAATTTGGTGCCATCCATAAGCATTAAGGGGGAAATCCCTATAACATTGTGGTCAGGAAAATTGCCAGATTATGACAGGCTTAAAGCCTATGGATGCCTGGCATTTGTGCATGTTCCTGACGAGTTGAGGAAGAAGCTGGATGATAAAGCATACATAACTTACTTAGTTGGCTATGATCAAGAATCTAAGGCCTACAGATTGTATGATTCAAGTAAAAGAAGAATTATAATTAGCAGGGATGTACTGTTTGATGAGGAGCAGTACTACAAGTTATTACCTATGATCAATAACCAAGGGCAGGTCACTAAACAGCAAATAGCAGAGGAAAGAGAAGTTCAAAAGGAGCAAGAGGAACCTGCATTTACAATTGACAGTGATGAAGATGAAGACATTGCAACAAAACAGGTAATAACTGATCCTAACAATATGAATGGTGAAAATGTGCAGCCAGAATATCCAGCTGATCAACAAGATGAAAGCCAACCCAAAGCTGCAAGGAGGAGAAAGAGGACTGAAGCAGAAATACTTCGAGGAGAAACTGAAGGAGACTTGGAAGCTCTTGGGAGAGATAACCTTGGCAAAAGTAAAAGACTCAAGGGAAAAGAAGGTGAGATACTTGGCCTATTTGAAATTTTGATGCACCTAGATATTTCAGTGCCTAAAACATATGAGGAAGCTTTGTCCTCTCCTGATAGCAAAAATTGGGAAAATGCAATGCAAGAGGAAATGAAATCATTTAACAGAACAAACACTTATGAAGTAGTAGACAGACCAAGTGATAAGAACATTGTAGGGAACAAATGGCTGTTCAAGCTCAAAACTCAGGCTGATGGAGTAACACCTAAGTTTAAGGCCAGACTAGTTGCCCAAGGCTTCACTCAGAAGTATGGACAAGACTATGAGGAAACGTTCTCACCACTTGTCAAAATGAACAGCATAAGAATGCTTTTGTCAATTGCTAATGCAGCAGACTTGGAAATTCATCACATGGACGTTACCACAGCCTTTCTAAATGCTAAACTAGAAGAGGAAATTTACATGAAGGTGCCTCCAGGAGTTGAAGCAGAACCAGGGAAAGTTTGGAAATTAAACAAGGCAGTATATGGGCTTAAGCAATCTCCAAGGGAATGGTATAAGTGTATTGACACTTTTCTCAGAGAACATGGATTTGCAAAATTACAGAATGATGGTAATCTCTACAAATTTCAGAAAGGAGCTAAATGGTGCATAATAGCACTCTATGTAGACGATAATATTATGGTAGCAAATGGTCTTGATATCTTGGAGCAGTGTAAGGTCATTCTAAAAAATAAATTCAAGATGTCAGATCTTGGGGAATTAAGAAAATTCTTGGGAATAGAAGTACACAGAGACAGGGCAAGCAAGACTCTGACTCTGACACAGAGAGGACAGATTGAAGGAATGCTTGACAAATTTAAAATGAATGATTGCAATGTATGCAAAACACCTATAGTGCAAGGTTGTAAGATTTCTGCAGAGATGAGTCCAAAAACAGAAGCTGAGAGAGAAGAAATGGAAGACATACCATATATGTCACTGGTTGGATGCCTATCATATGTGGCTAATTGCACAAGGCCAGATATAGCTTATGTAGTGAATATGCTCAGTAGACATAACAATGATCCAGGAAAACAACATTGGATGGCAGCCAAACGTGTTCTAAGGTACTTAAAAGGTACTATGAATCATGGCATTTGTTATAGCACTGAAGATCTGCAATTGCTAGCTTACTGTGATGCTGACTGGGGAGGAGACATTGATACACGTAAATCCACATCTGGATATTTAACTTTTATAGGTGGTGCACCTATCAGCTGGAAATGCAAAAAACAAAATGCAGTAGCTATGTCAAGTGCTGAAGCTGAGTATGCATCAGCTGTATTAGCCACAAAGGAAGTGATTTGGGAAAGAAGACTGTTAGGTGAACTTGGTCATTACCAAACTCAGGCCACTGCATTATACTGTGATAACACTAGCTGCATTGCCATGACCAAAGATCCAGTGTTTCACGAGAGATCAAAACATATAGAACTAGAGCTACATTTTATCAGGGAAGTTGTTGGGAAAGACATAGTAAGACTGATATATGTGAATACAAAAAGTCAACTAGCAGACCTGCTTACAAAGCCACTGCCAGAAAAGAGATTCACTGAATTGAAGGGCCTGATACAATGTTTAGATTGTAACATGAAGGGGGAATGTTGAATATGTTCATGTTACAATGTTCACAGAGTCAGAAGAAATATGCAGCATGCAAATATGAAAGGTTGAAAGTGCAAAAGATTAAGGTCATAAGTTGAGCATTGCTCTAAGGTTAAATTGAATTTAACCTAGCCCGTTTGGAAAACCAATGGTTAAGGAGTTGCATATTATTATTATTAGTAACCATCGAAGATGATGACACGAAAGATATATCTAAGGGGGAAACGAGTTTTAAAAGTTCCGGATTTGGAACCACTAGTAAAACGGCTCGATCGGCCCGCCATAGCGGCCGGATCTGAGCTATAAAGAAATTGCAAGAAGTATAGATCATGATCGAACATAGTGTGATTGTGAACAGGGTTCAGAAGTGGAGATACGACCATTAAAGCTAAGTTCGGGAGCTGGTCAAAGTGAGTCAATACCTTTGCTACAGTAAATTTACTGTAGCTTATAAGGTTTTATTTGAAGGTATATTGTTTGAAATGATTTGCCTTTCATTGTTAATGACTTAGAAGAACTTGAAATAATTATGGCTAAGTCAACTATGTGAGATCATTTGATCTTAAAGGAATTATGAATACTTGAGCATTGCTAAGACTATTGCATGGATTTGTTGCAAAGGATCTATTCTAGTGAAATGTGGAATGAACTATGAAATTGATTAACTAAACAAGTGGTTGCTTATGATGTCTATTCTTCATGTGCTTCCATGCTGCCTCTACGATCATTTTCATAACTGCACAAATGCCTTTGTTACCCTGCAGTGGGATGTTCTCATAACAGCGTGTTATATCAGCCACAAATACTTCAGTGGTTTTAGTAGGAAGGTTCAAAACTACGTCATAGATAGAGCCTACTACCCAGCTTGAGTTAACCCTACCTGGGAATAATGTATGAATTTTCGCACAAAGCATTTTAGAGATATCTGGCCACATTTCTAAAATGTTATTAAGGCCAGCAGTGATCATCATCGAAATCTCTGTATAAATTGTCGCATGTGCATTGGTTATCCACCTAAAATCCATTTTATGGGCCTTAAACACTCCCAATAAGTAAGGCACTCTATCAGACATAATGGTTATGTCACCAACCAGGTCTCTGATGTTGGCTGCAACCGTTATCTTAATATCGCAGATGCTTGTATGTATCTTCTGGAAGTCATTGCTCTCTATTCTCTTATAAGCCAATTCTCTGATATATTTGGGGCAAATGAAACATGGGTTATTTGTGGCTTTATCTACTCCAGATATGTAAAAATGTTTACACAGCCATTCAAGATTGTTGATAACATCCTTATCATTCATGAGAAATTTTCTCGTCGTGTCATTTTTCATGGCAGTTTTTACTTCATTGATGGCTATTTCTGTAATCAGTCCTTTGCACAATAGTTTCACTACAACAGGATAGGTTGTTTTACGTCAAGTATAGCGTCCAAAAACCTGACGCTAAATGTCTTTTCAAGACCCACAAATTGACAAAAAGTTGTCGCTATAAATGTCGTGGTTTGATGTCACACGAACGTCACTTATTGTGTCATTTATTGCGTCATGCCGTCATGATGCAAGCATGACGCAAGGACAATATTAGTGGCTATTTTACATCGTATTTGAACCAAGTTTATGTCAAAATTATTGTATAATTGCATCTTGCATTACATCACATTAGTGTCAACTATAATTTGAATTTGGTGCATTTCCATGTCGTATACGTCGTCCATAAATAGACAACTCTGTGTCACAATTGTGACACCTTTTGTGACACCTTTTTAATACAGTTGCATGCTAGTTTGTTACAATGTTGTGTAAGTTTGATGATCTTTTTGCAACAAAATAATCATAATGTATATGACAACTTAGTGACAATTGTGACACTACTATAATACATTTCTATGCTTCATTGTGTTAATTTTATGACCACTTTGTAACAAAATAATGGCCATACACATGTACGTTTGTGACATGTAAACTAATTATTTATGTTACATCTATATCAAGGTTGTAACAACTATTTACATAATTAAGAAGATTGTTGCGTCAATTTTGTAATAGTTTTATGTCTATATTGTCGTGGCTTGATTTATTTCTCTTGGGTGACAGATTTACAATTTCTTTGTCATTCTATGTATATATGCATTTTTTGCCAATATTCTAATGTGAGTTGAAGTAGAATAATGCTTCTTTTTTCTTCAACTAATAAAAGTTACATCTAACCAATATAACTAGAAGAAGCGATTGCATTAAACTTAATAAATAGCTAACAAGTCATTGAAATGTTAATATCAAAAGTATAGCCACTAAATGAGATACTAAGTTTTGGTAAATAGTTGAAGTTCTGCAATTCATCGGACCTCAAACTAAAACTAGCTTCAATTGATCATTCTGCATTATCTTCAGGAGGAGAGGGACTTTTATCACGTCTAGTAGTTTCTCGATCCTCATTATCCTGTTAACAAGTATATGTGGTCAAATAGTTGCTCACTACTATAAATTATATGTATAAAAACATGCACTTCTCTCAAAAATTGAATACTTAACCATGAATCCTAACTAATGTGAATCCTTAACTAATGGTTTAGGGTTCATCCTTTAGAACATGAAATTAAAAAATAATTTTTACAATAAGTTACTCACCATTTCTTCTTCTTCTTCAAAGTCTAGGTAAATAGGCTCTTGCTTCTTTGAGACTTCTTCACCTCTTTCTGACCTTTTCATCTTTTTCTTGAACACAATCCCAGGACTAACTCTTTTCACATAATCACTGGCTTTATGCTGCAAGACAGTACCATTAAAATAAAAGAACATAAAAATGAATTATCATTCTTCCTACCTTTTGTACTTCATGACCTTTTTCAACCATTTTTTTCTTCCACGCAGCATATCCACCATCATCTTTGATTTTTTGCATCAAATCATCAACAGGGAAACTACCCCAATCCGAAAACTACACAAAAATTGAAATAAAAAAATTAAAATGAAAAATAACAATTACTAAAAAGCATCTTGTATAATAATATAAAAATGAAATAGTACTTACAAACTTGGATCTAATAGATGCATCTCCACCAGAACCAGTACGTTGCCTCCTATTTCGTCTAGCGGCTGCATCTTTTTGACGTTGGTATACTTGACCACATTGCTCAACGAATCTTTCCCAGCATTCTTTGCTTACTTTTAAAGGACGGCAATCTTTTCCAGCTCGCACTTTTCTTCGCAAGTTATCCCTATTTATGATCAATGTCAATTAGCAACGAACAAAAGTAACCAATCAAAAGAAAAAAGCAAAGAAAAGAGAAAGGAATCACCTGTAGTGTCTCCATCTCTTTGCCAGTAATCTGTTAAGTTCTGCCTCGTTCAAACCATGACCAAAGTTGTCAATTATATACCTTATTGCGCTGCGTTCGATGACGTGCCTTGACTTGACGCCAAGTCTTATCGATCTCATGGCAGTAAGCCTTCATACCATTTGTTGCTTGCTCCACGAATTCCTTCCCTGCATCATCAAGATAGGGCATTCCTTTATAATAGTACACCTGCAAAAATAAAACATCATCATAAAAATAAGACATGTTCCTGGTAAGCTTAATCCTAGCAGTCACTCAACACTTCAGTCATCGTGGATGCAACGTTTAAATCCAGCCTTGCATTTTAATGTATTAACAAAAAGGTTGTAAATCCAGCCAAAGGCATTTTAATCTAACTGAAACAAACAAGGGTCTGGTTTCAAGCATGCAAATAAACTCAATGTATCATTTAAATTTCAGACAGAACCATAATGATGTCATTGGACTTAATCGGATTTTACTGTAGCAAAGGGGCTATCCAAAACATTTTAACAATGGGATCGATTGATACAAACACTGCAGCAGCGAACTCTTATTCCACCAAATCAAGATTTTTCCATGGCTGACTTCAGCAAACATGAGCCCTGTGCAACCTGCAGAAATATAAATGAATAGGGGAGTACATTTAAGTTTGATTTGCCCTGGATCTGCAGGTTGGCTGACCATGCTTGGTGCTTGTAGCATTCATGGGGACATGGCTCGAGGTAGGTAAACATGCTGCAAAACAGGCTATTGATTTGGATCAACATGGTTCTTCAGCTTACATTGTCCTATCAAATTTATATTCTGCCACAGGCATGTGGAAGGAAGCAGAGATGGTAAGACACATGATGATTGACAGGGGGCTAGATGCAGAAGATACGTGTGATTTAGACCATTCCAGTTTATATGATTCTGTCATGGTGCATGGGTCCAGAAATCAGATGGTGAAATCCTAATGGACTATATAGTCAGCAACTTAATGTACTATCAAGTCAGCCACTTGCCCAAGAATCTAAGCTATTCTTCCATCATTTTTGTGCAGATGAGAAAAGAATGATTGGGTTAGTACTGCTTATAGTACATTCCAGAATATAGAGTGTCGGAGATACCCATCTGTGGACTGCAATGATTACTGAATGTGCTCAGCATGGTGATGGTAATGATATTTTTCTCCATTTTCAAAAGATGCAAGAGGAAGGTGTGAGGCCAAATGATGTGTCTTTTATCAGTGTGCTCATTGCATGCAGTCGAGTGGGCCTGGTACACGAGAGATGTCACTGCTTTATGTCTACACAAGGATATGATTTATCACAAAACCTTGAACAGTACTGATGTATGGGTTGATCTTCTTGGTAAGGCCTGATGGATGGACGAGGCCGAAGATTTTATAAATAAAATGCTTATTTGCCGTGGGCTGACCATGCTTGGTGCTTTTAGCATTCATGGAGACATGGTTCGAGGTAAACGTGCTGTCCACATGATTCTTCAGCTTGCATTGACCTATGAGATATATATTCTGCCGCAATGTGGAAGTAAGCAGAAAGGGCAAGACACATGATGATTGACAGGGGGCTAGATGAAGACTGTGATGTAAACCATTCCAGTATAGATGATACTGACCTGCCCATCGAGTTGGCTCTTGGTTCCAGATCTTCACTAGTTTCTTTCTCCCTTTGTTTGATTTGTAAACTCTTCGTCACTCTTTTCTCCATTTCCACAAAGAAATCCTCATAAATTTCCTGAGGCATGTTGGCAAAAAAATTTGCCATTCTTTCTGCTCGGTTGCTTGCGTTATCTTCACCATGGCTATCATTCTCATCCCCGGAACCATTGCTCAGAGCTGGGGCTTTTCCTTTCCTATGTTTGTCTTGCCGACTTCCAGCCACTGCAACGAAAACCAGGACCTCAAAATGGAAACTTTTAGGACGTGAATAATCAAACAATAGAGAAAATAATACTTACTCGGTGAGCAAAAGAGGCGCCGGATCTCGAGTGAGAGCAGGAGAAGTGAGACCAAGAGAGCAACAAAAGGTGGATGTGCGATTTGTAGAGCGGGAGATTGAAGAAATTTTGGCGCCAGGTTCAGCTCATCTTGCCTTGCATTTCGATTTGTTAATTCGGCACTGTAATTTTCATGATGTCCATTTTTTCAGCACTGTAATTTTCATGATGGATTTAGTTACTATTTTGGCATTTTTTGACCTTTTCGATTTTGGCTATCTCTAATTAAATTCTATAAACTGCTTGCTTCTCTCAAGTTTCATTCTAAATGCAAGCACGAAATATCATATTTTGAGTTTTTTCTCAAACAAGCATTTTAGAATAAAACATGAAAGATGGGATATTTCTAGCCATATTTTGGCATTTTACTTGCCATTAGTTGATATTTTCTCTAGCATGAAATCCTAGTGCTTGCATTTTTTTACTTGCCATTAGTTGATATTTTCTCAAGCATTCCTAGTGCTAGCATTTTTTTTTTACTTGCCATTAAATTCTCTTGTCAACTAAATTGTAAGTATGAGGAGTCATCTATTGCACATCAATGTCTAGAACTTTTTTTGTGGAATGTTAGTGGATTATTTAATTCAAGAAAACCTTGGGCTATAGAGCGTCCATGAATCGGTAAGAATTTCTGCGCTAGGATATTCATGATTATCTTCTCATCCAAAAGCTATTTTGCTAATTTGCATGATATGCCTCTGTTATTTCGATAAATTTAACCTTTACCACCTTTTTTGGTATCTGTCGGTTACTTCCATAATAACTATAACCTTTTACCAGTTTTGTTTTTTTATCACTTTTGTTGTTAGTATTGGCAATTTGGTTGGAATTTTGTCACTTTGGGAAATTTTGCTAACATTACTCATGTTTATCTTCTCATTTTGACAGTCTTATTGAGATGAGCAATAGCAGTGGCAGCAACACGAGCAGCGCAGGGGATTATTTACCAGGTCGAGCATGCTCATCTTCAACGTCATCTTCTTCGTCCCCCCATCAAAGGCATAGGAAAAGACCGAGAAATAACCCTATTGAAGCTTCGTACCGTCATCGTGAAAGTTGTTGGTGCAACGCATGTCGGGGAACTGCTACACGTTCTTATCATGTGCGGCAACAACACGAGGCACGATATGGCATGTGGCGAAATAGGCCCCAACAAAGCGATGAGGAATGCCAACCTGAAGGGGAAGCAAATGAGGTACCCTACATATATACTCCTCTAGGCATTTAAATTAATTAGTTGGCACGTGCATTTAGTCATTTGAAATGTTTAAATATGTGCAGTTCGTTATGTCACCAAATAAATTACACCTTGAAATTATACAATTGTTTCATAGTGTATGATCTTTAAACTACCACTTACTATAAAATGATAACTAACATCTACATGTTCAGTCTTCGGGTGATGAATCATTGGATGGAGATGAAACATCAAGTTCAAACAATACTTTTCTTGGTGGGGATGCTATACATGAAACAATTGCAAATTATTTTCCAGCAGTTCAACAACCTGAAAATGAGAATGTTGGTGACAAGGCTGAATTCTTGCACAACGAGGCAACAACTCCTTTGTATCCAAATGCACGTATATCTCGTCTTGCTACATGTTTGCTAATTTTAAACCTCCAACATAAAGTCGGTTGGAGCAACAACAGTGTTTCTGAGCTTTTCAGGTATGTATGTGCACTCTTAAGTTCTTTTTTTACAATGCTGCTACTAACAATATTATAACATGAGACATGTACTCTAGTTTGTTAGGCAAAATACTACCAGAAGGGCATTGCCTTCCAAAGTCAAGGAGAGAGGCAAGAGAGTTGTTGCGAGCATTGGGGCTAGAGTACAATTGTATACATGCATGCATTAATGATTGCATACTATTTCGCAACAACTATGCCGAGAATCAGTCATGCCCAAAGTGTAATGAGCCACGTTATGAGGAAGGAAGACGGTCAAAGGTGGCAAGGAAAACCTTGCGACATATGCCTATAATACCCCGCTTACGTTATATGTTTCGATCTCCTTCAATTGCCTCATTCATGGATTACCATGCCAAAAATCGGAGCATAGATGGGAAAATGAGGATGCCAGCAGATGGAGAGTCTTGGAAGAATGTCGAAGAAAAGTGGCCACAATTTAAAACGGAGCCTCGCAACATTAGGCTTGGGCTAGGGCTTGATGGAATATGCCCCTGGGGATCTATGTCATCATCACATAGCGTATGGCCGATAGTTGTTGTAAACTACAATATTCCACCATGGATGGCTATCAAGCCTGGTCATATCATGTTGACATTGATTGTTCCAGGTATTATGTTATGGTCATATTTTGTATGAACATGTAAAGAAGTGGAAAAATGTTTCTTGCAGGAAAATACCAAGTAAAAAATATGGATGTTTACATGGAACCTTTGATAGAGGAATTGGAAATATTATGGAAGGGGATCCATATGTATGACATTGTAAGAGAGCCACATGATTTCACACTGCACGGGATGCTATGTTTCACAATTCATGACTATCCAGGCTTCTCTGTGGGATCAGGTAAGTATATTATGACAAAATTATATAATTTAAAGATTCTAGTTGCTCGTAAACCATGATGCTAAAATCAAGTTCTTACTTTGTGATGTAACAACCAACACATAACTACCATTACAATATTAACATAAACCATTGCATTTAACACATTAAAATTAAAATCCCCCTTAAACCCCCTTTGGTTTGGGTGCATATTCACACGGGGGGTGACGTAGGGCAGCGAGAGCCCTTATAATTATATTTTGTACGTACAATATCAACACCATATAGTATTTCGGTTCAAATCTTATAGTATCTTGCAAAACTTGTTATACAGTATAGCAAATTTTGTACTTGCATACCCCACAAACGAGGAACTTTACGTACGGTGTAGATTAAGGAATAAGGGGTGATTATGCCCATCCAACAGCTCTCGTTGCCCGGAGTCACCCCCCGTGTGAATATGCACCCAAACCAAAGGGGGTTTAAGGGGGATTTTAATTTTAATGTGTTAAATGCAATGGTTTATGTTAATATTGTAATGGTAGTTATGTGTTGGTTGTTATACTAAAAAAAATTTTGGGCCCTTCGGGCCCTAAAAAAAGCAAACATACGTAAAAACATGTAAAACATGCAAACATATAGCAAATATGTGATACGTAATATCTAGCGTTATAACAAATAAAAAGCAAAACTAATATGAAACCTAGAACTATAATATTATAGCATAATAGAATTTAATTACATACGCTTTAAAAGCATATTATTTGAAAAATTTTTAAGTCATTGAAGACAGCAAAAGTATTATAGCAATTTTGAAGCACTCAAAATGGATAGCGGCTCAAGATACGATACATATCTTGGTTGATTTGCCTATCAAACAGTCTGCAGAGGGCAGTTAGCCTATTTATTTGTGCACATAATTGCCTCCGCTGATCTATGTCCAAATGAACGTGTGCATCAAGTATGAAGTTCTCAATTGAGTGATGTTGAGCCTGGGCCTCGTCTGTTTCGTGCCATTCGTCTCATTGTGATATCTGGAACTAATATCTACCATTAAAAAAACGACACAATTGTTAATAACTAGTAATTTTAAAAATAATATGAGGAACACAAGGTTGTAATACTAATATCTAGCATTATGTAGTAGATGTTATGATGTTTGAGGGATGGGCATTAGATATTAAAAGGAAGGGCGATGGTATATACTAGATATTGAGAGGAAGGGTTACATTTTTTTTTTTTCCAAGGTTAAAAGGATGTGCACGACATATCAAGAGGAAGGGCGACATTTGAAATTTAGAAGTAAAATAGATAAGAATACAATGGTTTTTTCGACATTTTGGATTTAGGGCAAGTTAGGGTTTCAGCATTCGACTATGGCAGATTTAGGGCAGGTTAGGGTTTCAGCATTCGGCTATGGCATTGTGCATCTTGGAAACATGCTTCTGAGGGCCTGATTTTACTATGGTGTTGCCAGATGAGCGGGTAAAGAGCGTCCTACAGCAGATCCAAACTGCTGGATCGTTTTTTTGAAGCCCAAATGCTGCGGATTGAAGCGTGAATGCTGCTTGAAACTGCCGGATTGAAGACAAATCAGAGGTTATGCTGTGTGGTAATCGGCTGTGTGGCAGCGAGAAAGTGATGGTTTGTGGTTTCGAATCCTTGGAAGCAAGACCAAAAACAGAATAACATTGGATTTTCGTGGATATCTGTGAAACAGAATGGAGTCTGGATTTCCTTATGAATGATAGGACTGCATTACACAATATTGAACAGAGAAATCCAGATAAATGGTTAAAGCTTTGCAAGCCTGATGTGAGAATGCTAGATATTGAAGGCTTATGTTCAGAAAGGAAGACTAGGAGATGCAATGCAGATACTTTATGCCATGCAGAACCCAAAATATTCTGACACTTTTCCTTATGAATATCTAGCAAGATCAAATAAGATTAAAACAGATGAATGAAGGACGGTTTTTCTTGGATATCTGTGAAACAGAATGAAGAACGGAATTCCTTATGAATATCTAGCAAGATCAAATAAGATTTTAACAAAAAACATTGTTAGCAAACAATTTAGAAAAATCTTGCATACCACAACTGTTGAATGAATTGTTCAACAGGATGGATTGAATTGTTCAACAGGACGGATCAGAATACCTCCACAAGAACTTCTGAGAGAGAACATTTCTGGTTTCATGCATGAATATGAATAAGGAGGCCAAAACAAGAACCGTTAGATTGTTGAAGCTAAGATCGACGCTCCAAAAAAGCCGCACTCTAGAAATACTAGTTAGTATGGCCCAATGAATACAGCACTGAAATCATAGGAAAACCATGCCGAAAAGCGTACAAAATCACAAACAAAACCCCCTGTTATAATGCTACATATGGATGTCCTTCATGTGGAACTAGCCTAACATCATACAGATCCAAACATCTCAAGAAGCAAATATACATTGGCCACAAAAAATATTTACCTGAAGGGCACCATGCACGTGGGCGTGAGGTGATACCCCCACCAAAACGATGGACAACTAGGGACTGGCTCCATGCCTGGAAAGATGCAAACCCAAATTTGGATTACTTGGCTAATATTGGAGAAGGCGATACCATACTTCCCTCCGGTATGAAGCGCTTATCTATATTTTATCGGCTAGAGTATTGGGTAGATTTGGAAGTCGTACATCTACTTGATCCGATGCATATATTCAAAAATATTGCACATTCTCTGTGGAAGCATTTAACTGGTGAATGGGAGACATTAGGAGCCCGAGAGGATCTTAAAGAAAGAAAAATAAAAAGAGAATATTGGCCAATTGAGAGGGCTGGAAGACTCAAATGGAAAAAGGGTGATTGGGTGTTAGAGAAACAACAGCTTGTCACAGTGCATAGGAGAATACAAAATATTCGCACACCGACTGGACATGGTGCTTCTCTACAAAAAGCATTTACAAAAGATGGAAAACTCAGTGGTCTCAAGACACATGACTGGCATAAGTTTCTACAGGTATTTTATCATGAGTTTTGTTGCATGACTATTGAAAATATTTTCATGTATTAAACCATTGTTTGTTGTGGATGTAGCATGTGCCTCCTTGTGCCATTGGAAGCTATCTGACACCAGCTATAAGGAATATTATATATCGTTTAGGCAAATTTGTGAGATGGGTGTCTTTGAAGGAAATTGATATCTCTGACATTCCAAAGATGGAGGAGGAGGCCATTTTACTATTATGTGATATTGAGAAAGAGTTTCCTACGAGCTTCTTAGATCTACAGGTATTATATTGTCCTTTCCTTAAATCTTTCTCACTATGCTTCTTTTTCTTATATTATGTATAGATCTGATGATATTAATGCAATGATATTATTGGCATAGGTGCACCTATTAATTCATATTCCAAATGAGATCAAATTAGCACTGCACGATGGATGTTCTTTCTCGAGCGATATATGAAAGTGCTCAAGGGGTTTGTTCGCCAAATGGCTAGGCCAGAAGGGTGTATAGCAGAGGGCCATCTCATACAAGAAACACTTTATTTCCTGAATGATGTGACGATTGCATGCAATCCAGATGGCCTTAAAATGTGGGAGGAAAAAGAGCCCGATGAGATTATATCAGAAGTTCTACAAGGCAAAGGTGTGGAAAAGAACCTAAATGATGAGATGTTTCGTGCCATAAATACATTTGTCTTGAATAACACAACGAGTCTGCAATGTTGGCGAGACATGTATGAAATTGCAAAGGGAGAAGCACGAAGAAATAGCTCACATAGGCGTGGTTCAATAATTGAAGAATGCACCTTGCCAGACACAATGAGCAATGATTGGTTATTAGCTCGTATGGATGAAGCAAGAGATGGTGGACAAACTGTTCCAGATGATGATTATGAGCTTGCCATTGGATGCAATAGAAAGGTATGTAATTTAAATATTTTTATACAATAAACTATATAAATCACTAAAATGCTTTCATATTAGGTGCGATTTCATACATCCATGTGGGCATATGGGCAACACTTTCGTATTAGTAAGGTTGATAAATGGAGAATCACCTTTGACTCTGGAATCATGGCACAATTTGAACAAAGGAGTCAAGCAAGCAGTAGGGATCGTAACCCCATTGATGGTGAATTATATTATGTTGGAACCATATCAGATATCATTGAGTTAAACTATCGAACCTTTCGCGTAAATGTATTGAAAGCACAGTGGTTCAAGGTTGTGTACAGAGGTCGGGGAAAAACAATTAGAACACATGCTTCTGGATTTGTGGAGATTGATTCTACAAAAGTGCTACCCGACATGGACGAGCCATTTGTTTTCCCAAATCAGGTTGAGCAAGTCTTTTTTCATCCAAATCATGACAACAATAATTGGTGGATTGTGATACATTCCCACCCTAGGTCGCGTCGTGTGTTTGGAATTCCCACATCTGCAAACGATATCGAGCCAACATCTGATGACGATGATGGACAATCAAGTCATGTAGCACAAGATGTCATGTCTGCAGCAGAACATGAACTTGATGTGCTAGATACTGATACTGTTGAAGGTGATGTCACATTTACAGGAGATGGCGAGGAGACAGATAATGAGTTACCTCAAGCATCTTATTTCCATGAAAATTTCGATGATGAAGATGCTAGCTTCATTTTGCGATCTCCAATGATCTCCCCTCCACGAGAAGAGGTTGAAAATATTGTGCAAATAAGTCACGGTGGCATTGATGATGAGGACTATATTGAAGATGAAGAACTTTCAAGTATTGATTCACATTTTCATCCACACAGGAGTTTACATCTACATCTGGATGATGATGAGTTAGACGACATTGAGCATGACATCAATGACCAATCTAATCTTAATGCTTTGTAAAAATTGGGTTTAGATATTTTATGAATAGCTTGACGTTTTAATTTGGGTACAAATTTGTGCTTGCATTTGGATGATGATGAGTTGGACGATATTGAGCATGATATTGAAGACCAGTTCAACGCTTTATGACAATTATGTTGAATATTATGTAAAAGTCTGCTCTAAATTGCTTTTCTTGTAGTTTATTTAGTTGTATAACACCTAAGAATATATATATATGCATATGTGTATAATTTGGGAACTTGTAAATGATAGGCCAGCAATGCTCCCAAGTCGGAAGGTGTCCCTACTTATCTTCTTGAACTGCCCTTTTAAGATGAGATGCTTTTCATTTTCCAAAGCTTCTGCAAGATCATTCGTAGAATGCACTAATAGTTTGTAATAAGGTGTGCATAGTATGGTGTGCATTGAGGTTGAAGTCAAGGTCTAATAGGGTATGCATAGTATGGTGTGCATTGAGGTTGAAGTCAAGGTCTAATAGGGTATGCATAGTATGGTGTGCCAGTCTAATTGAATACTATAAAATGTTTATTTGCAATGTTGTTTTCCTCATACTAGCTAGTGGCACATTTGTGTCAGACTTAGCCCCTTTTGCGTCAAGATGTCTATGCGTTTCTAATTCACAATGTCACTATATTGACACTTCTTTGATGCAATCATAATACGTAAGTGCCACAATATATAATAGAAAATTGATATAAAATTGCCGATGTAATCGACCTTTGTAAAATGACACAAACGTTTTACAAAAGGTGACAAGAAGCTATCATAAAATGTGACACAAAAACATTTCAAAATTGACTCAAAACTTTAGAACTAGCGATGTTATAGTGGACATAAACTTATTGTTATTCTTGACTTAAATTATGTCACAATCCTTTCACAATACATGATGTAATCGTCATTACAAATGCTAACGAAAAATTAATAAGATTTTGACACAAATATGTGACAAAAATGACGTTGTTGTTGACACAACTATACTGACACAAGTATTGACGCAATCAAATTAATTTGTGTCACTTTCAAGATTCTGACACAAATCTGACGAACCTTAAAAGGTAGTGACGCAGGGCTTGACACAAAAAGCCTATCCTCTTGTAGTGTTTATCTTCTTCTAAAATCTGAGGATAGTTGAATCTATGTGCTTCAAAAAACATGTCACATGTATTTTCAATCTCTATTTTGAACTCCTCCATTTCCAGCATTTTATCTGGAATATGGTTCAAGCCCTTTAGGAACATATTTCTCAGCATCTTATTGTGTACTATTCTGATGTCAGCGGTTCTAATATGTCCGACACTGTGGTCTATAAAGGATTTGAGTCTCGGGTTATTACATGGGCAAACTGCATCATTGTTACCAGCAAAGATAAGGTATGGCTTATAGCAGAGATCTCTAAGGTTTTCTGTATACCGCCATCCAAACATGGAATCTTTCATAATGTTCTCTCCCATCGTACCAAATACTTCACTCAGAGTATTGTAGAATATCTTTGGAAGGCAAATCTTATCCATAATCTTGGAAAGAAATGTGCAGTGTATAATTATTTTTGATTTTTTCATCTCATTGTTTGTAAGATGTGCCTTCCCAAGGCAATCTTTTTGGATGGTCCTGTTGTTATTCTGGAAATGTACCATTTAAGTTAGAGAAAACTTAAAAAGAAAGCCTAATATTATTGGTTCCTTTCCTACACTAAGATGTAGTACGGAAAAGGCTTTGGACACAACTTGTGTAGCCGAGTGGCATATTTTCGTGCAACTGCACTTTGAATGACCATATTATAGGTTTATTTATTAAACCTTGAACTTTAACATTAACCTTAAGCCAAACATGCAACTGCAATAAAGTAAAATAGGAATTCGTTACATACCGTTGTTTAAAATAGTGTTTTGGCCAGCCCGTCTAGCTTTGCAATACCGCTGTCACCGCTAGTTTTTGTAACTGAGTTGTCCATTGCATTGGGCGTACTCAAGCACTCTACTGATGTCTTGGTCGAATGCTTGTCTCCTTCTTTTGATGGAGCTTTAGTGAGTCTTGGAGGTTGACTGATTTTAGTACTGCATGAACCTGAAACACTTGCCCTATTTCTGTATGTTTTTTTGTTGCTGCTGTTTCTTGTGGTTGGAATAGCCTTTTTCAGAAAATCTATATCCTTAATGGTCTTCTCGCAGATGTCAACCATCTTGCAATTGGGTAAGCCAATTTTTAAATCAGCCCATGGGTCTGCAGCTTGCTTCATAGTCATTGTAATCAACACTTCCCTGACTTCTAAGTACGACAGAAATGCCAATATACTGGTTTTGAGAGTGGTCTTACAATACTTTCTGAATTCAACCATTCTTCCAGCAACTGACATGGTAGGATACAACACCTCTAGACTGTTTAGCAAACACCAGATGCCTTGATCAAACCAAGTCATGCAATCATCACAGGTTTTAATTTTGCCAACGGGTTCACACTCACACTTAAAATATGGGCACCAAGTTCTCCATAGACGTTTGAGGTAGAAGTCATCTCTCGTGATGTTGGGATATGCCATGTGGCCTTTTTGGTTAAGGTATATGAATTCACTTTTGGTGCATACCTTGTCAAAAAATCTTGTGTCGATGTTCATTTTGATCTTGATCTTTTTTATCATCTTCTCCATTTTCCAAGCAGATGCCTTAGCAGCAGTCAGTTGTGGGCTTTTGATATCTCCCAGCATCATCCATGTGTCCGGACTGATAGGCGCAAGTGCACCCAAGTTTTTGGTCCTCCAAATGCGCTGATTACATAATAGGCAGTCATGCTCAACCAATCTATATGGTATAATAGGAAACCTAATGCAATTATGCAATGTGAACCTAAATTACGCTTTCTTCTTTGTTGCTACAGCTACCCTCTTTGTTATTAAGGGCAATCTTATCTTGGTCAGATAGCAAACAGTCACCAAAAGGATCATCATCTTCCTCAGCCATCATACTTTGCATATTCTGATTTTCGTCCCTAGTTTCTTCCTCTTCAGCAGGGTGTGATACCTTGATTTTATTTGTGTTCTCCAAGCTAATCAAGCCAATGAAGAATTTGGACTTGCTTGCATCCTCTTCTTTGGTCCATTGGTATATTTTGTCAGAAATAGAGTCATACAACCCATCAATGACAACCATAATGTTGTTAATATCACCTCCAACTTTGTTGATAATGGGAACCATTTTTACCCATTCATTGAAACCCATGTGTGTGACGGCAGAGTATCCATCCTGTTTGCCTAATACCTCTTTGATCAGAATATATTCATGTGCTTTTGGTTCTTTGATGCAACATAGCAGAGTTTGCACGGCATAATTGGGGCATTCAATGTTGTTTCTGCCATATCCTATAGCCTCCAATTCATTGTTCCATACAGGCAGTACTATCTCCTCATCAAATTCTTCTTGATCATACTTGTATTCCTGTAATATATGAAATTATACAATGTGAGCCATATCCTTAAGCCAGTAAAAGTGCTAGCTAAAATATTGCAATCTATTTAGTGAAAGTAGATGTAAGGAACATGATTCTCAAGATACAGGTCACACTGGTTATACCAATGTATTGAAGTATCTAAAAAAACCTGGCAGACCTAGCCTAGTCCAACTAGCTAGCCCATACATCAACTTCGGTCAATCCCTAAGTTGTATTATCAATCCATTGCCCGTCATGCAATGACGAGAATGAAACCTGTTATCTAAAGGAAGGAAGGAAGGAAGTTTATTTTAACGTCCACGGAGGCCAGAGGCCTATGAGACGGTACATGCAGAGAACAGGCAAAAAAGCCAAAAACCCCAACACCAAAAACAAAGAATGTAACTGTACAGTAGAACCCTACTACTGGGATGAAAAAACCCCCACTTGGGAGGAAAAACCCTAGCAGTAGGCTCTCAAATACCATGCCCCAGAAGAGCAAGTCTGACGGCCGAAATCTGCAGGATGTAAGCTCCCAGCCGCGCTACCATAGGTGATGCAAGTAACTGATGTAGCGGTGTGTCAGAGCATCTAAGATCAGTGTGCACTGCTCGGACATGGGCATATGCTGGGCACCGCTGGAGGGCATGGTGCTCATCCTCTATCACGTGCATCTCACAACACTGACATATCCTTTCCTCCCTGGGGATCCCGTGCCCGCCATTCACCCCCCAGCATCATGTTTCATCATTTACATTTCACAACAAGATACAACAACATATATCGTTTACTGTCCACAAATTTTACCATTCCTTCTACAAAGTTTCCCTTTTTTTTGCGAAACCTTTAAATTATGTTCAACCTATACTGTTTTGAATATGTGATCATAAATACCGAACCTATACAGTTTTGAATATTGCCGCGCAAATTTATCTAAGAACCATTATAGCTGGTAATTTGAAATCATCGTCTAGCCCTCTTACATTTCATGTTAATGTTTTCATATACTTCTTATGCAGTTTACTTAACGCAGAAATACCTTTGTTCATGATTTCGCAGATCATAAAATGTTTATATTTTTAGAAGTCAAAACATGCTTACTTCATAAGACAAAGCTAATCTCGATTCAACTTATCTACGATTTTTTGCCTTGTTCTAAGGCTAAGCTAGAGAAAGCCCTTAAGATATTAGATCGATTTAAAGCTTAATACTAGATCCCAGAGAAAGCCCTTAAGATATTAGATCGATTTAAAGCTTAATACTAGATCCCATGTTTTACCACATGCCTGCTTTCCTTTAATAATGGATTCAGAGTCCAACCTATACTGCTTTGAAGCCAGTTTTAATTTTATGAATGAAACAGCATAAATGGAACATATCATAACTTAGAAAGAGTATGGTGGCACCAAATATGTTTGCATGTAAATATGATTTATCCCAATGTTATTTTGACCAGATATATTACCTAACTTGTAACCTTTCAGATCAAAAAATCTTTTATGCCAAATATATCCTGTTTTCATAGTTTTAAGATATGAAGCATAAGATGCACATATACCAGAGACTACTGCAGTTGCTAGAGCCAGGCTTTAATAAAACAGCCCTGTCTCCTTACAGTATTTTTTGATAACTTGAAACTTCTAAGAAAATATTAAACTGTATTTTTTACTTGCATGTACCTTTAGACCAGAATGTCAGCCTGCCAGATTTGTTCTGTTTGCTTTCCTACTTGCATATGAAAACACATATTTTTCGTACCTTTAATTATCCAAGGCAGCATTATGCTTGCAAAGCATTGCCATATTGTTTTTAGCTTTATAAGAATCTACAGTTCAGCTGCAGATATTCCATAGCAGATCTTCTACTCCAAAGCTTTTCTCCACGAATACAAACATCCTAGCAAATAGAAGACAAAGGGAGATGAAAACCACGTACCTGCAGCCAATCAATCATGTCATTAGCATAAGAATGGTAAAGCATGAAGGGCCAAAAGGTACATAAGGGTTTTCATGGCTTATAGCCCTTCACCCTTTGTATCCTTTTGCCACGAGTTAGTACTAATAGAAAAAGCCAGGAGATATACAAGTGTCTAATTTCTAAATGATTTTGAACACTTTAGACATTAAGAACCTATGCATTTGCAGACTGAAAATACAAGCAAAAGCATTTACATCATGCCATTACTGAACAAATCAGTGGTTAATACATTAGCTTCACCTCCTGTTCTACCTGTTCTTCATGGTCTGAATCATTTCCTTCAGGGGCAAGCGTATCTGGAACGGTTACATCAGAGGACTCTTCAATTTGCTCTTTCTTCTTGTCCTGTTTGTTGCAACCAGCAGCTTTCTTGGAGCATTCAGTATTCATGTTCTTGGTGTAAGAACGTTTCTGCCCTCCAGCATTCATTTTTATTTCCTCACAGTCACTTGTTTTATCTGAATCTATGGATTTAGCACACCAGCACAGTTCTAAATCTAATATCTCATTGTTGAGCGCCTCCCAATCTTCTTCTGAACTGTAGAACAGACCGTCTGTATCATATTCATAATAATGCTCAACCATTCTGTCTTTTAGTTTCAGGGGGGAAAAAAAGGTTCCAGTCTCATTCAATGCATAAATCGCTGCTCTTACTTTGTATCTATAAAGTCCTATCTACACGTATGCCGGATTTGGAAATATCTTGGGCTATACTCTGCATTTCTAGATCCTATACAAGTTTTACTAACCGTGATGAAGAATCCAGTGCTTGAGCTGTCGCTGTATGCAGCCAACCACCAAGATTGTACCGTCCTGGAGAAGAGCCTGTCATTCGGCGCAGCCGTTTTAGGCTATCCTCTGCAAGATATGCTTTGGCCCAGGCGAAACCCTAGCCTCTACTAGTTTTGCCACGAAAATATCATAAGTGCAAAAGTATGCACGCAAGTCCGCCACATTTTCTGGAAATTAATTAATTTTTAAGGTCCATATGATACAGGTTATTCTTAAAGGCTATTCTACATGTGATCTATAGCTTTTAAAGGTTAATGGTTTTTTCTTAATGTCGAGTCCTTCATCTGCACTTTTATATTCTCTATGCTTTCACTGAACCCCGTTCTATTTATTCATATTGATCAATTATTTAGTTAGACATTCAGTATTTAGAATTAATATCTAGAAACAAACCCCAAGGTTAACCTGTCAATTCTATTGAATGTTTAGGTAGTCAATATACATCAGTCTATGCTCAGTTGTGAATTATCATCTCACCTTGGGTATCTTCAAACTAGTCATTTTGAACTGGCATAGTGGTATCAATAGTAGTTAAAAAAAAAAAAAAAAAAAAAAAAAACTAGCAAAAGGCACACCTAGCCATTACATGTCATAGTTTTGATAAGTTTGGAAATGAACTTTGTTTAGCTATAAAGAAACGTTGATTTATAACATATGCAAATCCGCGAAGTTGTAGGTAATATTTTTTAATACAAAATCATTATGGCCTTGCCCAAAAAAATTCATTTATTACAATCTATTCTTAAATCATATAATCTTCTACATATATATGGGAAAATATTAATGAGATGTCAAATGTATGGTGAGATGGCAAAGTGAGGATGAGGTGGCATATCACATGGTGATTTGGCATATATTCTCAACATTTGATAGAGATACTAGGTGGAATTTTCAAGCACGATCTCCTTCCCCCCGGAAGCAAGAGAAGGAATATGGGGTCAAACATGGTCAAATGAGGTCAAGAGGAAGTCAAGATGGCTAGGTGATTGAGGAAAAGGTAAAATGGAATTCAAATGCCAAGAACGAATAAAATAGTGAGTTGTACCACAAGAGTCTTCCAATCTTCAACTAGGGATCTCCATTGTTGCACTTTGACTTTGATAGGCATTGACTTGCATGTGGATCTTCAATTCTTCATAACTTGGCCTTCATATCAATGCTCCTTGGTGAGGTCTTCAAATGGCACCTGCTGGAACATATTTTAGCTCAAATATATTTTAAAATCGTCTTCAGGTTGATTAAGATTCTTCTTGCATTGTAAATTGCTTTCCAGCACACATTAATGGTACCCGTGGAGAACAAAAATATAAGAGATTGTCATAAAAAATAACACATAACTACATCTGTACCTTTTGGGCCTGAGGTGACACTAGAAATTCCTTTGTGGGGCTCCATAGGAGGGGACTGTTCTGCAATCTTCTCTGGAATTTGATCAAGTGCAGCATAGATCCAATCTAACTTCCAGCTTCATATCATGGCAATGCTATGATAGCCAAGTTTCGAGTTCAATCCTCCATGGGAGCGTCCTAATTGGTTTGTTGGTTAAGGCAAACATTGTAAGTCGTTATCAATCTCAAAAAATCCAAGGATTGAATCCTCATGGGCGAATGATATTAGTCCCATATGCTCAAGGGCGAGCATTCCGCAAGGAGAAAGAATTGATATGGTTTGGGGGCTCATGGGAGATCTTTCTGCAAATATTATCGACGATTGGCGAGTCTAGTTTCTTCGTCTTCATTTTGTCATGTCTTATTGTGATTTTTCCCATGAAGAAGTTCTTCAACAAGCTGCAGCTCCTTAGAATGCCAACAACGCAGGGATGTTGGCCGTAATACGACATTGAAGGTGGTCGCCCCATTCTTGCACTCAATTGTCAGCACCTCCTACCCTCACATCCTTTTTTGTTCACACTCACCATCACAGTTTTGCCCTGGTGGATCTCAATCATCTTCTCCTCCACCTCATGTATGCCACATCAGAAACTACTCACTCGTCCTTCTACTTAGCATTTTCCCACTCAGGAAAGTACCTACATTCACATTCCATGTTTAACCTCCCCACATCTTTCATAACCATTCTTTCCCCACCATGCCATGAGTTATCCACATATTTCCTTTGGCCCAACTCCTATCACTGAGTATCAATTGTCTCCCTCTGTCTAGAATCCCCTTAACGCATATTACATGGGAGAACTCGACCTTAACGAGGATGGTGATCCTCTTATTCTTGAAAATCCAAATATCACCAACCTCCAACTCAAACCTCTTTTGGCACCAATTTGCATCCCTTATTCATGTCCCATTTAGCTCAACCTCCATCAGCTGCTCGGACATATGCTTTTCAACTAGGCAAACCTTGCCTACTCAATGGCCATTACCTAGTACTTTTCAACAATAATCTATTGCTATGCTCCTATGACCCAGCTCACCTAAGGCCTCTCCAGTCACGGGTCTCAATCTCAAGCTTCCTTATCTAATTTTTGGGACGGCCAAAGGCATTAGGGCGGATTTGGGGTCTCAAAATGGCCCTTATCTTGGATGCCAGAATTCCACGTCATGTTTCTCGCGACCAATGATGTTTGCGCATTTTTTTCCAAAGTCAGTATTAGTTGGCAAGTAGAAAGAGGAGCAGGCTTACTTGGCATCCACATGGCGAAATTTCATAGGACATGTTTGTGCATTCATTGCAACCACATTAATGGCCCGCATTTTTCGAAAATCGTATCGCGGACCAAAATAATGGCTACTTTTCCCGCCCTCATTGTGCACATGCCCACATGCACCAACCACTTTTTCAAATTTTGGCACCAAGATTTCCATTGTTCACATTAAGCGCCATTCGTGCATCCTCTCCGCCTTCTTTCATTTGGAATCCAAGTCTCCAATAGTGTCTCGTGTTTTTATTGGGCGAGCATAGAGTTAAGCAACAACGGCGAGGCGATGTCGGGACAAGCAAACGTCGTTACATGCCATGTTTTTACTACCCAAATTTTCATTCCGAAGTTTTCCTAATTTTCAGCTCTTCCCATTCATCGTATTGCTCCCGCCATTCATTCTTACAATTCAACGACCGATCCAGTATCTCTAATTGCATCCATCATTGCTCCTAGTACTCCTACATTGCTTCAGCTTCATCACTTACAAAACAATAAAGGCATGACGGGTGGAAGGATATCTATCCATAGGCTTGTGGGTGAGAATGCTATCCTTAACGAAGGATGACTATGGAGTTACATCGCCGGAGCGACATTCATACGCAATGAATAGGTAGAACTATAGGGTTCAAAATAAATGCTATGGATAGTATATTGCAAAAAAAAAAAAGGGAAGGGAGGGGGGGAAGGGGTTTGAAGAGGAGGATATTTGCAAATTTGCACCCTCAATAATACATGGATCACACCATGCGAAAATGCATATGCACTTTGTAAATGTGTAGTGAGATTTCGTCATGTGATCCTTGCTTCTTTTCTTCCCTCTTCTTGATTTATATTCACTCACTGAATCAAATATTTTTCTTTGGGCTATATTTATCAGATGTCGGGGATTTGGGACTAGGGAAAAGCATTACTGGCATCGTTGTTGTCTAACATATGGACATAAGAGACATGCTTTTCCAAGATATACATTCAGGGCAATGGGCATCTAGTTTTACGTTGTAAAATTGTGGGAGCCGAGCTTGAAAGTCGTCCCATGACCTCGTTTAAGCGAATTGTGCAAGCCTTATGAGAATGGTGTCCTTGCAATGAAGAAATGTTTGATAAGACGTGCATCCAGGGTTGTTGAAAAAATGAGTTACAAAATATTTGCTCCATTAGAGGTGTTTACTAATGCCACGACACAAAAGCTCCAAAGACATATTGTATAAAATGTCGCTTTTCATGAGCCTTTGGATCAGTTAACTCAAAGTGTCACATATGGAAACATTGTTAGGTTTGATAAAATAACATAAAAATCTTATTTAATAAAGCTTTGGTTGTTGGTAAAGTGTTGGCTTATTGATTATGTGTTTGTATTTTGCTTTGGGACCCTCTTTGAAAAAGTTTAGTTCATAAAACATAATATAACTTGGAATGATACATATTTTATATGCAAATGAGAGACTATTGATGAGGGACTTGGTGTTATTATCTATTGACAACAAACAAGAAAAAGTGGATCACACCACGCCGCTAATTTAGTATATTCCAACCTTTTTAGCTTATACAAAATTAAGCTTGGTGTGATTTTTGGAAAAACATGACTTCCTATAGTAAAATTACTTTGATTATCTTTTAATAAAAGAAATATATATGTGTCTTATTTGAAGTTAAGTGTGGATATGTGACGTGCTCATTTATTGATAAAGTGTTTGCTTTTTGAAAAGGGCTAATAACTTTATGTACTACTAGAGTTGGTAAAGTATTTTAGATGCAAATAGGATGCTTGATGTGATCCTTCTTAAAAAAAAGATATGCTCTTTGAAAATGCTCTTTGAAAAGGACTAATAACTTTATGCACTTGGGGTGGTAAAGCATTAAATGAGAAGGGGTACTTGTGTTTAATTTTAATTTGACAACAAATAAGAAAGTGGATCACACGATCTTAATTTAGTGTGTTCCATTTTTGTTGCATATGTACTATTAAACTTGGTGTGATCCTTCTTGAAAAATATTATGCTCTTTGAAAAGGGATAATGACTTATGTACTTAAGAGTGGTAAAGCATTTTAGATACAAATAGGAATGAGTACTTGTGTTTAATTTTAATTTGACAACAAATAAGAAAGTGGATCACACCATGCGAATTTAGTGTGTCCCTTTTTTTTATATGTATTATTAAGCTTGGTGTGATCCATCTTGAAAAAAAAAAAAAATAGCTTTCAAGTAAAAGGAAAGAAAGAAATATCTTATTTAAAGTGTAAAGTGTTAGTATATAAAGTGTTGGTTTATTAAAATACTATTTGTTTACGCTAAGTTGTAAGTTGAATATTTGTGTTTCTATTTACTTTATTACGCAAGGATCACACCAAGCGAATTTCTTATATGCAATTACTTCTGCGCATGAAGATTTCGCATCATATGATCCTCTTTAAACAAGGAGCTTTGACCTTCAATGTTCATAAATTTTATGAATGTTTGCATATAAGAATGTCACATATCATATTTTCTTAAAAAATGGTCATCAAATGGATAACTAGTCAAAGAGTTCTTCTACTACTTAAAGAGTTTCAAGACTCATTTTTGCTATAATTTAAATAGCAATAGAGTTTTAAAGGAATCTATTGTTAAAGGTAGTCAAAGCCTTCTTGTATTAGCGGTATCTAAACACAAACACCATAACCTTTGTACTTCAAGAATGTATAAACCCTTCACATTGCAAAGTATAATGTCATTTATTAGCATCTTCACGGACATTTCCCTTCCCTTATCTAAGCGGCTCATCTCAAGGAACTCGTATTCGATTCAAATGCCTTCATCCTCTCTCAATCTCTCACAATATCCTAGGAGGCCGAGTTACCGTCACCACAAAATCGAACTAAACCTGAACGTCCCGAAATGACGGTTTCTTGCCACTCAACGGATCCAATGGATATAAACCGCCATCCGCCCGGATGTCAACACTTTTTGAGCACTGCAAAGACACAATAATACGCGAGGTCTAAGTTCTTATTTTTTAGACCTCTTTTTTTGCGATTGAAGACTGGAGCATATTAAACGAGTCGGTTGGATCCTTATCCACATATCATTTGGAGCTTCCATATCAAGGTGGATCGCGACGGCGTGAAATGAAGGTGTACAATTTGTATGCCCCAAAGACAATTAAGCCGTGTGAGCCGAACGTCCGCATTACTAACCTCGTTTTGAAATTTGCAACGTGCATATGGAAATCGAAAAGTCCATTCTCCTACAATCCATGCTTTTATACATTAAGCAAATTCAAATTTCGAATTGTAGGGGCTTAAAAGCCCTATTGGGATGAAGTAAAGATCCCGGTTAATCTTTGCTGGGTTCACATGGACGAACTCTGCGAAGCCGGCTTAAAACCTGGCCCGAACTTGGGCTGAGGCAAAAAATTCAGCCCGTGCCCTTGCAAGATCCAACTTGCGTAGCTGATGCAAAATGAATTTTTTTAATCGATCTTGACTCCGCCCAGAACTCAGAGGGCCTAAACTTCTCCATGTGAACCACCCATAAAGAAAGACCAGCGGCCTCGAAATGAAAGTCTGATACAAAGCTTCAACCTACACATTCAAATTTTGAAATGTGGAAGGCGGGAAGCTTGTATGGCCATGGCCTCTAAATGAAAATAGCGCAAGAATCGGTGACACGCACGCTTGGTATCTGACAAACCAAGAGGCACCGCCATGAGTTACAGGTATGCTATAATGCAAGTGGCTTTTTAGAAGCGCCACATGTTGCATCAGCCTGTCTGACAACCAACAGAATTAAATACATATGGCGCCATGAATGCGCAATCCCCCTTATTCCGGGAGAATATTCCAAGTAAATCTGTAATGATGAGATTTTGTATCCTAGGTGGCATGGGAAAAAAGGAGCGGAAATATGACGTGGAATGGCTGATAGGAGGCCATTTTCAGACCCCAAATCCGCCCTAATGTAAACCCATTGAAGATCAAATTGCTAAAGCTCATATTGAAATTTAAAGCTCGCACTGTTCTCAGTAGACATTCACAGCCGCAGATAAAGTCTTACATGTTTTCGACCACGCTACACGGTGCTCCTCATCAATGGCTTATGGCTAACAAAAGTCATTGGAAGCAAAGCTAGACTTAAATGAAAATGGTGTTCTTAGCACATTATGGTTTTTCTGCAAACATCAACATTTGAAGCAACTCAATGATATGCAATATTAGTTCATGGAATCCATGTGTGACCTTGCTGACCACTTGCTGATCATTGTCAGCAAACTCAAGAATATCCCACTAAAGTCAAAATATAGTATGGTTCTTCCAAGGTCTTCTGCCAGCTATCCATCTCATGATAGAGTATTTATAACCCACTTCCTTGAAACAAGTTAATGAATTTTTTAATCATCCGGTCTATGCATCTTCCCATGGTGTCCCTCTGATTAATCTTCCGTTACAGTGCCAATCCTTGTTGCTCAGAATGTCATGCAACCCCAGCTATCTTTTTAACCACAAAGCAACCAAATTTGGTGTTGCTCTACACCCGAGGCCAAATCCTCTAGGAGCTACTTCTGTACAAGAGTTCATCTCATTCAATTCGTGTATCTGCTGTGGCTAAGGCTTTGGCAAATCTGGTTTGGTGCTGCTGGCTCCTTGCAGAGATCCTTATTGCCTCTTTTGCTCGTCTTATCTTGTATATGAAAAATAGAATTGCATAAAAGGCTGCATCTGGGATGAGGGCATTCAAAATCAGCTTGGTTTCCCTGCTGAGCAAGGTATGCATTATTCTAAATGTTCAATCTTAGATTGCTCTTGATTCATATTTGTTACTGTAATCTACATAGTTCTACATGTATGTCTTTTAGTGCATTGTTGCTCCTTGTATGTATTTTTTTATTGTACATCTACCGTCATGAACCTATGCAAAAAACAAGGAAAATAAGTGGGAAATAGGCAAGAAATACGAAAGAAATACGCCAAGATCGGCAAAGAATTTGATATATGAACAGGAATCAAGAGTAGAATGGACCGAAGGCAAGTAGGAACACGAGGCAGATGCCTGGAAGGCTCAAGACTGGCGTTGAACCTGAATGGTTCGACAAGAAAGAGATGCCTCCTGACATGTCTAGACCAACGGTCAGGATCGTACCACTCCAATGGATGAGATCATGCCAAGTGTTGCGCATGCATATAGGTTCTAGAATATTCTAGAACCTCCTGGAAATAGCCCCGCATATGAGAAAGCTGTGAGAAAATATTTTTAATAGATATTGGTAGCGCACTTGGCAAAGGTGTGTGACTCGCAAGTGGAAGGTTGCGAGTTCAAACCTTGTTTTATGCAACTACCCTTTCGCATCCATGTGACGACTATCTTTTATACATACGAGTATAATGTTTGTATGATACGAATATCCGTATGGTCATCACACCATCCCCCTCCTACGACGGCGACGAATCCCCTTGGAGCTAGGGTCGAGTACTCAAACTTGGCTTATCCAGTAACGTCGGTGAAACTCCGCAATTTCATTAGGAACATTAGTCGATTCTCGGCGGGTTCCCGTGGTTCTATCACTTGGCGAGTAACCTTCCCAATCGACAAAAAATAATACAATTGTTGACGAAGAAACTTGGAGTCCGAGAATCTCTCGAACCTCGAACCTCGAACTCCTCATGATCATCAATTTCTACCGGTGGTGGTGGCAAAGGAACACGATTTTGAACACTTTAGACATTAAGAACCTATGCATTTGCGGACCGAAAATACAAGCAAAAGCATTTACATCATGCCATTCTTGAACAAATCGCTGGTTAATACATTAGCTTCACCTCCTGTTCTACCTGTTCTTCATGGTCCGAATCATTTCCTTCGAGGGGCAAGCGTATCTGGAACGGTTACATCGAGAGGACTCTTCAATTTGCTCTTTCTTCTTGTCCTGTTTTGTTGCAACCAACGGCTTTCTTGGAGCATTCAAGATTCATGTTCTTGGTGTAAGAACGTTTACGCCCTCCAAAGATTCATTTTTTGTTTCCTCCACAAATCACTTGTTTTATTCAATCTATGGATTTAGCACACCAAAGACAGTTCTAAATCTAATATCTCATTGTTGAGCCTCCCAATCTTCTTTCTGAATCAGAACGTACCGTCTCAGATCATATTCATAATAATGCTCAACCATTCTCGTCTTTTAGTTTCGGGGGGAAAAAAGGTTCCAGCTCATTCAATGCATAAATCATTTGCTCTTACTTTGTATCTATAAAGTCCTATCTACACGTATGTCGTATTTGGAAATATCTTGGGCTATACTGCATTTCTAGATCCTATACAAGTTTTACTAACCGTGATGAAGAATCCGATTAGCTTGAGCTGCCATTTTGTATGCAGCCAACCACCAAGATTGTACCGATCCCGGAGAAGAGCACATCATTCGGTAGCAGCCGCTTTAGGCTATCCTCTGCAAGATATGCTTTGGCCCAAAGAAACCCTAGCCTCTACTAGTTTTGCCACGAAAATATCATAAGTGCAAAAGTATGCACGCAAGTCCGCCACATTTTCTGGAAATTAATTAATTTTAAGGTCCATATGATCTGAGTTATTCTTAAAGGCTATTCTACATGTGATCTATAGCTTTTAAAGGTTAATGGTTTTTTTCTTAATGTCGAGTCCTTCATCCGCACTTTTATATTCTCTATGCTTTCACCTTTGAACCCCGCTCTATTTATTCATATTGATCAATTATTTAGTTAGACATTCAAGATTTAGAATTAATATCTAGAAACAAACCCCAAGGTTAACTTTGTCAATTCTATTGAATGTTTAGATAGTTAATATACATCGGGTCTATGCTTTCGGTTGTGAATTATCATCTCACATTGGGTATCTTCAAACTAGTCATTTTGAACCGCATAGTGGTATCAATAGTAGTTAAAAATAAAAAAAAATCCTACCTCCAACCGTTAGGTAGTTTCGACCTCTTTTTTGTCTAATGTCATATTAGGGCGGGCAGACCCTAAAATGCAGGAGAGGTCATGCCCTACCTAATATGACGAAGTTAGCCTAGTTATCAAATAAAGTCGCGAAGATTAATGACAAGGAAAGGAAGTTTACCTCTTAGCACAATCTAGTAATCTCTTGTAGCAGCACTGCAGTCTCAAACTTAATGCCTGGAAAGCTATTTGCCTTGATGTATTCCACCACTTTTCTTTTTAAACCCAAATGGCCAAAACCATTTCCAACAAAGTCCCCAATAAGCTCGGCAATATTCAAAGCAGTATAAGTTGGATTGGAGTTAACATAGATAAGTGGAAGTATCTGTGACAATATCACATTCCTAGCCTGATGATATGGCCGACAACTATCAGCGTGTATATATTTTATAGCTTTGAACGGCAGTGCATTTCTTTTGTCAAACTTGGTTGTAAGAAATAGACCGTGCGTCTCACTCTTAATTTCTATGGTCAGGTTGAGAAAGTTAGCTTTGAATCCATTATCTAGACCGACATTATCTATCTTTGTCTTTCATGAAAGTCTCCTCTTTGATACCCAATCTTTCCATGTCATAGATTTATATCTCTGTTTTGTCAGCCCCCAAACTATTTTTCAGGAAATTTCTAATATCAGGACAATTGATAGCTAGTAAGTCATCCATGTACCTGAATATGGATCTGAACTTCTCAATCTCATTGAATCTTCCTTGTTGTGCCATTTTCCTAATGAAATTCATCTCGAACCAGGCGAGGTAAAGGTTGCACCAGCAGGGACTACAAGAGAACCCCATAGGTATTCCACATATTTGTTTCCAAACTTCTTGTCCCATGCTAATATAGCAATTGGACAGGAGCCAACAGTTCATGTTAATAAAACCATACATACTCACGTGGCCCCAGCATTTGCCCTGAGGTGTGCTTTTAAACCAGTTAACAACAAAGTTATCTTCTTTGGCCTTTTTAATCCACATTTCATGCTTATGATGTCTATTCTTCATGTGCTTCCATGCTGCCTCTACGATCATTTTCATAACTGCACAAATGCCTGTGTTATCCTGCAGTGGGATATTCTCATAACAGCGTGTTATATCAGCCACAAATACTTCAGTGATTTTAGTAGGAAGGTTCAAAACTACGTCATAGATAGAGCCTACTACCCAGCTTGAGTTAACCCTACCTGGGAATAATGTATGAATTTTCGCACAAAGCATTTTAGAGATATCTGGCCACATTTCTAAAATGTTATTAAGGCCAGCAGTGATCATCATCGAAATCTCTGTATAAATTGTCGCATGTGCATTGGTTATCCACCTAAAATCCATTTTATGGGCCTTAAACACTCCCAATAAGTAAGGCACTCTATCAGACATAATGGTTATGTCACCAACCAGGTCTCTGATGTTGGCTGCAACCGTTATCTTAATATCACAGATGCTTGTATGTATCTTCTGGAAGTCATTGCTCTCTATTCTCTTATAAGCCAATTCTCTGATATATTTGGGGCAAATGAAACATGGGTTATTTGTGGCTTTATCTACTCCAGATATGTAAAAATGTTTACACATCCATTCAAGATTGTTGATAACATCCTTATCATTCATGAGAAATTTTCTCGTCGTGTCATTTTTCATGGCAGTTTTTACTTCATTGATGGCTATTTCTGTAATCAGTCCTTTGCACAATAGTTTATCTTCTTCTAAAATCTGAGGATAGTTGAATCTATGTGCTTCAAAAAACATGTCACATGTATTTTCAATCTCTATTTTGAACTCCTCCATTTCCAGCATTTTATCTGGAATATGGTTCAAGCCCTTTAGGAACATATTTCTCAGCATCTTATTGTGTACTATTCTGATGTCAGCGGTTCTAATATGTCCGACACTGTGGTCTATAAAGGATTTGAGTCTCGGGTTATTACATGGGCAAACTGCATCATTGTTACCAGCAAAGATAAGGTATGGCTTATAGCAGAGATCTCTAAGGTTTTCTGTATACCGCCATCCAAACATGGAATCTTTCATAATGTTCTCTCCCATCGTACCAAATACTTCACTCAGAGTATTGTAGAATATCTTTGGAAGGCAAATCTTATCCATAATCTTGGAAAGAAATGTGCAGTGTATAATTATTTTTGATTTTTTCATCTCATTGTTTGTAAGATGTGCCTTCCCAAGGCAATCTTTTTGGATGGTCCTGTTGTTATTCTGGAAATGTACCATTTAAGTTAGAGAAAACTTAAAAAGAAAGCCTAATATTATTGGTTCCTTTCCTACACTAAGATGTAGTACGGAAAAGGCTTTGGACACAACTTGTGTAGCCGAGTGGCATATTTTCGTGCAACTGCACTTTGAATGACCATATTATAGGTTTATTTATTAAACCTTGAACTTTAACATTAACCTTAAGCCAAACATGCAACTGCAATAAAGTAAAATAGGAATTCGTTACATACCGTTGTTTAAAATAGTGTTTTGGCCAGCCCGTCTAGCTTTGCAATACCGCTGTCACCGCTAGTTTTTGTAACTGAGTTGTCCATTGCATTGGGCGTACTCAAGCACTCTACTGATGTACTGTCAGAATGCTTGTCTCCTTCTTTTGATGGAGCTTTAGTGAGTCTTGGAGGTTGACTGATTTTAGTACTGCATGAACCTGAAACACTTGCCCTATTTCTGTATGTTTTTTTGTTGCTGCTGTTTCTTGTGGTTGGAATAGCCTTTTTCAGAAAATCTATATCCTTAATGGTCTTCTCGCAGATGTCAACCATCTTGCAATTGGGTAAGCCAATTTTTAAATCAGCCCATGGGTCTGCAGCTTGCTTCATAGTCATTGTAATCAACACTTCCCTGACTTCTAAGTACGACAGAAATGCCAATATACTGGTTTTGAGAGTGGTCTTACAATACTTTCTGAATTCAACCATTCTTCCAGCAACTGACATGGTAGGATACAACACCTCTAGACTGTTTAGCAAACACCAGATGCCTTGATCAAACCAAGTCATGCAATCATCACAGGTTTTAATTTTGCCAACGGGTTCACACTCACACTTAAAATATGGGCACCAAGTTCTCCATAGACGTTTGAGGTAGAAGTCATCTCTCGTGATGTTGGGATATGCCATGTGGCCTTTTTGGTTAAGGTATATGAATTCACTTTTGGTGCATACCTTGTCAAAAAATCTTGTGTCGATGTTCATTTTGATCTTGATCTTTTTTATCATCTTCTCCATTTTCCAAGCAGATGCCTTAGCAGCAGTCAGTTGTGGGCTTTTGATATCTCCCAGCATCATCCATGTGTCCGGACTGATAGGCGCAAGTGCACCCAAGTTTTTAGTCCTCCAAATGCGCTGATTACATAATAGGCAGTCATGCTCAACCAATCTATATGGTATAATAGGAAACCTAATGCAATTATGCAATGTGAACCTAAATTCTGCTTTCTTACTGTTGCTACAGCTACCCTCTTTGTTATTAAGGGCAATCTTATCTTGTTCAGATAGCAAACAATCACCAAAAGGATCATCATCTTCCTCAGCCATCATACTTTGCATATTCTGATTTTCGGCCCTAGTTTCTTCCTCTTCAGCAGGGTGTGATACCTTGATTTTATTTGTGTTCTCCAAGCTAGTCAAGCCAATGAAGAATTTGGACTTGCTTGCATCCTCTTCTTTGGTCCATTGGTATATTTTGTCAGAAATAGAGTCATACAACCCATCAATGACAACCATAATGTTGTTAATATCACCTCCAACTTTGTTGATAATGGGAACCATTTTTACCCATTCATTGAAACCCATGTGTGTGACGGCAGAGTATCCATCCTGTTTGCCTAATACCTCTTTGATCAGAATATATTCATGTGCTTTTGGTTCTTTGATGCAACATAGCAGAGTTTGCACGGCATAATTGGGGCATTCAATGTTGTTTCTGCCATATCCTATAGCCTCCAATTCATTGTTCCATACAGGCAGTACTATCTCCTCATCAAATTCTTCTTGATCATACTTGTATTCCTGTAATATATGAAATTATACAATGTGAGCCATATCCTTAAGCCAGTAAAAGTGCTAGCTAAAATATTGCAATCTATTTAGTGAAAGTAGATGTAAGGAACATGATTCTCAAGATACAGGTCACACTGGTTATACCAATGTATTGAAGTATCTAAAAAAACCTGGCAGACCTAGCCTAGTCCAACTAGCTAGCCCATACATCAACTTCGGTCAATCCCTAAGTTGTATTATCAATCCATTGCCCGTCATGCAATGACGAGAATGAAACCTATTATCTAAAGAATCATGTTTCATCATTTACATTTCACAACAAGATACAACAACATATATCGTTTACTGTCCACAAAGTTTACCATTCCTTCTACAAAGTTTCCCTTTTTTTTGCGAAACCTTTAAATTATGTTCAACCTATACTGTTTTGAATATGTGATCATAAATACCGAACCTATACAGTTTTGAATATTGCCGCGCAAATTTATCTAAGAACCATTATAGCTGGTAATTTGAAATCATCGTCCAGCCCTCTTACATTTCATGTTAATGTTTTCATATACTTCTTATGCAGTTTACTTAACGCAGAAATACCTTTGTTCATGATTTCGCAGATCATAAAATGTTTATATTTTTAGAAGTCAAAACATGCTTACTTCATAAGACAAAGCTAATCTCGATTCAACTTATCTACAGTTTTTGCCTTGTTCTAAGGCTAAGCTAGAGAAAGCCCTTAAGATATTAGATCGATTTAAAGCTTAATACTAGATCCCAGAGAAAGCCCTTAAGATATTAGATCGATTTAAAGCTTAATACTAGATCCCATGTTTTACCACATGCCTGCTTTCCTTTAATAATGGATTCAGAGTCCAACCTATACTGCTTTGAAGCCAGTTTTAATTTTATGAATGAAACAGCATAAATGGAACATATCATAACTTAGAAAGAGTATGGTGGCACCAAATATGTTTGCATGTAAATATGATTTATCCCAATGTTATTTTGACCAGATATATTACCTAACTTGTAACCTTTCAGATCAAAAAATCTTTTATGCCAAATATATCCTGTTTTCATAGTTTTAAGATATGAAGCATAAGATGCACATATACCAGAGACTACTGCAGTTGCTAGAGCCAGGCTTTAATAAAACAGCCCTGTCTCCTTACAGTATTTTTTGATAACTTGAAACTTCTAAGAAAATATTAAACTGTATTTTTACTTGCATGTACCTTTAGACCAGAATGTCAGCCTGCCAGATTTGTTCTGTTTGCTTTCCTACTTGCATATGAAAACACATATTTTTCGTACCTTTAATTATCCAAGGCAGCATTATGCTTGCAAAGCATTGCCATATTGTTTTTAGCTTTATAAGAATCTACAGTTCAGCTGCAGATATTCCATAGCAGATCTTCTACTCCAAAGCTTTTCTCCACGAATACAAACATCCTAGCAAATAGAAGACAAAGGGAGATGAAAACCACGTACCTGCAGCCAATCAATCATGTCATTAGCATAAGAATGGTAAAGCATGAAGGGCCAAAAGGTACATAAGGGTTTTCATGGCTTATAGCCCTTCACCCTTTGTATCCTTTTGCCACGAGTTAGTACTAATAGAAAAAGCCAGGAGATATACAAGTGTCTAATTTCTAAATGATTTTGAACACTTTAGACATTAAGAACCTATGCATTTGCAGACTGAAAATACAAGCAAAAGCATTTACATCATGCCATTGCTGAACAAATCAGTGGTTAATACATTAGCTTCACCTCCTGTTCTACCTGTTCTTCATGGTCTGAATCATTTCCTTCAGGGGCAAGCGTATCTGGAACGGTTACATCAGAGGACTCTTCAATTTGCTCTTTCTTCTTGTCCTGTTTGTTGCAACCAGCAGCTTTCTTGGAGCATTCAGTATTCATGTTCTTGGTGTAAGAACGTTTCTGCCCTCCAGCATTCATTTTTATTTCCTCACAGTCACTTGTTTTATCTGAATCTATGGATTTAGCACACCAGCACAGTTCTAAATCTAATATCTCATTGTTCAGCGCCTCCCAATCTTCTTCTGAACTGTAGAACAGACCATCTGTATCATATTCATAATAATGCTCAACCATTCTGTCTTTTAGTTTCAGGGGGAAAAAAAAGGTTCCAGTCTCATTCAATGCATAAATCGCTGCTCTTACTTTGTATCTATAAAGTTCTATCTACACGTATGCCGGATTTGGAAATATCTTGGGCTATACTCTGCATTTCTAGATCCTATACAAGTTTTACTAACCGTGATGAAGAATCCAGTGCTTGAGCTGTCGCTGTATACAGCCAACCACCAAGATTGTACCGTCCTGGAGAAGAGCCTGTCATTCGGCACAGCCGTTTTAGGCTATCCTCTGCAAGATATGCTTTGGCCCAGGCGAAACCCTAGCCTCTACTAGTTTTGCCATGAAAATATCATAAGTGCAAAAGTATGCACGCAAGTCCGCCACATTTTCTGGAAATTAATTATTTTTTAAGGTCCATATGATACAGGTTATTCTTAAAGGTTATTCTACATGTGATCTATAGCTTTTAAAGGTTAATGGTTTTTTCTTAATGTCGAGTCCTTCATCTGCACTTTTATATTCTCTATGCTTTCACTGAACCCCGTTCTATTTATTCATATTGATCAATTATTTAGTTAGACATTCAGTATTTAGAATTAATATCTAGAAACAAACCCCAAGGTTAACCTGTCAATTCTATTGAATGTTTAGATAGTCAATATACATCAGTCTATGCTCAGTTGTGAATTATCATCTCACCTTGGGTATCTTCAAACTAGTCATTTTGAACTGGCATAGTGGTATCAATAGTAGTTAAAAAAAAAAAAAAAAAAAAAAAAAAAAAAAAAAAACACCTAGCCATTACATGTCATAGTTTTGATAAGTTTGGAAATGAACTTTGTTTAGCTATAAAGAAACGTTGATTTATAACATATGCAAATCCGGGAAGTTGTAGGTAATATTTTTTAATACAAAATCATTATGGCCTTGCCCAAAAAAATTCATTTATTACAATCTATTCTTAAATCATATAATCTTCTACATATATATGGGAAAATATTAATGAGATGTCAAATGTATGGAAGGAAGGAAGGAAGGAAGTTTATTTTAACGTCCACGGAGGCCAGAGGCCTATGTATGGTGAGATGGCAAAGTGAGGATGAGGTGGCATATCACATGGTGATTTGGCATATATTCTCAACATTTGATAGAGATACTAGGTGGAATTTTCAAGCACGATCTCCTCCCCCCCGGAAGCAAGAGAAGGAATATGGGGTCAAACATGGTCAAATGAGGTCAAGAGGAAGTCAAGATGGCTAGGTGATTGAGGAAACGGTAAAATGGAATTCAAATGCCAAGAACGAATAAAATAGTGAGTTGTACCACAAGAGTCTTCCAATCTTCAACTAGGGATCTCCATTGTTGCACTTTGACTTTGATAGGCATTGACTTGCATGTGGATCTTCAATTCTTCATAACTTGGCCTTCATATCAATGCTCCTTGGTGAGGTCTTCAAATGGCACCTGCTGGAACATATTTTAGCTCAAATATATTTTAAAATCGTCTTCAGGTTGATTAAGATTCTTCTTGCATTGTAAATTGCTTTCCAGCACACATTAATGGTACCCGTGGAGAACAAAAATATAAGAGATTGTCATAAAAATAACACATAACTACATCTGTACCTTTTGGGCCTGAGGTGACACTAGAAATTCCTTTGTGGGGCTCCATAGGAGGGGACTGTTCTGCAATCTTCTCTGGAATTTGATCAAGTGCAGCATAGATCCAATCTAACTTCCAGCTTCATATCATGGCAATGCTATGATAGCCAAGTTTCGAGTTCAATCCTCCATGGGAGCGTCCTAATTGGTTTGTTGGTTAAGGCAAACATTGTAAGTCGTTATCAATCTCAAAAAATCCAAGGATTGAATCCTCATGGGCGAATGATATTAGTCCCATATGCTCAAGGGCGAGCATTCCGCAAGGAGAAAGAATTGATATGGTTTGGGGGCTCATGGGAGATCTTTCTGCAAATATTATCGACGATTGGCGAGTCTAGTTTCTTCGTCTTCATTTTGTCATGTCTTATTGTGATTTTTCCCATGAAGAAGTTCTTCAACAAGCTGCAGCTCCTTAGAATGCCAACAACGCAGGGATGTTGGCCGTAATACGACATTGAAGGTGGTCGCCCCATTCTTGCACTCAATTGTCAGCACCTCCTACCCTCACATCCTTTTTTGTTCACACTCACCATCACAGTTTTGCCCTGGTGGATCTCAATCATCTTCTCCTCCACCTCATGTATGCCACATCAGAAACTACTCACTCGTCCTTCTACTTAGCATTTTCCCACTCAGGAAAGTACCTACATTCACATTCCATATTTAACCTCCCCACATCTTTCATAACCATTCTTTCCCCACCATGCCATGAGTTATCCACATATTTCCTTTGGCCCAACTCCTATCACTGAGTATCAATTGTCTCCCTCTGTCTAGAATCCCCTTAACGCATATTACATGGGAGAACTCGACCTTAACGAGGATGGTGATCCTCTTATTCTTGAAAATCCAAATATCACCAACCTCCAACTCAAACCTCTTTTGGCACCAATTTGCATCCCTTATTCATGTCCCATTTAGCTCAACCTCCATCAGCTGCTCGGACATATGCTTTTCAACTAGGCAAACCTTGCCTACTCAATGGCCATTACCTAGTACTTTTCAACAATAATCTATTGCTATGCTCCTATGACCCAGCTCACCTAAGGCCTCTCCAGTCACGGGTCTCAATCTCAAGCTTCCTTATCTAATTTTTGGGACGGCCAAAGGTAAACCCATTGAAGATCAAATTGCTAAAGCTCATATTGAAATTTAAAGCTCGCACTGTCTCCATTAGACATTCACAGCCGCAGATAAAGTCTTACATGTTTTCGACCACGCTACACGGTGCTCCTCATCAATGGCTTATGGCTAACAAAAGTCATTGGAAGCAAAGCTAGACTTAAATGAAAATGGTGTTCTTAGCACATTATGGTTTTTCTGCAAACATCAACATTTGAAGCAACTCAATGATATGCAATATTAGTTCATGGAATCTATGTGTGACCTTGCTGACCACTTGCTGATCATTGTCAGCAAACTCAAGAATATCCCACTAAAGTCAAAATATAGTATGGTTCTTCCAAGGTCTTCGCCAGGCTATCCATCTCATGATAGAGTATTTATAACCCACTTCCTTGAAACAAGTTAATGAATTTTTTAATCATCCGGTCTATGCATCTTCCCATGGTGTCCCTCTGATTAATCTTCCGTTACAGTGCCAATCCTTGTTGCTCAGAATGTCATGCAACCCCAGCTATCTTTTTAACCACAAAGCAACCAAATTTGGTGTTGCTCTACACCCGAGGCCAAATTCTCTAGGAGCTACTTCTGTACAAGAGTTCATCTCATTCAATTCGTGTATCTGCTGTGGCTAAGGCTTTGGCAAATCTGGTTTGGTGCTGCTGGCTCCTTGCAGAGATCCTTATTGCCTCTTTTGCTCGTCTTATCTTGTATATGAAAAATAGAATTGCATAAAAGGCTGCATCTGGGATGAGGGCATTCAAAATCAGCTTGGTTTCCCTGCTGAGCAAGGTATGCATTATTCTAAATGTTCAATCTTAGATTGCTCTTGATTCATATTTGTTACTGTAATCTACATAGTTCTACATGTATGTCTTTTAGTGCATTGTTGCTCCTTGTATGTATTTTTTTATTGTACATCTACTGTCATGAACCTATGCGAAAACAAGGAAAATAAGTGGGAAATAGGCAAGAAATACGAAAGAAATACGCCAAGATCGGCAAAGAATTTGATATATGAACAGGAATCAAGAGTAGAATGGACCGAAGGCAAGTAGGAACACGAGGCAGATGCCTGGAAGGCTCAAGACTGGCGTTGAACCGGAATGGTTCGACAAGAAAGAGATGCCTCCTGACATGTCTAGACCAACGGTCAGGATCGTACCACTCCAATGGATGAGACCCAATCGACAAAGTAATACAATTGTTGACGAAGAAACTTGGAGTCCAGAATCTCTCGAACCTCGAACCTCGAACTCCTCATGATCATCAATTTCTATTGGTGGTGGTGGCAAAGGAACACGATCCGGGAAAGTATTGACTGTGTAGGGCTCCAATAGAGAAACATGAAATACTGGATGAAGCCAAACAGCTGGAGGAAGCTCGCGCCGGAATGCCACATTGCTGATCTGAGCCGTGATCCGGTAAGGACCAAGGCGACGATAGTCAAGCTTGTTGCAGGGACGTGAGGGAGGAAAGTCCCTACGAAGAAGCCAGACAAGGTCACCAACGTGAAATTTAGGAGCTTCCTACCAATGCAAATCGGCATAATGCCGATAATGTTCCTGTGCTCAGTGAAGATGATGCTGAAGATCCGATTGAAGAGCTTGGAGTTTCTCAAGTCCAGACTCGGCACTAGGATTGACGGAGTCACCGCCAGTGACACTAGCGATCAATGAGGATGCTGACTAGAGTTCAGAAAGAACGGAGTCTGGCAGTAGAAGCATGTACTGAGTTATTATAGGCAAACTCAGCTAATGGAAGATAATCAACCCAATCATCCTGCTGATAACTGATGAAGCACCTTTAATATTGCTCCAGAGTCTGATTAGTGCGCTCCGCCTGCCCATTACTTTTTGGATGATGATCAGATGTCAATGACCAGTCGATATGCAATAAGTTCAAAAGCTGCTTCCAAAAACCTGCGACGAACTGCGGTCCACGATTGCTGACGATAGTATCGGGCAAACCATGAAGTCTGACTACTTCACGAAGAAGAAGATCCAATGTTCCTTCACTGGTGATGGTGATGTTGCAGGAAATAAAAAGAGCCATCTTAGAGATCAACAACAACCATGATGGCATCATATTTAAGAGTAGGGTCTATATCTATATTTTTTGGGCAAATTCTAATTGCGTTTAGTTGTGCATGGCAAATTTTGGTATGCCCTTTTATTCAAGTGCACTACTCAAATTGCCCCTTTTTTTTAACAAAGTTAACAAAAAAAAAGAAGCAACTTATCTCTAATATATAATTGTAATATGGAGGATAAGGGGCTAGGTTAAACATAGCCGATTGTTTAAGTATTATTGGTTAGAGTTAAACACGTGTAACCTCTTAAAATTTTTAGAAGTAGTTTGCACTGGAAGTTTCTTCGTACCGTGTAGAAGGTGATAGAAGCTTCTGCCACAGGTTCTAGAATCCTTCAGGATTCTTCTTGCTTCATATAAAAGAGGGAGGGCACCCCGTTCAACATGTTTCTGACGCAGCTTTTGGGAGTTTTTGTTGACACAATGTATGACGACTATGAACTTGTGACTAGAAGTCTGGAAAGCAAGGAGCCATGACGATTTAGGGTAAGAAAGCTACTACTTAGACTCTTCTGGAATCGTATGTGCAGGTCTGGGCGCATCCGCCCTCATCAAAACTGCACCTCCCTTCATCGAAACGGTATGACAGATCTCTGGAAAAGTTTCTGTCTGGAACTTGGGTGTTGGGCACAATCAACAGAATCGAATTTTGTTCTTCTATTGAAAGGAGCCGGAGATTATAGCATGTTGTGATTGGTTTGTGGAGCTGGATTGTCACGAAAGATTCCATTATCGAGGCATTGACCTGGGTCGTCCATGAAAGCTAAGAACAAATCGCCTCCGTTACTTTTGTCTCCAAAATATTTTCCATAGCATCTGCCGCCATTGCTGGCTTTGAAACCCTTGAAAGGCTATTAGTTGCCCATCAAAGCTTTAGCTATGGGAGAGCGGGGGTGCAGAGCAGTGAATCATATGCAAGAAAGAGTTGAAGATTAGGCGCTTGGCCAGATCTGGACGATCAATTGGTAATTGCTCTCTCACATGTGCGGGTTATAGCTGTCTTAATTGGATGTGACGATTTGGCTTATAGGGAAGAGGCGAACTTAGTAGCATATTTATCAGGTAAGTTGCAATCGTTTTCATGTGTTTTTGTGCTCTGCACCATTTCGACCATTCTCAATTTGAGGCTAGACTTGATAAAATGGAGCAAAAATATGGCAAAAAAATTTTCCTTTTGAGCAACAAACTCCTGAATTTAACGACATTAAAAATGCTGCATAATTATATATGTTAAGAACAGACTCCTCTGGATTGATTTCATTTATGTTGCCACAGGAAAAAATGTAACACAAGCAGAAACTCGTCAGGACTTTAAAGGCTGGTATTATTGCACTATATATTTTACCAATAGTATGGGTAGAATTCAAGGAAGTTGCCAAAGGAGCATTAACAAAAGGCATTGATACTTTGATGCATTCTGATCATGACGTCACGATCAGTGAGAGATTCTGATTATCTTCTCATCTTACAGTCCATTTTGATTAAATGGAAGTTGAACGGGTCGCTTGAAAATTTTGGCCTTGGTAATTCCAAGTGGGGATTCATTTCAAACAATAGTTACAGTCTTCGTAACTTTGATATGAACAAAATTCTGGGGTTTGTTGTGTGTGCTAGAAGCGCATTTGTGGATTCAGTGGTAAACAATTTGGTATAGTTTTTGTAAATGTCATTTTTCGGGTATTTTGTTTAGGTAATGTATTGTCAATGCATAGATTTATTGGCGGTTGTTTGCACCTTTGCATATCCTTAGCATGTACATTGCATATTACAGACAGGTCATGATCGTCAATGAGTAGTTAGGGACACATACGGAACTTCATTTGGCACTAGAGAACGTGTTACAAAAATTAATTACAATACTTAAGGAAAGCGCTTTCGTCCCTCTGGTTTGTCTGTGCATTTTAAGAGATCATTACTGATTCAATAGGAAGCACATGTTAGTTGAAGCTCTCATTTGGAAGTATCATTTTGTAGGAACATATTGGGTTGTTACAAAGTGTTTTAACATGCAAGAGGAAATGGATTGAACACCTGCACAGATCTAGAGCCAGGTGTCATTGTAGCAAAAAGAGCGAGGATTCAGAATAGAATAGAATAGAATAGATTAGATTTTTAGCGTCCACGGAGACCAATTGGCCTATGGGACACAAACAAAAAAAAAGAGCAGCAAGCATGATCTTAGCACTTGTTCAAGGTGCATGCCTCCTTTCATAAAGATTATATGTTGCAACTACATTTTCAACAGTTGATAAAACAATTAGGGAGCAAATACCTGTCGCTCCACAACCTAGTTCAAAAATAGTTTTGCTCTTTTCAAATTTTATTGCAACATGAGAGAACAAGAAAGTAGATTCCCAAAGTATCAAATATGTACTGTAAATAATACCTTTGAAAGGGAGCCGACCTTAGTAAGATACCCTAGCAAGTTCTAAAAAACGGCAAATAGATTCACTTTGTGTATGTATCTATATTTTGAGATTTAGTTTGTATATGTAAAGATAGAGGCAAATCACATAGAACATTTGGGTTTAACAATTTGTGTTCCTAGTTTGTGTCCAATTCTATGAACGAGATCTGTGGTAGGTTGAAGGCTAATAGGCCATCAAACAAAAATGAATATGTTGATAATGCTCTAATTCATATGTACGAAACTTGCGAAACTTTGGAGCAAGCATGCTGGTGTTTGACAATTTGCTCGAACGTCCTCTGATGCATTGAGCAATTGAATTGTCCAAAAATTTAGCAAATCAAACTTAGCAGATAAAATAGGCATGTCCTTAGGTAGTGAAGTTAATTACCTGTTGTTCTCAAACAATTAGAGACCTAATCTCAATTGTAGCTGTAAAAAAATTTGGTATATGGTCCTCGTGGAGGCTTCACACATAGAGCCAATTCTTTACAAAAGAAGAGTGTTTTGAACTGACAACTAAATCTATGTGTGTCACATTTCTTTCATTTGGAAATGTGTCTACTCATTCTCTTTGCAATTTTTCCTTCAATAATCCAGGGTCTTAATATCTGTAATCTTAAAAGGAGAGTTCTGACACAATGCATGCTTTCTTCTATTGCTAGAATTAGTAATTGCGCAAACGTATCCAGCCATGGCTCTGTAGATACACTATAAATCTTGCAACATATACACCATAAATCTTGCAGTTCTGGAAGCAAAGATTTGCTTTGCGCATTCATTTTTATGTTGATTCGGGTGTTGATCAAGGAATATTATTAAATGAGACTAGAAAGCTGTTAACTTTCTACAAATAAGTCCTCTTCTCTTAGAGTAAGATGATCCTTTTTAAGGTATTAAAGATCCATTGAAAGTGGAAACCTTTCAATATTCTAGGACAGATATTCGCCATAACTTTAACCATAGAAAATCATACAAAGGGATTCATCCTCAGATCCATTTCATTGCGCACCTCATTCCTTTTGAAAAATATTCCTTTCTCTGTGCTATTCTTCAAACAGTTAAAGCATTGCAATAGTAAGTGCTTATAAACGAGCATCTCCATCCTTGCTCGTGTTTGGTTCCTGGTGATATAGTGGAACAAAAATGTGCTTCTTGTGACTATTGAAGAGCTGTAAGGTTTTATTCAAGATAAACAATGGCTTTATGCTTCTATTTGTCTTCCATTTCTATACGAAACTTGCACATTTGAAAAGAAAAAACAAATTGCTAATCTTGTTCGGCATGTGCCCTACTTATTGCAGAAGAATCATCGTCCATGAAAACACCTTGATAGAACACAGCTTCTTTTTTAAATGTTTATCATCATATAGCTCTATACAAGCAAGGAGAAACACAGTGAAAAATACACTGATGTGAACTGTCACTATAATATGGTAGTGGCTAGCTAGCCCTTGGAATTGTTCTCACCTCTTGCATATCTAGTTTAGTCCATCTGTCAGAAAATCCCTTGTTTAAGGTTTACAAGGTATTTGTTAATGTCTCTAGCCAAGTGATTTTGGGGCCTATAAAAACTGCCTTTTGCTTAAAAGTTCAATTCTCAATCCATTGTAGAGTACCTGCCTAATGAACTGTGTAGCAGTATAGCAGAAAATGAACTGATGAAGCCGGATATCGTGCTGCCCTTCTAAATCTATGAAATTGCTTTTTTGTGTTGGCAATCTACTCCTCCATGATATATCTGCAAGACAGAGGACGTTATAACTAGATTGCAAAGCATGTAATTTATCAAACATATCTATTGCATTTTGTGAGATTCTTTGGAGCATGTGTTTAAGATGTTTATGGGTGGAGGCGGCCATTTTCTTGCTTCAATGAAGCTTTCATATATCTAATAAGATCATTTTAGGTTATTAGAGGCAAAATTGCTATAGTTGGAAAAAGACGCTATAACTAGAAGCTCTTCTTACATCTGATATGGAGACCTTGAGCCAATTTTGAAGGAAAGACAAGGTGATAAGAGAAGATTGTTGTACAATAGACGTAATAGTGAACAAGAAGTTGGATCAAAAGAAAATACTCCTAGAGACATGGTTTTCATTTTCTTCTAAATATCTGAGGGAAGAAAAGCCAGTGGTATTTTGGTAATGCAGATAAGTGCAAAATGTAGACAAGCTTAAAAAATATTGATTAAGTTCCTTCTCCACTATTTTGGTAGCTCTATTGATCAGCATGTCTGTTCCTATCCAACTCCCCTGGCTCTAAGACCCAACACTTGAAGAGTCCAAGTTAACTTCCTGCCATAACTTCCATCTAGCATTCGTAATACAAATAGGTCCGTAGTACTAGTTAACATCAATAATTACACTGTTACTTGCATTCTTTGTTATCGACATAGTACCAGATGTTGAAAGAACAAAGGTTGTGGAAAAAATTACTCACTTAAGGCCGAGTGTTATCTGCAAGAACACTCATCCACCAAAATAGAACATTGTACCCACAAGTTCCCAATCGTTTGACATATGTCAAATTCTTCACAAGACCAATTGAGTGGACAATATTTGTAGAAATATGCTCAGAAATCCACTCATTCCAGCCAACTATACAATCTGGCCTACCCTCATCCTTCCAAAGCAACTCTGTATTAAGTTCAAATCCTGCCTATTCAAGTACGGATTGAGGGTTCTTGCCCAGCGCATCTTTTGCAGCATGTCAGATGATGTTAGAATCCCAATGGCATTGCATACACATATTTGCCTTATTGAAGGATGCATTGATTTCTTTCTGAGCCTCAGATTACCAATAATTTCTTGCTCATTGCAGGTCTTTTCATTATTTCCAACATTTTGAAGATGGGCTTAGTGAAGTGGATAGCTGATCTTAGTCTTTGGATATTCTAAGGAGCGTCTCAAGTTCACTTGTGATGGCTAGGATATGTGCGCAATTAATGTCTACATAGTATAAAAATAAGATTCAAACAAATTCTTAATCAATGAAAGGGCTTTAGATGGAAACGTAATTACCTGGGCATGAAATTTATTACAACGAAATAAGAACCTGTAAGAAGAGGGAATAAGTCCTTCAACTATTCTTTAAGACAAGTTTCTGGGGCGTCAAAGCTCAAGATATCCTTTGTGAAGAAGTATTCCGTCTTCGTCAGAATTTTCGACGAAAGCTTCAACTCCTGCACGAATTTTTTTTTAACCTCTACGAGATAATTTACCGCCTATATAACATGTGTACCAGATTTAATATATAGCAAGATACAAATATACCAGTAGGCCCATTAACTATAAAGATTCACTGTGACTGTAGTCAACTTTTTAACTTCCTTAACATGCTTCCCATTATGTGGAAGCCTTAAAGCTAGCATTTGTACACTTCTGGGATCAAAATGCACAATGACCAATATTGTAGAATTATTTAAAAAAAACATGCTCTTGCCATGCTCATTAGTTAGAGTTAGGCTTGCAGTATAATACAATAGTACGTAGGGGTGCTATCTTTCTAAAAAATGATCTAAGAATGCAAACCTCAGAACGACTCAAGGTAATACCTCTGTATAGAAAGCTTGAGTACCTAAAGATCTGTCAGTTAACGTAGGAAGTCATGCCTAGTTTCCTCTTGTAGAATAGGGCAGAAGTATTTATAATCATTTGAGCTGCCTCTCTAAAAAATCGGTAGCACTAGAATATCAGGTTACAGCATCCATTACTGATTGATGCACAGAATGACATATGACAGTCGCCATGTTTGATCCAATAGGAGAAAATAAGCATTACATTCTAATTTCCTTTCTCCAAATGGATTGTATTCAAACTGTGACCGTTCTAGCTAATTCAATTCTCTCTAATCGCATCTAATTCTATAGGCGCATAAATTTCTCAGCATCGTATACACAAAATGTAAGAAGAGAGAAAAAGGAAAGAGTAGCTTTAGAAGCGGACGTAGAAATGAACTAAAAAAATGCTTAATGTCCAAAAATAAAAGATCATAGCTCTTCGAAGCATCTGATCTCGTTGAAGAACTTCCAGCCCAAGGCATGCAACAAAAAAACCCTAGCATTGTCGTGTTTGTCCTTTTTTCATAAGCACTGGATTTGCTATTATTTCTTCAATTGGATTCTCTATCAGCATTCTTTAGCCAGAATAAGGATTTAAAAAAGAGATGCAAAGGAAATGGATTGCAAACACAGAATATGATGTCTGGTTGTGCCTTTTGCCCTCTACATTAGTATTTTTTGGCCCTTATCTAATTTCCCTAACCTTTGATTTTTAAAGCATAGGATCTAACGGTGTATGAAGATGCCACATCAGATTTTGCTGATGTAGAAGTGACATGTGGATAAGCTGCAGGAAGGCCTGTAGGCCCGGTAGGGCTGGTGTGCTAGGAAGGAAAAAAAAAAAATAAGACCATTAAAAACGTACAAGTGTGCCAGTTAAAAAACAAAACAAATATGGTGCGTGCTCTAGAAATGTTGAACTGTATGGCATCCTAAATACCGTTTCTAAATATACAATTGGAATGCATTTTTAGTCCAATAACACTTAATGAAAGTTGTGTAAAATGAACGCTTATCTTCCCTCCATGTTACACCAATGTCCGTTGTTGAAGGATGCCCATTGATGCATGGTTGAGACTCTATGGTTTGTTAGAAATATGTTGTCTATGGCATATTTTTTGATGTGTGTGCCATATTTTTTGCAAAGATCATGCACATGCACTGTCTAAGTGATTCATAGAGCTATACATCATCATAGCATGTCATGGCAAGAACATAATCCATCATTAGAATGATGGATGGGTCAAAGCACGTGTAATCAGGGATTTTGCTCAAAAATCGGAAAATTTGCATGAAACAAGTGGGTAAAAGCATGAAAGGGTGTACGTACATTGTACTGAATTGATGTACAAATATGGATACTTTTCACGTACATTTTGGTTATTTTTTATTTGTATAAACATACACTTTTCGATTTTATGTACTTTGCATATACATTTAAGCTAAATTTCGGATATGTTTTGGCTATGCATGTACTTTTTGGGTACTTTGGGTGATTTGTGTAATATAGCCACATGTACCAAAAGGGATACATTTATAGACACCCTTTCATGCTTTTACCCAAGTAGAATAACATCTGTTTGTAGTCTATAACAATGCCTAGGGTAGTATTATATCAGAATATCAAAGGAAAAATGGTAATTCATGAAAATTTTGGAACTTTTTTTGTCAAAAGCATATCAAGAAAGTAGAAATGAAAGCAAATCCTCAAGGCTTTTCTCATCAAAATCGATCTGTTCTCTGTGTCATATGCATTGTATAGCCTCTTCTTTGCTCCAAGAATCCCTCTTACAAAGTGCCCTCTAAAAAATACCCTTGTTCTCCCTATTTTATTTGCCGGATTCGTGAATTTATGCTTGGATTTTAGTGTATAGGTAGGTTTCTTGGCATGAATAAGGCCATTTTAGGACCCCTTGGCTATGATTATGCTATTAGATTAGGTAAGAAGGTATTTTTAGGGTTCTTGAGAGGAAGTTGAAAAATATCCCACAGGCCTATTCACAAAAATAAGCTCAAGGGATAAATACTTTTCATGTCCCACTTTCTTGCTGCCTACATGGGGATCCACTTGGCCAAAGGGGATTGGGTGAAATAATGAGTAGACAAGTTGGCGTAGATAGGCCACTATTTAGTTTTTTTTTTTATTTGGGCACGATTTCCAAGGATTGAGATTCGGAAGTGAAATAATGCCAAATCCAAAAAATTTAAAAGCCTAAACCTCATATTATTTTGAGCTATAACTGACGGAAAAAGAAAATGTGGAAAATGAGCATTTTTGTTTTCAGGGAAAAAATGGTCAAAGATGGATGAGTTGGCAAAATATGGTGATGATTTGGCAAAAGTAGGATGACATGGCAATGTTAAGGTGATGATGTGGAAGGAAATGATGATGTGGTAATATGAATTGGTAAGCAAGCAAGTTGGCAAAGAAATGGTGATTTGGAAAAAGTGACCAACAGACTGGCAGCTCCGGAATAAAGTATATAGAAATGCTCTTCCAAGGTCCATCTGGTACTGGCAGTGCCTGAAGAAGGCCATGAGGAAGATGCTTTGGAACATTCCCTCGACAGCAGATATCACAGGATCGAACAAAAACTTCGACAGAGCGACGAAGCCAAGGCCACCAATACTCTCGACTAATAAGTTCAAGAGTCTTGGCTACTCCAAAGTGTCCAGCCATAGGTGAACTCATGGCAAGCCTGAAGAACTTGAAGCCTAAAAGCACCATGTGACACATACAGAAGCCCATCACGGAATAGGCGTCCATTTCGAACCTCAAAACAGTCATAGTTTGATCGCATTTGCTGAGAAGATGATGCAGAGCCGAGGTGTGAGAATGTATCTTGAGCCAATGATCGAAGGGCAGAGATGCTCGAACAGACTCCAAGAAGGCTGTATTATGAGGCCTCTCGAACAAAGTGAGGGCCATAAACTGGAACTGATCAGGCCCTAGAATAACCTGCGATTGCTGATCAAATGTAGAATCACCTACCTTGGGCTGTTAGATTAGGTAAGAAGGTATTTTAAGGGTTCTTGAGACGAAGTAAAAAAATATCCCACAGGCCTATTCACAAAAATAAGCTCAAGGTATAAATACGTTTCACGTCCCACTTTCTTGCTGCCTACATGGGGATCCACTTGGCCGAAGGGGATTGGGTGAAATAATGAGTAGACAAGTTGGCGTAGATAGGCCACTTTTTAGTTTTTTTTTTTTAATTTGGGCACGATTTCCAAGGATTGAGATTTGGAAGTGAAAACAATGCCAAATCCAAAAAATTTAAAAGCCCAAACTCGTATTATTTTGAGCTATAACTGATGGAAAAAGAAAAATTGGAAAATGGGCATTTTTGTTTTCAGGGAAAAAAATGGTCAAAGATGGGTGAGTTGGCAAAATATGGTGATGATTTGGCAAAAGTAGGATGACATGGCAATATCAAGGTGATGATGTAGAAGGAAATGATGATATGGTAATATGAATTGGTAAGCAAGTAAGTTGGCAAAGAAATGGTGATTTGGAAAACGCAATCAAGATGAGATGTCAAATGTATGGTGAGATGGCAAAGTGAGTGATGAGGTGGCATATCACATGGTGATTTGGCATATATTCTCAACATTTGATAGAGATACTAAGTGGAATTTTCAAGCACGATCTCCTCTCCCCGGAAGCAAGAGAAGGAATATGGGGTCAAACATGGTCAAATGAGGTCAAGAGGAAGTCAAGATGGCTAGGTGACGGAGGAAAAGGTAAAATGGAATTCAAATGCCAAGAACGAATAAAATAGTGAGTTGTACCACAAGGGTCTTCCAATCTTCAACTAGGGATCTCCATTGTTGCACTTTGACTTTGATGGGCATTGACTTGCATGTGGATCTTCAATTCTACACAACTTGGCCTTCATATCAATGCTCCTTGGTGAGGTCTTCAAATGGCACCTGCTGGAACATATTTTAGCTCAAATATATTTTAAAATTGTCTTCAGGTTGATTAAGATTCTTCTTGCATTGTAAATTGCTTTCCAGCATACATTAATGGTACCCGTGGAGAACAAAAATATAAGAGATTGTCATAAAGAATAACACATAACTACATCTGTACCTTTTGGGCCTGAGGTGACACTAGAAATTCCTTTGTGGGGCTCCATAGGAGGGGACTGTTCTGCAATCTTCTCTAGAATTTGATCAAGTGCAGCATAGATCCAATCTAACTTCCAGCTTCATATCATGGCAATGCTATGATAGCCAAGTTTCGAGTTCAATCCTCCATGGGAGCATCCTAATTGGTTTGTTGGTTAAGGCAAACATTGTAAGTCGTTATCAATCTCAAAAAATCCAAGGATTGAATCCTCATGGGCAAGGAGAAAGAATTGATATGGTTTGGGGGCTCATGGGAGATCTTTTCTGCAAAATATTATCTCCAAGATCAAGGCGAGTCTAGTTTCTTCTTTTTATTTTGTCATGTCTTATTGTGATTTTTCCCATGAAGAAGTTCTTCAACAAGCTGCAGCTCCTTAGAATGCCAACAACGCAGGGATGTTGGCCGTAATACGACATTGAAGGTGGTGTCCCCCCATTCTTTGCACTCAATTGTCAGCACCTCCTACCCTCACATCCTTTTTGTTCACACTCACCATCACAGTTTTGCCCTGGTGGATCTCAATCATCTTCTCCTCCACCTCATGTATCCCACATCAGAAACTACTCACTCGTCCTTCTACTTAGCATTTTCCCACTCATGAAAGTACCTACATTCACATTCCACGTTTAACCTCCCCACATCTTTCATAATCATTCTTTCCCCACCATGCCATGAGTTATCCACATATTTCCTTTGGCCCAACTCATATCACTGAGTATCAATTGTCTCCCTCTGTCTAGAATCCCCTTAATGCATATTACATGGGAGAACTCGACCTTAACGAGGATGGTGATCCTCTTATTCTTGAAAATCCAAATATCAAAGAACCTCCAACTCAAACCTCTTTTGGCACCAATTTGCATCCCTTATTCATGTCCCATTTAGCTCAACCTCCATCAGCTGCTCGGACATATGCTTTTCAACTAGGCAAACCTTCCCTACTCAATGGCCATTACCTAGTACTTTTCAACAATAATCTATTGCTATGCTCCTATGACCCAGCTCACCTAAGGCCTCTCCAGTCACGGGTCTCAATCTCAAGCTTCCTTATCTAATTTTTGGGACGGCCAAAGGTAAACCCATTGAAGATCAAATTGCTAAAGCTCATATTGAAATTTAAAGCTCGCACTGTTCTCAGTAGACATTCACAGCCGCAGATAAAGTCTTACATGTTTTCGATCACGCTACACGGTGCTCCTCATCAATGGCTTATGGCTAACAAAAGTCATTGGAAGCAAAGCTAGACTTAAATGAAAATGGTGTTCTTAGAACATTGTGGTTTTTCTGCAGACATCAACATTTGAAGCAACTCAATGATATGCAATAATAGTCCACAGAATCTATGCGTGACCTTGCTGACCACTTGTTGATCATTGTCAGCAAACTCAAGAATATCCCACTAAAAGTCAAAATATAGTATGGTTCTTCCAAGGTCTTCTGCCAGCTATCCATCTCATGATAGAGTATTTACCTTGAAACAAGTTAATGAATTTTTTAATCATCCGGTCTATGCATCTTCCCATGGTGTCCCTCTGACTAATCTTCCGTTACAGTGCCAATCCTTGTTGCTCAGAATGTCATGCAACCCCAGCTATCTTTTTAACCACAAAGCAACGAAATTTGGTGTTACATCTGTAAATATCAGGATCATTTGGGAAATGAGCGTAACTCCATGCTTGACCCCCACATTGTAAACGTGCAACATGTGTAATTGTATTAACAAAAATCTCAATACCCACCTCAACAATCTTCTCAGCAATCCTCTTCATCTTCCAATATATGTACTGCTTTCGATCCTTCCAAAGCACGGTGTTATCATTGCCACCAATGGGCACACAGTACCACGACATGTCCTACACTACCTCAAGTTCAAGACTAGATTCTAGGCACCAATCAGACTACTTTCATCTATTTCACTGCTTATCGGTTGTGGGTTGCCAATGGTAAGCAAGGCCCATGACCTTCTTCATGATGGCCTCCTCGTGCTCCTCAACAACAACAAAGCACTCCAGATCTCATATCTGCACAATGGGTCCAGGAGGAAATCTTTTATATCCTCTCTTCAAAGGCCCTAGTCCAACCCTCAAATTGGATTAATTTGGTCTCATGACAAACCCACGGCAGTAGACAAGCTATGATGCCCACGATATGTAGTCAAGCTATTAAGTTGCTACTAGAGAGAGAATTAGAAAAATGGCCAGAGTTCCCAAGCTCATAACCTGAGCTCCATATGTCAGGAGTAGATGATCATGGGCTCTTTGGAAAGCTCGTGCAGAGAGATTCATGTTGATATATGATTCAGCCCAGATCTATTAAGTGAGATATCTGCTTATTGCACTTTTAAATTCGGGTGCCCCTTTTTGCCATGCATTCACTATAGTTTTGACAGTAAGATACTTTTTATCATAACTCTTGATTCGCAACTCAATTTTGGATGATTTATTTTGCGTTGGAAGGGTCCCTTCAAGAATTTTCTAGTTGGTGAACAATATGGCCATGATTGATTATATTTTCTAAGTCCAAATAGCATTTTTATGGTCTGATTCAGTAAGATTTTTGAAAAGTTATGGCGAGATCTACAATTTTGGGTTATCGATTTTGTTTCATTTCATATGTTTTGCCTGCATTGATTTGATTGCATTAATAAAACTTGTGTTTTATCATGGAAAATCCAAGAAGAAATAGTAATAAGGCCCTTCGTCCAAAACAAGATGTGCGAAAAGGTATTAAATGTTTTACAAGATTTTGGATAATAGATAATTCTCGTCAAATGCGCTAAATTTTTTTCCCCAAAACCCAAATTGGGTAAAAGCATGAAAGGGTGTCTAGAAATGTAGCCCTTTTTATACATATACATATGTACCCAATGCACAAATGAGGGAGTCCTATAATCATGAACCGCTAGTAACCGCCATGATTAATGCTATCCACCACTTTCTACAACCGCACTATTTTCGGATTTTAAATTTCTTTACCAAATTCTTGCCTCGCTTTGCCGCATTCGCTATCGCACCCGCCCCATTCTCCTCCCATTCTGATCACCAATTCTTGATCCAACTATGGCCCCAAAAATCCGTTCCCCAACTCGATTGCTTGCTCTTCACCACAGTTGAACCAAGAAACCAGGAATTCCGGCAGTGGAAAATTACCAGCAAGGAGAAAATTTTTGGCAGTGATCCAAGCCAAAAACCTCCGTGAAAAACATGCCGAGATCCACATACCCGGACTCGAGGTAATTATGAATGAAGCATGGGGTTCAGCTCCAAAGAATAGAAGAGATTCAAGGAAGGCAGAGTTCAGAACGCGTGGAAAGAAGAATTTTTTATATATTATGAATTGGTTTATCGCAAGAAGCAGGTAACAAACCATTATATTTCTACATATTTTGCTCGGGCATTTGCTCTTCATTTGAAGGGATGCCTTATTGATTGGGCGGATGTTGCTAAGACTGCCAAGGATCATGCCAAAACTTCAGATATTATAGGAACCTACAACAGAAAAATCGTCAAACATCAAGCAGGAGGTGGTATTGCATCAGAATGTTAGGGCTCTGGACTATTCTAAATCTGATGTTGACATAATAAACGAGTTACTTAAGCATGGTTCAGAGGAAAAAATTAACCTATTGAATGAATTGGAAGCACTGGAAGCAAAAAGGAGGGATGCATTGAAAGTGATCAACCGGATTGAGGATAGAAAGTATATGCTAGAAGAAGTTTTGCAGCAGATTTCCCTAAAAATAAATGACACAAAGTTGGAATTTGACAAGTTGGCCAATGATCCTGCTGGAAATCAAGTTAGCTATGGAGTGTTGAAATACAAGTTGGAAGACTTGGTTATGAGTAGAACAGAGAAGCAGCAGCAGCAGCAGCAGCACTGTGCTAAGCTGAAGACATGGCAATGTTAAGGTGATGATGTGGAAGGAAATGATGATGTGGTAATATGAATTGGTAAGCAAGCAAGTTGGCAAAGAAATGGTGATTTGGAAAAAGTGACCAACAGACTGGCAGCTCCGGAATAAAGTATATAGAAATGCTCTTCCAAGGTCCATCTGGTACTGGCAGTGCCTGAAGAAGGCCATGAGGAAGATGCTTTGGAACATTCCCTCGACAGCAGATATCACAGGATCGAACAAAAACTTCGACAGAGCGACGAAGCCAAGGCCACCAATACTCTCGACTAATAAGTTCAAGAGTCTTGGCTACTCCAAAGTGTCCAGCCATAGGTGAACTCATGGCAAGCCTGAAGAACTTGAAGCCTAAAAGCACCATGTGACACATACAGAAGCCCATCACTAATAGGCCCATTTCAACCTCAAAACAATTATAGTTTGATCGCATTTGCTGAGAAGATGATGCAGAGCCGAGGTGTGAGAATGTATCTTGAGCCAATGATCGAAGGGCAGAGATGCTCGAACAGACTCCAAGAAGGCTGTATTATGAGGCCTCTCGAACAAAGTGAGGGCCATAAACTGGAACTGATCAGGCCCTAGAATAACCTGCGATTGCTGATCAAATGTAGAATCACCTACCTTGGGCTGTTAGATTAGGTAAGAAGGTATTTTAAGGGTTCTTGAGACGAAGTAAAAAAATATCCCACAGGCCTATTCACAAAAATAAGCTCAAGGTATAAATACGTTTCACGTCCCACTTTCTTGCTGCCTACATGGGGATCCACTTGGCCGAAGGGGATTGGGTGAAATAATGAGTAGACAAGTTGGCGTAGATAGGCCACTTTTTAGTTTTTTTTTTTAATTTGGGCACGATTTCCAAGGATTGAGATTTGGAAGTGAAAACAATGCCAAATCCAAAAAATTTAAAAGCCCAAACTCGTATTATTTTGAGCTATAACTGATGGAAAAAGAAAAATTGGAAAATGGGCATTTTGTTTTCGGGAAAAAAAATGGTCAAAGATGGGTGAGTTGGCAAAATATGGTGATGATTTGGCAAAAGTAGGATGACATGGCAATATCAAGGTGATGATGTAGAAGGAAATGATGATATGGTAATATGAATTGGTAAGCAAGTAAGTTGGCAAAGAAATGGTGATTTGGAAAACGAATCAAGATGAGATGTCAAATGTATGGTGAGATGGCAAAGTGAGTGATGAGGTGGCATATCACATGGTGATTTGGCATATATTCTCAACATTTGATAGAGATACTAAGTGGAATTTTCAAGCACGATCTCCTCCCCGGAAGCAAGAGAAGGAATATGGGGTCAAACATGGTCAAATGAGGTCAAGAGGAAGTCAAGATGGCTAGGTGACGGAGGAAAAGGTAAAATGGAATTCAAATGCCAAGAACGAATAAAATAGTGAGTTGTACCACAAGGGTCTTCCAATCTTCAACTAGGGATCTCCATTGTTGCACTTTGACTTTGATGGGCATTGACTTGCATGTGGATCTTCAATTCTACACAACTTGGCCTTCATATCAATGCTCCTTGGTGAGGTCTTCAAATGGCACCTGCTGGAACATATTTTAGCTCAAATATATTTTAAAATTGTCTTCAGGTTGATTAAGATTCTTCTTGCATTGTAAATTGCTTTCCAGCATACATTAATGGTACCCGTGGAGAACAAAAATATAAGAGATTGTCATAAAGAATAACACATAACTACATCTGTACCTTTTGGGCCTGAGGTGACACTAGAAATTCCTTTGTGGGGCTCCATAGGAGGGGACTGTTCTGCAATCTTCTCTAGAATTTGATCAAGTGCAGCATAGATCCAATCTAACTTCCAGCTTCATATCATGGCAATGCTATGATAGCCAAGTTTCGAGTTCAATCCTCCATGGGAGCATCCTAATTGGTTTGTTGGTTAAGGCAAACATTGTAAGTCGTTATCAATCTCAAAAAATCCAAGGATTGAATCCTCATGGGCAAGGAGAAAGAATTGATATGGTTTGGGGGCTCATGGGAGATCTTTCTGCAAATATTATCGGCGACTGGCGAGTCTAGTTTCTTCTTTTTATTTTGTCATGTCTTATTGTGATTTTTCCCATGAAGAAGTTCTTCAACAAGCTGCAGCTCCTTAGAATGCCAACAACGCAGGGATGTTGGCCGTAATACGACATTGAAGGTGGTCGCCCCATTCTTGCACTCAATTGTCAGCACCTCCTACCCTCACATCCTTTTTTGTTCACACTCACCATCACAGTTTTGCCCTGGTGGATCTCAATCATCTTCTCCTCCACCTCATGTATCCCACATCAGAAACTACTCACTCGTCCTTCTACTTAGCATTTTCCCACTCATGAAAGTACCTACATTCACATTCCACGTTTAACCTCCCCACATCTTTCATAATCATTCTTTCCCCACCATGCCATGAGTTATCCACATATTTCCTTTGGCCCAACTCATATCACTGAGTATCAATTGTCTCCCTCTGTCTAGAATCCCCTTAATGCATATTACATGGGAGAACTCGACCTTAACGAGGATGGTGATCCTCTTATTCTTGAAAATCCAAATATCAGCAACCTCCAACTCAAACCTCTTTTGGCACCAATTTGCATCCCTTATTCATGTCCCATTTAGCTCAACCTCCATCAGCTGCTCGGACATATGCTTTTCAACTAGGCAAACCTTCCCTACTCAATGGCCATTACCTAGTACTTTTCAACAATAATCTATTGCTATGCTCCTATGACCCAGCTCACCTAAGGCCTCTCCAGTCACGGGTCTCAATCTCAAGCTTCCTTATCTAATTTTTGGGACGGCCAAAGGTAAACCCATTGAAGATCAAATTGCTAAAGCTCATATTGAAATTTAAAGCTCGCACTGTTCTCAGTAGACATTCACAGCCGCAGATAAAGTCTTACATGTTTTCGATCACGCTACACGGTGCTCCTCATCAATGGCTTATGGCTAACAAAAGTCATTGGAAGCAAAGCTAGACTTAAATGAAAATGGTGTTCTTAGAACATTGTGGTTTTTCTGCAGACATCAACATTTGAAGCAACTCAATGATATGCAATAATAGTCCACGTAGAATCTATCGCGGACCTTGCTGACCACTTGTTGATCATTGTCAGCAAACTCAAGAATATCCCACTAAAAGTCAAAATATAGTATGGTTCTTCCAAGGTCTTCTGCCAGCTATCCATCTCATGATAGAGTATTTACCTTGAAACAAGTTAATGAATTTTTTAATCATCCGGTCTATGCATCTTCCCATGGTGTCCCTCTGACTAATCTTCCGTTACAGTGCCAATCCTTGTTGCTCAGAATGTCATGCAACCCCAGCTATCTTTTTAACCACAAAGCAACGAAATTTGGTGTTACATCTGTAAATATCAGGATCATTTGGGAAATGAGCGTAACTCCATGCTTGACCCCCACATTGTAAACGTGCAACATGTGTAATTGTATTAACAAAAATCTCAATACCCACCTCAACAATCTTCTCAGCAATCCTCTTCATCTTCCAATATATGTACTGCTTTCGATCCTTCCAAAGCACGGTGTTATCATTGCCACCAATGGGCACACAGTACCACGACATGTCCTACACTACCTCAAGTTCAAGACTAGATTCTAGGCACCAATCAGACTACTTTCATCTATTTCACGCTTATCGGTTGTGGGTTGCCAATGGTAAGCAAGGCCCATGACCTTCTTCATGATGGCCTCCTCGTGCTCCTCAACAACAACAAAGCACTCCAGATCTCGTATCTGCACAATGGGTCCAGGAGGAAATCTTTTATATCCTCTCTTCAAAGGCCCTAGTCCAACCCTCAAATTGGATTAATTTGGTCTCATGACAAACCCACGGCAGTAGACAAGCTATGATGCCCACGATATGTAGTCAAGCTATTAAGTTGCTACTAGAGAGAGAATTAGAAAAATGGCCAGAGTTCCCAAGCTCATAACCTGAGCTCCATATGTCAGGAGTAGATGATCATGGGCTCTTTGGAAAGCTCGTGCAGAGAGATTCATGTTGATATATGATTCAGCCCAGATCTATTAAGTGAGATATCTGCTTATTGCACTTTTAAATTCGGGTGCCCCTTTTTGCCATGCATTCACTATAGTTTTGACAGTAAGATACTTTTTATCATAACTCTTGATTCGCAACTCAATTTTGGATGATTTATTTTGCGTTGGAAGGGTCCCTTCAAGAATTTTCTAGTTGGTGAACAATATGGCCATGATTGATTATATTTTCTGAGTCCAAATAGCATTTTTATGGTCTGATTCAGTAAGATTTTTGAAAAGTTATGGCGAGATCTACAATTTTGGGTTATCGATTTTGTTTCATTTCATATGTTTTGCCCAGATTGATTTGATTGCATTAATAAAACTTGTGTTTTATCATGGAAAATCCAAGAAGAAATAGTAATAAGGCCCTTCGTCCAAAACAAGATGTGCAGAAAAGGTATTAAATGTTTTACAAGATTTTGGATAATAGATAATTCTCGTCTGCTAAATTTTTTTCCCCAAAACCCAGCTGGGTAAAAGCATGAAAGGGTGTCTAGAAATGTAGCCCTTTTTATACATATACATATGTACCCAATGCACAAATGAGGGAGTCCTATAATCATGAACCGCTAGTAACTGCCATGATTAATGCTATCCACCACTCTACAACCGCACTATTTTCGGATTTTAAATTTCTTTACCAAATTCTTGCCTGCTTTGCCTCGCATTCGCTATCGCACCCGTCCATTCTCTGCCTCCATTCTGATCACCAATTCTTGATCCAACTATGGCCCCAAAATCCGTTCCCCAACTCAGTGCTTGCTCTTCACCACAGTTGAACCAAGAAACCAGGAATTCCGGCAGTGGAAAATTACCAGCAAGGAGAAAATTTTTGGCAGTGATCCAAGCCAAAAACCTCCGTGAAAAACATGCCGAGATCCACATACCCGGACTCGAGGTAATTATGAATGAAGCATGGGGTTCAGCTCCAAAGAATAGAAGAGATTCAAGGAAGGCAGAGTTCAGAACGCGTGGAAAGAAGAATTTTTTATATATTATGAATTGGTTTATCGCAAGAAGCAGGTAACAAACCATTATATTTCTACATATTTTGCTCGGGCATTTGCTCTTCATTTGAAGGGATGCCTTATTGATTGGGCGGATGTTGCTAAGACTGCCAAGGATCATGCCAAAACTTCAGATATTATAGGAACCTACAACAGAAAAATCGTCAAACATCAAGCAGGAGGTGGTATTGCATCAGAATGTTAGGGCTCTGGACTATTCTAAATCTGATGTTGACATAATAAACGAGTTACTTAAGCATGGTTCAGAGGAAAAAATTAACCTATTGAATGAATTGGAAGCACTGGAAGCAAAAAGGAGGGATGCATTGAAAGTGATCAACCGGATTGAGGATAGAAAGTATATGCTAGAAGAAGTTTTGCAGCAGATTTCCCTAAAAATAAATGACACAAAGTTGGAATTTGACAAGTTGGCCAATGATCCTGCTGGAAATCAAGTTAGCTATGGAGTGTTGAAATACAAGTTGGAAGACTTGGTTATGAGTAGAACAGAGAAGCAGCAGCAGCAGCAGCACTGTGCTAAGCTGAAGATTGGTTTGCAAGAAGCAACTAGACACATTGAAAAACATGAAATTTCAATTCAACAAGCAAATAAGAAACTTAGCTGCGTGGAACTTGTTCAACAAAAGCATTCACAAATTTTGAATTTCATGGGGAGAGCAGGACCTATTGCTCTACACCCGAGGCCAAATCCTCTAGGAGCTACTTCTGTACAAGAGTTCATCTCATTCAATTCGTGTATCTGTTGTGGCCAAGGCTTTGGCAAATCTGGTTTGGTGCTGCTGGTTCCTTGCAGAGATCCTTATTGCCTCTTTTGCTTGTCTTATCTCATATATGAAAAATAGAATTGTATAAAAGGCTGCATCTGGGATGAGGGCATTCAAAATCAGCTTGGTTTCCCTGCTGAACAAGGTATGCATTATTCTAAATGTTCAATCTTAGATTGCTCTTGATTCATATTTGTTATTGTAATCTACATAGTTCTACATGTATGTCTTTTAGTGCATTGTTGTTCCTTGTATGTATTTTTTTATTGTACATCTGTTGTCATGAACCTGCGCGAAAACAAGAAAAATAAGTGCAAAATATGCAAGAAATACGAAAGAAATACGCCAAGATCGGCAAAGAATCTGATATATGAACAAGCATCACGAGTACAATGGCCCGAAGGCAAGTAGGAACACGAGACATATGCCTAGAAGGCCAAGACTGGCGTTGAACCGGAATGGTTCGACAAGAAGGAGATGGCTCCTCATATGTCTAGACCAACGGTCAGGATCATACCACTCCAATGGATGAGATCATGCCAAGTGTTGTGCCTGCATATAGATTCTAGAATATTCTAGAACCTCCTAAAAATAACCTTGCATATGAGAAAGATGTGAGGAAATATTTTTAACAAATATTGGTAGCGCACTTGGCAAAGGTGTGTGACTCGCAAGTGAAAGGTTGTGAGTTCAAACTTTGTTTTACGCAACTACCCTTTGCATCCGTGTGACGACTATCTTTTGTAAATACGAGTATAATGTTCGTATAATACGAATATCCGTATGGTCATCACACCATCCTCCTCCTACGACGGCGACGAATCCTTGGAGCTAGGGTCGGAGTACTCAAACTTAGTTTATCTGGGTAACGTCGGTGAAACTCTGCAATTTTATCATGAGCATTAGTCAGATTCTCGGCAAGTTCCCAGGTTTTATTACTTGGCGAGTAACCTTCCCAATCGACAAAGTAATACAATTGTCGACGAAGAAACTTGGAGTCCAAAATCTCTCGAACCTCGAACTCCTCATGATCATCAATTTCTACTGGTGGTGGCGGCAGAGGAATGCGATCCGGGAAAGTATTGACTGTGTAGGGCTCCAATAGAGAAACATGAAATACTGGATGAAGCCAAACAGCTGGCCGGAATACCACATTGCTGATCTGAGTCGTGGTCCGGTAAGGACCAAGGCAACGATAGTCAAGCTTGTTGCAGGGAAGTGAGGGAGGGAGGTCCCTATGAAGAAGCCAGACAAGGTCCCCAACGTGAAATTTAGGAGCTTCATGCCAATGCAAATCGACATAGTGCCGATAACGTTCCTGTGCTCGGTGAAGATGATACTGAAGATTCAATTGAAGAGCTTGGAGTTTCTCAAGTTGAAACTCGTCACTAGGATTGATCGAGTCACCGCCAGTGACAGTAGCGACCAATGAGGATGCTGACCAGAGTTCAGAAAGAACGGAGTCTGGCCATTAGAAGCATGTACTGAGTTATTATAGGCAAACTCAGCTAATGGAAGATAATCGACCCAATCATCCTGTTGATAACTGATGAAGCACCTTAAATATTGCTCCAGAGACTGATTAGTGCGCTCTGCCTGCCCATTACTTTTGGGATGATGACCAGATGTCAATGAGCGGTCGATATGCAATAACTTCAAAAGTTGCTTCCAAAAACCTGCGACGAACTGCGGTCCACGATTGCCGAGCCGACGATAGTATCGGGCAAACCGTGAAGTCTAACTACTTCACGAAGAAGAAGAACCATTGTTCCCTTATTGGTGATGGTGATGTTGCAGGGAATAAAATGAGCCATCTTATAGATTAATAACAACCATGATGGCATCATAATCTCGAAAGATTGGCAACTCCGAAATAAAGTATATAGAAATGCTCTTCCAAGGTCCATCTGGTACTGGCAGTGGCTGAAGAAGGCCATGAGGAAGATGCTTTGGAACCTTCGCTCGACAGCAGATATCACAGGATCAAACAAAAACTTCGACAGAGCGACAAAGCCCAGACCACCAATACTCTCGACTAATAAGTTCAAGAGTCTTGGCTACCCCAAAGTGTCCAGCCATAGGTGAATCATGGTAAGCCTGAAGAACCTGAAGCCTAAAAGCACCATGTGACACATACAGAAACCCATCATGGAATAGGAGTCCATTTTGAACCTCAAAACGGTCATAATCTAATCACATTTGCTGAGAAAATGATGCAGAGGCGAGGTGTGAGAATGTATCTTGAGCCAATGATCGGAGGGCAGAGATGCTCGAACAGACTCCAACACGGTTGTATCATGAGGCCTCTCGAACAAAATGAGGGCCAAAATGAGGGGGATTTTTTTTGGAGGGTTTTTTTGAAGAGGGCATAGAGGGTTTTTACAAGGATCTATTTAAATATTACTATGCGGTAGAATGAATTATTGCCCAATTTACCTTGTCATTTAGCTCGAATGCACCTTAGTGACTAATACAAATCATGGCGATAAATAACAAAACACAAGTGGAAATATAGTTGTAAAACATGTTGAGGCCTGAGCTGCATCTATGCAAAGCTTACTTCTTCTATTTATACGTTTTTCAAAGCATTCCATGGAGTGGGAAGAGCCATTAGCAAGAGGATTTCTACAGTCTCTTTGAGGGCAATGAGTTGCGAGGATTAATCCCTCTACTAAAATAGTTCAATTTCTTCAGGTCCTTAGTCATATGGACCAATATGCTAGTCAAGTAGGCGTGAGTAGATATTTTCAACGACCAATATAAATATATTGCATTTATATGTGATCTTTCTCCCGTTGGCTTTCTGTCATCCAGTGAAACATAATGCAATGGTGGACTTATTACAAACTTAGTTAATCTCAACATTGCATCTTCGACCATTGGATTTAATTCTTCCTTGCCATCTTACTTTTATTGCATGGCCTTACATGGTTCAGTTCTTGTAATAGCTTGGTCTTCTAGAGACAACTCATATTCCTGTACAACATAGACGGCATCATCAAAGAGTATAATGTATTTGGCTGATTTACCAACCCTAACTCTACACAGTTGGTGAGCCCCCTCGTCTAGACTACGGGTTGCATATCCTTCCCCAATATTAGTGTTGTTGTCCCTGGTCCATTTTAAAATTGTTTGATGGTTTTCTCATAACTGATATGCATCAGCCAAATTCTAGTATGCAATGTTAACTACATGATGGAGTGCTATTCCTTCGTATTAAAGTACAAACCATGGTTCTACTCCAACAAAACTGTTCCTTATGAGCGCTTTGCAATTTGCACTTTGTATTATGCTTCTGTAAACATGCATTATAACAATGTCATCTTGTTTAGATAGCCAATCGACATGCATAGATTGAGATAGATTGGTGTTTAGTATTTGAGTTGCACTTGCTACATTGTCTCCATCTTTTATAATTTATCCCATCTGCTCACTCTTTGATGCTACCATGCAATCCAAAGCCTAAGGTAGCCAAGACTAACTTTTCCAAGCCACCAATTTAATAATTTTGAAAAGCTACTCATCATAGCTCGTAATATATCAAACATTCAAATATGAACACCATATATTAGCGGCATTAAGTTCCCAAAATGTTGTTTGGGTGTGGTATTACATATGATTGTGCATGGTTTAAGGGTGTATTCGTATGCCAAAATAGTATTATGCTGATGTCAGTAAATGGGGTGTGGGTTTTATAAGGTGTGGCATTTTTTTCCCTTTCTGTATTAGGAAAGTAGGATTCGTGTCGAATTTGGGCGTTAGGGCAGGGCATGGCGGAGTTCTTCCGTGGGCTGGCCGCCATGGCGAAAGTTATTGTGGCGGGTCCGTAGGGCAACCTACGTCTTCAAATCGATTCGGCAAAGAAGAAATATGGAGTTAATCTGGGAGGGTTTAGAGCAGAGAGGGCACAGATGCAGAATCCGACATCCTTCCTTCTGCCATAGACAAAAGCATGTTCGATTTCCTTCTGCCATAGCCAAAAGCAAGAAATATGATTTCGTTTTGTCTTGTAAGCCCTCTTTCTTCTTGTGCTTGTGTTTCGCTTCAACAGTGTTTGTCCGGTTTTGGCGATGGTGGTGTTTGATTTTGAGGTTTTCCTGAATCGCCTTTTTTAGGCGGGGTTCAAATCCCCATGCTTTCTCCTATCTTTAACGCCCAAGTATGCTAAATTTCAACTCCCCGTGCTTCATTATGTTGTTTGTTTGTTTCTTCTTGTTGGCGTAATGGCGGTGGATGCATAGGAGCTCATTCTTCAAAGAAAGAATGGAGGTCCCAGAACATGTGCGCGAGGTTGGTCTCAAGTTAAGTGAAGAGAATGAGGTTCGGCCATGCATTTAGACTTGCTTCATAGCGGATATGGTCGTTTAACTGTATGGTTGCAAAACAGCTTGAGTTGTTTGTTACTTGTGAGTATGTACGCACTTGACTTCAATCGAATACATCCTCATCCACCTTAGGGTGACGTGGAAATGGGGTTTTGACCCCATCTTGACTTAGATTGGAGGGCTCTGGTTTAGGGACAGGGCATATCATTGGGAATATGCCCTTTTTCGATGGTCAGGATTAGCGATTATAGAGGATTAGCGATTATAGAGGATTATAGAATGGGCATTATGTTGCATGTTGAATGCAAGGCAATATTGTTCACTTCCTTGTTGGATGTAAGATAGTATTGTTCACTATGGTACTTTTTATAGGCAATATGACTTTTTAATAAGGAGGTCATTTAGCGTATCGTAAGTAAAGATGGGCGTTGACCTTGGTGCCCATTCACGGAAAAAAACAATTTTTCTAGTGTAAGCTAAAGGAACTTCGTATATAAAATATTCACAAAATTTGCAACTTGATATAGGCCTAATAATGATATAAGAGAAAGCCTAACTATGAAAAGGACCTTTTTTTGCAACTTGATATAACGATGGAAGAGAAAGCTTTATCTCTGGAAAAGGACGCCTTTTTTGAAGCTTTTTTTTTTTTTGTGTTCCATCGCATCTTTTTGGGTTGCCCCTAGGGGTGCAAACCCTCGTTTATGTGGGTATGTGGGCATATTCAAGTATATGCTGGCATATACCTAGTATATGCTAATGACTGCTAAAAACTGGCTGCTGCGTGTAAATGGTCGGTCATCCAGCCCCATTATCAGCCTGCTACACAAACGCTATCCGCGGGACTTGGCTATGGCTTCTGCACCTCGGATTCTGCCCTTCCTTCCGCGCCTTCCGTCAGGGTTCTGGCGAGTTGAGCACATGTTTATCCCTTCCTTATACCCTCTAGGGCATAATCTCATCTCCCTTAATCTCAGCTATGCAACTCTTGACGATTTTAGGCGGCAAATTGTGGCTTAAAAAGTTTTTCGAAGAAGCAGCATTTTTACCAATTAGACAACGATGGTGTAATTTAAAGACACATTTACACAGCGATGGTGAGCAGGGAAGAATGCTGGGAAGAGTGCCTCCGTCGAATACGATTTGAGGTCATAACCTGTGGAGCTGTGTTTGCAGCATCTTTACCTCTTGCACAAGTACATGCTTCTCAACTTCTTTTATCTTCTTCACGTTTATTTCTTTGTTAAAGTAGCATTAGCCTGAGAGTTCTTCCTCAAAAGTATGCAGGAAAGCTCTGCAGAGTATCTTGCGCAACCCCAGTGCTTGGCCCACTCTTCGGCGGTACTGCAGTTGCATGTATTTCTACTGCAGCTAGTCAGGTTCAGATCATTTCACTTTCCTTTTAAAAACACAAGATATATCTCGTGAAGTTCTTTTAATGCAGGTTTCCCACAAAAGAAGAATGTTTTTGTTGCCTGGTCAAAAGGAAGAAAATGACAGAAAAAATGTTATAGTGGAACTTTCCATGCCATCTGCTTTTGGATTATTAGCCTTCAAGGTGAGGAACATTGCATGATTGTTACATTTGGGCCTGTGTCGTGTATTTATTATTCTTGCTTTGCTGCAGCTGTTGGGAGGCAAGTACTCTTGTCTCATGCCAAGTGATCTTAGGTTTCCTGGGGCGCGGGCAAAAGTTGCTATACCTGGTATGTGTTTCTATGCATCAGGTTCCAATTCCCATGTACTTTTTTCTAATTAGCTCCTGCTTAATGTCTTAGCAAGTAGCTATCGGTATGCTGGCCCCATGGCGAAGAGCTTGATTGAAGTCCTGTTCAAACGTTTTGGTTGCCATCATTGTGGAAGGAAGACTGGTGAAAGGTAACATGGTTTTTTTAAATACATCAAATTTATATGAAGTTCCTCTCAAATTGACCTAACTGAAACACAGCTTGTTTGATCATTCCAAATGAAACAAGTGAGCATACATATCATTGGTCAATTTTCTTCAATGCTCTCGTATGATATTGCCAGATCCCATGGTTGAAGTGCTTTGTTATGGTCATAGAGGATATTGTTATTAGCGTTTACAATCTGGTGGCAGCAATCATCAGTTTTTATGCCAGCCATTTTGCAGAGTTATGTTTATGTCTGGCCAATGGCCATGGCCATGGCTAGAAGTGGGCAACCATATGCCTATTAACTTTACACTTCTAGAACTGGAAAACAAATTAGCAAGTGATGGGGGGTGTTGAAGCAGGAGTAATAACGTCCTATAGTACTGGACCCTGATGAGATGCTAATAAAACTATTTCGATTAAAAGATGAAACCTTAAAGCTCTGGGGGCCTAATCATGCTTCCAATTTATATTGCCATCTTTCTTTTGTTTATTATCAACCTTTATATGATCCATGCCTTTATAGCTGGTTTCTGGTATCAAATGTTGTCAGACTTTGCTTTTTCAACAGGAAATCATAGTTTCAGGTCTGAGTGATTATGAAGCTTTTTTGAGTTAGAAGGACACTCACTTTCATTATGCGGAGAACCTATATTCTTTATGCTTGTGATTGGAGAAGGGAAGTTCTGTGGGTTCAAATGGATTGCAAAGCAGTACTTAAGAATTCAGCCAATTCCAGTAAACAAAGATAAGAACAAAAATATTGACAGTTGTGCAAGAAATAGTAATTTTTAAATAGAGAGGTAGAGAGGCCGGACAAGCAGGGGTGAATGTTAAAACGGGTAATGTATTTGAGAAACAGCATGCTTCTCCAGTGGAGCATATTGGCTAAGTTAATGCTCTCCTCTCAAATTGTTGAATCCAACTGCATCGATCAAAAAATGAAACTGGTTGTGAGCTTTAATTTGTGATTCCTTAAACTGCAGCAGTTGATGGCGTCACTCAGGGTGGATTTATATGCATTTGCTGTGTGGCTTGGTTTATCTGCCATTTTTTTTTGTGGAATGTATTGCCATAAAGATGGAAATTGGAGCATCATAGCTTCAGACCATGCTTCAAAACCTAGCCCTAACTCACAGTTAATCCTTTGATAATTTGTAACTGAGATTAAGCATAGTCATGGTTCTGGCCCAAGTTCCATTATACTAATCATAATACTACTTTGGAATTCACAGGTGAGTTTTCCATATCTCAGAAACCTTGTTGTCATAGTAGATTTTAGAAGATGAGAAGGTTTTGATATGCCTTTCAAATGTCTTATTGGTCCACATAGCATTGCAGATCATATACCACCAAACGTCCTTCATAATGCCAAGACTAGAAGAAGGCTACTATCAAAAGTAGTTGATCAAATGTTTTATACTCAATGCACAATGTGCTCACAACTCCAAAGCTCGGCTGTAAGGCATGGCAAAAAGTATCTTGTACTCCATCGCAACAAAGGGAAGCCCGAGGTATACCTTTAGCTGGATACACGTATTTTGCCACTTGTTCCTCTATTTTCTTTCTCTTCTTAAAGTTCCAACTCTTACTTTTAATTTTGCACCATTTTACAGCCTTACACCTTTGCTGGTATTTTCGTGGGTGCCATCCTACCACCCTTGGAGCTAATAGAAGATTAAGGTTACCGCGAAGCATTTTCCGTATAGGAAAGTCCCAATATTGTAAAAAATTGGCCTGAATTAAATCAAATTGATTTGTGCATTTCTGTGCACATGACGTGTACAAATTCTCACTAGAATCGTTTTGAAGTGCTTGTCCCTATTTATTTTGTTGTGGTTGTGCTTTGACGCTTGTGTTTTTTATGGACGAGGTTTGGTTGATGGACTATTGAATACAGAATAGTATTAGTGAACTGAAACGCAGGTTTCAAGGATCTATAGCCATCTAACGAAACCAAATTGTCAAATAAAAAGAACCAAAATCCTTTTATTATATTGCTTGAATAGGAGTTTGAAACTTCCGCCTTTCTTTATATGGGAGTAACCTCCACTTGAATTTTTTTCGCGACAAAGGAATATGTCCTCTGAAGAAAGGCCATAAACTTTGAGAGGGAGCAATAAACTTTGAGGGAGTGGTAATGCGGTCAGTAAATTATCCCATCTTAGATGCTCCCATCTTGATTTGGAAATGAAAGATGGATTAGATGCCCAAAAAACTACTTCAAGAAGTCCAGATAGAAATACATACATATGTGATGATTGATATATATAATGTATGAAAATTTTATATAAAGTTCATGATGAAAGCAAAGGGCATATGTTTATTTGAGGTTTTTCCGAAGGAGGCAGAAGGAGCAATTTTTGGGTTGCTTTATTGGTTGATCTTTGGGTGAACAGATATTCTTTTCAGATAATTTTTACTTTCTGCTGATTAGTTTTGTGCTTAGAAATCTACCTATTTCCCTAAGAAATTCCAAAGAATTTCCATGAGAAATACACCAATTGGGTTCGAAACAAATTTATCCAAGAGACCTATAAATTCGCCCATAAAACTCACCGATTAGGGCTGAGCATTTCATGAATTCGAGTTGGTATTTGTTAAAGTGGCCTTGCCTCTTCTACTCATTTCATTTGTCAACCGAGCAGAGCCGATTTGAGCAAAATTTCACAATTACAGAGTGGGCATCTCACAATTACAGTGGGCATCGCTTCTTATATAGGCGAATGCCGGACCAAGCTGTCCACCACCAGTTGGACAGAGGAAATACTTGCCAGACTGCTCACCGACATAGACAAAATAGCATGTCGCGACAGCTTACAGCATCGGAGGCATCGGAGATTGTTAACAAAAACGTGGCAAGAAAATAAGAAGATAGATTGCGGCGCCGAAAAATTCAGCGGAACAAAAACAAAAATGAAAAATGCAAGACTGCATTATATATGTTTAAATACTAAGGTTTTGCTCTTTTGATGATGAGTCACCTTCAACACATGGACGTGGTAACCTATTCTTAGACTAATGGTACCTTGAAAGCACATGGAACATTCCTAGAAGATGGAGTTTTACCACAATATTAAGGAACAACCTAAATCATGTTGAAAGCCATATAAAGCCTATATGACATGTATTTCCCCTAGTTAAATATGTACATACTAAGAACACACAAAAGTAACCCCTTCATGTTTACGCACGTGGTTTGGGGGGTTCTTCTGAGTGACTCCCCTTGGGGGACGAAGGAGATCTTCATTTAGCTATGGAGACGGAGATTCTTGGCATGTGCGTTGCATAGATCTTGCATTTCGAGTCTGAGATCATTGGGTTTTACTTTTCCTTGCGAGGTTTGTAGTCAGGCTATGCGTCAATATTTCATTCCTCTATAAAACCTGCTCCTCAGATATTTGAAGCTCTATGTGACAAAAAAACCGACCAGAGAGCAACGATGAGATCAAGGAGGTGCAAGGAATGGACACGTCATCCACCAGCGCCATTTTTCTTGAATCAATTGTCGTATCTGATTCAAACATTTTCTTGATTCTATTTACACGAGAATTTGTCATTTGATCCGAATTTGCTCTCTCCCTTTTGCTGGCCCTGTAGAGGCCCAGCAATTATCCTGTTCCCCATCTGATTACCTTTGTATGGATACCAAATTTTTCACAATCTTGAAGCAAGAAGACAGAATTTCATGTAGATTTCTTTCTGGAACTTACTCCAAGCTTTGGGAATCGCTTGTTCTTCACCAATATTTCCCTGATCTCTTATTTGCCCCTGAATATACCACCACACCACAGACAGCAGAGATAGAGTCTGTAATCATTGAATCTTGGATTCTGGAATTCACAGGCAAAAGAAACATTTCGGCTACAGCAATCTTCAATGTTTATTGCGAATGGACTGACAGGAAAATTCAGGTGAAGATATACTGAATTTTTTCGATGGATGCTCTCGATATATTTTGGCAGATCTTTGGTTTTTCTTTCCTTCTTAGTTCTTAGATAGATTGTTCTCGTCTGCTATCCTTTTGGCTATCCTTTAGATCCGTCCTTGCTCCCTCTCCCATTTTCAGCCCTTTCTCCTCACTTTGCTAAGCATTAATGGCCACATTTTCCCAAAAAAATAAAAATCCCGTTATCCCTAAATCCCTAAACTTCACTTCCCTCTCTTTTATACACAATTTCATGCTTCTTCCTGCTGCTACACGGGACGATCTTCTTGCACAGTTAAGTTCAATCCACCTTGATCCTTCTAAATTCATCAAATTTGGGGACTTCTCTAATTCTGCTTCCAAGAAAACAGAAATGAATCACTTCAGCTATCTTGCTCCAAATTGGGATACATTAGCTCTGGACCCGAGAGGATCACAAACTCTACCACACTTGGATGCCAATGGTGTACCTCTCCCGCTGTTCCCAAGGCCGAGTACCCCGATTATCTCTGATGCTCAGCTTGCCTCTGACTTCAGGTACCAGCAATCCAGGGCTCCTGTCAATCTCCAATTATTCAGAGGTATTCAACTTAACTCCCCTATGGTTGCCTCCAGGATTGAGTCTTTATCTAAATTTGCTGTTATAGTAAAAGTAGACTCCACTGGCCTGAAAATTGAAAAACTCTGGGACCATTTGCTCAGACTACATAAAGGCATTGTCATAAATTCTATCTATTGGCTGAACTACCCTTACATTCTTGTTGAATGTGGTTGTGCAAGGACCTCGAATTTCTTGCTCAAACTTGGCTTCTCCACATTGGATACTTTTCAACTTTCCTTCCTCAAATGGAATGCACATTTACCTTTGAATGAATTTGATAAATTTCATGTTGCCTCTGTCACCATGAGTGAACTCAGCCCTATCTATTGGAATGAGGATTGCTTCTCCACAATATTCAATTCTATTGGTACCTACTTGACTACTGAATACTACCCTTATAAACCTCCTAAATGCTTTGTCCAGCTTGACCTATCTAAAACTATCCCATCTGAACTTCCCTTCCAGGATTACTTTGGGAATAAATCTTTCTTACAACTTAGATGGGCAGGATTACCAAACCTCTGCCAAACTTGCAAACTGAGACATCACACCAGCACTGAATGTTCACTACAAGGTGATGCTAGAGATTTAAAAGCTCCCTCAAAACTTGATGAAGTGAGCTCTTATACTGTCACATCTTATAGAGAGGAGTTAGCAAGTTACCCAAATGTTTTGGCTGGACCTGCATCGACAGTTGACAATCCTAGGCCTAATGATTGGAAGAGAATTAATGGGAGTGCAAGAAGAATTCAAAAGCAGAGGCAAGCAAGAATTCAACCCCTTCCTGCAAGCTCACCAAGACCTCACCTCACCAACACTCAAACGTCCAAATCAGCTGGATTTAAAGTCTTAAACAGGGGGTATTTTCATCAAAGAATCTACCTCATCAGCCAGCTTGGCAAAGGAAAAGGAAAATGTTCATAAACCTGCTGAGTCCACTAAATTTCCTGCAATCAGTAAAACAGTTATTGACTACAACAGGACCATGCTAAATGGGAAAGGTAAAGTCACAGAAATGCCAGCAAAGATTGACCTACACAAAACATTGTCAAGTATTCTGCAGGATTCTAAGAAATCATCCACTGTTGCTGGGGCAAATCCTTTGCCACCTAATGGTTCAAGAGACCACCAAGTCAAATTTAAACTCGACTCAAAAACATCAACTGCAGAGTCAGAAGGTTTGAATGAGGTTTCATTAATTAATGAAAAAGATAAACAAATTGACTTGCAAGCTGATCCTTCTCCAAAACTGGACACAAAGATAGCTTCTACTACTGCCTACTTGAAGGAAAGTGGATCCCATGATATTGTCAATGGTGATTCCACCCAACCTGAAGTTGACAATTCCTCAGAAACTTTACTGTGCTCAAACACATATGCTATCCTATCACATATTACTGAGGAAGATTATGTTGATCACTCCAATGATCCAACCTCCACTTTAAATACTACTCCAGATATTATACCCCAAACCACTTCTCCTCACATTCTGCATCCCAAACCCTCTCCTTCCTCAAACACAATTGTACCCAAACATGCTGACCTCCTTGATCTTTCTCACACTGCTTCCCCTTCACCTATGAATGTTACTATTTCCCCTGTGATAGCTTCTCAACTTCAACAATTGATGGAAATATCAGGAAATGTGTCAGAGGCCACCTCACAAGTGGTAACATATGACAGAGAGAACAGTGTCAGAGACATATCCTGGGAAAAGGGTCTGTTACATGATGATGACATTTTTACAGTGTGCTCAGAAAAAGATGATCAGCAGACTCAACATGATCTTATTCCAACTGTACAGCCAACAATAGCTGGATCAGCAGATACTACACAACTCGAGCATAACTTTTCCAGGCAAGATCTTTCCTTTGCAATTATTGATTTTGTTTCCACTGATAAAAATAATAAATCACCAACCCCGAGTGACACTTCTAGGATTCTCAAGTCCTCTGTTTTAAACCCTATATGCTCAAATGTCAGTAATACAGATTGTTGTAAAGCCAAGTTCTGGAGTTGCCCCCACCATTTAGATAATTCTGAACCTGCAAACTCTGAAGATGATTTAGCTGTCACTAAATCAGACAAAGAAAATGCTTTAGGGAATAGTAATCTCATAGACAAATCTTGGGAGGATGATGCTTACCTATCTTGCCACCATAAACATGCTGACACATCAAAATCAAAAGGCAAGAAGGCCAAAGAGAAGGCTAAGAAAAAAATCTTGTCAAAGACTACTAGATCTTCCAATACTCCAGCTGCCAACACAAGGTTAAGATCCAAAAAATACACTTAAGCCCAATCTCTTCTATTACTTTCTTTCATTATATTCCTCATGAAGATCCTCAGTTGGAATCTCAGGGGAATAAAAGGCCCCTTGAAGAGAAGGAGGGTGATCTCTCAGATAAGGAATTATGACAGTGATATCATCCTTCTGCAGGAACTCAGACTCCCTAATTTTGAGTGCTCCAATCTTGCAGACTGGATTGGATCTGGTTTTTCTTCAACTTGGATTGAAGCAACAGGCACATCTGGAGGTCTTTGCATTATCTGGAAGCATTTAAACCATAGCTTGACCTTTAACAGCCCATGTAAGACCTGGCAAGCTGTTATCCTTAGCAATAATGATATCTCTTTTGGGATCATAAATATTTATGCATCCACTGATTCTAGAACCAGAGCTACTACCTGGCCCTCTATCAGTAGCTGGCTTTCAACTCAAAGTTGTGACACATGGATTATGGCAGGAGACTTTAACAATACCCCAACTTGGGATATGAAAATTGGCAGGGATTTAAACATGTCAACTCAGGAGAGAACTCATTGGGACCACCTGCTCGACCTGCACCTCTTGCAGCATATCCCCTCCTCCACATCCTTTTACACCTGGTCAAACAAACAAGAGGGGAATAATAGAGTCTACTGTGCACTCGATAGGTTTTACATCAATAACATTCATCATGACTTTTGGGATAATTGCTTTGTCTACAGTGATGAGTGTACATCCATCTCTGACCATCAACCCCAATTTCTGGTTACCAAACATATGCTTACTATAAAGAGACATGGTAATACCCCCTTCAAGCTCAACTGCTCCCTGTTGGAATCTGAAGCTTTTTGCAGAGATTTTGCTGCCTATTACAACTCATTGCCAAGAGTTAGATCTACTGGCTCAATGAAGGCCTTTTACTCCAATCTTAAGGAGTCTAAATCCTGGATTAAAAAATGGTCCAAACACCATCATGACATAAAGCAGTCTGAAAAAAGAGCTTATCTGCAAGAAATGAAAGATGTTAGATTGAAACTTCAAGTTGATCCTCATAATATTAACCTTCATTGGCAGGAGGGAAATCTTGAGATGGCCATCAAGACAATAGAAGAGCTAGAAGCCAAAGGATCCTCCATTAGATGCAAGCTCAAATTCTTTTCCAAAATGGATCATGGAAACTCAAAATTTTTCTATAGGGTGGCAAAATCTAGGCTTTTGAAAAGTCAGCTATCTAGCATTACAGATGACAATGACAACACTTTGGAGGACCAAAAGGATATTTCCAATTTTTTTTGCTCCAAATATGCCAGCATCTTCTCCCACCCTGCTGACACACCTATTCAATCTGCTGAAGCCAGTTCCTTTTTAAACATGATCAATCATAATGGTCTTCACAGTAATTCTGTCATGCCCCAAGCCATTGAGGCTCCCCCTACCATTGAAGAAATTTTGTCGACTCTCAAAAGTCTAGCCAAGGGGAAAAGCCCTGGCCCTGATGGTTTACCACCTGAATTCTACCTTAAATTCTGGGATACTATCAAAACTGACTTTATGTTCATGGTTAAAGGCTATTGGAATTCAAATTACTTGCACCCTTCCCTATCTGCTGGTCTCATCACTTTGATCCCAAAATCTGACAATCCTACAACATTCTCTGACTGGAGACCCATTTCCTTAACTAATACCACTTACAAGGTTTGTGCAAAAATCATTGCAAACAGGGTCAAATCTCACCTTCAAGATGTCATTAGTACTAATCAGTCAGCCTTCCTCCCAAATAGGTTTATCCTCGATAATTACATTGCAGCTATGGAGGGGTTACACTGGAACAAATTGACAAATCAAGACTGTATCCTTCTAAAGCTAGATTTTTCTAAGGCATTTGATACAGTCAGATGGGACTTCTTAAAATTGTCTCTGGAGAAACTTGGTTTCAATCAGAAGATCATCAACCTGATCCTGGGTCTTAATTCCAGATCTCAATCTACTGTGTTAATAAATGGATCCCCTGGTTATTTTTTCCCTTTGGCTAGAGGTGTCAGACAAGGATGCCCCCTTGCCCCTTATTTATTCCTTGCTGTTGCTGAAATGTTAACTAGAGTCATCTCTGATCTTCAAGCCAATGGCCATATTCTTGGTCTCACTTTACCTGATAACACCACAAATCTCTCTATCCTCCAATATGCAGATGACTCCTTTAGTTTCCTCAAAAATGATTTGAGCACCATTCAAACTCTATACACAACTTTGGCTCTGCCTCGGGTATTCAGTTAAACAGAAACAAATGCTCTGTCATTGGAGACCTTAATGCTGATAGTATTGCAGGCATAAAATGTATGAAGCCTACTGAGACAACTCAACTTCTTGGCATGCCCCTATCCCTCAATCCAAGCCTCAAATGTCTCTGGAACCCCATAGTTGATAGAATTAGAAAGAAACTTGGTAATTATGGCAACTGTCTTTCTCTGGCAAGGAGAACTCTAATTGCAAATTCTGTCATTGCATCCTCTCACATCTACTTTTCATCTGCTCTTCTAGCTCCTAAATGTATTTATCAACAGATCGAAAGGATTGTCAGGAACTTCATATGGGGTAAACATCACATGGTCAATTGGCCTTCAGTTACCAGGAGCAAAATTCAAGGGGGGCTAGGCTGCAAGAATTTGATTCTGCAAAGTTATGCCTTAGGTGGCAAATATATTTGGAAGTCTTTATTCTCAACTAAAAACGCTGCCACTATCTTTATAAATTATTGGCTTTCTTGCAGTCACCCAAGGAGGCATGCTTCCATCACTCATAACTTGCCTCATTCAGCCTTCACATCTCTTAAGCCAGCCTCTCACACTTCCCCTCTTATGAGAAACATGATTGCAGCCTGGAATAAGGTTCATACTTCCTTCCAACAACTGAGCATTGATAAAAGTCATATAAACACAAGCATATTCTGGAACTCTAATTTCTCAAGGGACAGCTCTACTCCTTTGGCTATCAGGCATAAAAAGCTTTACAAAAAATGGAAAGAATATAACATCCTGACTCTTGGTGATCTTTGGGATCAAAATAGATGGCTGTCTTGGACTAATCTTAAACACAAGATAAGAGGTAGTTCTTCAGACAGATCTTTCTTTAGACACATCATGCAGAGGGTCTGCAATATTAACCCAATGGATAATCCAATTTGTACTTGATTGGACTTTATCTCGATAAACCTATTCTGATGTTTTCAAAGGTCTACAGCTATCTAAACAAGTCAAATACGCCCTCCAAAGCCAAATTATACTGGGGGTTCTCAGATGAAACTGAAACCAGATTGTTTAAAAACATTTGGAATTCCTATTTACCCCCAAAAATCTCTTACTTTGTTTGGCTTGTTGCAAACAAAAGTCTATCTAATCTGGAAATGATTTCTAGGCATTCAAATCAGAACACACAATCCATTAATCCCAATTGCCCCCTGGGCTGTGGTAATGTAGAGACTCTAGAACACATTTTCGGGTGTGTCAGGCTCACTTCCTTTTGGCTATGGTTTGAAGACACTTTCAATATAAAATGCCCCTCTACTACCTGTTAGAGTTCATGATGAATGATGAAGCTTTTAAAAATTCTTTATGTTTCATTGCATTATGGAATGTATGGAAACATAGAAACAGATGTCATTATGGAGGTAACAGACCATCTACATATTGGATAAAAACACAAGTCATTTATGACATTGAAATGTCTGCAACTAGTCAAATGCATGTAGATAAGGATTCAGTTGACAATAAATGGTATGGCTTTGGAAATTTTATTGGTTATCAATTGTTGTTTAAATTAAATGGCAATATCACACTTACTGACAATGACTCTCTTCCTGCTAGATTACATGATGAGCCTTAACAGGGATTTCAACACTTCAGTAGAGCCAGCAGAGTACAGACTTTTCCCAGGTCACAGATTAATACATGACATTCAATACACAGATGATGGATTATGGACAGGCCTAGTCAGGGGCATCACAAACATTGACATCCCAGACATTCCAGACAATGAAATTGATTGGGTAATTGAATTCTGCAGAGGCACTCACTTAATGGTGCAGTTATGGTGGTTCATGGAAAGCAACAGCAGAAGGATGACACATGAGCAATTTCAGTATTACAGACAATGCTATTATCACTATAGATGTCTAGCAGATGCTTATGGCACACTCATCATCCTGATGTCCACAACTAATGCAGACAGGTTGATTCAAGAGCTAAACTGGGGAAATGGTAACATCCTTATTCTGCAGCCAGACTTTCAGCCAAACCTCGAATACCTCACGTCCTATCATTTCTAACCTGATCTCCTCTACTTGTTTCATCCACCTTTAAGACCAATCCATGCACTTTCAAATCCTCATGGTTTTTCCCTACATGTTTCTGGTCAACATTATCTTGTCAGCAGCACTGTTCCAATGCTTACTACTCGATTATTTTGGCTGCAGCAATGCAGTTTCTTACTCAAGGCAGACAATCACTTCAAAACTATAAATTTTGCTGCTACATATCAGCTACTTATGCTACTTTTGTTTATGTTACTTTTGCTTGCAAGTTCTATTTTGAGTAGCCAACTCTATGGCTCACTCACACCAATGTATCTTTTTCTATAATTAATGAAAAAAAAAAAACCCCATTCTCTCAAAAAAAAAAAAAAAAAAAAAAAAAAAAACCGACCAGGGGTCTTCAAGAAGTTCTCTCATTTCTATGTTGACAAAATTTGTATTTCCATTTTCTCCTCTATTAGACTTGTCCTTATACTTCTACCATCCTTGTTCCATGCCGAATACCAAAGATTTCTTCAGGCCAATCCTCATAAAGTCATGGTATCAAGTATTCTATTGTTTTGAAGTAGCAATTTGATTGGTTGTCAAAACATGACTTTGCAATATGATTTAAGCCACTTCACACTTCGGCCATGGAGGGCAACCCTCCGTGCGCAGCACCTTGTTTTCTTGATAGCTTGGGCTCAACGGAAATTTGTTTGCAAACAGATTTTTGGCCCACTGTGCTCTGAAAAACAGGTGGCAAGATATTTTAAAAGTTCTATTCTAGGTCTAGTGCACCGGCACACATGCTCTGAAACAGGTAGCAAGATATTTTGAAAGCCTTAACCCAACATACTCTGCAACAGGTAGCAAGATATGTTAAAACTCTGATCCCAGGCCTAGTGCGCCGGCGCACATGCTCTGAACAGGTACAAAATATTTTTGAATTTTGTCTGTTAGCTATGTTCTTGTTACCCCATACCTAGTGCATTGGCGCATGTCCTTTATAGCGACAGTAAATTTTCATATTCATTCTATTTAGTTCTTGGTTGAGCCATACTGTTGCATCGTGTTTTCAGAAGTACTAATGTTTCTTGCATCTTGACACTTTGACTGGTTTCTTTCATGTTTTATTTTGCATTATAAGAAGCTCCATTGCAGATGTATTGTGTCCACACCCTTGCTCTGGACAAATTCTAATGTTAGTATTATTCCTATTCTTATGTAGAGAACATAAGTTCCATTGCAGATCGATGCCATTTAGATGATGTTTGCGGGCGCCTTGCTCCATAGATGCCTGTTCTATGTTTTTATGTGCAAATACTTCCGCACATATATTTGAATAAGCTACCAGAAATTATGCAAAGGCGCCTTTCTTCCGATTATGTAGGTTCAGCATGGTAATACTATGATTTGGCTGATTATGTTCTTTTCGCAATAGTTAGCCTATAAAACTTATGAGAGTTTGAGACTATGTACTTATACTATTTCCATTGCAGCCTCTTATGGCATGTCTCTCTAAATGTAGCAGCAGCATATCCATTGATGTTTGGAAGTTTGAGGTAAGTGCAATTAGCAATAAATTTATAGATGGTGTATGTTAGTGCAAATGTATTGTTGAGGAAAAATAGTTGTACACTAAAAAAATAGAGATTTAGTCTCAAAGGGCATGGGGTTGATAAAGTGTGCAATAATATGTGAACTTGATTGCTAATCTTTTCTCTTTGAGCAGAAGACCATCAACCAATTTGTACCTGATGCCCCTTTTTTATGCAGGAAAATGGAAGAGCAGCACAAAAACTTGAAGACATGTTTGCACGATTAAGAATGCATAAACAAGTGCAGGAAGCATGGTAACCCGATATTCGTTCAGAGGAATGAATGACTTGAATGCAAACCTCTACTTGGGACTTGTTTGGAGCTTTATCACCAGAGATGTGGTTCATCATTCCAGGAGGTGCAAAAAATTGCAACAATCTATGCATCAAATAAGCAGACACTGGTTTGCACCTCTTTGACACCCGACTAATATCCTGCTATGTCATCAGGTTTAGGTAACCCTTTCATAACTATGCCTTTTGTGATATAACCTCTCCACCATTCCATATTTTATCAGGTTTATCAATAACATAGTAGACCTAGGACAGATAAGGATCAAATGGCTTCAGTTCCATGTTTTAACTTGAGCAAACGAATGTAATAACTTGAAACTTAGGTGAATTTCAACAAGGAATTCATTTTCTGCTTTAACAGTATATCATTGGGGGATACATTTGCACATATCAGCAAGATCTATGTAAGACAGATTTCCATGCATCAGCAAGATCTATGCAGCAAATAGCTTCAGATCTTTTAGCAATGAAATCATTATTTCATGCAGTAAGAGGACAGTCAAAAGTTGTGAATAAAGGTTGTAATAAGATGGGGTTTGTCATCACGGTTCTTTCAATTATTATTTGCAACATGTAATGATAGTGCCTCCTGCAACCTGACAATATGGCATTTACTGTGTGGAATCTTATCCAGTCTTACCATTCCAATTCTCTTCAGCATATTGGGTGCGCACGGGTAGCTTTGAGATTGGGATGCAATGTACTATTGAAAGCAGACACAATTGACCAACCAAATGAAAAGTGATCAAGGAAAAATCATTACTCCTTGAGATTGGGATGCAACGTATCATCCTTAGAAGAGACAATTGACCAACTGAATGAATAGAGAGCAATGGAAAAATATTACCCCTTAACTTCTGATGTATTACATCAAGGTTAAGACTTTCAATATACGTGCTCATTTTGCCTTTCAAGATACAACTATAAGGACCAGGGTACAATTAAAGGACTTTCATAACATATAATTGACATAAGTTTATATTAATTTTAATTGTACTTTTATCAGGTCAAGTAGCCATGTGTTTCACGATATAATGTTGGGGTCTGTAAATGTGGTGCTTTATGAAATATAAATACACTATATAGGTATACATTGAAGAGTCAATTCTAAACACATGAGCCAACAAAAATCGAGAATATTTCGTTTCAATTGGTTATATACAGAAAACCCTCTAAACTCACATCAAAAAAACCCTCCAAAAATTTGCACTCGAATATACCATCCTCCTCCTACGACGGTGACGAATCCTTGGAGCTAGGGTCGGAGTACCCAAACTTAGTTTATTTGGGTAACGTCGGTGAAACTCTGCAATTTTATCATGAGCATTAGTCATATTCTCGGCAGGTTCCCAGGTTCTATTACTTGGCGAGTAACCTTCCCAATCGACAAAGTAATACAATTGTCGACGAAGAAACTTGGAGTCCAGAATCTCTCGAACCTCGAACTCCTCATGATCATCAATTTCTACTGGTGGTGGCGGCAGAGGAACGCGATCCGGGAAAGTATTGACTGTGTAGGGCTCCAATAGAGAAACGTGAAATACTGGATGAAGCCAAACAGCTGGCCGGAATGCCATATTGCTGATCTGAGTCGTGGTCCGGTAAGGACCAAGGCGACGATAGTCAAGCTTGTTGCAGGGAAGTGAGGGAGGGAGGTCCCTATGAAGAAGCCAGACAAGGTCCCAACGTGAAATTTAGGAGCTTCATGCCAATGCAAATCGACATAGTGCCGATAACGTTCCTGTGCTCGGTGAAGATGATGCTGAAGATTCAATTGAAGAGCTTGGAGTTTCTCAAGTTGAGACTCGGCACTAGGATTGATCGAGTCACCGCCAGTGACAGTAGCGACCAATGAGGATGCTGACCAGAGTTCAGAAAGAATGGAGTCTGGCCATTAGAAGCATGTATTGAGTTATTATAGGCAAACTCAGCTAATGGATCGACCCAATCATCCTGATGATAACTGATGAAGCGCCTTAAATATTGCTCCAGAGTCTGATTAGTGCGCTCTGCTTACCCATTACTTTCTGGATGATGACCAGATGTCAATGAGCGGTCGATATGCAATAACTTCAAAAGTTGCTTCCAAAAACCTGTGACGAACTGCGGTCCACGATTGCCGACGATAGTATCGGGCAAACCGTGAAGTCTAACTACTTCACGAAGAAGAAGAACCATTGTTCCCTTATTGGTGATGGTGATGTTGCAGGGAATAAAATGAGCCATCTTATAGATCAATAACAACCATGATGGCATCATAATCCCGAAAGATTGGCAACTCCGAAATAAAGTATATAGAAATGCTCTTCCAAGGTCCATCTGGTACTGGCAGTGGTTGAAGAAGGCCATGAGGAAGATGCTTTGGAACCTTCGCTCGACAGCAGATATCACAGGATCGAACAAAAACTTCGACAGAGCGACAAAGCCCAGACCACCAATACTCTCGACTAATAAGTTCAAGAGTCTTGGCTACTCCAAAGTGTCCAGCCATAGGTGAATCATGACAAGCCTGAAGAACCTAAAGCCTAAAAGCACCATGTGACACATATAGAAACCCATCATGGAATAGGAGTCCATTTTGAACCTCAAAACGGTCATAGTCTAATCACATTTGCTGAGAAAATGATGCAGAGGCGAGGTGTGAGAATATATCTTGAGCCAATGATTGGAGGGCAGAGATGCTCGAACAGACTCCAACACGGTTGTATCATGAGGCCTCTCGAACAAAATGAGGGCCATAAGCTGGAACTGATCAGACCCTAGAATAACCTGCGATTGCTGATCAAATGTAGGATCACCTACCTTGGTCTCAAGGCCCAAGATAGGAGCATCGAGACAAAGCATCAGCCTTCCCTTAGAGGGATCCAGAACAGTACTTGATCACGAAATCAATAGGGGATAATAGTTGAGTATGCCACCGGGCCTGGCGACGATTGAGCACACGAGCAGACTAAATATTCTAGATTTCGATGATCTGTATAAACTGTGGCCTTATAAGGAGATCCCTCCAGGAAACGTCTCCAATTATCGCCAACAACTCCTTGTCATAAATGGGATAGTTGATTTCAGCAGCCTGGAACTTTCGTGAGTGATAGGCGATTGGATGCAATTCATGGTCATCCTCCTCCTGTGACAAGATCCGATCAAGAGCAAAATCAGAAGCATCTGCTTCGACAACATATGGGCGCAAAGGATTTGCATGGGCAAGAACTGGCGCCGTGGTAAAAGCATGCTTCAGAGTAACGAAAGTAGATTCCGCTTCCACACTTCCTTCAAATGGCACGTCCTTAACCGTGAGGCGTGTCAAAGGAAGAGCAATCTCTGAATAATCCCGAATGAAACATCGATAGAAATTGGGAAACCCAAGAAACCATTGAGCATCTCGAACGGATGAAGATGTTTGCCACTCCAGAACAGTGCTGACCCTTTTAGGGTCCATAGAGACTCCATGTGGAATGATATGGTAGCCAAGGAATTCCACATTATCCTGCTTGAACTAACACTTCTCAAGTTTGGCATATAACCCATGCTCCTGAAGCTTCTGAAGGACCTGTCGAACATGCCTCTCATATTCTTTGAGAGTCTTAGAATAAATAAGAATATCATCCAAATAGATGATAACAAAAGTGTCTAAGAACTTTCGAAAGACATCATTGGCCATATGCTGGAATATTGCTGGAGCATTAGCAAGTCCAAACGACATAACTGTGTACTCAAAATGTCCATACCGAGTACGAAAAGTTGTTTTCCACTCATCAACCTCCCAGATCTGGATAAGATTGTAGGCACCCCGAAGATCAATCTTCGTAAAATAATGTGCACCTTGGAGTCGCTCCAACAACTCTGGGATCAGAGGAAGCGGATATCGATTCGGCACTGTAATTTTATTGGGGCCACGATAATCCACGACCAAACGCAGCGAATCATCCTTGTTTTTGACAAAGAAGATAGGCACTTCAGCAGAGGACTGAGTCGAATAAAACCAGTGGTTAGATTCTCTTCAATATAATCCCACAAGACCTTACACTCAATGGGAGATAAACCATATGTCGGACCATATGGCAGCATTGTCCGGGGCTGCAAATCAATAAGACAATCATATGGACGATGCTCTAGGAGCTTGCTGGCCTTGACTTTGTCAAAAACATCAGAGAAGTCGCCATATTTATCTGGGAGCATTGGGGCAGACTTCACTGGTGCCGAGCTATCCGACGGGTGAACCTGGATTGCAAATACTGAACTTGGATCTTGCCTTCTAGATTTAACGAACTCGCGAAGAGAAATATTCAAGATACGAAATTAAGGGCATGAAGAAGCCTCCATAGAAGCAGAAGCAGGAACATGAGCCGGAACAGGAGCAAGAGCAACTGGATAGGAACTAAAGCAAGAATTGGAGCAGGAGCAAAAGTAGAAACTGGAACTGGAGGAAGAGCAGGAGCAAGAGCAGAAACTGGAGCTGGAGCTAGAGCTGGGACGTCATCGAGAATATGGTCAGAATCTAGGGCACGAACTGGAGCAGAGGCAAGAGTCAAATCAGAACATAAAGCAGAAACAGGAACAACAAGGATGGAATCAGGGGCCCATGATACTGTACGGATCGAAGTCGATGTTGGTGTAGAGTCTTGAACTGCAGATGAACTGGAACTAGAGCTAGGACTAGCAAATCAAAATGATCTAATACGCCAATCAATCTGTAGGTTATGTAGCTCGAGCCAAGGCAGACTCAGGACTATTGGCACATGTGGGCTAGCAATGAGATTGAAGGAAATATTACAAGAAACGCCCTCGAACAAAACCTGAAGAGGCGCAGTACATTTTGTGACTACACCCGACGGGATCTCTGGTCCATCAATCACTTCGACAGAACCGGGACGTCAACCTTGCTTCTAGGGATTGCATGCTTACTAGCGAATGCATTATCTATAAAGCAAGCATTTGCACCACAATCAAGTTGCGCCAACGCTTCCAATCTTCCAATATCTGATTTCAATGATATAGAGATGAAGAATGTGTAACGGGCCCATGGTAGACCGCTCGAGTATTCGAACCTTGAATGTGCCTGTGGGGCGTTCCTGAGACACCGGCATAAATGGGTAGAAGCGACTACTCATAAACGTCTAAACGGTTTTGCCCAGTTGGTTAAGGGCATGTCGGTTAGGAACGTTACAGTTGGTATCAGAGCAGGTCTCGAGTTCGAGTCTCCATGGGTGCCTATATGCATGGGTAATTTGCAAAGACTTAATCATTGTGACATGGTATAGCCTTGGATGCTCGAGGACGAGCATAGTTCTAGTGGGAGAGACTGTAACGGGCCCATGGTAGACCACTCGAGTATTCGAACCTTGAATGTGCCTGTGGGGCGTTCCTGAGACACCGGCATAAATGGGTAGAAGCGACTACTCATAAACGTCTAGACGGTTTTGCCCAGTTGGTTAAGGGCATGTCAGTTAGGAACGTTACAGAATGCCTTGCTAACATTATCCGATGGAATAAACATGTCAAGAAGTGTGGAAGGAGTCTGAGAAAAGGCGGGCAGTGGACGAAAGACTCCTACTACTCGGACTGGCCCCTGAAGTTTTTCGACTTATTTGGGTGCTTCACAGGGCATCCACGAGCAATATGGTCAGCTCCTCCACATTAGAGGCAAAGATTAGCCTCTCTCCGACACTGCTTCTCGACGACGGATAAAGGTCCTCGACCTGCCCAATCAATCTGCATAGGCTCAGGTCCGGACCTACTGGATTCTACAGATGAAACCGGAGAAGGAGTAGCTACAGACGCTTGTGTGATTGGGAAGACCTGACTACGTCTCTCTTGCCTACGTTCGAAGACCCGATTATCACATTGAACTGCAAATCTAATGGCTTCTTCCAAAGTCTGAGGATCCTCCATAGACAACAGCATATCTTTGACATTCTCACGTAACCTCCTTCGAAAATAATCTCAAAGTGCAACATCATCCCCGGCACTATCTACTGCAATTTGACGAAATTCGGATGTATATACTCAAGCTGGACGAAAGCCTTGCCTTAGATTGTAAAGTTCTGTGGCTGCTGTGCGCTGACGATCAGTGTCTCCAAAGCATGCCTCGAGCTCAGCAGTGAAAGCAGCAAAATCTTGCAACTTTGGGGCTCCTTTCTCCAATAAAGGAGCAAACCAACTTAGAGCTGGCCCTATGAGGAGAGAACCAATCAGCCCAACTTGTTCTTGGGCCGTGGGATATTTTTGAGGATGGAGCTGGATCACACGCCTGATCTGATTCAAAAAACTACAGAGCTTGGACCGAGTGCCGTCAAACTTCTTTGGCATGCTAATCTTAGGCTCTGATAGCCTCAGTCCCGAGCTAGAAGCAGATTCATATGAAGCAACATGTTCCTTAAGCTTTTTATTGTCCAACTGCAATTGCTGGCATACTTGAACAAGCTGCTGGACTTGCTGTAATAAAGTCAAAACCTCCTCCATAGATATAAAATCACCAAATACGAGCAAAAAAATGCTTAGGATCAGAGCAGGTAAGAACCGGTAAGGGATTCTGGTTCAAACTGTCATGAACCTATGGGAAAACAAGAAAAATACGTGGAAAATATGCAAGAAATACAGAAGAAATATGCCAAGATCAGCAAATAATCTGATATATGAACAGGAATCAAGAGTATAATGGCCCGACGGCAAGCAGGAACACGAGACAGATGCCTAGAAGGCTCAAGAGTGGCGTTGAACCGGAACGGTTCGACAAGAAGGAGATGCCTCCTTATATATCTAGACCAACGGTCAGGATCGCGCCACTCCAATGGATGAGATCATGCCAAGTGTTGCGCATGCATATAGGTTCTAGAACCTTCTGGAAACGGCCCCGCATATGGAAAGATGTGAGGGAATGTCTTTAACAAATATTGGTAGCGTACTTGGCAAAGTTGTGTGATTCGCAAGTGGAACGTTCTGAGTTTAAACCCTGTCTTGTGCAACTACCTTTTTGCATCTGTGTGAGAACCATCTTTTGTACATACGAGTATAATGTTTGTATGATACGAATATCCGTATGGTCGTCATATCTGCAAGTAGGGGTACATAGGCATATATTTGCTTGTTTATTGATGCTTCTATTTTTGAGCTTGGACTGCAGATGTATGATTTGTTTTATGTTTTAGTTGTACATAGATTTAATTGAGTCTACATCTGCCAGTAGATGTACATGTTCTTTTTTTGGATACATGTATTCCTGTGGTTGGAGTGCATCTGTAGATGATTCATATCTATGTACCTTTGTTACATATATGTGCATTTTTTGGGCATAGGTCTATATTCTCTCTCTGGATGCTTGGGTCCATCTATGTACATTATTGTACATTAAATGTACAATAGATGTAGGTTGAATGATGTAGGTTGCATACAGATCCTGTCTCCTATCAAAGGCTATGCAGTGGACGCTAAACTACTCCAAAAGTAAGTATCAGTTTCAGTTTCTTTTCAATGATTTGCTTATTCTCATGTTGCAACTTCTTATGTGTTGTTTATTCTCACATTGCAATTTTGCAAGTTTCATAAGCTTGTGATCAATAACATGATGTTGGGATCTAACAGCCTAAGCCATGGCAGGAAGAATTTTGATGCCCCTATCCATCATCCCAAAGTGCCTAAAACCAATAACAGCACTCCTTGCATGTATATTGTGGCTTACATGCATGCATTCATCGATGCCGTGGTTGCTGCACAACCAAGCTCCATTAGAGCATTTTGATATTGCCATTTGATCATCACTCACATCAAAGAATCTGCAGCCAGTTGTGGACCATATCTGCAATGTCTTTGGCATAAAACTGAAGTTTGTTTATAGTCAGGAGCATTGTTGGTCTCTTCCACACAAACATCCTACTGAACCAGACAAAGGATTGTTTGTGAAACCATTAGTTGTAGTATGGAAAGAGTATCCTGCTTACTATGGCAATACAGTCCTAATCGATGACGAAAGATACAAGGCAACTATGAATCCTGCAGGAAGCTTTATATGTCCTTTCTCTTAGACACCAGTTCTACAGGGCGATAGGTTGCTTGTCATGGAACTCATTCCCTGGCTTAGTGGTTTAACAGTTGTTGTAGATGCTACAAGTTACGTGAAAGAGCACCCAATGAGTAATGCAGCAGATGGAATATCGGAGCAGGTTGAAGGCATTTTGCTGGCTAATTATGGCAATAACTTGGCTGCTCTGCTTTCTAAGTTCAGTCAGTACGTGGAGAAGGGAATGGAGAAACTGCCAAACTGTTATTGGCCTCTCGAATGGCCTATTGTTGGTACAAACTTTAACTGATGTGCATATTCTCCACATGTAAATATATGACAGTCTTTTTGTGATTCAGAGTGCACATGCCCTTGGTCAGGGTTATTGGCCTGGTAAAATTCGTATCTCTTTACCTTCAATGTTTTCGTATTTCCCAAGATGCCCTTTTTATTCAACGGATATTTTTGGCGGAACTTTTCTAAAAGAGGTACTGTAGCAAGCAGCAAATTGATCACATTCACGATGCGATTCCTCACGGTCTCGATCTAAAAGGTAAGTCCATTCTTAGCAATCCATTCATGGCTAGCGGTATGTTTTTGGCTTAGGCATCGAATTTGCACTCTGCACCAAATTTGACCGGATCAGACAGTCGATTCCACCTGCACAAATCTTAGGCAGATCATCCATGTCCTTCACTACGAATCCTACTAGTATTTTTGTGTTGCCCGTAGGGGGCAACCCTTGATTCATCAAGGTCTTGATCTCTCTTACCATACTTTTGTTGAGGAGGTAGAGCTATTTCTTAAGGAAGAACTTCTGTAACAGAAGCTGGTGGCAATGTTGACCTCCTTGAATTCTCTGGAACATGTTTATTGGGTTCAGCAGGCCTATGGACCTCTCCCATGCTTCTAGTTTGTACCACCATTACTTCTTCAGTCTTTACAAGTTTTTCTCTTCTTTCATATTTGGTATAAGTTTCAGTGTCTACACGTATTTAAGTGATCTTAATTTGCTTAGTAGATGAAGGGACTAATGTGTAAAAGTCTATTAAATTGTTAAGGAAAAGAATTCTGTTGCGCCCGGATGCTCAAACCAACACGAAAAATTGCAAGTACGTTGGGTTGGGCACTAGTCCTCGTTGTCATATAGCTCTTCCTAGAATTTGGGAAAAGGTTGACAATGTAGAAGATAAGGGAGAACGAGATGAAATGAAAATTCTGTTGACAGCAAATCATTTGGTGCATAATCTTTGGGGATAACCAATTGTACTAGATGAGGAACGAATAGGATGGAGTAGGTTGCCAGTGGCACGTGTAGTTGATGTAGCATGGACTACTGCTTTGAAGAGCACTTCTACAGCCAACTGGAAGTAACGAAAGGCATGATGCAATAGTCATTAGATATAAGCCTCCAGACCATATTTTGAAAGTACACCATGAACCATGAACCATGAACCTATGGTGTAAATATGTTGTATCTATTTGTACAGTATGAATATTTAGACCACTTTTCCATGAAAATCTGTTCATGTCTTATCTTCATATTGATAAAATGATATTCAATGCTTATGCAATAAATTTTATTCAATTCTGATCAAATTGGGATATACAAGTTATTTCAATGTACGCTGATGTACAACAAATGTACATTGATGTATGTAAATGTATGTTCACATCTCCAGATCTGGGTTAGTCCATGACGTCTACAATTGTTGGAAGTTGTGATAGTAATGATTTATGAACATCGGGCAAATGAAATGCTGTGGTTGCCCCCTTCAGCCTGTAAGTTACTTTGTTGAATGGAAGTCTAACCCCAATCACGGATTCAGAAGGTCCCAAAATATTCTTACTAGGAAGCAGTTTATACTTGTTGTGGCAGCCTAGAATTAGTTCATAATATTGCCCTTCAATGACACTAGTACTAGTAGAGTACTCATTTCCATAGTCATCAACCGAATCTTCTTTAAATGCATGCTTTTCCCTTGTACATACTACATTACAAGAGAATGAGTACAGAGGGGCCAAAACAATTTGTCATATTTATATTTGACGATTGCATTGTCGGTTGATTTGACCAATAAACTCTGACCAAAAATCTGACTAATAAACTGACGAATAATCATCCGATGAATTCCCTGACGTTTACTTTGACTTATAGCTTGACTAATGTGTTGTCTATTAATGTGACTAATAAGGTAATGAATAATCTGACGAATCATTTCTGACGATTATGCTGACTAAACAGCTGATTAAAAAACTGACTAACTATATGACCATTTGTCTGACTAAATGTCTGACTAATTACCTCTCGCACATGTTGATGAGTAGGCTGACTAATTTTTTGACTATTATCTTAACTAAATGGAGGGAATTGTTATGCTGACATGGCACTTTCTCTTACGTTTCCCACTTCTTCCTTTTTGCCGCCTGAGGCGCCAGTTCTTCTTCCTGCATTATTTTTTAGATCATATCAGGTAATTCCTTCAATTTCTTAAAGATTCTGAGCATTCTCCTACACATGAAATGCTTCTGACATTTTTCTTATTGTTCAAAAACTTTAGGGTATGCTTTTAATATTCTCGTTTCTCTTGTTCCTTCCTTCCTTCCTTCCTTCCTTCTTATGATTTTTGACTCCTTTCTAGAATATCTTTCATGATTTTTGTTGTTGCCAGATGTAGTATTCTATAGACGATAGATTTTACAGATGCAATAGATACAATGGCTTTATTTAAGAGGCTTAATGATGTTACCGTAGAGATGTTCCATTTCTTGGAATGTTTAACTCTTCCTTATTTCTACAGAAAAAAGTCTAGACTCAAGCAAAGAAAAAAGGCTAGATTCAAGCGCTGGCATTATGCTCTCTCAAGGACTGGTTAATCTTACTATCATGTCCAGTTAGTCCTTATCTTGCATTCTAAGTGATATTTAACAGCAGCCGCACAACATTATAAATTCGAGATCAAGGTATTTTTCATGTATTGTGCTTTTTTGCTCCTTTGCTTTCTATAATTGATTTATACTCACTTTTTACCAGAAGGATGAGTTAGCAAGCATCATAACACAGATCAGAATTTAAAGACCTGTTATCCTAGGTAAGGTACTATTTTAGCATGAATTATTTTAGGCGAGATTAAGATTGTCTAAAGCTTATTTGAATTTTGCATTGCGAAATAGTTTAATGTATAATTTTTGCAGTCCCATTTTCATATTGCATGTTCATGATGTTTTCTGTATGTTTTTTAATTCAGGTCATCCAATGGTTATGTATGTTTATTTCGTTGCTTCTTTTATGACGAGGTAACTTCACTTTCTCTTCTTGCCATATGTGATGTTATGTGTGGTATAAAATCAGTTTACAGACATTTCAATGTTTATAGATGTGATGGTATTATTCGCATTTTTGCTGTGATTTTTGCTGTTATTATGATTGCAAATGCAGACCTACAAGCAAATTTTCCTTTGTATGCTAGAATGATGTGTTGTTAAGATTTTTTAATCAATTGTGTTGTTTAATTTGTACACTCTATTAAGTTTAGAGTCTTATTAGAAGCTGTAATATCAGGGTTCAAATCCCTGTTTGGTATATAAGCATCACAATACACGTAGACCAGCAAATATGATGGCCAATATTCTAACTATTGCACTGACTAATAAAATGCAATTTAACTGACTAATTAGATAACGATTTATCTGACTATTAAGCTATTGTCAAATAAAACTCGTCAGTACAATCGTCAGGAATAAGGGCGTGGGCAGTTATCTATTTTATAAAAGCTCTCTGACGATTATTTTGACGTTTAGCCATCATTCTCTTATAGTGAGAACATAGTATGGAACACCTTCTATATTGTCTAGTGCTGCAAATGATACAAAAACATCAGAAACTCCTATAGTGTCATCTAAACCAGGCTCGTCTTTTGCATACAACAGATCCACATCATTTTCAGCTTCCCCACGAGAGGCAACATGATCTGTGGGCTCCAAACTTTTCAGGAACCATTCACCACAATGTTGTATGTTCTCACAATTCAGCCTATCGAAGTTAATGCAAGCATTACAGAAACACGAGAGTAGTCTGCAAAGCAACTTCGTTGGGTCATTTGGGTTTATAGTTGAGACGAAATGTATCTGCTGCGTACCAGGTAAAGTCCTGCAATTAAATGCTTGCTGCCTATCGACATCGGTTTTTTTCAACCTCCCAAAATATCATTTCACACTCCAAGTCCTTGGTCCTTAAAACTGCACAAGTTGTTGCTGCACCTGTCACTGGCATGCCATTTTGTTTTCTTTGCTCGCTCTTAAGTCACAGCTTGGCTATACCAGCCTCTCCATCATGTGTGCCTTTCCATGACCAGATCCAAAAAAATTCCATATCACTCGAATTTTATTTTCAACATGGTATCTACAGATTCCATACCATGCCCTTGGAGATTTGAATTGAGATGCACAACCATCCGACCACACATAATGAAGGTTTATGTTACTGCATCCATTATTCTTAAGCCATTCCAAATGTAATTTAAAAGCATGCTGTACAAAATGAGTGCCATGCTTCCTGTCATCTGAAACAAAGAAATCCACCATTTTTTTAAGCTTGCCTTCTTTTTTTATCATTGAAATATGGACCAAAATCGTAATCTGATTAGGATTCCAGTGCTCTGATTGCATTTCTGTCCCTGGCTTCAATGTGTAGTTCTCTGCAAAGTCAACAACAGACAACACACTCTTATTAAGGAGTTTCTCAATACATCTTTTCAACTGTTTGCTCTACTAGTGTGCAGTAAAGTTATGATCTGTAAACTTAGCAAGCTATGTTCTTTAACAAGACAGATGGCTTTGTCATGTTGATCAACTAATCTAAGCCTTCTGGATGTACCTTTCTTGGAAGGCTCATTGACATAAGCATATGCTTGCCAATCGACATCCTGCACGAATGTTCCATCTTCCTCTTTTGGACAAATGTCTATCTTTTTCACTCCACATTCACCCTTGATATATTTTAATTTATGCCATTCATCTGTCATCATTTGAAAATGTAAAGGAAAACGTGAGCATCCAAGCTTTTATTAAGATGGAGAAATACAAGTAACTCCACAAGAGAGTGTTACCCAGGTCATCACCAGGGAAGGAAGGAAGGGGGGAAGAGGCTCTCACCACCCTTCCCTGGGCCTGCTACTACCCAGTCTCCATAGGACTTCCATGAGCCAAAGAGGAGGAGAACAAGTCCTTTCAAGCTATTTATAATTTTCTCCATAAATCTTGGCCATCCACTTGGCATGATCTTGGCCCTTCTTTTTGACACCTCATCAATCCTCTTGTTTTTGTTCATAACCAAATTTGTCTTCTTGCTTAACAACTAACATGACTTAGTATGGGCCCTAGGATTCTAACAACAAGCACAAATAAATCTCGACCCTTGATCTCCCCAAGACCTTTAAGAGTGCAATTCTTCTATGTTGACTGGGATTTGCCAAAAATCTGGTCAATAGTACCTGACATATATAAATACTGAATCAAAGAGCTACTGCCGTTTGAGTATAACAAATGCAAGTTATCCAGCCCGAATGTGCCAATCCAAACAATTCTGGGCTATATCTGATAGGTTTAATCAACGAAATAAATAATGAGGTCAACACTTCACAAATGACTAGCAAAGTTTCCTTTACAACTCAAGTTGTTCTTTTAGCTCAAAGTTTATTCCATTAACAATCCACCTTGAATTCAATATGCAAAGTATTTTGAGAAGCCAAATTGTGGTCACTCATTCTCAAAATAATCCTAGCATATTATTCAAATCTCTACTTAGGCTATAATACTCCAAATAGGACAATGAGTATCACATATGCAAATAGTTATGAACCTTAGACTAATATTTTTACTGTAGCTCGGGTCATTGACCCAGTTACTGTAGCAATTTTGACCACGATCATACTGAACAAATTTGCTCTTCCCCTGCTTGATTCATCCGGCATGTTCCGGATAAGCATCCTCCAATATTCTCTTATGGTATATATTAAGATAGTCCGGCGGTTTAGGCCTCCCGATCTGGATCAACCTGCTAAATGAAGACATCTTCAGTTATTGGGTTTATCCCACATGCATAAGTCTTCGAATTAGCCTGTTCTCTCGTTCAACCATTGGACTTGTTTTATTTTAACAAACCATATAGGTAACCATTACCTAGGCAATCATTAACCTAGGCAATCATATAACACCTCATGCTTTTTGTATGCAACTTCTACCTCATGACAATCATGATGTAGTTGCATGATGCTTTCCAAATCTTCTATATGATTTCCATGTTATGAGCTTCAACAATAATTATATCAATCATCATATGCCAGCACACATAAGTACTTTCACTGCCACTGCTTCTCATAAATGTACTACAGATTCTACTGCATTTGCAATAACTAAACTTCCACTGCCACTGCTTCTCATGGAAGTGTGATCAACTTATAAAGCTGAATTTCCATCACTCCTCCTTCAGCTTATAAGTTTGAATATCTGTCACATTCAATTCTGTTTTAAAGCCTGCATATTTATTTTCTGCAAGGGCTTTGGTAAAGATATCAGCTATCTACTTACTTGTCTCAATATACATCATCTGGATTAGTCCTTTGTCAGCCAAATCTCGTATGAAATGTATGCTTAGTTCAATGTGTTTTGTCCTGTCATGCTGTACAGGGTTTTTAACAATTGCTATGCAGCTTTGACTATCTGTCCATATCTCTGTAGGCATAATTTGTTTATACTTTAGTTCATCTAGCAATCTTCTCAACCATACCACTTCTTTGGCTACTAATGATGTTGCTGCATACTCTGCCTCTGCTGAACTCATAGCCACAGCAGCTTGCTTTTCGCATCTCCAAGATATAACCCCTCCACCTAGGAAAATAGCATATCCTGAGGTTGATCTTCTAGTTTGCAGATCTCCTCCCCAATCTGCATCATTATAACATTTCATAATTAGATTTTTGGATGTAAAGCAAATACCATGATCTGAAGTTCCTTTGAGGTATCTTAGAATTCTTTTGGCAGCCTCCCAGTGCTCTTTGGTTGGATTGTGGTTTCTCCTACTCAGAATATTAACTGAATATGATATGTCAAGTCGAGTACTATTTGCTAAGTACAATAAACACCCAATTAAAGCCCTGTATGGAACATTTTGCATTTGCATCATAATCTTTATCTGTCAACTCATGCATTTCAGTTAATCTGTGACCTGAAACCATGGGAATTTTTACTGCCTTTGCTTCAGTCAAGTTGAACCTTTTAAGCATGTTTTCTACATGCTTGTCTTGATGTAACCTCAACCATTTTTCTTTTCTGTTTCTGTCAACTTCTATGCCGAGAAATTTCTTCAATTCACCTAAGTCTGACATTTGGAATCCAGATCTCAAAATACTCTTGCACAAGTCCAGAATTTTTATGGAGTTTGCAATCATGATACAATCATCTACATATAATGCAATTATATAATATTCTTCACCTTGCTTGAACCTATAAAGATTTCCATCATTTTGCAACTTCTCAAATCCCTGTTCTTGCAGAAATTGGTTCATGCTAAATACCATCCCCTTGGAGATTGTTTTAGCCCATACACAGCCCTGTTCAATTTCCAAATCATGTTCTTACCTTTTTCATAGCCTGGAGCTTGTTTCATAAATGCCTCCTCCTCAAGTGTTGCATTCAAAAAGGCTGTTTGTGTGAATTTGCAAATGCCAATGCCCCCCCTTCCGGAGCTCGGTTTCCCTATCCGACCGATGAATCTATCGTTCAAGTAACCTGCTTCGAGCAGGTTCAAAAGAATCCAAGATCGGTCCGAGAGAACTTATCAAACCGTGAAATTATCAAACTTATCGGTCCGAGAGTTCAAGACCCATTATTGAATACCTTTCACATCGTTGAAAGTGTATCGATAGAGGTCTTTGAACTTAATGCGGTTTCCAGAAAATGGTAGCAGTACTCAAATCGAGATGGCATGCAGAGATAAAATGATTCTTCTGTATTGATTGCTTACACAAGTAGAGAAAAGTTGTTGAGAAGCAATGGTGAAAACCTTGGCCAATTCTTTCGAGTTCTAAGTCGGGACAAAATTTGGTCAATGAAAGTCAAACTGCAAACAGTGATCAGAAATAAGGATTTTGAGTTGTCAATGGAGTTTTGAGAAATTCCAAAGCTGGAGTGTGCCAGAAGGAGTTGTAATATGAGGCAAGTGATCAAATTACAATTTGGACCGTATTTTTTGTGCAATGATTTGCAAAAAACATTCAAGAGCAGTCTCAGATAGCATATGATAACCTTTGGAATTTTTGGTAGAGGAGTTTGGCAAGGGATAAAATAGAGGGATCTTGCACTGACACCCTTCCCCAAATCGAACCAGGCCAGGACTTTGCGCGGCTTTCTCACCATAGGGGAGAGGTCAAACCCCAGGAGACGGACCTCAGAAAGGTTGCTGAGGCAGCCTTTCCTGCCAGCGCTCCTCTGGGAGGGCAAATGCCAATGCCCCCCTCACAGAGCTCGATTTCGCTATCCGACCGTTGAATTCGCCGTTCAAGTAATCTGCTTCGAGAAGGTTCAAAAAAATCCAAGATCGGTCCGCGAGAACTTATCAGACCGCGAAGCGTTCTACGGTCCACTGTGTAGAAACCCAATCGTTTTGTCGTTCGGGCAGTACAGAGGCTCCGGAATGGAGATTCACCTTCGCTATGTCGTCTGGAATGGCGAGATTACCCTAGAGACCAAGTTACACGGTCATTTTTTGCAACAAAAGGAACACGAACCCTCTACATGGCAGTATTCTACAGCCACCTCTTAGGCCAATTGACTATGAACGTATTGGACATGAGCTACTTTGGTGCTTCTTGGAGAAGGGGTGGTCTCTGCCCCCGAAACTTGGTCTCCAGGATAATGTCGACGTTTTGAGTCCATTGGCAGAGTCAATTCCACGATTCGGTGGGGAAAGTTGCCGTCAGTGGCGAGGGCCTTGAGAAAAGGACCTTTAGGGCGAACTACTTCCGAAAGGTTTTAAGGGTTCGTCTTCTAGCATCAACACCCTCCCTCTACATGATGACATTATGCAAGATCCTGGTCGAATCTGACTAGGATATGGCCTCCGAAATATAAACCCTGTGTGTTGCTAGGTTATTAAAAGGTTTACGTTATGGAGGTCAAGTTTTAGTCGGTTGCACTTAGGAAATGGTCAAGAAGCTGCATTTGAAAACAAGAAGCAATAGGAACTGACGGAATGGGTTTTGGATTTATCCTCCTCCCAGTGTAGCAATTAGAAGTCAAGAGCGCCTTTTGCAGTAGCAAAATTGTTTGGGATCATTCGGGGTGGCCAATAGATCCAAACTCGGTTATTTCAGTTGCCATGGCTCTGCATGCATATCTAGAAAAGGTACATCTAGCTATCCAAGAAAATGACCACGTTTTGGCTTCCGAAATGTAAACCCTACAATAACCTAACAACCCACAGGGTTTACGTTTCGAAGGCCAAAACACGGTCGTTTTCTTAGATAACTAGGTGCACCTTTTCTAAACATGCATACAGAGCCATGGCAACTGAAATAACAGAGTTTGGATATATTGGCCATCCCGAATGATCCCAAACAATTTTGCTAATGCAAAAGGCGCTCTTGACTTCTAATTGCTACACTGGGAGGAGGATAAATCCAAAACCCATTCCGTCAGTTCCTATTGCTTTGTGTTTTTAAATGCAGCTTCTCGACCATTTCCTAAGTGCAACCGACTACAACTCGACCTCCATAACGTAAACCCTTCAATAACCTAGCAACACACAGGGTTTATATTTCGGAGATCATATCCTAGTCAGATTCGACCAGGATCTTGCACAATGTCATCACGTAGAGGGAGGGTGCTGATGCTAGAAGATGAACTCTTAAAACCTTCCGGAAGTAGTTCGCCCTAAAGGCCCTTTCTCGAAGGCCCCTGGCCACGGACGGGCAACTCTCCTACTCTGGAACTGTGAATTGACCCTGCCAATGGACTCAAAACGTCGACATTATCCTGGAGACCAAGTTTCGTGGGCAGAAGACCACCCCTTCTCCAAGAAGCACCAAAGTAGCTCATGTCCAACACGTTCATAGTCAATTGGCCTAAGAGGTGGCTGTAGAATACTGCCATGTAGAGGGTTCGTGTTCCTTTCATTGCAAAAAATGATCGTGTAACTTGGTCTCTAGGGTAATCTTGCCATTCCGGATGACATGGCGAAGTTGAAACTCCATTCCGGAGCTTCTGTACTACCCGAACGACAAAACGATTGGGTTTCTACAGAGTGGACCGTAGGACGCTTTGCAGTTTGATAAGTTCTCGCGGACCGATCTTGGATTTTTTGAACCTGCTCGAAGCAGGTTACTTGAACGGCGAATTCAACGGTCGGATAGGGAAATCGAGCTCTGCGAGGGGGGCATTGGCCTAGGCGGCCTAAGTGGCATGTTGGAAGCCACCTTGGCGTGTTGGAGTCCGCGTGGCATGTTTGAGCCACCTTGGCATGTTTGACCCTAGGTGGCATGTTGGAGCCCACGTGGCATGTTTGAGCCATCTTAACATGTTTGACATAGGTGGCATGTTTGAGCCACCTTCGCATGTTGAAGCCTAGGTTGCATGTTGGATCCCACGTAGCATGTTTGAGCCATCTTGGCATGATTATTATGATGGGCACAGTTTAGTGCATTTACTGAAACCATTGAGTAGTTTGGACCCAGTCTATGGCATGTGTATTTTAATAGAAAAACACCCTTGTCTGGAACATCTTGTTATCTGTATATTAGATATTAGGAATAAGCACACCAGGACAGAAGTCCAGTTGCTCATTCTCATTAAAGAAATTGTCTATTTTCTTATTCAGTACCATTCTCCCAACGGGCTGCACCACAAGAAGAACAAACATTAGTTTCTACCCTAATGTGAATTTGACTCGGCTACCACATTTTGCTTGACAGCATGTAATATAATATAGAAACGAGAACCCAAAGAAAAGGATCAATTCGACTCGGCTCATACGATGTATCATGAAAAATGAAAGCCCAAAGAACATGATTATTAAACAGAATATAAAGTTTGTTTAGACCATTTTGGTGAGTTTGGCTGCGAAGAGTTTTGTGTTGGCAAAAAAACTATGCACGTGGAATAATGACATCTTAGGTTTGACAAGAATAACCAAACAATATGAAGTTTCATATCCAACAATTCCATAGAAAAATGAAAGATTTTCCTGGATATAGCATCTCACCTGACAAATTGTTGTGCATGAATGGAGTAAATACTACTTACAAACAAGCCTGGAACAAAGTGTACGTAAGGATATTTTTAAAACCAAAGTATGGGTAAGGGTCAGACAAGAGGTAAAGGAGGAGCTAGCTACATAAAGGTAAAGAATAGGTAAATGCACTATCCGCTAGCTAAAAAGAATTGTGAAGAACGCAAACAAGGGTGGAAAAGGACATTTCAAGTGCATCACAAGGTTACCTGCAAAGGGAATAGGTCCCCTGGCCCTATCTTATCATCTAATGGGTCAAAATCAAACTTATCCTCATCTGCAAAATCCATAGTCTTGATATAAAGCTCCCATTCAAGAATTTATTTTGAACCGATGGAATCATATAGATCCTTTATAGCATGACTGCGATTTCAACCACCCTCGGTAATTGCTTCATTGTCAAGGAGAAACTTCAAACACTTCAATTTGCCAATGGTGCGCCTGAGTAGAACTATAGTACGTAATGCTTTACAAAGTCTCAAACCTAAATATTAGACACAACTAGATGTAGTTTGTATATTTGCATGCGGAATAGCGCCACATCATCAAGTGCCTACAAATATCTGGATAGATGAACCAACATTTACAAATCTCTGGATAGACAAACTAGCAATTCATATCCAGAGGTACTGGATTTTTTCAAAACCACCAGGTTGAATTCCGAATCTCCAATTCGGCTAACAAACTACTGCATACAAGTGCATTTGAGCATCCGATTACATGGTAAGACTGGCCTCGCGCAACAACAGGAGTGACCGACAATTTAAGGGCAATGGCATATTTGGAGCGGTTTCTAGAATATTCTAGGCATATACTAGCATTTCCTAGAATACGCCAAAAACCCACCTAAGGTTTGCCCCAAAAAAGGGTTTGCCCCCTAGAGGCAAACCCAATATTAGGAACTATATAAATTAGGTAAATGTGAAAACTATTCAACGGCCAAGATAGGCCATGATGAACGGCCTAGATTTTGATCCAGGTCGTATCATCTTATTGGTTGAGGCCGTGTTTCTTTCTCCCGCAGCTATGACCGTGTATCTTTCCCTTCTTTCCCGCCTGGCCGCTTTCCTTGCAGCTATGGCCGTGTTTCTTTCCCTTCTTTCCCGCCTGGCAGCTATGGCGATGGGCACCTAGGGCGATGGCCGTTTTCTGCTCCTTCTCCAGCTATGGCGATGGCAAAGCATAGCCGCAAATCCGGCAGCATCCCGTGGTCGGCCTCGTGCTGCATATCAAGGTAGCTGGAAATGTTTTAGAACTATCTGTTTATGGTCCCGGTGGACTATGGCGAGGCGCTGGTAGCTGGATTCTGAGCCCAAGAACTCCCACTTCTTCACTGGCAGACCCAAGCCATGCTCTTCTTCCATCATTTTTCCCTTGGTTTTTAACAGGCTTACAAATCTGTACTGCGACCCTTGTTCTTGCCATGTTTGTTTCCCTTTATTTAACTCTGTTTTCTCAATCCACCTCTGTTTTTCTCTTGGCCGAATCTGCTTTTGCTGTGTGCTACTCTATCCATGTTGGCCGAATGACGAATGACAAGGGGCTTGGCACATGATGATTTTTGCCCTATTCCTAATCAAAGGTTTTATCTATTTTTTTATTGTTGTTTCATGCTTCCAATATGTTTTTTTAATGGCGTTGGTCTTTTGTAGAAGTAATATCATCTCCAGAGGGTTATGGTGATCTGTGGGCAAGTTTTGCTGCCAAATCTTGTACTCTGGCCTGGCCGCAAACGCCTACGGCTTGCTCTACCTGAAAAGCGGATACTCTGCCTAATGTTTTCAGAGTTCTTGGCAAACTTTTCACCATGCCGCTTCGGCTTTGCCATCTAACAGAAGATGTTTAAATCTTGTTTAAGGTAGGGTGACCAGGTTTGGTGCCTTTAAGGGCACCAATGCTTATAACTTGCCCATTGTAAAGGGCATAAGTATGATTTGGTCCAGCAACCATGAAGTTGTGGACATACTTAACACAATACCTAGCTATATTTGAGAAGGAACAAAAAGAGAAATTAGAAAAGGAATACAAGCATTTTCTGAATGGAAATTTACAAGGGACATGATTGATCATAATATATAGTTTGTGCCACGTTCATATAATGGGTGCTGCATGTTGCCATGCTCTTGGGACAATGTTTTATAAAGTGACGCTATTTGTGGATTTGTGTAACTGGTTGTTTTATATCGTGGTTTACATCTGGATAGAGGTTGCATGGTTTGTACTTGGGGGGGGGGGGAGAGGGGGGTAAATGGCAAGCTTTGCACTTCTGTTGGAGTTCTCTCACTGTTTATTTAATGTTCAATCTACTCATTTTATTTACTCAGAAGTAGGAACACACATGGAAATGGGCAAAATATGGTCCATTGTTTAGTATTTGAACATGAATTGTACCATTAACATTTAAGTTTATTTCTCCCCCAAGGCTAAAAAGGCATTATTTATTCTATTTGTTTTGAGGTAGAGCATTCAAAACTTTAGAATATGAACAGATTTGAAACTGGAGCCAACTAATCAAATCTTAATATGAAACTAAATATATGAAGTAGCAGAACATTTGTTTTTTTAAACAATGCCCTCCTTTATTATTCAACCATTGCCCTTTATTTTTCGACCTACTCTTGATTCATGTTAGCCTTTAGCCCATTGTTTGATGCACATTTTTTGTTGGGGCATGCCCCCCTTTTCCTTAGCTTGCCAAGAAAAAAAAATAGTTTACTTGACATGGCCTCAACATTTACTGGTGCCCCTATCCTATGCCCAAGATTACCATTAATTTTGCTAATATCTTGATAATATCTTGGCACACATATTGGAGTACACCTTAAAACCTCCACATGATTATTATATTTTTGAGTTCAAAGTCTCGAATAGCAAAACTTCGATTGTGTCTCTTATTGTGTCTAAGGGACTAACTATTGTACTTTAATGGAAGCATTTTTTTATTTTTATTTTTTGAAGGTAAGAGTGATTTTTTTCCATTAATTAATAAAAGTCATACATAAATGTTACTAATGAGAGAAGTTTTCTCATTAGCTACATTATAACAGCAACAAATACATAATTCAGTACATAATTAAGTAGCAGTATAGAGTTGTTTGAATGAGCCAAATAGAACTCTTCTAGAAGTAACAAGATATAGCATAAGGAAAGGGAATTAACTCTGCCATGCCCCAATTGAAGGAGCTAAAATGTGAGCCTGAATGCAGCATCAATTATGAACAGTCGAACTCAAAAAAACCTGCAAGGACAAAATACTTTCTAGATGCTTGAGCAAAATGTTAGACAAGAGAAGGATTAATTACTGAACAGTAGCAAGTGTAGGATGGAAGTATGATGTAGATAAGGCCAATGAAGAGTGGTAGATAATTATGGCTAAGGTGAAGGGGAATGCATGAGTTGGTCAAATAGTGCATTGTAGACCCAATAGAAGCCCGAGTCTGTCCCAAACTTGTAGCTATTGAATTCAGATCCATTCTTTATCAGCAGCTGGTGGATATCTTGCTTACTCATCAGAAGTAATAGTGTGCCATAGAGATCTGCCATCATCTTGTGTGAGTAGTACAATTCCCTGTATCTATTCAGCTGCCTATCTGTCAGTGAATAATGGTACATGAACAGAAAATTGTACATGCAATACACCTGTATAACCTCCCTACAGTAGATTCTAGCCCATGATGACTCATTGCTATTGATTCTCACATTGTACAGTTTAATCTCATCCGATGTTGCATTTGACCCTGGTGGTACAAGATTTGTTGCCCCTGAACTGTTGCAGTATAGTAAAGCTTCCTGATATGTGAGCATGGTATCAAACTTGTTCTTGCCTTCTCCTTTCAGAAACTCCAAATATTCTAGCAGGATCCATCAGAAAAAGGAGCATTAGAATTGATGACATGGAGATATGAAGTGAAGAAATTGAAAAAACCTGAGAAGTAACCAATAGAGTCCCATTTCCTGTCATAGTTGTCACCATTTTTATTTTTGTGAGCAGTCACATAACTTTCCAAGTCCAGTTGAAAGTTCATTTTAATCCAGAAAACAGAGACATTTTTCTTGCCATGCACTGTTCTATTTCTAGCCTTCCAGATATTCCAAAGTGCAGTGAAGACAATGGTATTTAGAAAAGCATCATTATTTTGGATAATCTTAAGCAAGTCTCCATGGTGTCGAGCAGGGAATTGATCATTAAATTTGCAATAGAACCATGACCAGAATTCAGCAATTTTAGGACAGTCAAAGATATGCTGCAAAGTTTCATTATCAGAGCAATTAGATTGGCAAGATGGGAGCACAGTAGCAATTTTCTGAGAAAGGGAGACTAGGATTAGGCAAACTTTTCTGTGCAATCAACCAAATAAAGAAATTAACTTTAGGGGGACAATAAGAGCACCAGATATTTCTATAAAGAATTTTACATTCATCTTCAGTAATAGACCACTTGAGTTTAGCTTTGGCTGAAGTTTCTCTGTGATTAAGAATGGCATAGACAGCACTGACTTTATATTTGCTATGGCCATTAATTTTAAGAATAGCCCTACAGTCATTGCCAATAAGATTGTTAGCTTGAGATAAGATACTCTTGAAGTGAAGAAACAATGCTTTGTCACTGGTGGTACCATGAATAATCCTTCTAAAATTGGTCCAAGTAATAATATGATTATTCCTATATAAATCCTTTATTTGAGATATACCATGAGAGGACCATTTCCTATAAATCTTTGGATGTCTCAGAGCAGGGATATTATCAGCATAGTCCTTAAATGGAGGGGACCAGAAAAGAGAAGAGTGCATATGAAGGTCAGCAATGTCAGTTGAATCAAAACAACCTTGCACCAAGTTCCAAGCCTTGAGCATGTTTTGCATTAAAGGGGAGGTATTTTTGCCAGGATGCAGGATATTGAGGGCTGAATCAGGTAAACAATGCTGCACAGTTGGGTGGCCATCCAGATATGACCTCTTGATTCAATATGTAATGAAGATTGATGTCATAGAGATGCTGCCAGTTAGAGCTCTCCAGATGTATTTACCTGTCAGGGCACAAGCTTGCAGATATAGATTTTTACATCCTAAACCACCATTAGACTTGGACCTGGTGACAGTATCCCAGTTAACTGAATGAGAGCCTCCCCAAATGAAATTTCGGATAGATTTCTCCAACTCCTTGTAAGTTGATTTAGGAGCCACTAGGGCTGAAGAGAAATAGATGTGAGATGCACCAAGGACCGAGTTTGCAATAAGAGTTCTACCAGCCATAGATAAAGAATTTCTAAAGGAGCTTAACTTTCTCTTGATCTTTTGAAGAATTGGATCCCAGAGCCCCTTGATGTTAGGATTCAAGGATAATGGCATCCCCAGCAGTTTGGAAGCTTGAAGAGTATTCAGAACCTTAATGCCACAGAGGGAATTTTCAGCAGAGTCACCTACAATAACACTTTTGGCAATATTTAAATAAATTCCAGAGGCTGCAGAAAAAAGTTCAATAATGTTAAGGAACTTGACAATATTATTGGGATTGGAGTCCAGGAAGGCAAAGGTGTCATCTGCATACTGAGATAAGATAAGAGAACCATTATTATCAGGTAGATTTAGATCTTGCAGATTACCACAATTCTGATGGAAATCCACAGCCTTAGTTAGCATCTCAGCCACAACTAGAAAAAGGTAGGGGGCAAGAGGGCAACCCTGCCTAACTCCACGAGCTAATTGAAAGAATTTTGTAGGGGAACCATTAATTAAGACAGCTGAATTTGCCATTGAATTTAATCCCAAAATCAGAGATATAATCTTGGGGTTGAAACCAATTTTTTCCAATGCAAATTTTAGAAAATTCCAATTGACAGAATCAAAGGCTCTTTTAAAGTCTAGCTTTAAAAGCACACTGTTTTGACCAGAGAACCTATTCCAATGTAATCCCTCCATGGCCACAATGTAGTTATCCAGGATAAATCTATTGGGCAAGAAAGCAGACTGCTTAATATTGATTTTATCTTGAAGAAAAGGCTTGATCCTGTTGGCAATAAGTTTGGCACAGATTTTGTAGGTGGAGTTGGTCAAAGAGATTGGCCTCCAATCAGGGAAGGATAAAGGCTTATCCACCTTAGGAACAAGGGTGATAAAACCAGCTGAAATTGAGGAGTGAAGATGCTCAGATCTCCAAAAGCCATGGACTAATTTAATGACATCATCCTTAAGAATATCCCAAAATTGTAAGTAGAATTCTGGAGGGATCCCATCTGGTCCTGGAGATTTTCCTTTGCTAAAACTCAAGATAACATTGTAAATTTCCTGTTCAGTAGGAGCAGAGGCAATCGAATCTTCCATCAAGCAAACAGAGTTTGGCATAATTTGGTCCATCAAGGATATGAATTCATCCCTATTTGAGGTCGAGTTATTCATAGTATCAGTGCACTTACTGAAAAGGGAAGCATATTTCTCCTGGAAAAAAAACTTGATATCTTTGGGAGCATCAATAGATGAACCATTGTCAGATGAAACTTGAGTGATGGAATTATTAAGGAGCCTGTTTCTAATAGTTCTGAAGAAAAATTTTGAACTACCTAAATCCATTTCCTTATTGAATTTAATCTTGCATTTGATTGCATAACTCTTGGCCTCTGTTTCCTCAATTGATTTAATTTTCTTTTCTAAGACTTCTTCCCCAACTTGCAGATTAATGTCATAAGGATGAGAATGCAGCAAAGCTCTAATTTGCCTCATTTGCTCAAGGTAGCAATCTTTCTGTCTAGTTTTCTCTTTGAAGATTGCATGAGACCAGTTCTTGATCCAAGTTTTGACTTGTTTGATCTTGGTATAGAAAGCTTTCATAGAATGATGGCCATTGGGACTGGCATCAAGCCTTTGTTGCATGGAGAGATAAAACTTTTTGAACTCTTGACAGAATTTTTCATTCTGAAGAAGGGAGCAATTTAGTTTAAAAGGAATATTACCTTCTCTTGGAAGATTCAGAAGATGTTTAGTGTGAAGGAATTGAGGCTGGTGATCCGGAATAGATATAGATTCATCACTGACCACATAACAGTTGTCCCAAAAGGAATTGGATGCATTTGAAACATAAAACCTGTCTAGAGCACAATAAACTCTATTTGAGTTTTTTTGCTTGTTTGACCAAGTATAGGTGGCAGTAGAAGAAGGAACATGAATCATATTGGAGTCAGAGATCAGGGAATCCCAGTTAGCTCTCTCAGTGACAGACATGTTTATTTTGTTCCCTAATTTCATGTCCCAATTAGGAGTGTTATTAAAATCTCCTGCTACAATCCAATCAATGGCATGTTGAGAAGAAATCCAATGATTAATTTCTGACCATAAAAGTTCTCTATCTTTAGGAGATGTTGGAGCATAGATATTGAGAACTCCAAAAGTAGAATTGTTGAATGAGAAAACTACAGCCTGCCAACATTTAGAGGGACTATTATAAAATCATGATGAGACCACCACAAGTACCAGAGGATTCTATCCAAATTGAGGAAGCACCAGGGAAAATCCAATCAGCCAGGCTAGAGCTCTCAAATTTAGGGAGCTTGGTTTCTTGAAGTAGAATGAGGTCAGCCTTATAATGTCTAAGTTGTGAAATAACTCTTCTTCTCTTGATGGGACCTTTTATCCCCCTAACATTCCATGTTAATATCTTCATAGGAAGGAAGGAAGGAAGGAAGGAAGTATATTTTAACGAAAAATTTGGACCATTTCTCGATTTATGCGTGTCATCCTTGCGCAGGGGCCATGCTAATCTTCTCTGTATCGTTCCAATTTTATCGGAATAAGAGATGACAGATGGAAAGGATGAAAGAGTTATCTATGTCTCTTATTCCTTTTACTCCTAGTATTACCAGCAGGAGTTTTATGAAGATAAGAAGAGATATCAGACTTGGCAAGACCTTTTTTCACTTTTGACTTGGATTTATTCCTGGCATTTGTAGTCAAAGAAGTATCTGCTAAAAAGGATTCCTTACCCCAATTTTCTTTTTCACTATCAAACTCACTGTCAGAACAACCACCAGGTATGAATTCAAATAGGTTAAAAGCATTATCTTTAATAACATCCAAATTAGTACTATCAGAGAGGGGAACTTGCCTTTTGCATATGCCATCTTTGCTGCAACTAGGAGGAGTACTCGAGTCATGAGGAAGAATGCAATCAGGTCTAACATCTGCAATTCCATGATCAACTGCCAACAGCCCCTGCTCTGGAGTTTCAACCACCACTTGTACCTCATTGTCCATATCTGAAGTCCCAACAACTGCCAGATGCTCAGAATCATTGACCAGACCCTCTTGCAAGGAGGCAAGTTGTGCTGCAATTTCTTTGGAGACTGGGGAAGTAACAGTTGGGGATTGACATGACATTACATTGAAATCAATTAAAGGGCCAGGATGGTTTGAATGGAGTGAGGGGCAGAATTCTGTAGTAGTGGAGGGAATGTCCATAATGTGGGGGCTGGAATTATTGCCCAGTAATAAATCCAACTCTTGTTCTACATTTAAACTAGCAAGTACCTGAAATTGATTTGAGTAGTCAATTTTATCCACCATGTTGTCAGAATGATCTTCATGAGTAGGCTCTACTTGAGTAGGCACCTGGACTGTGAGAGGAGCTAATAAACCAGAGTCATTAGCAATGTTTTCTTGATTTGCTTGATTTGCTGGTGTAGAAGGATCTTGATTAATAGCTCTGGAGATACCATTTGAGTTGCTAGAAGGAACATTGTCTTTGACAATAGTCAATTTTTTAGAAACCTTTCCCAAGTCAATATTTTTTGTCGAAGTAGATATGCTTAGCTCATAATGTTTACCCTTTCCTGAATTCCCTGCTAGAACTTGATCACATATTTTCAAGCCTTTAAGAATGGCTGGTTGCTGAGAGGTATGACTTTTAATAATTAAAGGAACACTCTTATCTCTTGAAAGGACACAATGATCAGCTGACCTTTGTGGCTGGATCATGCTGTTTTCTTTAGTTCCAGCCATGACCTGTTTTAACAAACCATGGAGCTTCTCAGTCTGCAATTCATTTTGTTGAATTGGTGCTTTGCGCTTATCTTTGGCATTCTCATGATTGAGAAGGACTTTAACCCCTGAATGCTGAAATCCTTTGGAGAATTGAAAACCTTTGCTCTTGCTGAATGGTTGTTGAGGTGACTTTTCCAATCTTTTCATTTGTTGATTTCTGATTCTCTTTGTACTGCCATTTACTTTATTCCATTGAAATTTTTGACTTTGGTCCTTATCTCGATAAGACAAGCACGAGTTGACTGATCTATTGACTGACTTCTCTTGGACCTGTATTTCATTGACCCTTTGCACATGGTCATTGTAGATGTTTGGAGCACAGTTCTTTGGATCTGGCACATCTCTGCCCACATCTGATTCCTTTTGAGGACAATTAGTGTACCATAAATGCCTTTTCAAACAATTCTGGCAATGTGGAGGTAATCCTGACCATCTCAGAGATAGGCAGGTGGATTGGCCAAAGGCATCAGAGAAGGGAATGGATGTAGGAATAGTTTTGGAGAGATCTAGCTGAATGAAGGCTCTTGGGGATCTCGAAGGAGAAAATTCTGTGCAGATGTAATGTCCAATTGAGTTAAATATGAGTTTGAGGCAATCTTCAGTCCAGTAAATAGGATTTAAGCCTTGCAGAGTAGTGGAGGCCACACACATATTATCTATACCCTCAGAATTAAGTTTAGGATCCCATTTTAGAAAGGAGAGTTGATGTGCCTCATAGCTCTGGGAACCAATCTTAAGGAGATAATTTGCAGTTCTCTGGTTACCACATTCAACCATGATGTAGGGATAGGATAACCAGTACATAGCATTTATAAGGACCCCTTTCTGGAGATTTAGGCAGAAAGACCAAAGCTTGGCTAGTTGAATGCCAGACCTAGAGACCTTAATGAGAACAGCTGTGTCTCTAAGAGAAGCAATTTTTGAATGAACAGAAGGTAAATCAAGAGAAATACCATGGTAGATTTTTTGCTTGCTCCCTTCAATTGGGCGGAGCTCCTTCAAGGCAGCATCATAATGGTCATCTGGCAAGATCTCGGCTGTTGGTTTCGAGAACCCCATAAGGTAAAGGCACTTGGGTAGCTGGATCAAGAATAGGTACTCGGCCCCACATATCAGGATCCTTCGAGAAATTATCCCAGACAGGAGTTTTGTAAGTTTTGGGATCCATGACCTGATTTTGATCTGCAAGATTAGAGAAATTTCCAAAAAGAATAATTTCTTCCGGATTGTTATGGAAAGAGCTTAACTTTTTGAGGACCTCAGATCGATCTCCAGGCGACAAAGCAGAGAAAGAGTGAAGAAATGGCAAAATTTTAGGGCTAAAATAATTTTTATTTTCCATATGAGCGGGAGCAGGAGAAAACAACAAAGGATAATTTGAACAGAGGGAAGCTCGGGAAAAAGAAGGGGTGAATGCAAGAATATTTATGGCAATGGAAAGACAAGAACCTATCTATCAGCAAGAAAGTCAGGATAACTCTACAAAGCCAGAATTGCCGAATTTGATAAAGAAATTCTCCTTAATTTTCCGAGAAATCTCCTAATTCAATTTCTGAGTACAACTTGATGGTAATTTTGGACTCGAATTGATCACTGTAAGCTCTAATGGTGGCTGTTGCTTCAATATTCTTGGATCCAAGAAACTCCTCTAGCCAGGAATCAATTATCTGATTTTCAAAGTCTACACATCCCGAGACAAAGGAACCTTCTGGTTGGAAAGAATTGTCAGGAAAAAGCCCTTTGAAGATCAATGAGTTCCACAGATCAGAAGGCTTGCCAACAAGAAAACCACAAGTAAGTCTGTGCTCCTGTTTAAGAATTGCAAAAATTCGAGTATCCATGTGTAGATCTTTGCATTCTAATTTAGAAGAAATGCTAGCCCCTACAAGGCTAGCTCACGATCCAGAGGAAATTGAGGTTCAATTCTGGTAGATCAAGCAATTTCTCACAGGGAATAGCCAAGAAACCAGTTCGAACCGAATTTGGAGGTAAAGGACAAAAAAACCAAGATTTTGGGCGCTCCCCCCATTTTCCTCTTCCTTTAATGGAAGCATTTGGGCCGAGGGCACTGGCCCTTTTTTTGTTTGGGCAAGATGTTGACAAGGATTTTGGCACACGGTCAACATAAAAAAAAAGGGATTTTTTTTTTTTTTTTGGGGGGAGGGGGGAGATTAGTTTTTATTTTTGAAGGACTAACAAAGGGAATTTTATTTGGAGGGTTTTTTGTGGATGGCTTAGAGGGTTTTACAAGAGAATATTCCTTAGAATATTTTGTTATGGCATGTTGTACTAGTTGCCATTTTTTTGGTAACATGTATCAGAATGAACATATACCAGAATGAATTCTGTACGAGTCAACGTATAGGTAAATCAAAATGGACTGAATAATATATGTATTGCATACATTCACTAATATATACAGTGCAGGTTATCAGCCACACTATTAACTATTAGAATTTGATATGAAAAGTGCGCAAAAAAAAGCGCTTTTTTCCTCAAGGAAGGAGCCTATGTAGAACATCCTCTGTCAATACAGGCTGAATGATGTCCAAAAAAAACCTAGGGTCATGGTTGAGAACATTAGCAAATACGTACATCAGATGTTTGCATGGAATATATACCCTTTTCATCTCTCTGACCATGAAATCCGGGCATGTGCATGTGGGATGCTTGCAGACCCTTACTGTATAAGTTTCATCTGGTCGACTCACCTGGTACTCAACATCCGTGTGGTGGATATTGACCTTTATGGATTCAATATCACACTCTAGTTGTAAAGCTTGATTAAGCTTTGTTTTAGCTTCTACACAAAGCTTCCCTCGCCTGTTCATGCGCTTCCCAAAACGTTCCATGAAGTGGGAAGAGCTGTTAACAGTAGGAGAATTCACACTAGTCACATTGGGAATTGAGCTCCTTGGATTGATCCCTCTAATAGAAAAGTTTCCTTTCTCCAATGTTTCCAACTCTGGAGTTCATCCCCCATACCAGCTCCATGCCGATACAGGGCCCTCCACATAACACTGCAACCGTAACGGGTTCCAGTGGGAAGAGTGAAGGGGTCATTTACCCCGTCTCCCTCAGGGCCTACCTAGCTGCGGAAGCGTAAACATACATGTCAGTATACAATAACATCACATATCCACCTCGAAGGGTGGTCCATCACATCTGCATAGACAAAGATCAGCACAATACATATGGGAAATCCTACCCAAGGTTCAGACTCAAAGGGATGACTGATGGCTTGGGTCTCCAGAGTTCATTGCAGACAGAATTCATGGCAATGGATTTGGCTGGCATGAGAACATGGCTTAGGGTTGTCCACTCCATCCGCCCCTCCTGTGCACACTTTGCAGAGTAGGCTGAAAAGTGTTGGGACCTGACTGTAGCCCGCCGGGTGCATAGCCAAAGGGGCTATTCCTGGGTTGCATCTCCCCAGTCCCGATGGGGCAGGTAGGGATCACTCCCTCCAGAGATCTACATGCTAACTCAAGGTGACTAGAGGGCCACTGCCCGTATTCGACTTGAACCCAATGGAGGGTGACGCATCACCCCACGGGTGTCGAGCCCATGCCTTGCCCACACGCAGTGGCAAACCATTAGGCCTAGTCCACAGTGATCCCCGGTAGCACTAACACACCATAGGGATCGTTCAAGAGTCAGAACACGAACCTCCTTATAAGCCAGTCTGGCCCCTTCACCCACAACCTGGTGGGGCTCTTGTACACAGGCCGAATCTATAGTGTGCTAGAGAGGCTATCCTAGGAGCATCTACTACCAAGCTTTAGGTCTCTACCCCCCTTCCCAATACAAGGAGTTCATAGAGATACATCATCCATGTACATCACAGAAGAACTAAAGAACTATATCTAATCTATATCATAGAGTTAGGTTCTTTAGTAAGAGTCTGATATCTAGAGATCTAGAGGGCTGCTATGGGCAATTTAATAGGCTAAACCTACTGATTCAATGACTAGAAGATGGTTTAGGCTATTAAATACCTGATCCTTGAGTTCCTCCTCCTGACCTGAGTTCGACCATCCTGCTGAACTGCTCGAATCAAGGGAAACTAATGGTGCAATTCTCTCAGACAGAGTCTGGAAGGCGGTTTTGACCCCTGGGGCAGCCAAAACAAAGCTCTAAAACCCTAGAAACGAAAAATGGGCAAGTTAGGGTTTCCCTTCCTAAATAGACAAGGGGTTAGGCTAGGTTTCCAATTATCCCCTTTAGGCATGTGGGATAATTGGGAATGGGCCCACTTGCCTTTAATGGCTAGGTGGCAAAATGTGCCCACATGGAAAGGTGTGCACCTTAATAAATGTGCACATTGGTAAATGTGCACATTAATGATAAATGCACATACCTAGCAAGTTGCCCCCTAGGGGTTACCCACCACACATCGGCGTACACGTCAGTCGGAGTGGCGTGTACGCGTGACGAGGCAGTACAGTATACGTCCTGGGACCGTATACTGTGCTGGAACGTCACATTCTCCCCACCTTGAAATGATGCTGTCCGCAGCATCGTGGGTCTCCCCACCTTGGAATCTTCCTAACCTGCAATCAACCTGATGCATACGATATACTACTATAATACTTATACATTTATTAAGATTACCTTAAGGTAATATTTTTAAATCATTATTACGCCATTACATTATCAAATAACTTGTCAATTCGTAACTTCTATTAAAACAAGGTACTTATTAGTCTCCGTTATCACAACATTTAGCTTATCACAATTTAACACTTTCATATACAATTATTATTTAAGGTACTCTTCATTCCTTGCAACACATTCCAACAAAATTTGTGTTGCAAGTCTTCGCACCTTAAAATCCTGCATTAATTTTACAATATCTATAATTACATACTTACTATCTTAATTATTAGAATTACTCTAAGGTAATGTTTAAGACATTACTGTACTATTTCATTACCCAATTAACTTATCACTTCATAACTTAATCCACGCAAGGTAATTATTAACCTTACTTAATACGACATTTAAGTTTATCAAAGTTTATCAATTTCATACAAAATTTACACTTCTAAGGTACTCTTCATCCCTTGCAACACATTATAACAAGATTTGTGTTGCAAGTCTTCGTAGCTCGACCTCCTTGCCCTCCGGAGCGCTCTATTGGCGTGCAGGTCGACACTACGTTAGTACCATTTTAATTATTAATAAAATTTTGGTTATATGGTGACCACCCCACCTATCTACATGAATGCATGGCTAATCTCCCGGCGTAGGAAGAGGATGCTTCTTCCATCGTGGGTCAGGAGACAGCGCCCTATAATGCCTATATGCCGCTCATGCCTACACCTTTAGTTGCCCAACGTGGAGGATAGGTCCTTCCCGTATATGGGGCGTGAAGGACAGATTCCTCCTATCAATGCATATATGGGGCTAGAGGTGCTTTTCCTATCAATGCATTCCTGAATGACCTCTTATCTTCGAGGTCGCCTACTCGTGGGACGGAAGTAGACTTTTTAATCTACCTTCCACTCATCCAAGCGGAACCGTGGTCATGCCTACATTGACATTACACCACGTCCTAGAGATCACCGTAGTGGTCCCATCATCGGTAAATACGCATGCAACCCACACCTGGCATAGGTTGCATGCGTAGATTAATCTTAACTACACATGAAACTAGTCTAAACACAAATCAACATGCCTGAGCCGATTTTTGCTGGCTCCTTTAATGCATGTGATTAACATAATTACCCTAAGGTAATATTTATGAATTAACATTATCATAGTATCGGATACATTACTTCCGATAGTACAATTATATTTACTCTAAGCTTTGCAATATTTAACGACTTTTAGATCGCGATTATTTAACAATAACCCTGATTTAGACCTATTGTATCATAGACAAGGTTTTAATTATCATACACAAGAATTAGATGTGCTTCTTATTCTCTTCCTTGGGTCCTGCATTACCCTTGGAAGTATATCCCTAAGATGCACTTAAGTATATCCGAATTCTATTTTCTATTTATATTTATAAGGACCCCGAGGCTTGGAAGGAATTGCATCCTTGCGAAGGATTAATTAACATGCTACCTCACATTATCGTTGTTATTTAACTTATTTCCCTATGATACATATACGTACAACAATTTCTATGCAGTTACTAGGATCTATATTTAACTTATCAATAAGACACATTAAAGCTTATAATGCATGCACACACCTTACCTAAGGCTAGAACGCATCCACCCATTGAGCCGGCGTCGAGTAATTTTGGAGATGACTTGGTCGTTGCATTGCTCCCATAGTTTTGCTCCACTTCATTGATGTAGTTAGCTATCACGTCAGTCTCGCACGTTGAAGGCCTCCTGAGCCATTGCCGGAGTGAACTCTATTCTATGGGTCGGTCAATTCGATGCAAGTGCGTTCAATCATAAGATTGAGCCCTCCCACTTTCTTCGAAAAGAAAATGGTCCTGCACCCCTTCAATGACGTTGTACACAACGCCATATCTATTCTCTCCCCTTAAGAGGTTATATGCTTCTTACTTAGCGCATTAATTTACTAGCCTTAGCTAACATATATAACCATCTAAGATGGATGCACATATTATGTTATCATTTATTTCAATATAGTTACGGGTTACCTACTTAGTTAGAACGATTCTAAACCACAAGGTTTTGTCATCATGACAATTCCTTTTGTCTCAAAAGACTATTTAATTACTATAATTCTTATTTTAGATGTACCTTACATGTATTATTCTTTTATATTCTAGAGATTCCCCCTTTCTTAGTTATTTAACTCTTGGAATATTCCTACCAATCGAATTGATGCCATCGTAACAAGTTGGCCAGACTTGTTAGATTACTTCTTTTCTTTCGGTTGGATTATTCTTTTGGAGGTACTAGATTTATACATGGTCAACAATTATCCTAGTAATGATTCCTTCTTAGCGAGGTGATCAATCTCACCAAGTGGTTTCAATATGTTGGATGTCTGTTAACAATCGTGTATAATTATAGTTACTCCTATGCATTTCCTTCCCAATCCTTGACGCTTAGCTCAATATTGGGGCAATCCTTTCAGCGAGAATATCCGGAAATGCCTTCTAATCCCAATATGGATGTTACCGTCCATACATTTAACCTACTAGGCCCCATGGCCTTAGATCCTTGAGCTTGCTAGAAGTTTATCCACTCGTTGCCTGCTTGAAGGAGCAAGGTAACGTTCTTCCGAGTCGCTCGATACTTCAGTCTCCTTGATGGTCGCTCCTCTTTAATGTAGAGGTTGACTTTGTTCGTTAGAAGCCTCTCATTGTTGGTGTCTTTGATGGTGTAGTTGATAACGTGAAATCTTCCATGCCACTTTTTAAAAGCCTGAAGGTGGGGCCGTTGAAAAAGATCTTTCATCTTGAACTTTTTGTCTTGGCAGCTAAAGGACGACTCTGTATCCGATATTGTTTCTTCGACTCCATCGACGTCTCATACGTGAAGTCCTCTTGTCGTTATCGTGTTGCCCGAAGAGTGTTGAGGATGTTGATTGCTTCACCCCTGCAAATTGCCTGACATCTCTTCCTTTGATCTGTTACGCTATGGGAGGGAAGGAATAACAGGGGAACTATACATGTAAAACATATAGCTTACATAATTACAATTACTACTAGAGCTATTAGGTCCCCCTTGTGCCTCCCTTCGAGTTGCACACCTACTCCTTGGCGATGTCGTCGGTGTTCGTCCCAATGCAATGGTGTTGACGATCTGTATCCTCCTATTTGTACGTCAGCTCGTACTCCGGGGTAACTTGTTGATATACTTGGGCCCTCCGATGTTTGTCGGTTATGGCACAACACGCTTTGCATCACATTCTAACTAAAGGTGTGCTGGTCGTTGCTGCTTCGACATTTCGGTTTGCTTCCTGATCCTGTTCTCGGGCGGTAATTGTTCCCCCCTTCATGATACTTGAAGCGATTCCTTTGGCTGTACTCCTCTGGAGTTGTTCTCTTCTGCAGTTGTTCTTTGAATCATCCATCCTTGGGTTCACCAAGTTGCATGCAAGTCCACGTGCAAGTCATCGGCTCGCCTTGCCTAGTTGCTTCTCCATCTAGCTTCCAAACTTCCTTGTTTGATCCCCTCGATCACATGGCTTGGACGTTGTCACGTTCCACTACGCCATCTTCTTGTCTTGAGGTACCTTCCGGTGGCTTTGATTGTGCTCGTCAGTTTTGATCCTCCTGTTGCCTCTAGGGGGCTCGTGGAAGAAGTCGGTTGCTAGCACTTCTCCAGCTTTCAGTTCCTGACCTTTGTCCCTCTATGCATGTTGGTCTCTCTGGCAAGTAAAGCATCATGGCTCTCCTCCCTGCTGGCTATGTTGTCGGGGTGATGGATCCCTATATCTGCGCAGCTTGACCCTTGAGTTGAAGAAGTACTTGCCTTAGATATACTCTTGTCGTTGAATAGCCTGGCTATTATCTTGAACTCTCTTTTTGCCGAAGGTGCTTCAGTTGCTATCCTTGTCGTTAAGGTGTCGAATGCTTCTACCTTGGGCATTTGATGTGCCACATGTCGGAGATATGATTGGCTTCTTCTCTTCTAATTACTGGTAGGAGTACCTGACGAAGCCATGACCTAGTTGTTGAAGACATATCTCCTCGTCGCGGCGCCTTTCGTAAGTGCGTCACCCTGTGTTACCACAAGGTGGAATTATGGTCGTCGAGATGTTGCCTTCTTAGTTGGCTCGTTGATGTCGGGGCGTTCCTCCTTCTATTGTTGAGGCCACTCGTGTCATAAGTTCGTCAAGTGTTGCCGCTGCCGCAAGAGGTAGTGTTGCACCCTGACGATGTCCTGGTGCAGGCTGATGATCTTGACATGACCGGTGTTGTCTCTTGTTCTGGCATTGGGTGGACGAGCGGTCTTCTACTTGAGGGCACTTCCCGAAGTGTTTGGAGTCGAAGGTTTGCTTGGGCTCTGGTCGTTTCTCCCTCGTACTTGCTCTTCCATTTTGATCTTGGGCTATAGTTGTGCTTCCCTGCTTCCTCATTTGGTAATCGAAGTGAAGGAGCTTCCGGATCTAAGCGCTAAATCCGTAAAACATGACTCTAAATTCATGTTTCTCCACTATATCTGTGAACGCCCGAGATATACAATAGACATATACGCATTTACATTGGGATTTTAATTCATCCACTTTTTTAAAACAACTACGAAGATCTACTTAAATGTTTATACTCTTTTAGGGTTTCCCCTCCTCCTATCGCATTTGATCCTTCGGTTTTGCTGCATCTTCTTCGTTCTGGTTGACTCCGGGATTCCTTGAGATACTGCTACTATTGTTGAGCTTCATGTCTGATCCGAGCTCGTGACCCCAAGTTGCGAAGAGTGTTCGTCAATGTGATCCCTTGAAAAGGATGCTCCTCCTTAATGTGTATGTCCGTCGTAAGGAATGCGGTGACCGCTCAACGCCCCTATATGCAGTGTGTCGTTGCAAGGTTGCCGATGTGCGGTGCCATTGATCGGTTGAGTAGGATCACCTGGCTGTTGCAGTCAGGCGTTCTTGAATGTCTTCGAAGCTCTGAGATCGTGGTCGATAGGCAGGCATTATCATTCCTCTGTAAGTTGAATTTCTGAGTGCGACTCCTGTTGCTTGGGCTTTGCTTCATTCCGAGGTGCCTCTCCTGTGCCTGGAGTGTGGTCGTCTCCATTGCACCTATCATAGCTCCTTCTGGTCGCCTTTGCGTGATTTGTACCTGCTGGCTAGATCATCTCCTCCGTCCTTTGGGTCCTATCCATTCGAGTCTCGCACTCCTTGGCTGACATAGTAAGGTCGTCCTTCCTTTGGTTTCTAGGTGTTTCTGGGTCCAGAATTCTTGTTCAAGCGGAATATTCTCCTCCTTGATCTTGCCTCTAATGCTGATATAGGCCTTCAAGTTGGAGATGTTCCTTCCCTGATATGCGTCTCCTCCCCCTCATGGTCTCCTACCTTTTGGAACCGATGAAAGTTCTCCTGCTGGTGCAAGGGAGCTGGAAGCTCGTCCTGGTCATCCTTAGGTGCTTCGTGGTTGTCTAGCTTGGTTGCTCCTTTTGCTGACGTTTCATGACATTCGCTTGAGCTGCTGGGCTGCAAGGTCATGGTGATCTTCCCTCCGGTTTCTATACGCTCCTGTGTCGCCATGACTTCTCTCCTCGACGGAAGATTATGCCCTCTGGCCCTAACTCATGATGCTAACGCGGCATCGATGTCTAACGTCTTCCTGCACCTATAGTTTGCTGCCTTGCGTTCTTCCATTTGAAACTCATATGCGTCGAGTTGGTGAAGGCGTCGAGATCCTCTTTCTGATGTGAGCTCGTGGACCTGGTAGCCGGGAGGTTGCCATCTAGAAGATTCTTGATGCCGTTGGTTGCCAAATATTCTTCCCATTTGATGAATATTGATGGTAGGCCGGTGGTGTCTTGTTCTACTCGTTTGTCGGTTGAGGTGTTTGTCGTTGTGCTTCCCTCTCTTGGGTCTGCCTTTTCGGTCTCCTCTCCTTATCTGTCTGTACATCAGCTGGGACCTCGATGTCTTCAAGAAGTTGCGCCTCTAGCTCTTCTATGGCTCTGGCCCTGTACTTCGAAAGCAATGCTCGTATATTCTAGAGTCTAAGGGTCTACTTGAAGGGCTCTCCTACAACATTCTGGGCTCTATAAGCAAGCAAGATGGCTCGAGCAGCATTACTGGAGACATATCTATAATCTCCAAGTCTATGGACATTAGGACGTGTGGTATGGTATGACACGAGGATTGTTTTGCAAAACCTCCATGATGTTTGAGGCATACTCTAAGGTCCTAGCAAAGTTGGTTTGGGGGAGTCCAATCTCTACACATGGAGTGACTTGGGCAGCTCTAGACTCTAGCTCCTTTCTAGGTATCCTGGCAATAGGGAGTGTCAATGTGGCGGCTATATAAGTCAAACTCTATTAGAAGGACACAGAATTAGGTCAAGGTTTATGCCTCGGGCATGAGCAGAGGTGATGTACGAACAGTTGGACTTGGGTTGCTATGCTGAGATCTAGATGACTATAACAAAGGGGTGTTCTTGGGCACTTCTATCTAAGAGTAAGGCATCAGCTTTGAGCCGAGAGCAATACTTGCGAGGTACTAATGGGGTATTTACAAACAAACCACAGTTTGAAAAAACAATTCAAGGGTTTGAGCAATTTTAGTCATTTTGAGCTGGGGTTTGAAATTTCTAGCCTAATTTGAGGTCATAATTGGATTCTAGGCTGTCTAACGGTCCTATTGCAACAAATTTCAGGCGATTTGGAGCTCTGTAGCTCAAGTTATGGAGGTTCAAAGTTGTTGGAGGTCTCACACATTGCGCCCAGACCAATAATGAACTTTTCATTTTCGGTCCTGGCGCGACGTGTGAGACATTGGCTCTAAATGGGTTAAACTTGTCCGATTTGGGTGATATAAGGGTCTAATTCTGCTAGACTCATCGAGTTAGGCAGAATTGACCCCTTATTTGGTCGATTTGGAGTAGTTTTGGGCACTTTTGGGGCATGGTCTCACAGCATGGTCTCACACGTTGCGCCCAGACCAATAATGAACTTTTCATTTTCGGTCCTGGCGCGACGTGTGAGACATCCTCTCGAATTGGCCTAGGATGTCTGCTTTGACTAAAACAAAAGCTAAAACTTACTAACTCAACTTAATTAAGTAACTTTATACACTTATAATTTACTCTAAAACACTTTGTATTAAACAAAATTTTATCATTTACGAAATTAATAATGCTCAGCTTTGATGTAGCTGGCAAGCTGCATGTCCTCCTTCATTAGTGTTACTCTCTTGGCGTGTACTGTGCAGGCTGTTGAGTCTTCAAAATGTTGGACCAGCTTCTGCTCTGCTGCTTCTTGACCCTTGGCCTCCCGCTCTCGTTCTGCCCTCTCCTCTTCTTGTTTCCTTCGGCCTCCTTGGCCTCTGGCTGTTTCGCCTTGTCGAGGAGGTCGAGCGATCTGTTTGGTGCGCATCATGTCGATCGGAGTCTTGGTGTCTATCGAGATGCTGTCTCTATCTAGCTTAAGGGTCTTGGTTCTAAGTCTAAGGCTTAGCCATTAATATTACCTGACATTATTAAAGCTTAAATCTAATTAAGAATTATAATTCAAACACAAATGATGCCCGCCCTCAGTGGTTGGCACCGGGTTGGGGGTTCAACCCTGTGGGTGGGAGGTTCAATTCCCGCTACTGCGGGAATTCTTTTAAGATCTAATCTATGTTAATCTTGAAAAGACTAATCTTGAAAAAATCTATCTAAACTAGACTAATCTATGTTAATCTTGAAAAGCTAACCTTTTGGGCTCAATGTCTCACACGTTGCGCCCAGGCTGCAAATGAGATTTCCATTATCTGTCCTGGCGCGCCGTGTGAATGGGATTTCTATTATCTGTCCTGGCGCGACGTGTGAGACCATCTGTCCTGGCGCGCCGTGTGAATGAGATTTCCATTATCTGTCCTGGCGCGACGTGCGAGACCATCTGTCCTGGCGCGCCGTGTGAATGAGATTTCCATTATCTGTCCTGGCGCGACGTGCGAGACCATCCTATTTTTTGAAGGCTTGGCTCACTAATTTTAGTCTTTTTATGTTCTCATTCTACAAAAATGAGGAAAAAATTTCTTATTTTTCGAGGTTTGAGAATCCTATCAAGTTAGTACTACTGGGAGCATGGTCAGTGCTTTGCTCTCGGTCTCTAAGAACATTGCTCTGATACCACTGTGATGTCCCTACTGCAGTATCACGGTGAGTCGGTGCACTCACCGTGATACAAACAGAGTTCATCCCCATACCAGTACATGCCGATCTGTGGTCCTCCACATAACACCGCAACCGTAATCGGGTTCCAATTGGGGAAGAGTGAAGGGGTCATTTACCCCGCCTCCCTCGTGGCCTACCTAGTCTGCTAAGCGTAAACATACATGTCGAGATACAATAACATCACATATCCACCTCGAAGGGTGGTCCATCACATCTGCATAGACAAAGATCGACAATACATATGGGAAATCCTACCCAAGGCTCGAGTCAAAGGGATGACCGACGGCTTGGGTCTCCGTGAGTTCATTGCGCATGCAATTCATGGCAATGGATTTGGCTGGCATAAGAACATGGCTTAGGGTTGTCCACTCCATCCGCCCCTCCCCCGTGCACACTTTGCGAGTAGGTCGAAAAGTGTTGGGACCTGATCAGAGCCACGGGGTGCATAACCAAAGGGGCTATTCCCGGGTTGCATCTCCCCAGGTCCCGATGGGGCGGTAGGGATCACTCCCTCCGAGAGATCTACATGCCGACTCAAGGTGACTAGAGGGCCACTGCCCGTATTCGACTTGAACCCAATGGAGGGTGACGCATCACCCCACGGGTGTCGAGCCCATGCCTTGCCCACACGCAGTGGCAAACCATTAGGCCTAGTCCACAGTGATCCCCGGTAGCACTAACACACCATAGGGATCGTTCAAGAGTCAGAACACGAACCTCCTTATAAGCCAGTCTGGCCCCTTCATCCACAACCTGGTGGGGCTCTTGTACACAGGCCGAATCTATAGTGTGCTAGAGAGGCTATCCTAGGAGCATCTACTACCAAGCTTTAGGTCTCTACCCCCCTTCCCAATACAAGGAGTTCATAGAGATACATCATCCATGTACATCACAGAAGAACTAAAGAACTATATCTAATCTATATCATAGAGTTAGGTTCTTTAGTTAGAGTCTGATATCTAGAGATCTAGAGGGCTGCTATGGGCAATTTAATAGGCTAAACCTACTGATTCAATGACTAAAAGATGGTTTAGGCTATTAAATTGACGAAATACCTGATCCTTGAGTTCCTCCTCCTGACCTGAGTTCGACCATCCTGCTGAACTGCTCGAATCAAGGGAAACTAAGGTATAAGAGTCGACTATCCAGAACCAACAGGCCCACACACTGCAACAAGTTCTCCTTCACTTACCAGTAGGTTGATGTTCGTCAAGGTAGGAATATCTACATTATCATTCCAACTGAAGGCTCCATTTTCTATAGCAATTGCAAAATGATCTGTTTGCTTGTTTATATTTCTATTCGTACATCTAAAAAGCAGAATTTGATGTGACAATCTAAAAAACCCTCTAAACCCTTCCAAAAAAAAACCCTCTAAAAATTCGCACTCCGAACAAAAAGTTTATTAATCAGCAAGAATAAGTAGGAAATGAATATCTCTCATCTAGTTGTGCAAGCACAAGAGGGTGCTGTTGGAACACGAGGCAACACCGTGTGCTTACTCCATACTAGATAAGTAAAATGAGATAAGGCTCTCTTAAGAGTCTAACCACATTGAACCTGTAACGACGTCAAATCCAGTGTGACTACTGGAATCTCAGGAGAGTTTGAAGATGTAACTTGGGCCTTCGACAAGACAGTATTATCTTCAGCCAAATCAGCCCATTGAAGTGGAGCGAAGTGACCACATGCAACAGAAAGAGCAGAACCACGTATAGCAAGTGTTGAGGAGAGCTGAGATGCAGAGGTATTAGAACCCGTAGCTGACTTTCGGGGTTGATGAAGAGCAGGTGGATGTTTAGGTGGAGGGTGGGCACCACGATGATCAATGTCCATGTACTGCCCACAAGCTGCTTCAACTTGCTCTTGCGACCTTTGAATCTCTTCCAACCTTTGCCTCTGTTGATCCAGCACCAGAGGCGTGGGACTAGCAGCTGGAGTGGATGTAGAGGAAGTCACAGGGGGATGAGAGACATCCATTGAAGAAGGAGCAGAGCTAGGAGTAGGATTGGTAGCAGAGCCAACTGGAGGAGCCTGTTGGTAAGACTTACGATATTGAGCAAAGAGAGGGGTCTTAGGGAACATGAGAGCCAGCTCTGGACCATTTAACAATCGTAGCTTGAACGGAAAGAACATGGGCCCACTTTGAACAACAATTGTCTGAGGCAGATCACGATGAATAGAGCGTGCTAGACAAATCTTAGTAATGCCATTGTGTATAGCATGTTGCAAGTGAAGTCCAATCTCACTAGCAATAGCAGAAATGAACTCAGAATCCTGAAATTCTAACGGGAAATCTTCAATAGCAACCCAGAATGGGGCACGTAAGGCATCTGGCTTACCTGGAAAAGAGCCAGGAACATACTGTTAATACAATAAGAAATGTTTCCTCAGAGGATCAACACCTCGTTTTATGAGTTGAGCCACCGGCTCAAGAGACTCAAACATCAGGAGAAAACAACGTTGATCCTTGGTCATGAGCTTGATAGATTGATTCGCAAGAAGCCCTAATTTGTGTAGATGCCCAGATAACCAAGATCCCACGCGCTTCAGATCCAAACAGGGGCCAGTGAAGTAACATACACCAGATCATGCAATTAATTGCTCCAAATAATGAGGTGACTTTGATGACTGATCTGCACCACAGGGGCCCCAAAGCGCTCAAAGGTTGACCTGCACTCCTGAACCTCATAAAACATTTCATGGAGTCCTGCTTGGCCTGTAGCTGCTGAAGATAGGATGCAACTTCTTTCTTATTATTGTCCACCATGGTGGCAATGGCCTCTGAGACACGAAGTGAGGTGGCTGGAGATGACACACCTTTGTATAGCCACTCAGAGAAACAGACACCTGCAACCCTTGCCACTGTGTCATCAGAAGACCTCCAAGGTGTAGAGGTCGAGATATGCGGCGTGGTTGAAGAACAAGGTATCCCAGATTTGTTCGAGGGAAGCGGGGAAAACTCCTCCTGCCTCGAGGCATCTCCAACATGCGTTCGATGTTCCATTTGTCTAGAAGGGCCTCCTTCATGTGAGAAACTTCCAACATGGGTTGGAGGTGCCTTTGGGAGTACCAACTTTCCAGAAGAGCTTTTTAGGGTCATCTGTACCACACTGCCTCTAAAATCATGAGACATAGGGTCAGATGCTGGAATAGCACGCTGGGAAGAGGAGAGAGCAGAAGATGCTGCCTCAGTTGAATTAGGTACACATATGCTACTAGAAGAAACAGGAGCATGAGGCAAGGCCAGCGGATTGAGATGCACAGGACCCTGCCTCTCCTGCCCCTCAGATCCAACTAACACTGATGATACCAAACTCTTAGGAGAAGAAGGGACACCTTCATAAGCCAGTTTGTGGGCATCTCGAACACTAATCTTTGAAGAATCTAGAGCATGTTCCCCGCCACCATTGCCCTGTATTCCATTAGGATTACCAGAGGAGCGCTTGGAAGGACTACGAGTTGCTTTTGCCATCTCCACTAAAAGGGGGGCCAAGATTTTAAAGCTCTACAGTCCCCTACAAAAGAGTAACTTCTGAAAAATTTAAGCACCATTGAAAGTAGCACTCCACGAGCTGTCCAAGGAGCCCAAGCATTAAAAAAAGTTTTAATGGCAGTGAGGAAGGGTAATAATATGTTTTAAGGGTTGTGATTAAGAGGTGCTTTGAAAGGGTGAGATTAAGGGGTGTTATTGAAGGGTGGAGATGAAAAGATAAGAACTATAAATCTGTTTGAGGAGCACGAGCTCCTCCTCTCTTCCTTGCTCCAAGCTCTCTTGGGGGTGGCGACCTTCTCCTTGGATTGGAACTAAGGACCCTTTATGGTTCAGAGACATGGACGGATCCCATTTTACTTGATGTTTTGTATATTATGAAGAATATTTTTGGGCCCAGATTTGTTCTTGAATCTCTTGCTTCTTCAATAATCCATTCTGTTTTGACTCAATGCCTTTGTAGCAGCCAGCAGAATGATCGTGAATTTGCTTCTTGAGGCCAAATGATGGGGGTGTGGGAAAACCCGCCATCAGTTTATTACTTGAATAACATGAACATAAATTTCTACCATCAAAGCATTTTTATAGTGACATTTTTCGTGCTTCAAATTCCAATTTTAGAGTTTTCCATCACTTACAATAAGTTTATGCACATATGTGCCTTAAAATCTATTGAAAAACCATTGCACGATCGAGTTCCAAAAAGTGACATTCTGTTGCATAGAGTTAAGATTGTTTTCAACCAAATCATTGCAAAAAAATATTTTCAATGATCCAAATAACTATTTGGCCATTTATCCTTAACAACATCATCCTTTTGCATCTATGTGGTTTTGAATTTCTCAAAATATTTTCTGCCAATTCGAGCTCTTTCTGTCTGCAACAACTGGCTTTCATTGACCATTTTTTTGACCTGAGCTCGAGCTTGAATATCTCACAAAATAATACAACTCTGACTTGAGAAAGAATGTCACCAACACTTTACATCAACTTTTCACTATCTATCACAAAAAATAACCCTAAAAATGCAAAATCCCTAGGAGTGACATCAATATATTCACTGACACCATTTTACAGAAGTAGAAAAGGTATGAAATTTTGATCTATTGAGTTTTCTTTTGGAATTTTGCTATACAACAGACTGACCACCTTAAGTGACCTGGAGGTCTTAACCCAAGCTTTGATCTAGTCCCAAGTTTGATTCTTGTATTTGACTCTAAAAGCCAAGTTGATGGTGAACACATATGGATGGTGTCCAATGGCCATTTTTTATGAAATTTTGAGGCACTGTTTAAAATTCTGTATGTCTCTTAAACAAATAAACGATTTTTTTTTTTTTTGAAGTAAAAATTCACAAGATGATGACGAAAATGAAAATAAACGTAGATAGTGACAATAGTGATGCGATCGAGTAAATACCTCATGTCACATCTTGTTTAAATTTATTTTCTTTGAATAATCCACAATCCAAGAAGAGAGAAGTCAGTGTTAAGGAACATATTATTTCCTTCTATCCTCTCTTGGCAGCGTTCAAATATTAGTATACAACGCCTCACCTCTAAACAAAAATGCATCTTCCCTTCTCACTTTTTCTTGTTTTGAACATGAAGAAGAACATTGACCTTATAGATCTTAGATGCTTTGCAAATATATGGACAGTCTTCTGACATGGAGTAACGGGAAGTAGGGTACAAACAGCTACGAACTTTGGAAGGAATGTATGTTTACAAGTGAGGGAAGGAAGGAAGGAAGGAGGGGACAAAGCCCAAAGGAATAGTGTTAAAGATACCAAAAATATCTCCTAGACTCAATGCCAATGTTCTAATGTTGGCAAATCATCTGAAAGAGGCACTGGAAGAATGATCCAATCGGGCGTTATAAATAACTTCAAGAATATCGCAAACCTTGATTCTGGTCAGAGGACTCATATCCCGTCTAAGAAGAGCAATCAATTTTCCGAACAGCCCAAGACCGCCAAACTTGTCGCGGAGGCCTTCCCGAGGAGTGTGTTTGCAAATTGCCCACAAAATGCCCACTGCATAACCGGTGGCAGTGTCCGAGACTCTCATAATCTTCTTCACAATAACCGGAATGGCAAGGGCATGCTCCCGCACTGCTATTCTTGCTTCATTGCAGCCGCATAGAAGCTCTAGCATCGCCAGGATATGTTCTGCAACACCCCCTTCTGCACTGCTCACTATTTCCACCAGCGCTGCAAGACACCCCGCTCTTGTCGCCTTTATTCTGTTGGTAGTTGGAAGACATATCCGAAGCAGAGCCATGATCGCTGAATTCACCGCCATTTGATTCTCGCCTTCCCTCAGCAGCATAGTCAAACCTTCAAAAATTCCTTCCACATACCCAATTGCAATTTGGAAGCTTTTGTCCGTCGCTAATATCTCTATCAAAATGGCTGCATTGATTTTACCCTGCAATGAACTATTTCTAAGGACCCAACACACAGACTTGAGTGCGTATGATCCAAAAATCTCTATTCTCGCAGCTTCATCTAGTGGAAGAAGAACAAGTATACCAATGGCCTCTTCGCAAGCTTCCAGATCTTTAACTTGGGGCCTCAATTCCTCTAACTGTGGAGCAGAAAGGGCAAATGCAAGAACTGGCACGGCACCCATTTGGAGTATAAATCGGCTGTTGAGAGTGCTTGCTCTAGCAATGGCTCTCAGTCTCTTGAGTGCCGGAAGCCTACACTTTCTCCCCTTTCTAATTTCTTCAAGCAGACTCTCAATTTCGTGCTTATCGGGCGGAAGTCTGACGGGGGGAGGAGGAATAATCGACGAAGTAAAAGCCGGATTAAGGGCTGTAAATTCAGCAATGGAGCTCTTCAACTCCTGATTCGAAGTGAGAGTGCGGTCTTGAAGGGCGGTCATAGTAGCAGGGCAAGTATCGTGCCCCATTTCGAACCATTTCTCGATACTAGTTCGATCGTAAGTAATCCCTGACCTTAATGTAACCGGATCCCGCATCAGTTCTAGCGATATTGGACAGATCATGTTTGCGGGCACTACTGCTCGAGTCGTTCTGAAATTCATCTTCAGCTTTTCATTCTCCTCAAATCCATACAAAGAATAGCTGCGCGCTTCTTACCTGATAAGCTCAACAACTGCACCACGAGGCGAGCTAAGTAGAAAGCCAAGGGCTCGGATATGCCGGAATTTAGGGGTTAGGTTCCATCCGGTCCGTTCGATGAGCGACTCGTGGACAAGGGAGGTCTGGAAAACCTCATGACGACACGTATTTAAATGTTCAACTTCTAAGCATTTTCAATAACGCGATCTTTTCTGTGTCATCGCCATGTAACCCCCTTGCCGGACCCATTAGCATTATGGGTTGCCCTTTCCTTTCCATCTTCCTCAATGAACACGGTGAGGCCGTTTGTCCGACTCTCTCTCACCATAATAGATTAATGCCATGTAATTATAGATTCCCCCTTCCTTCCCATCTTCACATGGACATGGTCGGTTTTAAATCCCTAAAGGCAATCTACTTGCCTTCCCTGGCATTGAAATAGGGCAATGCGCGAAGCGCGGAGCCCTACAGACATGCCAGGGAAGGCAAGTAGATTGTCTTTCTTGTTACGTGGAAACACTTAGGAATCATTCTGCACCTAGTAAAAACCTTCAGAATGTAAGGTAAGTTCTTAGAATGCAGGGTAAAAAGACCGGAATGTGAGGTAAATCCAGAGAATGCATGTAGAAATGTCACAACGACCCACCGTAGTAGCTCCGTCGTTCAGCCAAAAAGTTTAATAACATTCTTGTTTTGAAACGCTGCCACGTGGCACGCTTCTACTGGCAGATGCGGCTGAATGATTCCTAAGTGTTTTTTACGATACTGGAGAACATGGGATGCTTAATTTGAATTTGGGGCATTTAGAGTCAACAACTTTCACTCAATATTTATTTTCTCGTTGTTGTTTATACATAAAAATTCCTAAGCTCAATACAGAGATGATAATTTAAGTAGCTATCACGACACCACATGACATGACATGACACGACACAAAAGCCATGATACAAGAATTCTAGCAATTAGATGTTGCCATGTATCTATCAACAAATGGCAACAAAAGCATTTAATGCGTTAATACTGTATCACCATGTGTTACATGCTCAAGGGTCCTGTAATTCTTTCAAGACACTCTACCACTTCTTAAATTCCACTCGAACAAACGCCCAACCCCAAAATTTTAGTATTAATATGTCATACGACATCAAATTTTCATTTGCTAAATAATGTCCTTGATGATAGACTTACCATAAAATTGTTACCATGCATTCTAACCATTGAATCCATGAATTGATTTTTTATACAACTCTGCAGAAGAACTACATGATCCAAATTCATCTTCTCCATAAAGATGATTTCGCTCCCCTCTCCTTTCCTCCCAGTTTGGTTGGAACCCCTTCTCTAGCAAGATAAATAAAAATCCGTCAAGCATAATAATAAGCACTATAGCTATTTGATTAATCATCCTGGTCGAGCAACATGGTGGTAAGAAGTTCTAAAAATTGAGGCAATATCTAGCATTATAACAGGGGGTTTTTTTTTCTGTTTTTGTACTGTTTTCTCTAAGGTTTTCATATGATTTGGTGGCTGTATTCATCCAGGTGTACTAAATAGTATTTCTAGAGTGCACCCTTTTGTTAGCCGTTGATTTTAGAAAAGGGGTCAAATCCTGTGGTCCATTATTTTTAGGTTTTCTTTTAGGGTTGTGTGGATTAGGGCCATAAACTAGGTCTTAATAGTTTCTAGGGCCTTTTTTGGCGTGCTCGTCTCTATCTCTATGAATGGAGGCAACCGAGATCTGTTCGACCGCACCCCCTGTCCTTTTCCCCATCCCATTCCGTCGGACCCATTGTCTATTTTCTACCGATTTGCAGGAAAACATCGTGGGTTTTCGAATTTGTGCCTCCCTTGTCGGGATTTTGGTTTAGGGATCTAGTTTTTGAGTACCCATAACTTCATTTTGGGGAAAAATAGCAATTGATTGATGCCGGAGGAAGCATGGAACCTGCTTACATTTATCTGTTTACCTTTGGTACCTACAAACTGGAAGCTAATGTTTCAGAACTCCGCATGCAGTCTTTTGATGTTTCATTGGAATTTTTTGTTCCTTATGTATCTTGTCACGTTCTTTTATTCTCGTTTGGCTTGCATTGTAGGTTTATTTTGTGCTCGATGGACTCCAACAAGAAATCGCTAAATAATCATGTGCCGAACTTCTAGATCCCGAAACATGAGAAAAGTGGGGTTGAAGTGGGTGCTTGCTATTACGTTTGAAAGCTAATAGAATTTATGAAAGATTTTAAAGCTGGCACTAGCTTTCAAGGAGCAAAAATGTGGAGGAACAAGACAAGCATCCCTAACACTATATTATTGGATCATTTGGAAAAGGTGGCTTCTTCACATGTCCTAAAACCGCTAGCATTGGGGCAACTTAATTATGGCACAAAGACAATCTTTCAATTCGGACCTTGCTACTATTCTTCTTGGTCTTTGGAGCTCTTATCAAGTTAGTTATTTCGGTAAGCAAGTGGTGAAAACCATGGACCGGTTCCTTGAAGAGTCCCTTCATCCCCGCAGGCAAGTCGCGATCTGTTATTATTCCAGATTTCTTGCAAGAAAGTGACAGTCCGTTTACGCCACCAATGGTCGTAATGGCAATCGACATGCCACTAAAGTTCAAGACATATCGTCGCGGCGTCTCGACATCCGCCAATGCCATATCCCATGTAAATCTTTGCCTTTCTTGTTCGGATGACATCAGGCTTGTATAGATGGTTACCAACACAAAGTTAAGGTGATTAAATCATCAAGGCTTGCCTTTGGCGCCTCTCGCAGGCAAAGATGCAATTCGTGTAAACAAAGTGGAGAAATTTCTAAAGGGAAAGATAATCACAGCCAGCACAATTCTAGACTCCCTCAATATATTAAAAACTGATGTGGCATTTGAAGGGATAAAATTGGCTGACTACAAATGTAGCACAACAGCTGGGTTTCTATTCAGGTTTATGAGTTTGATGTCAGGAAAGCAGGAGCTACCCAGTGGTTCTGGTTCATCCACTCCCAAGGACTTTTCAGAGATTCAGGCATCAGGCAAGTCCCTAAAATTATTGTTGTTTATACTTTTAGATCCTTAGGATGCCCGGAACACATGATCTTCAAGTAGAAGCGCTGGGTCAGCTTCTGAGCTGCAACTTTGTGTTCTCTTGTTAACCAGCTTTCTTCTTCTCTGTACATATTCAGGTGGATTGGCATGTTTGTACTTTTTCTATTATTATGTGCTGGCCTACTTTACGTTATTCCTTTCATTGAATGTATTAACAGGAGTATATGTTGGGAAGCCATAGAAAACGTGGCAATATTATAGTGAATGCAATCATGCCAGTCGATAATGAGATTTTAGGCACTTTTGATGTATAACCGTCTGCTTCCTTGGAATTTAGCCAATGGCTTGATTGATCGGCAATTTGGCATCACAGAAATAGAATGTCTCATGTGTAAGACTTATTCATTATTAGTTCTATTATCACATACTACCTCATGTATTAATATTGGTATTGGTATAATATTATATGTCTAATTCTATGCAATGTTTTTGTTTCCATAATTTGAGCACCTCTAGTTTGTTAGATTTGTGAGGCTATGATATACCATCCATCATTACAGTATTAGGTAATGTTTATATCTACACCCCTACACCATCCTTAAGGCCCCGAAGGGGCCAAAATTTTTTTTACTTAACACAAACCATTAACATTATTAACACAAACCATTGCATTTGACACATTTAAATAAAAATCCCCCTTAAACCCCCTTTGGTTTGGGTGCATATTCACACGGGGGGTTACGTAGGGCAGCAAGAGCCCCAAAAAATTTACAATATATGTACAAAATTAACACCATTAAGTACATTCTCTCAAACCTTATAGTATTTTGCAAACTTTAATATACGGTATACAAAAACTTGTACATGCATACCCCACAAACGAGGATCGCTATGTACGGTCCAGATCTTGGAATAAATGGCAAATATGCCCATCCGACAGCTCTCGTTGCCCGGAGTAACACCCCGTGTGAATATGCACCCAAACCAAAGGGGGTTTAAGGGGGATTTTTATTTAAATGTGTCAAATGCAATGGTTTGTAGCAAAATAACATGGGGTTCCAGGGGGATTTGATATGGATGTAAAAATAACAATTCCTGAAACCATAGAGTATATATTTCTAAAACAATTGAATAGGTTGTTATATAAAAAAAATTTCCATGCGCCACAACATAGCAACTGCGAACGACCTGTTGAGCGACCTGTTAAGCGGAATCATATTGCATCTTTCCATTCCGGAGGTGAAACCAGTGAGCCAGTTGCCATGTTGAAGGGCAGTCATAGTAGCAGGGCAAGTATCGTGCCCCATTTCAAACCATTTCTCGATACTAGTTTGATCGTAAGTAATCCCTGACCTTAATGTAACCGGACCTCATGTTTGCGGCCACTACTGCTCGAGTTGTTCTGAAATTCATCTTTTCCTTTTCATTTTCCTCAAATCCATACAAAGAATAGTTGCGCGCTTCTAACCTGATAAGCTCAAAAATTGCACTACGAGACGAGCTAAGTAGAAAGCCAAGGGAGGTCTAGAAAACCTCATAACGACACGTATCTAAATGTTCAACTTCTAGGTATTTTCAACAACGCGATCTTTTCTGTGTCATCGCCATGTAAAACCCTGCCAGACCCATTAGCATTACGGCTTGCCCTTTCCTTTCCATCTTCTTCAATGAACATGGTGAGGTCGTTTGTCTGACTCTCTCTCACCATAGGTCTAATAGATAAATGCCATGTAATTATAGATTTCAGCCTTCCTTAACGCTCTGGTCCTCGGTTTTACAGGCTGAGATCTAATCTCAGTTGTTGATCAAAATGCTATTATCAGTTAGTAACATCTGAGTGGCCCAGATTTTATACTCTGTTTCTCGGAACTTCCTGTAATATCCTAGAGTGTTAGCATGCAATTCTTATAAAATCCTAGAATAATATGAGAATACGATTTCTTGTTGTTGTCTGACAGAAAAAACATTGCCAGAACATGCTTTGCAGAACCAAAGAAGCAGAGAAATCCTGGTTTAGAAGGTTAGGGCCAGATCTCATGACCCATAAGAATGGCTGCTTGGAAGCTTCACGCAGATTAGTTGCGGCAGGGCCTGTACCAAACCATGAGGCTCCTCCATTCCGACAGATTAGTTGCGGCAGCTCCTCCATTCCGGCGATGGTGCAGCCCCTACTTCTGTTGCATATGGCTACCAATGCCTTACTCCAAACACGTAGCATAAGCCGGTTTCCAACGTGGAAGTCTCTCAATAATTGCTTACAGATATGCAGGCCCTAGTCGAAGAAGTTCGAGGGCATTTGTTCGCTGCCAGAGCCCGACGAAAGAGCCTTGCCGATTGGCATCGAACACCACGGGATTTTAAGCTGGTGAGTTCGTATGGCTAAAGATCAAGGTGAAGCAAGCCAAACTCAAAATTGGCAATTGTAAGAAACTTGCACCTAGATGGACGGGACCTTTTGAGATAACCAAAAGAATAGGTTCTCAGGCCTACCGGTTGAATCTACCCGCGCATTTGAAGGTCCATAAAAGCTTCCATGTGAGCCTTTTCAAGAAGCATAACCCCGATCCAGAAGAGATTCTTGACATGCCGACACTTCTAGAGATGGCGGAAGATCAATTAGAGATTGTGCATGAAGCTCTCCTTGATCGTGCATATAACCAAACCCGCAGAACTCAAATCTTGCAGTATTTGGTTAAGTGGAAGCGCTTACCGACAGAGGATGCAACCTGGGTTTCTTAAAGCGGACTTGGACAAGACTTACCCAGACTTTATGCGAGAATGCCAGGGCCGAACCATTCAGGATGTGATTAACTCCAACCCTAATGGTAAGCATTGTGTTATGGGTACAACAGAGGTCATATGAGAGTTGATCCGATGGGGATCATTTCAGGGGTTGGGTCACATGCATCCTAGATGGAGAATTGGGCATATAGGCATTCATGATAAGATATGCATCCATCTACGGCTATAATAGGAATATGGCTATTCCTTAAGCCGAGACGACATGCAAGCCTTAGGCATGATAGGATTTCCTTCATTCAATTTCTTCTTCCTTAAGGGGTGGTCCCTTCAACCACACTACTTAAATTATTTTATATAAGTACTGATGTACTGTAACTCTGCAGGCCAGTAGCTCGTACTGACGTACTGCAGAAGATCCTAGGTCTCAGTCTGGGGCCATTTAATAGTTATTTTGTATGTGTGCTCCTATTTAAATTTGTTGGCATGGTATCTCTTCTCTAATGTTAAGGGACTTTGGTCGTAGAACAACTTTATCTAATTCTGTATTATTTCAGCAAATAAAGTTATCTTTTATAACTTAATTGTTTTTCTTTCTAGCTAGACTAACCTCAATGCTGAGAACAATATTATTCCAAGGGGGGGAGAATGTGACGTTCCATGTAATTATACGATATATGTATACATACTATGACACATCACTAGGGCATAAATTAGACCCTTATGGATCGATAGGGGCTAACTTGGGCTAACTTAAAAAGGGTTTTTATTAGCTATACTAAAATATTAGTAAGTAAATAACTTGATTAAGCTAATTAGGTTATTAATTAATAAAAGTCAGCCAACTAGGCATTGCCACCTAGCCCAAATCAATTGGCCAGGAGGAACTTGCCAAGTTTGGAGGGCAAATTGGGGCCCTACCCCCAATTCTACCCCAAATCGATTTGCAAAGAGTTGGAGGAAGGAGAAGCTACCAGCTGCTGTGACTAGATTTGAAGAATGGAAGCCTTTCATGAAAATGGCTCTCGCCAAGAGACTGGTTAGTCTCTAGATAGTCTGTGCTTCAGCTAACACTTCTCTGATTAGATGGAATGGTTAATTTCTCTTTTATGAGTTACTAAGTTGATGATGGATACTTTAACTGTGATTGTGTTCTCTCTTTCTGTTTCTTCTGTATCTCTGGGGTTAAGGGAGGGTAGAGACCTAAAAGCTTCCTAGAAGTAGAGATGTCTCTAGCTAGAACCCGTAAGACCACTTGTGCACAAGAGGCCACCTGGTTGGGGATGCTATGACTGATTCAACACTAGATAATGGGTATGATGGTGAATCGGGGGTGGGGTCTTGCCTATGTTGGCTACAGGATTCCTTCCTATAGTGTGGCAGGCTTATAATCGGTCACTGAAAGGGCCGGGTATGGGTCCGACACTCCCTGGATCGCAGGCGACGTGTCTACATAGACGTCCTGGACTTGAACGTGCGCGGTGAGCCGGCCTTTAGATTTAGGGGAGTAGGTCGGGTACGGATGCGGGTCATAGCTATTTGATTAATCACCCTGGTCGAGCAACATGGTGGTAAGAAGTTCTAAAAATTGAGGCATAACTCCTTTGACACTCTTGGAGCTTATGTCTCCTAGTATGAATATGCACCCACCTTCAGATGGAATTTAATTGAAAATATAAGGAAGGGTAAATGGTTTATCTTGTGAGGAAAAAAAAACTTTGGCCCCTTGGAGCCGTGGAGAAGTTGAGCATGTTATTAAGAAATTTTTTATTTCTCATCCATTCTATTCTTTGTAAGCAAACAATAAAGTTCACAAACTAAGCTTGACATCAAACTAAACACTCGGTGTATTACCTTAAGTCCAAGGATGGGGGATCCGAAGTCCATAAGTGACTGGAGACCTATTACTTTGTTGTCAACCTTCTACAAAATTATAGCAAAAGGATATGCTAAAAAAATAAAGCCTACATTAATAGAATAGAATAGAATAGTTTTTTTAACGTCCACGGAGACCAATAGGTCATGGAACGTATATCTAAAGTCCAGTCGGGATTTATTCCAAGCATAACTATTCTCGGTAATATTGTTGTTGCTTTTGAGGGCATACATTGGGCAGGAAAGACACGTCAAAAGGTGCTCTATCCAAAGCTTGACTTTAGAAAGGCATAGTGTGAATTGGTCCTTTTTGGAAAAAAAAATTGCTTGCTTCTAGCTGTGGACGGGAATTTAGCAGAATTATTGCAAAATTGTTGAAATTGTCGCGTGCATCTGTGTTAGTTTTTAAAGAGACTTCACCTATTTTTGACGTAAGCATGGGTATTAGGCAAGGATGTCCTTTGGCGCTTTTTCTTTTTGATATTATTGCAGAAGGTCTATCTGAAGTGCTACTGGCAGTAATGGAAGATATGGTTATAAAAGGGCTATAGATGACAGATCTGAGATGGCTCGCAACAAGTTTGTAACCAATATGTGGATGATGCTTCCTTATTTTTAGAAGCCTCAAAAGATAATCTCTCGAATGCAAAGCATCCATTAATCTCGTTCTCTATAGCATCATGTTGTTTTCTCAATTGGAGAAAATGTGCAGCCATTTGGCCATTAGACGGCAGACTCTTTCGGCTCATGTTACCACTTTTTCGTGGACTGCAGTGCCCTTTGGGTCTTCTTCAAAATTATTGGGTGTTCCAATCAGGGTGTGCACCTCATCCTCGAATATATGGCATGACATCTTGCTTAGTTTAAACAAACATTTGAGGTGGTAGAAGGTTTGTAAGCTCTCCATGGTGGAAAGGATTGTCGTAGCTAAGTCAGTTAGCGATACTCACATTTATGTTGCATTAGTGTTATTGGCTCTTGGATCAAAGCTAGCAGTGTTATAAAATATGGTACAAAATTTTGTCTAGAGTGGAAATGAGAAAGGGGCAAATGTCAAGTAGCTTGGAAGACATGTCTGAGATCCAAATTACATGGGGGACTAGGAATGCTTGACTTTAAGTTGCACAGTAAGATCTCAGTTTGCAAGTTCACGTGAGGAATTCTTCAGTAGGACTCAAAGTTTCAGGGCCTAGAGCTTCTAAAACAATCACTAATTCATTATATGCAGTGCGAAAAACCTTTTCCATAAAGCAAATCTGCCCTGGACCCTCTTTTATAAATTGAGACCTGTTGAAGGTGTTCCTGGCAAAACCTTCAACCTCAATGGTTTAGAAACTCCAGGTTGCTTAAGGCAACCACTCTATGTGAGAAAGTTCTAAGGCAAAAGCTCAAACACAAATTTTTAATCACTTTCCCAAATCAGAAAAAAGATTGTCTTAGAAAAGATGATGCCATATGCAAACAAACATGAATTTGGTCATGATTTCAAATGCTAGAGCTGCTTAAGATCCTGAGGAATGCTGGGCAAAAAGTCAGATGTCCTATGACTAGTACAAATCACTTAAATATGCATTTCTGACTGGGTCAAAAGTTGGTTAATATCCCTGACAGAGAGTGATTTTCTACAAATCCAAAAAGGTAGATTCTTTTTGTGTTTTGATGCTTGGATCTCCCTTCAATATGCTTGCACACAATGGTCAAATACTCATTTTGCATTAATAGGTGTAAAATATCTTGAAATCTGGGATTTAGGCCTGATAGACTGTCACAAACTGTAAACAGCAAGCAAAGTTTTGTCAAATTGATCTTTTGTGGGCTCTTTTATATTGTTTGGAATAAATCCTGAAGCTACTTATACCTTGCAAGTGAGGAGCAACCACTTAACAAGTGAGAGATGCAATCAAGAACTAGAATATGCCACGGTTCTATTGCTCGCAATAGAACCGTTCTATTGCTCGCAATAGAACCGACATCCCTTGAATGGGGACGTCTCTTTCGCACTCCCTATTTATTCAGCCTCTTTTCATTTTTTTCGTCATCGGCGTTCTCTTGAGCTAGTTTTCTCCTTCTTCTCTATCCTACCAGTTTTTGGAGCTGGATTCTCTGTTCTATGCCTACTAGCTCTACCTTACGAGTTTTTAGAGCTCGATTCTCTATTCTATTCCTTTAGCTCTACAAGATCTGATATGCTTGTCATGAGAATCGTCTGGGGATCTGTTTGAAATATAACATGCAAGGAATAAAGTGACGCAGCAAGACAAAAAGAAATTGTTCACTTATGTAGGGAGTTTGGGATGAGCATAAACCCAAAGAAGTTCATCTTTCTATGCTCAAAAGGACAATTTGAACATGAGGTCTCAACTCAAGGCATTAAAATAGTAGAAGACAAGCTTGAGGTAGTAAAAAAGCTAGTACTGCCTAAAACACTCAATCAAGTTAAAAGTTTTATGGAAATGATGAGCTTTTTAAGAATGTATTTTCCTTTTCCCACATTCTGTGACCTATAGTTAAGTTGACCAAGGTAGTAGATTCAACAAACATGAGAGCAAGTCTGTAGATGTGGAGTGGGCTAAAGAGTGCCAAAAAGCCTTTGATGATCTTATCACTGCCATATGTCAATCTAAAGTGTTAAAGCCATTGGACCATGAGCTACCAATCCAAGCATAAACAAATGTGACTAAACGTGTTGTAGGTTTAGCATTAATGCAGGGCCAAAATGTTATCTCATAGCAAGATTGCAACCAGCAGCTCTTAACTGCATTGACTTTACCAAGGCCTTTTTAGATGTGGGGATTGGACTTTATAGGCCCAATCAATCCACACTCACAAGACCAGCATGAATATATCATAGTGGCTACAGATTACTTTTCAGAATAAGCAGCAGCCATGCCATCAAGACAAGCAAATGCCTTTACAATATCTAGGTTCATACATGAAAGATTTGCTCAAGGCTTGGCATCCCCTTCAAATTGGTGAGAAACAGAGGTACTCAATTTCTAAGTGAAGTAATTGCTAATTTATTGAGGATTTTAAAGGTGAAGCATGTGAAATCTCTGCCTATTACTGTCAAGGGAATGGACAAGCAGAATCGATTAACAAGGTGCTTAAGAACATATTGCAGAAAATAGTAGATGTCTATAAGAAGGATTGGCATCTCAGATTGCATGATGCATTGTGGGCATACAGAATCACAAGCAAATTTGCTACAAAACATAGTCCTTTCAGCCTTGTGTATGGAGTAGAGGCAATGATTCCAATTGAGTTAGAATTGCCCTCATTGAGGTTGGACTTGAAGTTAGATATGTGTGTGGAGGAAGCATACAAAGATAGATGCGAGAAGTTATTGCAATTGGAGGAGCACAGACTTGAAATAGAGAATGCAGTGCTTACCAAAAAAGCAAAAAGACATGGTAGCATAAGGGGCATTACAAGATGGAGCATTGGTTATAATCCTGTCTTTGCATTTTATGTTGCTCTGGTTTTTAGTTGGTGAATAAAGCTTGTCGTCCTTCAAAAAAAAAAAAAAATGAAATGGAACAAAGTAAGAGAGAATTACAGCTGCAAAGTTTGAAAAACTCTGGGAGGGGCCCTACAAAGTGATTTCACAAGTTGGAAAGAGATGTTAATACAAGTCAAGAGCTGGTCAATTTCCTATCAACATCATGCATCTAGAGAGGTATTGGGCCCAACATATAAATCTAAGCGTTGAGATTTCATACAAGTTCATCAATCATGCATTCCCATGGCATCTGCTCAGTTATAGGCCTCTCATCCATGGATACCATGTATTCTAATATGATCAAAACTCCATTAAAAGACTGCAATCCATATTATCATAATGCACGTCTTAGGTTTTAAACTCTATACAGGATTCTATTCTTTTGCAGGTCCACCTAATACATTCACTCATATCATCAGACTCATTATTGGCTTGCCTTTCGTCATATCTTGTTTCTTTTAGTGCAGATTCCAAATTATAAGTTGATGTCATGAACACCACACAATAACTTAACATTTCTAACTGATGTTACATAACTGTTGTCATGCAGATCCCATCATTCTAGTTCGTTCATCCTCCTCTTCCAATCAAAACATAAGTCTACTCTCCATTAAGATCTTGTTCTGCACAATTCATGCCGAAGATCCAAATTACCATCATAATCCCATCAAAACAGGCAGCAAAGCTTGAGAAAGATCTCTTCATGAGTTAGTTGTACAAATCATGCATATCATCTCCAATACACACACACATACACATTGTCATCATTACACACATACACTTTCACACTTCGCACTCTTCTCATCTTCATCACTCTGACATTCATATGATTCCCATCTTCTTCACATTCATCCTCCATACATCATTCATGTGTTCACACACAACGCATATCATCATACACCGACTACATCACTATTCAATCACATCCATGACTTTCATACTCCACACTTCAATCCACGCATCATATACATTAGTTCCCCCACTCAAAAGAGCCAAGAAGGACTGAGGGGACCAGCCAACACCCTCACTTTGTTTGGCATGATGTTTCCATGCTATGGCACATGGCATGTACATTACTAAAAGTATAGTTGATGAACTCTCATGTTCTAGGAAGTCATTAAGACTCAAGGAAAGACATTGGCACAAGAATCCAAGCATGGTGAAACATGACGGCTAAAGTTGCATGTACTAGAGATTTGGAAGACTCCCATGATGAAGTTTGAAAAACCTCTACACAGGTAGTTTCGTATGTTTGCTACTTTTATTGAGTTCTTTTATTTTGGTCACATCTTGGAGCTTACCCACATCATGAGGACCTTCATTTCATTTTTATCAACATTCACACTCTCCTTGTTATATCTTTTCATCCATTGCATTCCCATTCCATGCTAAAATTCGAATGCATTCCTTTCTGCAACATTTTTTCATCACGCATATAGGTAGATTATAGCTTTGTGTTATTTTTCGCTTTCACTACTCTGCTCAAACACAGATGCAATGTCTTAGATAATTTTTATTTTTCTACTTTTTGAAGTTGATACTGCAAAAGTCGTAATTCTTCTAATCTTTGAAGTGATACCACAAAATGTCTTTAGATAACTTTTAGTTCTTCTAATTATTCAAGTTGATACTAGAAAGCAGAAGCATAGAGGAAAAAAAGGTGCTGCGCACGGAGGGTTGCCCTCCATGGCCGGAGGGTGAGGTGGCTTAAATCATAGTTCAAAGTCATGTTTTGACAATCAATTCAAGTTGCTACTTCTAGACAATAGAATACGATATCATGACTTTATGGAAATTGGCCTGAAGAAATCTTTGGTGCTCGACATGGAACAAGTATTGCAGGAGCATAAGGACAAGTCTAATAGAGCAGAGAATGGAAATACATGTCTTGTCAGCAAAGAAATGAGGGAACTCCTTGAATATCTCTTTTTATTTTTATTCATAGAACCGTTTGTTCATTTACAGTTCAAATTGCAAACACATTTTCTATTTTAGCATATTAAATATGAGATTGAAAACAAGAGGTTTCTATGTGATGCCATTTTGTCTCAAACTTTATCATGTTATATTACATACAACTCATTAATAATAACGTGCTCTTAATGTATAATCATATAGAAGGCCCACTGAAGGTGGGCGTTTTTCTATTATATTATTTGACAAGGAGTTTGAGCTGAATCGGTTTTCTTTCATGCAAGTTCTCCAACTTAACACTGCGCACCGTTACTAGTAAAGCTCCTAATTTCTTAACACTGCGCACCGTTACTAGTAAAGCTCCTAATTTGATAGCCTAATTTGATAGCTCTAGGGGGTGATATATGGATGTGTAAATGACCAGTTTAGAAACCATAGACTATATCCCTGAAACAGTGTGTTGTTAATTTGTTTAAAAAAAGAAAAAGGACACAACACTAGAAAAAATAATTACGTCAGCTCGATAGTTGTATTGGTCAAAATATTTCTTAGTAGGACACTGAATTGCTTTAGTAGATGTCTGAGTCCTCGTATTCCATATTCTAAAACCTTAGGCGAACCCATTTATATGCTTAAGTCCCTGTATTTCATATTCCAAGACTTTAGGCGAACCCGAATTTCATTTTTCAAAATCATAGGCATTCCCTATTAATGGACGTATTTCATATGCTAAATGGACGTACAAAGATAAGAGGAACACAAGAAGATGTTTTTACTGACTTACTTTCTATATTCAGGTGAGTTAAATATGCTCTGAAGTAACGGGTTGCATAAGAATGGATTGAAGAACGGATTGTTTATTCTTCCACTATAAATCGTTTTGGCAATCGCTTCTTCTCCATCAAGTTGTTCTTCTGCTCCTTCTTTGCTTCTGCTTTTGCCATGAGTTGTTCTTCCTTTGTGAACGCAGGCAAGATATCGTTGTGAATGCATGTAAGGGTGTCGCTTATCTGCTTCTGCCATAAGTAAGTGATTGTTTCTCACTCAAACAACCCCTTGTGCGAAAGCACCTTCTTATTTCTTAATACCCAAATTGTTAGCTTAGTATTTTCAAATGAATATGATTGTCATCATTACATGCATCTAGACCTAGTGTTATTCTAACACGCACGATTGAGATCGGAGTCTAAATATCTACTTTGTCTTATGCTAATAAATAAGTAATAACTACTGGCATAGACCATGTGCCTCAAATAGATCATTTAACTCTAGTATCGAACGAAACTAATAGATTAGTATGTATCAAAATTGCACCATTCAAAACAAGGTCAATTCTCAGAATCACAAATTTGAAACAAGAACAATACTAAGCAATAAATGAATCGACAAGAGAAATGTTGCGTGAGAAATATTCACATGGCAGTGTACCATGCGTATCAACTTACTCCCTAGCATTCAAAGGAGTGAAGCCGCCACAATAGATTTCATGTATTCAAGTCCATCAAATTCAAGGGATTTCATGTCTACAAGTCCCACAAATTCAAGGGAATGAAGCGAACGTAATAAAGCTCATGTATACAAGGACCATGACATGAATTTCTTGTACAATTGTATTTTCTTTGCATTACGTTATTACCCTTTTGCAGAACCTTTTTGAGAACATTATTAACATTTCCTACTGAATTACAGCAGCGGGCACCCCACAAGGTTCATTCTTTTTTCACTAGTGAAACCGTTTCTTTGGTATGGTGCATATTCTTTATCTGGCCTCTTTATTCGTAGTTGTAAAAAATGTGACTATCTTCGGATTGACTACCAAGGTGCAAATCGAATCATAAGCGTGAGTATTTACAAATATTGGACAGCAAATTGCAAATGGTGTGGGAAGGTTGCTCTTTGGCAGCTCTACTTCTGCAAGATATTTTACCAGCCAAGTAACAGCAGTTTTAGAAGGGCCATTCTAATAAAAAGGCCATTTTTTGCTTGAAGAAAGTAGGCTGCTCTAGGATTAGCATCAACTTCCACTGCAATCTGGAGAAAAACAGATATTATCCAATATTTTAAAGTATACATAGGGAGATATACAATGCTTTTGACATGCAACAAAAAATGCGCTATCTATACCTCATCTAATCTTGGAAGCGGATGGAGGACCACTGCATGGCTTGGATTCATCACCCTCTTATCTACAATATATTTGCCTCTTGCTGCATTGTACAGCTCAATCCTGTCACCAAATCTTTTCCGTTGTATGCGTGTTTGATAAACAACATCACATTTGGAAGCAACCTCAAGAAGATCCGTGGACTCCTCCCAGTGGATGTCTTTAGATGTTAAGTAGTCTTTTATATCATCCTGGAAACAAAATGCAACTAATAAACAATGCATAGCTTTATGCAAAATATAAAAAGCAATATGAAATTAATTTCATTGGAATAAATTTTATGATCCTTGAAGCTAGAAACCTACAGATGCGCACAATTGTGATATGAACATAAATAAGGGCATATTTTATATGCTAACCACAATGTACAACTTTTATATACCTTCATTTTGACCACATCTGGTGCAACAAAGTAGAAGTTTACGCCATGATATTTGCTCAGTAAGTAAGCTAAAGACCTTACAGTGCGACCATTAGCAAGGTCGCCAACCAACCCTACTTTAATGTTACCCAAGCCCCCAAGTTCACGTTGGATGGTGTATACGTCCAATAATGCCTGCACAACAACAATCGCATTTAATTGGAGCGGTTCTCCCTTTCATTGATGTTGGCACACAATATATCATTATCTTTGGAACATGGCAACCAGCTAATTTAGGCCTTTTGACACAATTAAAACACGAATAGAATATTTTGTGTCCAGAAGCTTATTGAGAACAATCAGACATTTGAAAAACTTTTATAAAGCATAAAGGGACAAACAGGAACAATTGTTAATTCCTCTGCGCGGCAAAGCGAATAACACTTACATACAATTGTATTCTTAGAAAATTGTACAATACATCCGAGGATATTATATCTCATGCAACTAAAGAGAACACCGTGGGGATGCCGACCCGGGCCCATCGCCAAGATTGATCACGGGGATATTATTAGTCGCAGCTTTCTTCTGGCTTTAGCCGATCCACTCTCAAAATGTCTTAACACAATAATGTCGAATATCCCTCTCATCCTTATTGTATCTACAAAGACGAGGGAATTGGAAAGGTGGGTAAAATCAACCATCATTTGTTTAAAGGAATACAATAATGGGAAATAGCTTCAAGGGTTTCTCTCTTTTTGTGGAGGAGAACTCCCCGGCATTCTCTCAGTAGTTAGAACTTCCCCTCAAGTCTTTTCATAGCTGACTCAAAAAGAAAGTCCGGTCCTTGTGGATGGTTCATAAAACAAAGTGGCCATGAGAAAACCCTTCAACAAACTGGCACCAGTTGAGTTCCTGTCATCTTTTCCATATCTCTAGCCACAGAGACTGCTTAATAAATCCTTATCAAACTGCTGGGCCTCTAAAATATCATCCAAGCCACTTCTTCTTTTTGGGAAGAATCCATGAAGAGGTCGCCCAATTGGAGCAAGCAATCCTCCACATGATGCACATTATGGTAAGCGCGACTGAACTATCACGTGTGCTTGAGTGCCCATCACCTCCTCCGTCTGCTGCTCTGTCTGATTGTCCCGTCAGTCTCCTCCATACTTCCACAAAATCCATTCCCTTCTCAACCCTAATTAGGAAAACAAACAACCTAGATTAGGAAGCCAGATCGGTTCTTCTGGCGCCTGCACACACACTCAAAATACTTGCCATCTGCCCAAGATACCTCTCCGGTTAGCCGGTTTCGAGAGCGGCTGCCCACCAACAGAAGTGACCGAGCATTTACAGCCAATCATAAGTTTTTAGCAGTCACCAGCATATCCTAGGGATATTCTAGCATATACCTAGGATATGCCAAAAGCCCACATAAACAAGGGTTTGCCTCCCTAGGGGCAACCCAAAAAGAAAGGATTAGCATCAGACTCGATATGCTTGGAACAGAATACAAATGCATAAATGCAAGGCACAACATGGAATATCTCCATGTAGCTTCTCTTTTTCTCTCAATATACAAATTAAAAAGCACAAAGTAGCAGCGGCGAACACCGCTGTGACAAATTATTGCAAGAGCAACAACATCACAGCAACAAATCAAGCTTCATAAGACCCTAAGAGCGTGAAGCAATCTATCAAGCTTCATAAGACCCTAAGAGCGTGAAGCAATCTATATATATCACTGTCGCAGCTTCCAGGTCCCCACTTTATAGGTTCTAACTTTATGAGTTGTAATTGTAACGAAGAGAAGTTAGTCTGATCAACTTTGTGTTTTCCTATATGAGTTATTATGGTGAGCATAAAAGAGCAAAGCATAATCATGAAAAATAATGTCACAAAGCAAGGCATGATGCCACGGGTAGTACAAGATTTGATGCAACCTCACAAGAAAGCTATATTGCCTCCTGATCACATGAACAATCTTTTTCTTGTTCTCTAATTTTTAAGCTTCAACTTGGAGCTCAATTCTAGATCCATTCAATCGTTAGCTTTGGATTGCATTTTAGCGCTTCCAATTGCTGTTTATCTATGGCTTTAGAAAGGTAAACTCCAACTAAGAATGTACTTTAGAAGGGGTTAGCCACCCCTACGAGGATGTTACAACCAGTAAATGGGCGAGCCCGGAGAAGCGAGCCCACATGCTGTAACAGCCAAGCAAGGGTGGTTAACACGGGCCATCATCATGAACACCAAGCCTCCATTATCCCAATGCAATATACCTCAGCTTGTTTCTCAGCTCAATCCGGAGGACACAGCCCATTCTGCTCTATCACAGGGTTTGGATAGCCACGATCAACCAGATCAAAAGGCCCGTCAGTTAAAGATGAATAAGTGCACAATACATATTTTTACATAGAACACTTGTTACCTTACAACCTTGAATCTGTTCAATTTGTATTAACCTAATTGTTAAAACTGCACACCATTGAGTTAATGCTCTGGATACCCATAGAATACACCATTGAGTCATTGCTCTAAATACCCATAGAAAAGCACATAGATGCATAGAATACAGTGAAGATTGCGGATAAAAAAGACTGGATATGAAGTAGCAAGTCGTCGTATGAATATGAATAAACAGGCAAGCAAGATTATATGTACATCATCTCCAAAAGTCATTTTACTAGATCATATGCATGTGCATATAAACTCGTGAAGCATGTAAAGGTCTCTAGTGAGGTTTCTTTTGTGGTGAATTACTTAAAAAAAAAGAAAAAGAAAAAGAAAAAGAAAATCTCTCTTCTGCATCCCGCCTTCAAGTAAACCATGCTGTTGACAGTCAAATAATTACTTTTGCTTCACCGAGCCAGTATTCGCCCAGCCTACAAACAGTAAGCCCCATTTAGTAATGTTCATCCAAGATATTATGACTGCACAAGCGACTCCATCAGAAAAAACAAAAAGAACAATAAAACAAATGTGCTGTGTCACGTGTAACAGATTTACTTACATTATTGTTATGATTTAAGTATTTTTGCATCACAAGCTACAATCTTCACTCGGTCAACCACTTGAACATCTGCATCTGTCTTGAAAGTTGCATTCTCTAGAAGAAAAATCCAGATATTGTCACAAAACCTGTATGTGTGCAAATGACCCTGCAAATAAATAAATATGCGTTATGCCGCAACAAAACATGGGTCTTTCATTAATACATGTAAATTCATGACGAAATTCCTGCTCAAAAGCACTTTGTATGATACTATATTCTGCATAAGGCTGCGATCCAGTATTCTACTTGACAATTTATCTGTGTCACTAAAAACTGCTGGCCATTTCACAACCCCACTACTAATGTTCGTATCTGCGGGAAAAATTAACACGTAGAATTTATGACAGAAAAGGCATGTCCTAAAAAGTCCAGGACCTGCGTTTACCAGATCAGAATCTAGCATTTCCTTTTGCACAACTTTATATGATATCAATCACGGACCGTTCACTGCTTTTGTTTTGCACTCTTGTAAGATGGAATATAGTTTTGAAAGTAGCCAACCTCTTGTATGATAGAATACAGTGCCTACCGACACTCTTCTTGTTTCCTTCAATGCACTTGAGAGCCGTAAGGCAATAAACTCTTCGATACATCCATATTTTTTCTAGCGAGAAAGATGAGCAGAAGGATTCATTTGCCCAGTAAATGAATACATGCACCTGATAGGATAAGAAAAGTTGATATTCTATGCTTTTCTAACAACAGAGATGGCCAAGAAGCAATCAATGGATAAAGAGAGGAGAGAACTCCGACTTTGGCTTCTACCAGAAAGTGTATAATTCATATTACATATAGCAACCAAACTTTTTTCCAGAACCAAGACAATGTTTTCCTAACTGATGGGTAATCATGGAATACTGGTTATTAATCATGGAATACTGGTTACTAAGGAAACAAAAGCACTGTTGCAAACATTACCCCAACGATCAGTGCTTGAAATTTATATTATGTGTTAGTGACTATAAAATGAGGTTATCAACGCGATACGATGAATAGCCACAGCATATTGCACTTTCCCATAAGCCTTACAGCAATGTAATAATCAGTTCTAACCATGTGGTCAATGGCCCCAACTGTGTTCAGAGATGCTATTTTCAATCACTCTATCCCATTCTCCATCATCTTTGGGTAAAAGAAAAAATTGCAGCAAAAAGGCTACCACTTCTAGACACTCATTCCATTTTATCTATGAAGAGTCAATGCCACTTATATATAATCCTATGGAAACTGAGATGGTGCCCTTGTCATTGTCAATGGCCCCAACTGTGTTCAGAAAGGCTATTTTCAATCCCTCTGGCCATTATCCATCATCTTTGGGCAAACGAAAAACTTGCAACAAAAAGATTACCACTTCTAGACACTCATTCCATTTCATCTATGGAGAATGGCTATGAGTCAACACCACTTATATAAAATCCTATGGAGACTGAGATGCTGCCCTTGTCATCAAGTTAGAGTTTTTCATTGGCAAGTTTAAGCCCTTAATATACCATCTGTAATTTATTTATGGCCCTAAGATAAATTACCCTGAAGTTTGATTTCGACTTCACTTTCGTCTGTAAAGCTTCGCTAATCGACTGCAAAAAACAAAACTTCAATAGAGAAGAATCTTTCATGCTCCCACTAAAACAATGTAAAAGTAGCATTCCCACCTTATCAAACTGCATCAGCACTTTCACAGCAAGAAGTGGCGGAATCGAACCATTAGTCACCATCTCATCTAGAGCATCCGTCAGACTCACGCCAATAGAAGACTTCCGGTACAACTCCAAGCTTGCCATTGTTTGTTCTTTGTGCAACTATGCGAGGCAAGAATAGGCCGTCCCGGATAAGCGAAGGACATGTGAAAAACGTCAAAGCTAATTGCGCAACCAAAGAGAAACATAAACCTGTAAGCGCCCGTGCCCGCGCCGCAGTACCTCCGGAGAGTTTAAGTAGTGTTTGGTGTGGAATAAAACTCCTTGACCTATCTAGTAAAATAAATCCGGTCAAAAATGTTTGCCGCGTGGAGAAAGGTTCACTAGAAGTATCCACGTCATTCCTAATGGCCCGTTGGATTGGTTGCTGTCGCCTACTTAATCGGCAGTTTTCTTTTTCGTCGGACCGTTGCTCGATTCCGCTACAGCAATATTCTCGGCCTAAACTCAAATCGTGGAGTAAATCCGAAGGAGATGAGGAGTGCGTGTCAAGAATCCTGATGCCGGTAATTTCTTCCAATGAATTGACTGGCTCAATTCCCTGATAGTTATCTCGCAGTTATTCATCGGGCACGAATCCTGATGCCGGTAATTTCTTCCAACCGAATTCTCTGGCTCAATCCCCTGACAGTTATCCCGCAGTTATTCTTTTTGCCCGATGCTCCACATTCTCTTCCCAAACCTAAACTACCTCTGTTGGTGGAATCATGCGCTAACTCTGGAAGTTAGAAATTGGTGCATTTGATTGGCTTGTTGCTAAAGGCCAGGCACTAACATCCGTCAGTAGAATCTCAGCCTTACATGACGTGGTTTAGGCCCTTTTTCCACATTAGTCGCAAAATATGGCTGTCATATACAACATACGACACCATTTGTGACTCCAGGGCTAAAAATGAGATACACAAATTTAAACTTACCTTTCCACTGCATAGTAGTCATAAAATATGACACCACTAAAATACTAGTGGAAAAGCATGAAAAAATAAGACACATCTTATTTTTAGTTATTTCAGTTATATATTCAAATAAGACTAGGTGTCTTATTTTAGGCGAAGGGGATCCCCAATAAAAAATAAGACTCCATTTGGTATCCAAACCTATTCCGAACCTAAATAAGACATGTCTTATTTTTATAGTGGAAAAATAATTTATTTTTAAGACAATAGGTGGCCAAACATTATTGGATAAGATATGTGAAAAAGGGCCTTATGCTGAGATGGATGATTGATGTTGAAGTGATGGTGAATGGGATTCTGGTCAATAGGAATTGTGAATGTTCATTAAATATTTGGGAAAAGCTATAAAATACCATTATGTTTTGGCAAATTTCACGAGATACCCTTGAGTTTTCATAAATTTTTGTGATGCCCTCGGTCAACGGCCAAGCAGAATTTAGTTTATCACCAAATGCCCTTGTATTTTATGTATTTCCTAAGATTGCCCTTCTGCAACAGATCATTTGGCCTGTGCTTTTTCGGATTCTTCACTAACAACATCGAGAAGACATCAATTTTGGCATCATCGACAACTGCTGTTGACCCTAAACCTGACTTAAAGGTCAACCACAAGGAACCAATTTAAGTTTACACCCAAATTGGGATTAGAACCTCCAGATCACTTAAGGTGATCAGTCTATGCAAGATAAATCTAGAGAGAAGTTCAAAAACTCAAATTTTTATACCTTTCCCATTTCTAGAAAATGGTGCCTTGACTCAAACAGTTGTGGTGATGAAAAATGGATTGATTTTTCGAGTCAACTGCTTCAGACTTGCTCAAAAAAGTTGTGGGAATCCAGTGGTCAATAGAGGTCAACTATGGAAAACAGTAATCAGAAAATGAGATTTGGAGTTGCTAAGCGTATTTTTGGGAATTTCCAAAGCAAATGTATTCTAATGATGATGAGAAAGAGATGCATGCAGTCAAACTTCCATTTGGAACTGTAGAAGTATTTTTTGAGGCTGGATTTGGCAAAATACAGTAAAAAATGATCAGAACAGAATGCTAATTTTTCTAACTTGAACTAGATGTGGTATTTTTTAATGTTTTCAAAGCCTTTAGCTCACAATTGCTCTAAGGATAGATGGCAAGTAGGCCAATAGTGCTTTGGAACACTCAGGGATTTTCTATAAAATATTTTGAAACAAGAATTGCTAAGAAAAATATCAGAGATGGATTTGACAACTTGGCAGTCAATTTATATTGATATGATGGTAAGTACATCATAATAACAATAGATAATGATGCTTCAAAATTCCAGATACTGTAAAATAATCATCATAAATCATAAGATAATTTTTGAAGGTAATATCAACTAGATCTTTGCAAATCCAGTCGAGGAATGCTCAGGGACTTCAAGAATCTTTCAGGTCATGCTCAGCATTGATCAATGTCGGATTTGAGTGCGTCTGGGCCTTCGAAAATGTTGTGATTGTGTTTCCCCTGTATATAGTTTTTGAATTTTGATTCCAGTGATTTCTGGTAATAAATTTAGGCTTAAATTGTTGCTTAGGTTCCGGAATCCAAGAATAGGGTGGTTCCAGGGAGAATGGAGCGCAGGATGGCATGATTCGAGCCAGATTTCCAGTTTTAGGGTTCATCAGCAGTATTTTCGCATATTTTTCGCGATACGGTTTCGTATTTTTGAAGGAATATGCCCTATTTGATCATTTAAAAGACTTGGCCAATGGTTTGAAGGCATTTTTCATGGAATATTTAAAAGAGGTCCTAACTCTTCAACCCTAGGGAAGATTACCCACACGTGTAAAGGGATATAGAATCTTTTGAGCATCTTTTGACAAGGCTTAGAATATACCAATGAAAGCATGATGGAGTAAGAATGGAGGCAAAAGAAATTATGAAGGGCTATTAAGAAAATGAAAGTAAAATTGCAAAAGAAGGGAATAATATCTTTGCAACAAGGACTTGAATGTTTTTTGAATAAGCAATGTAGTAATATTTGGAGGAAATGGCAAAGGAATTGAATAAAATGGTGATTATGGCAAGTAGAGCATATTCTTGGCTAAGCCTTTGACCTTAAATGAAGTACCCTTGGTTCGGGAAATTTTTCCCCTATTATAGGAATTTTTCCTACACTTTAAAATCTGACAAGGCAATTTCAAAAATTTGCCTACAAATTCCTACAAAGTTCAAAGTAGACCAGCAAGTTTCCTACAATTTAAAATTTGATTCAGAAAGTAGTTTTCGCTGAATAGCTGAACAACTTTAAAATCTGATCCAAAATCTGATCCAGACAGTATTTTATACCAGAATACAATATAATTAGCATGACAAGAAGATAATTTCAGCAAAGATCAATTCTTCAGATCATCGTCCTCATTTCTTTCATTGTCATTTGCTCGAAGACGCGCTTTGTTGGTTGATGAGAACTACATATAAGCAAAGAACTACAGTAAGCATGTGCAGCAAGAAAAATCTGTGAAAATGCAACCATGAACTACATATAAGCAAAGAACTACAAAGAAGCATGTGCGACAAAGAAAAATCTGTGAAAATGCAACCATGAACTACAGTGACCATGAACTACATATAAGCAAAGAACTATAGTAAGCATGTGCAGCAAGAAAAATCTGTGAAAATGCAACCATGAACTACAGTGACCATGAACTACATATAAGCAAAGAACTACAGTACGTATGTGCAGCAAGAAAAATCTGTGAAAATGCAACCATGAACTACATATAAGCAAAGAACTACAGTAAGCATGTGCATCAAGAAAAATTTGTGAAAATGCAACCATGGACTACAGTGACCATGAACTACATACAAGAAAAGAACTACAGTAAGCATGAACTACATATAAGCTACCAGCTATAAATCTTAGAATCATTCAACACCATGAACGTATACAACATACAAGCAACAATAAAAAAAATAGAGGCAAAACAGAGTCAAAACGTACCTGCTTGATGGAGGAAAAAACCTGCTATTCAAAGGAAGGCTCGGATTAGATCAAGAAATGCTCTGCAAGGGAACTTCAAGGTAGATCCTTGCCCTGTTTCTTGCTTTTGTTGGCAACACTATTTTATGATAGCAGCGCCCACCACCAATATGCATCATCAATATGCACTAGAAGTAGAAGGAATAGTGATGGTGGGCAATGCTCTCATCAAATAATGCTGCTCCATCCATTGCTCCAGCCAGAGCCCAGCGGCCAGCCTCCAAAACTTAATCTCTGTTGTGCATAACAAGCCTATAATGCATTCTTTCAAATCTTTCCTCTGCTTGCAAACAAGGGGCATTGAAAAACGGCGGCTAACAGGCATCGGAAAGGAAGCCTTAGTCAGAAAATGAAAAGAAAAATAAAAAATGGGAGGCCGGAGGAGCAAACTCTTGCTGCATTGAGGCGATATCTGTAGGCCTATTCTCTCTGCTGAGTGAGGTGCCGCCCTTAATTTGGGTCAGCCATGGTGTGATTTCACCCTAAGCAACGAAACCAACAAAGCAAAAAATCAAACTAAAAACTAAATTGGGTATTCTCCCCAAATCCGAAAAAGAAAAAGTACACATGCAATTTTTCCGTCTACGTGGATCTCATACATACTTTTTCCTAAAAACTAAAAAAATGTGTCGGGGCCACTTCCGAGTAACTTTTGGTTGACCAGAGGTTTTGCCAAATTGACCGGACGTTTGCTATGGTTCCGGGGAATTTCCCGAACCAAGGAAGTACCTCTTGTGAACCTTTTGGGCTTGAACACTTGTTGACCTAGAAGGTGAGACTCCCTTGACCTTCATATCAATATTGACTACCACGCTCTTCCAAACTTTGACCTAGTCTTCCATAATAACTTAATCTAGCTTGACTACATAGAACACAATTAGTATGTTGCCCTTTGGGGGCAACATCTCGCCAAAACAAGAAAAAGGCTGGTCCCCTCAGTCATATCATGCCAAAAAGAGTACATAGAGGGGTCTTCAAGCTATGCCAGAGTGTGCAAATGAGAACAAAGTGGAGCAGGGTGTAGGGTGCAAATATTGATGAAATAAGAGTGAATGTGGTGATGTTGTGGTGGTAATGAGATAAAGTGAGTGTGATGAGTGTGAATATGGTAATAATATGATATGAATAGAGTGAAATGAGTGGATAGGGATGAAGATAGATACGAGGATGATAAGGAGATGGTGTGAATGGGGTGTGAAGGGTATGAGGAGATAAAATGAATGTGCTAGTGTTGACTCGTGCTGACTAGTGCTGACTAGTGCTGAGATCTCGCCAAAACAAGAAAATGTATGTCTCTTCTTCAAAAATTTGCAACTCTGCTATGGTGGTGAAGCTGAAATGCAGAGTGCTTTTTAAGGAATGAAAACAAGAATGAGGGGTCTAGATGAATGGCAGGACCACTTATGACCGATGAATATAGATGGGAAAAAGATGCACCTGTCATGGAAACACATAAACAAGTTAATATTAACCTTTGCAACTCTGCCATGATGGTGAAGCTGAATTTGCAGAGTGCATGTTTAGGGAAATGAAATGAAGAATATATGGCTAAATGGAGGATAGGACCACAACAAGGCAGATGAATATGGATGGAAGAAGAGTGCTCCTGCATATGACACTTGGTAAAACATTAATAACATTTTCCCATGTAATCAATCATACTGTTCTCTGATCAGTACATCCTACAAACACAAAACTAACTTATCAAAGCAATGTAATCATAACAGAAGTCAAATTGATTCTAACTATCCTAATTCTATTATAGATTTTTTTTTGGATTTTTTAATGCAAAAAGAGGGACAAACAAGCGTGCTGGTCCCAATACCTTTTTAAGTGCAAGATGTTGATAGGATTTGGTAATGGCATTCCTGAAGCAACTTCTTGTAACCAATAAGAGTTGGTACCTGCAGATTCCAGCACCACAAAAGGCCCTTCCCAAATATTATCAAATTTACCAGCTGAATCTTCTTTTGACTTGTTCCACTTAAGGACAAGCTCTCCTTCCTTAAAAGTACCCTGTATTTTATGTGCAGCTTTGAATGCAGCCAGATCTTTAGCCTTTTTTAACAGATTAGTGTTCTCAGCTTCCATTCTATCCATCCCTGCAAGGCATGTTCAAAAGACAAGCATAATTTATGAGCTAACCTTAAAGAAGGCAACTCAAGTTCTATTGGCAAAACTGCTTCTATGCCATAAACCAAGTTGAAAGGTGTGTGGTTTGTAGGTGCTTTGATAGTGACTCTATAAGCCCAAAGTGCATCTACTATTTTGACATGCCAATCCCTCTTGTTGACCTCAACTATTTTCTGCAAAATATTTTTCAACACTTTGTTAGTAGCTTCAGCTTGTCCATTACCTTGGGGGTAGTATAAAGAACTTTTGGTATGCTTGACCTTCAGAATGCTCAACAAGTTAGCAATGACTTCATTGACAAAAGGTGTACCCCTATCAGAATGCAACTGGAGAGGAATACCAAACCTGGCACAAACATATTCATGTAGAAACCTTGCAGTTGTGAGGGCATTAGCCTGCTTCAAGGGTATGGCTTCTGCCCATTTGGTAAAATAATTTGTGGCCACAATAATATGTTGATGCTGACCTGCAGAAGAAGGATTAATGGGGCCAATATAATCTAGCCCCCAAATCTGAAAAGGTCCTGGAGATATGATAGGATTAAGGGCAGCTGGTAATAAAATTCTTTTGCTAAAAATCTGGCATTGATGGCAAGTCTTTATAATCTCATAACAATCCTTAAAAATAGTAGGCCAGTAGTATCCAGACCTGAGAATCTTTTTTGCTGTAGTATCACCAGCAAAATGTCCTCCACAGATACCTTTATGCATTTCCCTGATAATTAGAGCAGACTCATCCTCATCTACACATCTCAACAAGATTCCATCTCGGTTAACTTTGCACAAGACATTGTCTATCAACTTGAATTGTCTGCATTTGTCCTCGACTCTCCTTTTTTGGCTTGAAGTGAGGCTTGGAGAGGTGACCCCATATTGTAAAAAATCTCTAATAGGTTGCTGCCATCCTCCCGTAGCCTGACCTCTTTGAGTTACCTCTAAATGCGCCACTGCAAGTGAAATGTCAGTAGTGTCCAATTCATCTTCATGGTCAAAAAATATATAAGGCAAGTAGAGGCTAGGACTTCGTACCAAATGCAATTCTTTTACAGAAATATCATAACTTTGCAACTTACAAGCCCATCTCTGGATCTTTGGCTTATTGGTTGCCTTACCAAATAACAAACCCATTGGGTTTTGCTTCATGTAAACTTGAACTTGACTTTTTAGAAGCAAGTGTCCTTGTCTATTAATAAGAAACATGAGTGCAGCAGCACTTTTCTCCATTCTGGTATACCTTTCTTCAAGGGCAGACCATTGTTTACTTGCAAATACTATAGTGTGTTTATCCTGCAAAATGGCTAAACCTATGGCCTTTTTAGTAACAGTGATATAAACTTCAAATGGCATGCTCAAATCTGGTTTCTTCAAAAGTGTAGCTTCACATATGGATAGAATGAGAAAGTCAAAAGCCTCTTGGCATTCTGAAGTCCATGTGATATGTTTGCTTTCAGACTTAGAAAACTTGCCTACCCTTGTCAACTTGGAAATGGGACTCAAAATATGAGCAAAATTTGGAATATACATCCTAAGGAAACTTGTCATACCAATAAAACTCTTAACCTGCTTTAGATTCTTGGGAGGTGCTAGCTTTTTGAGGGCTTCAATCTTATCTTCAGCAACTTGAATACCTTGTTTGGATACTTCATGTCCTAAGAGCTATCCTTTTGATGCAAAAAAGATGCATTTCTTTGGATTTAGATTAACTCCTGAACTCCTGCATAGAGAACAAATCTTTGCAAGTAATTCCACATGGTCAGTAAGATGAGAGCCTAGGCAAAGATCATCTAGGTACACCCTGAACTCTTCAGCAGACAATGATTTGAAAATAACATCCATTGCCCTTTGGAAAGTAGCTGGAGCATTCATTAAACCAAATGGCATTCTTTTCATAGCATATGTGCCCCGGGGAGTGATAAATGAAGTCTTTGGCTGATCTTCCTCTCTAATGCTGATTTGGTTGAATCCTGAGAATTTATCTAAAAATGAGTACACCTCTTTACCTGCTACAGCATACAGGATTTCTTCTAAAAAAGGCAAAGGGTAACAGTCCTTGATGGTGGCTTTGTTAAGATCTCGGTAATCAATGCAAATTCTTAAAGCACCACTTTTTTTCTCTACAGGAACAATGCAAGATACCCATTCTGGATACTCCCATTGCTTGATTCTTTAAGAACTCCATATCTGCATTCTTTGTTTGATAATCCTCTGAAACTTGTCTACAGATTAGTTGTGAGTCACCATAGATGTGGATGTTGGCAATATCCATAGCTTTAGCCTCCTGGAGACCTGCAATCAAAGCCTTATACTCTGCTACATTAGAAGTGACTTGGGAAAATATTCTCCCTACTTTAGCTAAGAGTCTATGAGAAGAATCTTTCAAAATAGCAGCAGATGAGGCAACATTTAATTTTTTAGAGATGCCTCCATCAAACCATAAGAATCCTGATGGTCCTTGTTTGCTGGGAGGTGCACATTCCATAATAAGAGGAACCATTTCATAATTCTTTGGTCTTGTGTTTTTTATCCTGTAAGATCCCAAGGATTCCTCAATTAGCATTTCTTTAACAAAATTTACCTCTTCTTTGGAACCATAGGAGCCATCTTGATCGTAAATTGTAGCAGTTTGAGAGCCATTGGAGATGGTGCATCTCCCTTGCAGTCTAGCATCTACAGTAGCCAGCCATCTCCTCCCTAAAAGTAAATCATAAATGTCAGATTCATCCCCTATATCCTCAAAAGCCACTACAATAAAGTTAGCAGCTACAGTTATGCCCTTTGTGTTAACAGGCACTTTAGTGACCACACCAACAGGCGTAATCTTGGCATTATAAAAGGATCTTAGTAATATAGAAGCTTTCTTGTCCACCTCAAAGCCACACTTCTTCATAATGTGATATGGCATGATGTTTAGGGGAGACCTTCCATCAAGTAATACATTTGAAAAAGTATATCCTCATAAAGCAGCTGAACACGTGAAAGCTCCAGGATCTTCTTCATTCTGTGCTAAAACAAGGTTAGTAGCATCAGCAAAACTTACACAAGCATTTAATTTCTCACCACCAGTTTGCTGAAGTACTCTTTTCCTATAGCTAGGTGCAATTTTTAACAAGGTGAAAAGGTCTACACTTACCTTGGAGTTTTTGAGCAAAACATCAACTTCATCAAGGTCTTGGTCTTTCTTACCATATTTTTACTGTGGGGGTGGAGCTATCATTTGAGTAGGTGGCTCCACTACAGGTGGTGGAGAAAATGAGGGCATGGCAGTAGGATGTCTGCTTGATTCATTATGCACATTGGCTTCATTCATACTTCTAGTTTGCACTGCCATAACCTCTTCAGCTTTGAGAACTTCTGTAGCCTGAATAAACCTTACAGAGGTACTTGATTCAGCAAATCTCACAGAGGGTTTAGGTTATGGTCTCTTTTCCTTTTCCTGCTTAGCAAAATATTCCTTAACAGCACACTTGATATCAGTATGGCCAATTTCTTTACAAAAAGAACAAATAGGGCATTCCTTTCCAAAATGACCTTTTCTGTTGCATTTGGGACACACATGCCAATAACAAATTTCTGATGGATGGGAGTTCCTATTGCAATGAATACATTCAGGATAAGTTTTACCTGTTCTTGTAGCCTTAAGCTCAACCAGTTGTTTGGTTAATTCTGCTAAAGCCTCAGTGACTTTAGACAGATCTGCCTTGACCTCTGCAACTTGAGAGTTGGCTTCCTCCTCTTTAGATTTCTTCTTTTCCTTCTGTATGGCATAAACTGGAATGGAAGGGTGATGGTCATATTGTGCATCGGTGGCATCAGGGTAAAAAGGATCATGGTTATGGTAGGAAGCATGATGTTTGTCAGGCAAAGTAGAAAGCATCTGAGTAAGGTCAGTGGTTTTGGCAAAAACTTTGTATATAGAATCGAACCCTTCAGCAGCTTGGATCTTGAGCAGCTTTCTTTGGATATCTGGTCTTCTTTCCAAACTATTGATGAAAGCAGTGACCAGGAAAAGGGTTGGAATTGTGACTTGAGCTCTTTGGTACCTACTCATGTATGTACTAAATCTTTCTTTGTACTGATTCACACTTTCCCCTGCATGTATAGAAAAGCTTTGCAACTCATTAACCAAATCTTTTGGGGCATCCAACTTACCAAACCTATCCAAGAACTTCTTAACAAGCTCATCCCATGAAGTGGTCCCCATTAACTTTTCATACCAGGCATCAACCTCACTCTCTTCTTTGAAGCATTTTTCAAATTCTGAAAGCTTGCACCCTTTCTTAAAACCATAATCCCTGTAATAATCTTCAAATATTCTCAAAAAGTTACTAGCACTCATACTGGAATCAAAAGTGGGTAAGGGGACAGGGACATTTAATTCAAACTGATATGGCAGATTCTAAATCAAGCTAGTTGAAAAACTTGAAGGCAATGGCCTTTCTCTGCAATGATCTGGTACATCAACATCTTCTAATGGTTCTTGCTCTGCTGGGAATTTTTGTTTTGGAGCATGCGTTCTGAAATCCAGGAATATCTCGGTAGAACCTCCAAAATGTTGACCCTAAACCTGGCTTAAAGGTCAACCACAAGGAACCAATTTGAGTTTATACCCAAATTGGGATTAGAACCTCCAGATCACTTAAGGTGATCAGTCTATGCAAGATAAATCTAGAGAGAAGTTCAAAAACTCAAATTTTTATACCTTTCCCATTTCTAGAAAATGGTGCCTTGACTCAAACAGTTGTGGTGATGAAAAATGGATTGATTTTTCGAGTCAGCTCCTTCAGACTTGCTCAAAAAAATTGTGGGAATCCAGTGATAAAGTCTCTGACCAAGTCAGACTATAAATTTGAAAGATATTCGATCTCAAAGTGGTGTCAAAAATTGGTCAATAGATGTCAACTATGGAAAACAGTAATCAGAAAATGAGATTTGGAGTTGCTAAGCGTATTTTTGGGAATTCCAAAGCAAATGTATTCTAATGGTGATGAGAAAGAGATGCATGCAGTCAAACTTCCATTTGGAATTGTAGAAGTATTTTTTTGAGGCTGGATTTGGCAAAATACAGTAAAAAATGATCAGAACAGAATGCTAATTTTTCTAACTTGAACTAGATGTGGTATTTTTTGATGTTTTCAAAGCCTTTAGCTCACAATTGCTCTAAGGATAGATGGCAAGTAGACCAATAGTGCTTTGGAACACTCAGGGATTTTCTATAAAATATTTTGAGGCAAGAATTACTAAGAAAAATATCAGAGATGGATTTGACAACTTGGCAGTCAATTTATATTGATATGAAGGTAAGTACACCATAATAACAATAGATCATGATGCTTCAAAGTTCCAGATACTGTAAAATAATGATCATAAATCATAAGATAATTTTTGAAGGTAATATCAACTAGATCTTTGCATATCCAGTCGAGGAATGCTCAGGGACTTCAAGAATCTTTCAGGTCATGCTCAACATTGATCAATGTCGGATTTGAGTGCGTCTGGGCCTTCGAAAATGTTGTGATTGTGTTTCCCCTGTATATAGTTTTTGAATTTTGATTCCAGTGATTTAAGGTAATAAATTTAGGCTTAAATTGTTGCTTAGGTTCCGGAATCCAAGAATAAGGTGGTTCCAGGGAGAATGGAGCGTGGGATGGCATGATTCGAGCTGGATTTCCAGTTTTAGGGTTCATCAGCAGTATTTTCGCATATTTTTCGCGATACGGTTTCGTATTTTTGAAGGAATATGCCCTGTATATGCCGTATTTGATCATTTAAAAGACTTGGCCAATGGTTTGAAGGCATTTTTCATGGAATATTTAAAAGAGGTCCTAACTCTTCAACCCTAAGGAAGATTACCCACACGTGTAAAGGGATATAGAATCTTTTGAGCATCTTTTGACAAGGCTTAGAATATACCAATGAAAGCATGATGGAGTAAGAATGGAGGCAAAAGAAATTATGAAGGGCTATTAAGGAAATGAAAGTAAAAATGCAAAAGAAGGGAATAATATCTTTGCAACAAGGACTTGAATGTTTTTTGAATAAGCAATGTAGTAATATTTGGAGGAAATGGCAAAGGAATTGAATAAAATGGTGATTATGGCAAGGTGAGCATGGCAAGGGAATAAGCAATAGGTATGAGGGCAATGTTGAGCCAAAGGTGCAAGAATGGAGGTAATGGGGTGAGGTAAAAAACTAAAATTAAAAACTACTAGTTATGGTGCCCGGCGTTGCCGGGCTTTGGTATTGATTTCCAAGGGTGGTTGTTTGTAGTTGTGCTGCTTTATCTTTTGTATGTATCCTTTAAGGAAGGAAGGAGACTCAGGCCAATTTGTGATGGTTGTAAATAAAAAGAAGGGACCAACTAAGATGGAAATGTAAGAACAATCTGCTTTGCTTTGTCTTTTAGCATCTAGAGTTATAAGAAGCAAATTTAATTGAGTCCCTTGGCTAGATTGAGCATTTTCACATTGGATTTGCTTTCGAATAGAATGAGAGAGAGGCTAATTGTTTCTTTTATCACATAGCTCGTACTTTCTGCCAATGGTAAGCTCTTATTGCTAAGGCACCCTTTCATGTTGTGAACTTTTGAGAATGAGGTAGCATGGTTTTATTAGGCTTTTGATTTGATGCACAATATGTATAATGTTTTCTGTTCATTTTGTAAGCATAAATTTACGATCATAGACTTAGAACATTCAAGTGCTTGGAAACATGGGTTAATACCCAGTGGAATGCCAAAGGCGACGTTATTTGCCATCTAAATAACCCTTTCCCTTATAATGAGACATGGACAAACATCCAAAAGCATAAAGTTGTTACTTCATGCGACATTATTTGCCATCTAAATAACCCTTTCCCTTATAATGAGACATGGACAAACATCCAAAAGCATAAAGTTGTTACTTCATTTAACGTTGGTGCAAAATATTGTTGGAGTAACCTTGAGATTCTATTCTCTTCTATTAAAGCACGATGAAACTTATGAACATCAAAAGCCTTATGAGACTCATAAACGTCAAAATGCATGATGAGTTATATATAGTAGAATAAGAAATAGATTAGGTTTACTAATTTCTCCAAACGAAATTTTTAGTTCCACTTTCTACAAAGAAAATTTGTCATAGAGAGTCACACATAACACATAATGATGTTCCGCTTTGTCGCATTAAATACCACTTTTAAGTACCTTTTAAGTTAACCACACTGGTAGACTTGTATTAATTGAACAAACAGGAACACAGACCTTTAATCTGCTAGATACCCGTCTTCCTAACGTCACGTTTATGTTTGTAAAATAAGCACAGAATATTCTGAGGAAACTGATAGTTTCTGACTTGCCACACTGCATGTTTTGCAGGAGGTCTACTGAGCTCTCCTTAGTCATACGTCAGACCATGGAGGCAGCAATTATGACACATTTGATGCCACGTTCTCAGGTTGAATCTATGTTTCCTTTAGAGCAGTTGCATAAATCTATCATAACTCTTCCATTAGCTTCGTATAGTGTATGGTTTAGAAATATTAAAGGAGAAGTTGCCTTCTCATATATCCATGGCCTTTGTGTAGATTGATATTTATGTCCAAGTTCTTCAAGCAGATGGAGGTAGGTTATTGTGTGATCCTGTTTTTTTGGCTGCCACGCATGAATTTAAGACACTTTCATAATTCTGAAACATTCTTATGTATCCCACAATGTTGACAATTATGTCTTGGACATGTTTCTTCTCACTGCTTTTTCTTTTTTTGCAGGAACACGTTCTGCATGCATCAATGCAGCATCACTTGCTTTAGCTGATGCAGGTAATGAACTCACCAAGTTGTCGAATGGATTATCAAGGTTTGTGATTGTAATTGGCATAGGGGGACAGAAAAGGCTCCACAATATCCTCCACCAAGTGCAGTGTAAGAATTCTTTAGGTCAATAGATGAACTGTCAAGGTCGGCCATATGATAACCTGCAGATGCAAGAAGCTTGAAATGCATAAGAATAGCATTAATCTTACATAGAGATAAACTTTACCTGCTTGACTGATAGCAAGGTTGAGCTCTTGCAAAGCTTGAAATGCAAAATGAGAACAGCATTAATCTTACATAGAGATAAACATGCACTGCCTCCACTCCTGTTATGCTTTAATGTTCCATCTGAGCCAACACACCATCATAGAGCATTTGTCCCCGGAGGTCATTGTATTAACAGCAACATGTTCAAACACATCCTAATTAGAATGAGGAAAATGAAAAGGACAAGCTGCATTATGATGTCCGCTATCTCAGCGGGATGGAAAAGATGGTATAAAGGGCATGGCAGATAACTCCAACAGACAACGTTGTAACATAGCAGAACTATCAAGTTGAGATGACATTATAATTTATCAGAAATACTAATGCTCTTTCCAACCTGAAATAAAAAAAGAATGGTAAGTCCTGAGAAAGTTCCTTTTACACATTGAGCTGCCTCAAATAAAAGAATGGAATGCTACATTTAAAGACATGTTAAAAGTGCAACTCAGTGAAAATCTGAATTGATCATCTGTGGAAGAGGCCTACCATGTTCAGTTGCCTTAGATAAAAGAATTCAATCCTACATTTAAAGACATGTTTTCAATGTACTGGAATCTAATTTTTTCCTGTGCAGTAGAGGCATGCCACGTCTAACATTGATTCCTATGCAGCAGGAGTTGGTTAGTAAAAAAACCATGTAGCCATAAGATGCTGAGATTTAATCGATAAGTGGCATTAACTATGCAATGCACTAAGAGCCAGGAGGAAAATGTTTGCATATGCAATTAGTAGTCTTTGCTTAACTGCTCGTTACCATGAACATTCTGTCTTCCTGAGTAAAGAGAAAAGAATAGACATAGAGATTTGGACAATTCCTCCAGTAATTCTTGCATTTAACTCTGGTAGTACATAAAAAAGCAGAAAATTGTAGCTGTATTAGTGGAAGAAAAAAGACATACAGATTCTCTTGTTGCTTCTGGCCCCTTCCTTTTGCAAAGTTTTGTGCTTCCACAGCCTACAATGATGAGCTTTTCTAAGCTCAAAATTATGAATAGACTTCATGCCTGCCAAGGATCCTCCCAATCTCAGCTGGGTGGAAGAGACGTATATAAAGGGCATGGCCGATAGCTCCAACATATGAGGCACAGCGACACCCGGTTTTAAGGTTTCTAGTACGGTAGATGTTTGTGACAGTCACACAATGGAGGAATTGCATGGCATCTAAAGTCCAAACATGGACCACAAAAAGCTCCATGGACAAAGTCATTCTGTTAGGACAAAAACGAAGAGTTCTATGTTAACTATTTCAACAGTCTTGAGTTTATGATATTATCTGATTGCACCCATGCAGAACAACTAAATGATAATAATTGCAAGTACAGGCCCATAAACTTTAAGCACCTAACGTCAGCTTGCATGTAGTCATATCAGATCTAGAGCAGTGCACCTATGTAAAGAAACTCTAGCAAATGTGAACCTATCATATTACCACTAAACCTCTCATATCTGGCAACCTAGTATGACCTGTAAATTATGAAGGCCACATTACTTCAACCCTAATATATTGGATTAGCACCCACCAGAACAAAGCACAACCTACTCCTATGCATTAAAGCACGTCAGCACATAAAGCAGATTATAAATGTAAAATAATTACCTCAGATGAAGAGTTCTGTAATGTGCAGTCTAATGAATCGCCTACAAAAAATGATGGGTACACTCAAAATAATGCAGAATCGAATTTACAGTGCACTCTAATGAATTGCCTGCGTAGAATGATGGATAATCTCAGAATAATGCAGGATAGAATTTATAATTAGAGAAATACACATGAAGACACTATATGTTTAAAGATCTTTCTGAATCATAGATTTATTTACGCAAAACTATCAAGGTATCAGGTGATACAAAATATTTGAAGGCACTATATGTCTATTATCTTTCTGAATCATAGCAAGGTATCGGGTGATACAAAATACAGCCTTATAGTACTGGATGATTTGGATTATTCAAGGAATTTTGATTTAAAGTTATTTAAGAAAAGCACAAAGATAGAAGGCTGATAATCATCAGAAGCCATATATCTAACAAAAATTAAGTACCTGAACTAATTCATAACCATAAAGAGCTTCGCTCAATCAGTGCAGTAGACCAAATTAAATAGAGCAAATCAAATAAGTACAAATTACCCATCATTTCAATGATGATAGTGATAGCAACATGCAAGAAGAACATGTATAGAGACTGGAGCCGATATGTTGCATATTTTCTACGGTTCCATCTGTCTCTAAAGGCTCAAACACAGCTTGTTCAAACTTAAAAAAGTAGAAGTAAAAAGAATAACAAATAATTCAAAAGGAAAACATGCTGTCCTATATCCTATCCATAGAAATTCATACCAAAATGATGTCACTTGATAGCATAATGGTGGTTAAAGAAGTAAATCCACGCCAGAAATTCATACCAAAACAATGTCACTTCATAGCATGTTGATGGCTAAAGAAGTAACCATTGTATAAGAAGCTTAAAAGATTGAATATACCTGTGCAGAAGAAGTCTCTGCTCCGAAATGAGATGGGTCTAAAAAAATCTAACTGGAATGGCACAGAGATAGTCTCACGCCTTATCAAAATCCATGACCTAAGAAAATCAAAGTAAAAGGAAGACAGATAATTCAAGAGGAAAACCTGAAACAATGATAGGAATCTCAAGAGCAAATACATACCTGCCAGTTGACTGTTTTCTATAACTGGAATGGCAGCAGATGGATCTCTAGAAGCCCACCGTTTGGGCATGGGCTGGCTATTCTTCCCATAGCTCCATTAATGCTCCTGGCCCATGTGGACGGTGCTCCAGAGATTGAAGCAAGAAGCAATAGATTGCAGAGCAATATGAACGTAGCCCACGAAACAGATAAGCTGCTATTGGATTTTCCAATGCTAGAACAGACAAATCAAAAGCTCCATAAGGCTGGAATGGGAAGAAGCACAAAATCTCTCGTTAAGAAAAAACATAAGACAAACACAACATACCATCTATTCCGTTCAAAGGGGTTTTAGAGCATTTTTCTCAGCTTCGTCCTCTCAGATTCAACCCGGCACCTCCAACATTAGATTTCGCCAAAAATAAAACAATCTATTGTGGAAAAAAACTTATTGTAGAAAGGCTCAAAGCTTCCACCGACACTTTCCATGAGCTGTCGATGCCAATACCTAGTCGGAATAGCTTGAAACCTTGATCCATATGCATCCTCATCACCAACCGTGGCAGGGTTCCGAGGATAAGCCATCCGAAGGCAAATCCTAAAACATCCGAAAGCAAATCCAGGAAACTGAAGGATAACGTCCTCCATGCCATTCATCGTGGCATGTGCGTGCCGGATTGGAAGGGTAGAATAGAAAAGGGCAAAAAAATCATCATAGGAAATAGGAAATAAGGTTTTGCGATTTTTGGCAATCGGAATTCTATTCCGGCGTCTAAACTCCCTAAAAACCAGGAAATGATGCTAAAAAGAATTCCAAAAAGGTTTTCTCCAAACCAGAAAAACCGAATTTAAACAATAGGATATACCATGGGGTCTTCCAAACTTTGTCTTCCAAACTTCAAATAGTATCTTCCAAACTTCATATCCCAGATTATCCTAGAGCATATTCTTGGCTAAGCCTTTGACCTTAAATGAAGTACCTCTTGTGAACTTTTTGGGCTTGAACACTTGTTGACCTAGAAGGTGAGACTCCCTTGACCTTCATATCAATATTGACTACCAGGCTCTTCCAAACTTTGACCTAGTCTTCCATAATAACTTAATCTAGCTTGACTACATAGAACACAATTAGTATGTTGCCCTTTGGGGGCAACAACTGCCATCAACGGAATCTGCAATCAGCAACTTGCAAAAATGTTTTCAAGATTCTGCCATCAACAATTTTCATAGAATTTGCTAAGCGATTTTTGGAAAAGGATTTGCCATCATCAATGACTTTCATATTGAATTTGCCAAGGATTTTAATAGGGTTTTGCACAGGGATTTGTAGCTAATTTGCAAGCGATTTTGCATAACAACTTTTATAAGCGATTTTGCATAGTGATTTTGCACGGTGATTTTTGCAAGCGGGTTTTGCCAGGACTCCAAAGCTTGGAAGCAAAATCAGTTTAGCAAACCTAGTTTGGCCATACGAATTAGAATCTGACAAACTACGATTTTGCTATGAATCCACCGCTTTGGAGCAGCTCCATCCATTCTTAAGTAAATTTTGGAAAATCAAATTGGAGCGATCTACTTATGCCCGATCAAGTCTATTCTGGCACAACCCCATCAATTCATTTCTGCCAAAGCAATTAACTTACGAAGAAAAGATAGTTTTCAATTTCATGCATGATTTCTTTGCAATATGAATTTGAAGCATTATTTGAAAAAAAAAAACTCAAGCTATGGGTCTCGAAGGACATTTGGAGATTTGCAAAAAAAACTCATGGGCATTTGAAGAATTAATGTACATCTTAAGGGCATTTGATTTTCAATAATACAAAATACTAGATACGTTGACCAAGGGTATTACAAAAATTTATCAAAACTCAGGGGTATCTCGTGAATTCTTCGAAACATAAGAGTATTTTGTAGTTTTTCCTTAAATATTACAAGAATTTTATTGTGGCGGCCAAGGTCACCACGAACATTTCTCTTTCACTCTCTGTATGTGAAGAAATGAATCCACACATAGAAAACATTCACGATATCAATGATAATACCAATTATAAGATCAATGGAGGGAATGATAGAGCAATGCTAGTGTTGTATGTATTTCATAGATCAATTAGTGCAAACCTTGCATCAACTACGATATTAACTATGTTTGTCACACAACTAAGGCACTATGCATCTGAAATTAAGCTTCACTTTGAATGAGAACACAAACAAAACCATGTCCCCTTCATTTAGTGAAAAGATTTGGACCCCTCAAAAAGGGAAAAGATAATGGAGTGTATTTCCATATCTTGGGTGACCCTAGTACAACAGAAATCTTAAAGATTTTCCTTGCCACCAGCAACTCTAAGAGAGCTAAGCTGAACAGGAGCTCGTGTTCCAACAACCTCTGAAGAAGCATAAGCAGCAAGCTTCACTCCCTTTGCTTTCTCTTGCTCGATCTGTTCCTTGATCCAGAAGTAAGTTATGCGCAAGCCATTATACGAGGATATAGAACAAATACAAAACGATCTCATGAAATTGTAAGAGACTAAGACTGATATGAAGAACTAAACTTGCCTTCAGCCTCATGGAGGGAGCCCATCCCAGTTTCTCTTTAATAAGTGTGTTATCAAAGTTTCATCCCCCGAATCCTTCTGGTCCAGGATGCGATGGATTGGAAGATTCTTGTTCTCAAAATTCAGTACTATTTGTGCCATTTAATTTATGCTCACTATTTCATCACTTCCAATGTTAACAAGCTCTTGTTAATCTATAGCAGGATATTAACTTGAACAAGTTAACTATTTGATTTGAGAATTTGCCAAAGCAAAGAGACAAAAAAACATGGTTCCTACTCTGACAATCTCATAGGTCAAGTGCATCCAACTTTTTCCACAAAAAACATGCAATCATGTCATGCAAGATTTATTTTTTACTCTGACAGACTATCACAAGCATGACAACAGCAAGCAAGTTTTGGCAGATGCAAATATCAATGGCTTTTTTAACTTCTGACACATTGTACTTTCTCTGACACACCTGTAACTGATATGCATCAGGTTTTTTCAACAAAAGACAATGCTCAAACACCATGAGGAGTGCATATAGACTATGAAGCTAGTCTAATTCAGAAACCTTGAGGTTTTTGGTATTGTTTCAAGTTTGTCGTAGAATGTTGAGGCACACTCTAAGACTTCTAGCACTCAGGCTTATAGGACTCTCTTTTTCATTAATGCAACCCAACATCTTGGTGATCCTTCAGGAACATGCCAGTAAGATGTTGAAAAAGAGACTTACAAAGTACATGAATGGGATGAACTGAAAAGGAACCTCATCAAGAGATTTGGGGGTGCCAATCACACAAGAGAAGTCATTGAAGAGCTACCGACAATTGTTTTGAAGAAGAATGAAGGGGCACCAAAGTTTGTGGAAAGATTTCACGCCTACATGCTCAAGTGCAAAAGGTACAAAGTAGCCTACCCTTCATTTGCTTTGCTACTTTGTGAGAGGACTCGAGTCATGCTACAAAGTTCACAAGAAGATGCTCAAGTACTTTCATAGAGGTATGTTTCATTCTATGCACCAAGCTTTTGCAAAAGCTCTTAGAATACATGAATTATTGATGTTTCTTTTAAAGAATGATGCTCTTGAGGAATCTCATCATGTTTGCACACTGCAATATGAGGGAATATGAGTATTGCTCAGAAAAAAAGTCTAGGTGAAGAAGAAGAATGTTTGAATGTATATGTGCCTTCTTTTCCTTATGGAAGTTGCAGCTATAAAAATCAGCCATAACAACAAGTCAATCAGCATGTTTGAAGGATAAAGTGGTCTCACATGATGTTTTCAAAGTGTCTTCTTGCATGGATACAATTGCTAAATCTGATATAGAGCAATTAGAGCATGTTGGCAGCCATGACAGTCCAAGATTTGAATGTTTTAGCTACAAAACACATGAGGCCAGCCATGAAACCTTGGAGAATACACATTTGTCAGCAAGTTTGAAGTCCAATGAGATAAATCTTATCACATCTCACATAATTGAGGAGTTTGAGCATGTTCTCTTGCATGATGTTGTTGAGTTTGAGCAGCCAAGCAGTTGTTGTCATGAGAAAGAGAGTGATAGATGCATGAGCAGCCCTGAGTTTGAGACTTTTCATGCATGTGAAGCATTTTTGGATGATGGTGAACCATTATTGTGTGAATTAGAAGTGGAAGACATTGATATTTTGGCATTTGAGCACTCTAGGGATGTGTTACATGCTCTTGAATCTAGTGACAGTCATGACAGCAGCCCTCCTTATGAGATTTTCAGATTTGAAACATGTATACCAGCTGGAAAAATAGGCGAATGTCATATTTACATGCCTCAAATGGAGAAATTTGCTTCCTTTGATGATTTAATGCCAAGATATGAGCTAGAATTGCTAGTTTTTGATGATTCGAAGTATGCATAGAATGGATCAAACCTGAGTTTCAGCTTTGTAACAGTCCCAAGAAGTCTGAGAATCATGGAAAATCAGTCTCTTGCATGTTTGAGCATGAAAATGTGAAAAAATTGAGTAAATTTGAGCATGACTATGTGATAAGCAATGAGAAATTGGACACGTACAGTTTCTTATCTCATTTTGCTAAGAATATTCATAAAGGTTTCTCATCATCATTTGAGACTAGTAAGTTGGTTGGAACATTCCATTTCAGCAGGTATTATTATGTCACATCCAATTTGCCTCCATTATATGCTGCTAGAGTCATTTTTGAGCAGGTTATTGGCCTGTGGCATGTTCTTTGGCCACTATTCTTGATGATATTACATGTTATCAGCATCCTACCATTTGGAGAGTGCATATGTGACAGAGTGGAGTTGGCTGACGCATGTACCATTCCATGATGTAGTCCAATGCAAGACTTTACTTTGGTACTACACTAATACATGTGCTCATCATTAGAACATGTTTGCACATGTGGACAGATCATACATAGCTCATTCTATCATATTGACACCATCCCATCATGTCCACGCCATGTGCACATCTCATTGGCCATGTTTCCATATCATTTTCCATATGCGCATCTCATTTGCCATGTTTCCACGTCCTTTTCCATCTGCACATCTCATTTGCCATGTTTCCACATCCTTTTCCATCTGCACATCTCATTTGCCATGCACACATATGTCCCATCATGCCCACATTATGTGCTCACAAGTGTGGCATAGTGGATGCAATTGCGGCAGTCAAGGGTTTTGCCAAAGAGTGGGGTCGAGAGTCTGCAGCAGCAGGTCGTGCTTTACTGGACACCTTGTATCAGGACCTGCTCCAGTCTTGACAGGGACGTCTTCCAGGTGTTCATGATCGTGATATTTTGGCGCAGATCCAAGCACTGGAGGAGGAGCAAATTCAGCAAGCAAAGATGAAGGCAGGTCTGCAGTGGTTTCGTGATGGAGACTGTTGTACGGGCTTCTTTTTTCGTGCAGCTAAGAGGCGTCGCATGACATCAACCATGTCCTCATTGTTTTTGCCGAATGGTTCGGTGCTAACAGAGCCGACTGAACTCAAGCAGCATCTGCATAATCACTTCCAGACGTTTTTTGCTGAGAAACATCTTCCCTTTCAATCAGAAATGTGAGATGTTGTTTTGTCTAGGATTTCCCCCATCATCTCTGGTAAGCAACGTGAGTCAATAGAGGCAGCTATGACAGCTGATGATTTAGGTTCGGCAGTCTTTGAATTGAAAAGAGGCAAATGCCCAGGTTTGGATGGTTTGCCAATTGAGTTCTTCCAGGAGTATTGGGAATGGCTGGAGCCAGATGTGTATGATGCTTTCTGTGACTTTCGGCGGTCCACTGCTTTGGATAGAATTCTAAACATAGGTGCCATCTCACTCATCCCCAAGGTCAAGGATCCTCAGACTATTTCAGATTGGCGGCCCATCACCTTATTGTCATCCGTATATAAGATCTTCGCCAAGGCTTTTGCAGAGCGGGTAAAGAACATCTTGGCAGAGTCCATCTCAACAACCCAGTCAGGTTTTCTTCCAAAACGGTGCATTTTGAACAATGTTGCTGCTGCTTATGAGGGAATTTATTGGGCACGTAAGCAAAACCTTCCAGTTATATGCATGCCTTAAGCTTGACTTTGCAAAGGCTTATGGCAGTGTCAGCTGGGAATTCATGCGCCGATGTATGCTAAGACTGGAATTTGGGAAACAATTCACATCAGATATTATGAAGCTGCATATCTCTGCCCGGGCGACTGTTCTGTTCCATGGTGAGTCGTCACATGCCTTTTCACTCGGTCGTGGTATTCGCCAGGGATGCCCTTTAGCACCATTGCTTTTCACAATTGTTGCAGAGGATTCACTATTGCAACGATAGAGGAACTTCTCAATGGTCTTGCAATGGAGGACGGCACACAAGAGGCTTGCAATCAATATGCAGACGACACGTTCCTCTTCCTAGTCGCTAATGATGAGAATCTTGCTGCTGCCAAAATGCTTTTAGATACTTTTTCACTGGCTTCCGGTGTTCTTGTGGGGTGGCAGAAGTGTACAGCTTTGTGGACATTGGATAATCCGGCTCCGGCATGTGTTCACGATTATCCATGGAAATTACTTGCGCATGGACAGGCCATCAAGTTGTTGGGGATTCCAGTTGGCATCCATGTTACTATGGGAGCTCCATGGGAGGAGATCATTAGGGGTTTGGAGAAGCACTTGTTCTGGTGGTCCACTACTAAGTTGTCTCTTGCGGGTCGCATTACGGTGGCCAAGGTCAGTCCTTAGTAGTACCCATGTTTATATGGCATCCTTACTGCTAGCCCCACCGATCAAAGTGCGTGAGCTCATTGCAATAGTTCGGAACTTTATTTGGGTGGGTACTGAGGAAGGTGTTGTGGTTAAGGTGGCTTGGTCGAAGTGCATCCTTCCAAAATGGGCAGGTGGTCTGGATATGATGGACTTCTTACTGCAGAGCAAAGTGCTTATTTCAAAGTTCATTTGGAGACTCCTGAATGGTGAGGATGACTCTCTTGGTTCACGCCTTCTTAGACAAGCTCTTGGTCACTGTATCCCTCTAAGCAAGAAGGCTGTCAAACCAGTCCTACCTTGGGCTTTATTTCAGACTCTACAGCCTTTTCCAAGTGCTTCTCCATTTTTGCGTGGCTTGTTGGCAACATGGGAGGCGGTCAGACATCTTTTCTGGCCATGCCCCTCTATCCACACCCTATTGGAGACTCCATGGTGGTGGGCACCATTGCCTCCAGACCCCTCAGCACCTCCATTGGCAGCCTCAGTTCATCCCCTTACCCATAGACGATGGGTTCTTGCAGGTGCTGGCTCTATTCAAGCATGGTATGAGGCGGGTCGCCTACTGTCTTGGCCTGAATTTCAGGCAAAGTTCTTGCTCTCTCGTTGGGACGTACTCTATGGGAGAAGGTCACAGAAAATTTGCCTCTTACAGTGCAAGTTGGTGTTGCTGAAAGGGTGCCATGGGACTGTCATCAAAATATTCACAAAGGCAAGCAATTTGTCAGATCAGTATATCGCCTTCTTTTAGCACCACAACCCCTACAGTTGCCAGGTGGATGGCACCTATAGGTTCCACAACCCACTTTGTGTCGTACATGGCGATGGCTTTGGGATAGGTTGCTCCACCCTAAAGTTTATGTATTGTAGTGGCAGGTTATCCACAGGTGCCTGCGAGTTAATGCCTTTCGACATCGCTATGATCCTCGCATATCTGCAGTATGCCCGCTCTGTCTGTCGGACGTTGAGACTCTTGAGCATTGTCTCTTTGATTGTCCTGAGGTTCAATCAGCGTGGTCCTGGCTACAAGGTTTGTTTAACAGTACATTGGACTGCCGATGCATCCTTTTGGCGTCCTATCCCAACGCATGGCCTCCAGCTAAGCAAAGGGCATTTCATCTTGGTTCCGGTTGGCTCCTATGGTCGATATGGGAGCGTCGCAGACACCATCTTTCAGGGCATTTATTCGTCTGCACATAGTGTTATTACGGTGGCCCAGAAAAAGATATTGACAGCCTATGAGTGTTCCTCCCTTGAATCAGAACTGATGGAATGCATCTGGATTCAGTATCTTCGAATTAATTCTTATAATTAGTCTCCTATTCTGGAGTAAGTACATTGTGCTCCAGGCTCGTGCTCCTGTGGCATCTTTTTGTGCTTACACAGTTAGATGAGACATGTAAATTTTGTACTTTTTCTCTGATTAATAAACTTTTTGGCTTTCATCCTCCAAAAAAAAAAAAAAACAAGTGTATCCTTCTTATCATATCATTCATAAGTCCCATCGTGTCCATACTATGTACACATGATTCCCAACCATTCATCTCAAGTTACCATCATGCCTCCATATGGCACCTTTATTTTGCTAACCATACATTCATTTATTATGCAGGTCCACCACATTCATAGTTCCATGACCATTTGCACATCATTTAGCCTACCTACCATACTACCTTGCTCCTCTTTCTCGTGAAAACCCATGTTGCCAACCATTTTTCCACATTGGCAACCATCAAGGACTCTTGTGAATTCAAATCTAGTTCAAGTGGCTGGGGACCAGCCTATCCTTCTTTGTTTGGCATGATGCTGCCACATTTTGGCAGCATAGAAGAGCCATTTGCATGAACTACACATTTGGCTAACATTTGGTTTGACACATGTGTGCATGAGCTAATCAAGCAATAGAATTGAAGACATCTACCTTTGAAGACTCTTAGAAGACATTTGTGATGAAGAACCAAGGGAGAACATTGATTGGGCATCATACAAGTGTGAGAAGGAAGTTGAGGTTCAAGCAAGAAGATTTGAGCCTAAATTGAAGACCCTTTGTTAGAGTTTGGAAGAACCCTCAAGATTCATTGGTATGTGGCTAGATCCAACTCATTTTGGCATGAATTCCATTTTCCAAGGCTTCTTTCATGTTCCTACCATTTTGATCCTATTCATGGAACATCTCTCATGCTTCATACTTCCTATCTCCATACTCCATTACCATTTCCCCTAGCCAAAGGTTGGCAAAGTTTTTTTTTCAGTCAAAGCAAATCACACACCCATTATTCATCCACTTTCTTGAGAAAATGCAAAAAACTCCACCAATTTTAGCCATTCCTAAGGTCTAAGACCATTTTCTCTCTCTAAAGACAAATGTGGGAGCCAATAGTCACAAAAATAAAAAAGAAGCTACAAATGTATCCCAAAACTCTGTCTATGGCTGGTAGAGTAGAGATCATAAATAGTGTCATTGCTAGCTCCCATGTATACTTCTCCTCTGCTATAATTGCAGATAAGAAAACCTATAAGGAGTTGGAGATAATTATGAAGGAATTCATCTGGCAAGGTTCCCATATGGTTGGATGGCAAAACCTGACTCTACCTAGGAAGAGGGGAGGTCTAGGATGCAAGGATCTCTTTTTACAAGCACAGGTACTGGCAGCTAAACAGGTATGGAGGTCTTTAATGTCATCCTCTAAGTCCCCTGCCCTTCATCTGGTTAAATATTGGATTGGAAAAGCCTCATTAGTGGGGAGTCCTTCTACCCCTCACCAATTACCTGATTCTGCATTTTATCAACTTAACCCAAGCAGTGGTACTTCCAATATCATGAGGAGAATCATTCAAGCATGGAATAAAGTATCTGTATGCTTCAGAGCCCTTCCAATAGAGAGTGTCTCTCAGGAGTTTAATTTCTTTTGGCACCAAAACCTTACAGATGAGGAGGAGGGATGTCTAGCACTGAAGCATCCTAAAAAGTATAAAGAATGGATAAGTAAAGGATTGTACACAGTGAGCAGCATGATTAGAAGGGAGAATTGGAAAACATGGCAGGAAATTTCTGGTATTGTACAAGACACCAACTGTAACAGGAATATCTACAACACACTCACCCGACATCAAAGAGGACAGGAAGTTGAAACAGACCAACAGAATTGGACCCTTGAAGGAAAGGGATACAAAGTGTCCAAAATATATTCAATATTATTGAGTTCTCAGGGCACAAAAGTAGCTGAGCAATGGGATTGTCCTGATAATGAAGCTATTCGAGTCATCAGAAAGGGCTGGAAATTACAATGTGCTAAAAAAATCACCCTATTTAGATGGCTATTTCTGAACAGAAGCCTTAAATGCAATGCCTATAGAGCTAAATATAATGATCAGATCTCAGATAGGTGCCCTCTAGGCTGTGGCCAGACTGAAACATCAAGTCATATCTTCATCTGTCCTTGGCTTTCTTCCTTCTGGAATTGGATTAGGCCCCATATAGGAGTCATTCCAATTAATGAGTCTGACCTCTTTGGCTTCATTGCAAACAGCTCCCCATTCTTGGACACACTTAGATCTCTTTGTCTTTGGGTGATTTGGAAACACAGGAATAATGTAGCTATCAATCACTCCAACCCAGATTTGAATTTCCTCAAATCAACTCTACAATTAGAACTTGCAGATGCTGCCATGGCTCACAGATTAAGTAAAGGTTACAATTATGACAGAAATTGGGACACATTGGGCTCTTTCCAGGGGTTCTATTCTTACTTTACTTCTTACTTTAACAATTTGTCTGATGATGGAAACAGATTATCTGGTCAGGAAGCATCATGAAGGAGGGCATGTAAGAGAAGTCCCGGAAGGTACAATGCCGATGTCTCACCAGGAGGTTCTGGAAGCTCTTCTCTGGGTCAAAACAGAGACAATTATGATCCGGACACTTAAGAGGATTCTGCAGGATGCTCATATATGGCAGTTCAAACAAGAATTGAAACCTTTCTTTGAAGAAAAACTTGGCATAGTCGAGGGAGCGCGTGAGTCGTGGATCCTTTATATTCTGGATGGGGCAGCATATGGAGCAATTGAGTTGGACGATCTGCTCTTCAAGCATACAGATCACGCTTTTGCTATAATTACTCTGGATGGAGTAGGGAGGACTAAAGACACAGTTGCTATCAACGAACTTCTTATTTCTTATTTTCATGATCGGCATCTAGATTATGGTCCTTTTATGGTTTTAAAACTTTAAAACTTTAAACAGTGTTTGTTTCTGTTAAATTTTCCTCCTCCTTTGGAGTGACTGGCCATTTTTGATATTATGGCTACTATAACAGAGCTTTGCTCTGTCCTTTTGTATTATCATGTATTACATGTAATATAATACTACTGCCGTTTCTACCAAAAAAAAAAAAAAAAAAAAAACCCGGCTTGAACTAGTTAATCCTAGCACAAACATCAGCATTGGTCAATCCCGCCGCTGTCTTATCTGGCCATACAAGAACAAGAAGTCCAAGATGGTACCATTCTTCCAAGGTATACAGTTACAGATATTTAAATCCAAGACCAGCCTAAGCCCATTAGACTATACTGGTGCCCAAAGGTCCAAATAAAATAGGCTATTGTGCTTAATTCCTAATGTACACAATAACAATTAGAGCCATAAGGGTATAACCCTTGTCAACAGAATATAGATAATAAACCCTATACCCTGAACAATACATTTTATTCACGCTATATCGTTTTGCACACATATGCAACAGGGAACATACATGATATTTCAAATGGAGTTCAGAAAGATCTTCCCACAAATGAGCATTTGGAACTCCAAATATTTTTTGCTGTGCATTCATAACTTAGAGACTTAAAAGTATTTTAATACAAAGGAGTAGCATCTAATAACGAAGCATCCATCTCTATACATCACCAAAGATAAGACTAACAACTTTGGGCTATAACTTGCTACAAGTTCCCTTTGAAAAATTCCAATGTGCCAGAGCAAACGGCCAGCCTGTTATAGCATAACAAACAGTACAGCCAAGAATTGACTTCCAAAAAGGTTATAATTTATGTGAGAACGTAGAACATATTTCCTAAAAAATACCAGCTAGCGCCCACTTGTAGCTGTATAGAAGTTAAAATAAGCAACAAAGTACCTTTGCAGCATATCAAAATGTAAATAAAAGGCTTGTAAATAGGCTTCTGTTTCCCAAACGTGACATGCAAAACCATGTACTTGTAGGTAAATTAATATCTTCAAGTCATTCCTGATCAAATCATCTTCTAATGCGAACTTTCCAGCTCATCTGAAACCTACTGAACAAAAGGGATACATTAGGAAGAGAAGCCCGCATTGCTGCAGCCAAACAAACAATACAATTGTTAGCATGATAATGGTAACAGCAGTAAGGGCCAAAAGGTACATTGGGCTTCTCGGTTTATCACCGATATAGCCTAATGTATACCTTTTGCCCAAAAGATCAAAAAAGAGCATAGGAAGGAAAAAAAGCACGGTTTGAACTAATGGGAGAGAGCTAACTCAACCTAGTTACGATAATAACCATGAGCGAATGTAAATAATCCTTATAAGGACCACTATTTAGATAAAATATATCGTATTTAGGGGTATCAAAACCCAAAATGACAAATCATGAAAATCAAAGCACTTATAATGAAGATAAGTGCAATGTGTATCGAGGAAAAAACCCTTCCAAAACTAAGTAAGCGACTTCACATCTGTTATTTTTATCAAGAAAAATCAACGGTCATACCTTGTTTGTCTCGATTTAAGGCAAACGCTCATCATTTTAAGAATGAAACCGGGTCCTCATGCAATCTTCCGAAAAATATCTTGTGTGCATGCAAACCGCCTTCTTTGTGTAAGAAGAGCACATCTATGCCGTGTTTTAACAGAGTCTTTGGACCGCCCTTAAAGAAGCAACTCCAACTCGGCTTATTTCGTATGGGAAATACTAGTCAAGACATTAATTTCGAGCAAAGAAGGTCTGCCGAAAATCATAGGGCGTAGCCCAAAGAAACCGAATCGGGATATCCGGTAGCCCACCCATAATAGAGTTCGAGACAGGTTAGGTATTTTTGTCGAGACACAATTTCTATGTAAAGACAGTCTGCCGAAAATCATAGGGCATAGCCCAGCAATACATGCTAGATATCAAGGCTCCCACCCATCATAAATTTCGGGACAAGTTAGGCATTTTCGGAGAAGAATATTCTGCCGAGGAAAAACAATTTTAGAGGGAAAATGGTGAAGGTAAAATCTTACCTTAATGCGGTCCAAGAAGAAGGTCTTCTTAGGCGAGCCCAAAGACATCTATCTTTGAGGTCACCCGATATTAAGCAAATCTATGCTGAGGTCACCGGATATTAAGCACCCTCCCATTATAAATATCAAGATAGATGATTTCCTTATATATGACATGGCACCAATTTGATCCGAAGCTGGAACAGTTAAACCTGAGTTAACTTGATACATGAGCTGACTGGATACTGTGAGTACAATAGCATCCAATGGCCCTTCTACCTATGTGGCTAACATTTACCCCAATAGAATAAATTTTGGGGTTACCCATGCCCCAAGTATAACCAATGGGGAACAATATAATTAACATGTTTGTAAGATATGCTAACAAGCAGCATGCATACAAAAAAAAAAAAAAAAAACTAATTTGAGAAGCTTACATCAACAAGCCATGGATTTGAAGGCTTTATTTTCAGCAATGCATTGTGGTACATGTTCCAAGAGAACAAAACAGTGTGGCGGATGCTTTAGCACAATCGGCAATGGTGCAAGCAGCTTGGTGGCATGCGCACATTCTGGAGGATGAGGTAAATCATATCAGTCCATGTTCAACACAGTCACCACAGTCATCACATTCACCACAGTCATCACCTGCACCACATTCACTACCGTCACCACATTCACCACAGTCACCACATTCATCACTGTCATCACATTCACCACATTCATCACTGTCACCACATTCACCACAGTCACCACATTCATCATTGTCACCACACTCACCACATTCATTACAGTCACCACATTCAGTCAAGAACATTAATATTTCTCAAGGCAATCAAGAAGAATTGGTTACTATAGGAGGCGATCTTACTCAAGAGGAGGAACGTGAATTGATATCTTTGTTAAGAGAATTCAGGGATGTTTTGGCAAGAAAATACAAAGAATTGAAAGGCATTCCACCAGAGGTTGTGGTTCATACCATTGATTTGAAACAAGGATCAAAACCAGTCCAACAAGCTCAAAGGAGAATGAGTCCAGCCATAGAAGAGCAAGTAAAGGTTGAAGTCATGAAGCTTTTGGAGGCGGGATTTATTGTACCAGTGCCAAACTTAGATTGGATCAGTTCTATTGTACCAGTGAGAAAGCCAAATAACTCAATCCGAGTATGCATTGATTACAGGGATCTCAACAAAGCTACCAAAAGAGATCATTTTCCTACACCATTCATAGACAGCTTATTGGATATTGTTGCAGGAAATCAGGCCTATTCTTTCTTGGATGGTTACTCAGGATATAATCAGATCCAAATCTATCCACCACATCAAGCAATGACGGCTTTTCGAACACCTTTTGGCATCTATGCTTATAAGGTATTACCTTTTGGCCTCACAAATGCTCCAGCCACATTTTAGCGAGCTATGACATATGCTTTTCATGATATTTTAGACTTTTTGAGAGTCTTTATAGATGACTTAACAGTATTTTCTAATCCAAGAAAGGATCACTTGGATCATCTCAGAAAAGTTCTTGAAAGATGACGGCTGTATGGTATAAGTTTGAATCCTGCTAAGTGTATTTTCTTCACTAGAGGAGGAAAACTATTGGGCAATTATGTTTCAGAAAATGGATTGCAAGTGGATCATGGTAAGATTGCCGCCTGGAGAAGGTGAAACCACCTACAAATGTATCACAAGTGAGAAGCTTATATGGCCAACTCAGTTTTAGTAGGAGGTATTTGCACAATTTTGCGAAAGTAACCCAGCCACTTGTGGATTGTATGAAGCAAGAGCAGAATTTTAGATGGAAGGAGGACGCTCAAGAAGCATTTAAATGGTGCCTTGGACAATTGAAAGAGAGAACTTTGCTGATTTCTCCAAGAAAGAGTGAGCCATTTCATTTATTCTTTACAGTTTGGGAGCAAGCTTTGGCTGTCACACTATGTCAGAAAAATTAGCAAAAGCATTATGATGTGAATTACTATGCTAGCAGGTTGTTAACTCCACAAGAGCAGAAATGGACTCATGTGGAGCATCTTGGGTTGGCATTGAAGTGGGCCTTGAACAAATTTAGACATTATCTTCTTCCTTCACAATGGAATTCAGCAAATGTACAGTATGTTTACATTCATATGGATGTGAACCCGTTGCCATGCATTTACAACAAGACAGTCCAAGATCCTAAATTTACAAGATGGGCTCTTATCATACAAGAATTTGAGTTGAAGTATGTGAAGATGGCTCAAGGAGCTCATAATCCAAGTGCCTATTGAAGTAGTGGTGCTGAAATAGAAGAGGAAACAGACCAGCCAGTAGCAGTTCCGGATAATGGCGTATTACAAGGGTTCATTGAGACGGTGGATCTTTGGTATGCCAACATATACAGGTATTTGCAAGGTCAGACTTATCCTTCATCATTTTCAAAGCAACAAAAGCATGCTCTTAGAGTACAAGCAGCTGCTTATGTGGTGCATGAGGCTATTCTTTATAAGAGGACTATGGAAGGTCTCTTATTAAGGTGTGTTGCTGGTCAGCAAACTCATGATTTGTTGCAGCAAGCATGATTGTCAGGGGCATTTTGCAGCCAGAACCACAGCTAGGAAGATCCTTCATTGGGGATATTATTGGCCAACTCTTTACAAGGATACTAGAGACTTTGTTAGCAAATGTGAGAAGTGTCAAAGGCATAAACAATTAACAGGCCACAATAATATGCCATTTCATCCTATTTTGAGCGTTAGTCCGTTTCATATGTGGGGATTAGATTACATTGGGCCTATCAATCCTCCATCTTCCAAAGGTCATAAGTATATCTTGGCAGCCACATGCATGTTTACGAAGTGGGTAGAAGCAATTCCAGCAAAGCATGCTACAGAAAATACCATAGTAAGCTTTCTTTATCACAACTTGATTTCTCGGTTTGGTGTTCCAACCATTCTTTTGTCTGATTGGGGAACTCATTTCATGGGGAAAGTAGTAGCTCAGTTAACAGAAAAGATTGGTGTTCAACATGTGCAAGCTTCTGCTTATTATCCACAGGGAAATGGACAAGTTGAATCTACTAACAAAATTCTGAAAGCTATCTTGGCTAAAACAGTGAAAGATAATCAAAGAAATTGGCATGAAGCTTTGACAGGTGCCTTATAGAGTTTCAGGTGTACTTATGATTTACACCATTTGAATTGGTTTATTTTGTGCAAGCTGTAATGCCTATTCATTTGGACATTCCTTTGTGTTCATTTGTGGAGCTACCTTATTATGAGAATTTAGGAGAAGTTCCAACTCCAAATCAAGTGCATAATAGGATGGATGATTTGTTGCAATTGCAAGAGATGAGACAAGAAGCAGCAGACTTCAATATGAGGCATAAACAGAAAATAAAGCTTATCAAAGACAGGTTACAGGTTGTCAATCCATTTGAGGAAGGCCAATTGGTGTTGTGGAGGACCACTAAAAGCACAAATGCTACGGTTCTATTGAACCGTCATTCCTTGGATGAGGACGCCCAGTATCACGCCCTCCTATTTATAGACCATGTGACGTTCCAAAGACGGTATTTCCCGGGAAAGTATACCATTTCATTTATTCGTCGCAGCGTACCGCCACTCAAGTTGGCGGTACGCTAGTGTGTAGCCAGGTGGGTAGCCCTAGGGGGCAACTTGCCAGAAATATGTGCAACTATTAATGTGCACATTTTCCAATGTACACATTAATGTGGGCACACATTTCCAAGTGGACACTTCATGCCAAGTGGGCCACACCCATAGGTGCAATTAATGTGCACATTTTCCAATGTACACATTAATGTGGGCACACATTTCCATGTGTGCACATTTGGCCACCTAGCCCTTAAAGGCAAGTGGGCCCATTTCCAATTATCCCACATGCCAAAAGGGGATAATTGGAAACCCTAACCAACCCCCTTGTCTATATAGGGTAGGAAACCCTAACTAGCCCAATTTTCGATTTTAGGGCTTTAGAACTCTGTTTTGGCTGCCTCAACAAATTAAAACCGCATCCCGATCCCGGATAACGGGAGAATTACATCCTTAGTTCCCTTGATTCGAGCGCCTCTTTGGGATGGTCGAGCTATCAGTCGAGGAGGAGCCCCTCAAGGATCAGGTATTTGGCCAATTAGATAGTCTAAACCCTATTTTAGTCATTGAATCAGTAGGTTTAGCCTATTAGATTGCCCATAGCAGCCCTTTAGATCTCTAGATAGCAGATTCTAACTAAAGAATCTAACTCTATGTTGTAGATTAGATCTTATTCTTTAGTTCTTCTGTGATGTATATGGATGATGTATCTCTATGAACTCCTTGTATTGGGAAGGGGGGTAGAGACCTAAAGCTTTGTAGTTGATGCTCCTAGAGTAGCCTCTCTAGCACACTGTAGATTCGGCCTGTGCACAAGAGCCACACCGGGATGTGGGTGAAGGGGCCAGACTGGCTGAGAAGGAGATTCATGTCCTGACTCATGAACGGTTCCCCCGGGTGTGTAAGAGGCCTTCCGGGAACCATTGTGGCTAGGTCCAATGGCTTGCCAGCTTTCGCGGGCAAGGCATGGGCTCGACACCCGTGGGTGGTGTTCACCTTCCATGGGTTCAGGGCGAATACGGGCGTGGCCCTCTAGCCACCGTGAGTCGGCATCACGGATCTCCTGGAGGGAGTGATCCCTACCGCCCCATCGAACCGGGAAGATGAGCCCGGGAGTAGCCCTCTTGGCTATGCATCCCGGCGGGGCTACAGTCAGTCCCGACACTTTTCGAGACCACTCTGCAGTGTGCAATGGAGAGGGGCGGATGGAGTGGACAACCCTAAGCCATGCTCATATGCCATTTAAATCCATTGCCATGAATTGGTTTAATGAACTCTGAGACCCAAGCCGCCTATCATCCCTTGAGTCATTCCTTGGGTAGGATTCCCTTTGTGATGTGCTGATCTTTGTCTATGCAGATATATGGAGGACCATCCTTCAAGATGGTCATATGATGTTGATGTATGTGCTAACGACATGTATGTTTACGCCTCGGCTTCAGGTAGGCCCCGAGGGAGAAAGGGTGCAATGACCCTTCCACTCTTCCCACCGGGAACCCGTCCGCGGTTGCCAATTGTCGTTGTGGAGGGCCCCTAAAAGATTAGCATGGAGCTGGTATGGGGGATGAACTCCTGTTTGTATACGGTGAGTGCACCGTATACGAGTAGGGGACGTCACAGACCAGTTTTCCCCTTGGTTGGCTATCGGCATTCTCTTGAGCTTTGCTTTGTTGTCTTTAGCGCCTTCTACCTACCTTTCAAGGCGCACCAGCCAAGGCCATCCACACTAGGGCGAACCGACACCATCCAGGGAGATCCACGCCAAGACGAACTTCGGTGGCTGCCTCTGTTCTCATCTGCGTCCCACATCCTGATTCTGCACCTAATAAGGTACGGCTGTTGGTTTGTGTTGGGTTAATCTCTCTTGTTTTACTTGGATCCATGTGCCATGCTCGGCCCGATGGATGCTTCAACTCAGTGGTTTCGACAGCGGTATTGGTTAGTTTTCTCCCTTTGTTTTTTATTTGGAGCTGTTTATGCTTTTGGTTCCTTCCTGCTGCTTTCTCTTTGTTTTTTGTCTGTTCATTTGCGAGCTCTGTTTGCTTTTGGATCCGTCCTGCTGTTTTCTCTGCCTGCTGCCATCAGTTTGGATCTGAAGGCGGTCGATTCCTGTTCGCTCCACAGCCCGTTGGGCGAAATCGGCCCGGTTTGCCGTCTGCCAGATGGATCGGCAGTATGGCAGCTGCCGGAGCTGTCTGTCCAGCAACAATCGGCTCAGAGCCGGGTTTGCTTGGGAAGTTATTTGCTTGCCTCGGCAGTTTTTTCCCTTCCTCCTTTAGTCTTTCCTTCTCCCTCTGTCGGCCGATCCTATCTGTCTGGATTTTTGGTTCTGGATTTTTGGTTCGTGTGATCTTTTTGGCAGATATAGCTCTGATTTTATCAGCTCTGCCCATTTGCCCTGTGCCTTACCACGTCTTGGTCCCCTTTTTTGTTGGTTCCGGAGTTCCTATGGGCTGCCACCGGCCAGCTCCGGGCCTGCCATCGCCATCGTTCCCGCCTCCTCTTTCAAGAGAGGGATACCGAGTTCGGTTCCCCATTTTTCTGGGGATACCCAGTAAGGGTTTCCCCGGGATTTTTGTGCACCTTTGGAGAGTTGCACGTTGTTTTTCATCCCCTTGCAGTCTTTTTGTACTTTCCTCATTTTCGGTTGTTTTTTCCTTACTCCCTCATGTTTGTTTTCTTGGGTTTTCGTGTTCCCAGTTGGGGTATCCGATCGTGTTGCTCATATAGTTGTTGCTAGCTCTGCGTCTTGGCCTCGTCTTATGGCTGTATGGTTTTCGTTGCTAGTTGTAGGTGTTTTTGTTTTTTGTTGCTTCGTCGTGCATAAAATTGATCTTGCGTGCCCATGTCCCCATGGTGTTTCTGCCATATAAGTTTTGGGTCATTTGCTTGCACAAAGTCGTTTTATGGAGGTTATTTTCAAGTTCCCCAAAACCGCCTTCAGGTTGTTCGTTATAGATATTTGGGGTTGCGTTGACTTCGTCCCCCCTCTTTTTTTGTTCTTTCTGTGTTTCGTAGGTAATCTCGTTATAGCATTTTCTTCGCTTATCTCTTTGATTGATATTCATCTCTTGCCCTCATTGTTTTCATAACATCTTGTTTTTGGCATTTTTTCCATTTGGATTGGTACCATTCATTATGTTTGTTTGTAAGGTTCTTACTCTTTGTCCCATTAATCCTATAGCTTGGTACGCAATTTGATCTGTTTAGCATGTTTGCGCATATTGTCCAGTTCTGCATTATGGTTTGCGTGTTTTTAATCCATCTTGCTTACCTACTATTTTTAGATTTTGGGGTTTTGAATGCTATGGTACATATGTACATGGAAACATTATCCTGTATTATTTCTTTATGTTTTTCGGTGTTTTCCTTGTCAATTTTTTCGTTAAGTTTGTGGCTTGTTTCTAGTTCCCCCCCTTTTTTTTTTTTTTTTTCCATTTCTTCCTTTTGCTCCGTTAATCCCGTTAACTCATGTGCATCATGCCCTTTCTGCTTTTGCGTCTCCCTCCTTATGTCCTCAGCACATCTCAAGCTTCCGTACGAGCCCGACGGGCGAAGAGGGTTCTACAAGGTCGATCGCTTTGCCGATCTACCCCACCCGTCCGCGACGCAGCACGCTTCTTTGGGGTCTCTATTGCATCGATGGGCCCACTATGCGGTCGGTTATTTTGTTTTTGGTTGAACCGATCCCCCGGTGATCCCCACAATCGGTTACCAAGCATGCCTTCCCACTCTGGCTCAGCCGGTCCATCTCGGGTTGTCTCTTCTGTTTCTTTTGCTCTGGTTCCTCCCCCAAGTTTTTCTCTGGCTTCAGCAGGTCCTTCTATCGGGCTGAGCCAGCGGGCTCCTCTATTCTTTCTCCATCATTGGACATGGTGCCTCGGTACTTTGCACCCTCCGATTCTGGATGGCACCGTGATCTGAGCCTTGATCCTCACTTACTACATTTATACGTGCATGGCAGATTGAGGTGCTTCGCCAGGAGGGTCGGGAACGGGCGTCTCGGTCTGTTCCCAACTTTAAGAGAGAGTCGTCACGCCACCAGTATGAGTTCCTTTGTGCCACGGAGTCGAGATTTCGGGAGCTTCATGCTCGTTTGACTGCTTTGTCTCCTCGGGTGCCCGAGACGATTCTTCAGATTATTGAGGAAGGTAAGGCTGCCACTCTACAGAGAATGAAGTTCTTGATTATTGCTGATCGTGAAGGCTATGATGTCGCTTTAGATTTTGATGACCATGCGGGCCCCGCTTTAATCTGCCGATGATTCCAGGAAATTGAAGTTAGCTCGGCAAATGCATCGCGATCGGCGCCCCCCTGCTTCGAGACCCTCTGCTCCCTCCACTGGCTCTTCCTTCTCTACTGCGCCTCCATCCCAGTTCTCTTCATCTCGATCCGGTTCTCGTCCTTTCTGCACTTTTTGTGGTCGGCTTGGCCATCGAATTGAAACCTGCCATGCTCGTGTTAATGCCGGATCTCCTAACGCCCCTCTGCCACCTTTGATTCCACCTCCGGGTCCTTTGGTGCCGGCCCCGACTCCATTTTTTTCCCCGTCCCGGCCCATGATTTATGCCTCCCTCTGATTTCGGCCTCAGATGTTCTGTTAAAGCAATACTATTACATATGCTTTTTATTAAGATGATTTTGGTGCTATGGCTCGTCCCACTCTTTATTAGCTCATGTTTTGTTGTTTGGTTTTTAATTTTTGTTCTAGCATGTTAGGATGGTATCCAATTGAGGGCTGTGGTGGTGTTAGATGTTTTATTTTCCTACGGGGTGTGTATGTATGCAGGTTGGGTGAGGTTGTGTATGCATGTGTTTGTGCTTAACCCTAAAGGGTTTTTCTAGTCTTCGTTCAACTTTCTCCTTTGGTTTACTGTTGCATGTGGGTTTATTCTGTGTATGCGAGCTTTTGAGGTATGAGCTTGGTTTGGTCAACTCGGCGTGCAAAATGTATAAAGTTGCAGGGTCCCGTTGCCTTCTTGGTTTGACGAGTTCCTTGGTGATTTGGTTGGTTACTTACAGTTTGTGCCCTCTTTTCAGAATGTGCTCCATTTACCTCGGTCATCCCTCATCTTGGCATCGACCCCTCCCCAGGTGATGACTTGGCTTCAGCTACTATAGTCTTGAATCGCCTCCATGCGGCCCTTCCTTTCTGGCAATCCATTTGCTCCTCACAACAGGTTTTGAATTGGATAGAATTTGGTTATCGCCTTCCTTGGTCATCCACGTGTCCACCTGATGCTTTCTCTGCTCCAAACCACTCGTCTTTGTCTGCCCATCGTGACTTTGCTCGCTCTGATGTGGCCGATCTCCTGCGTACGGGTGCCGCATCCCCAGTCACCTCCCGCCCCTTCTTCTGTTCCCCCTTGGGGGTCGTCCTAAAGGCCTAAACAAATTCCGTCTCATCTTGGATCTGCGCTATCTAAACTCTTTCTTGACCATCCCCTCTTTTCGGTATGAGTCCCTCGAGCTGTTGTCACATCTGTGTCTACCCAACGACTTTCTCTTTGCTGTCGACCTGAAATCCGGTTATCATCATATCACAATCTAGCCTTCTCATCGCACTTTCTTGGGTTTTGAGCTTGATGGCCAGTTCTATGTCTTTAATGTCCTCCCCTTTGGTCTAGCTCCAGCCCGTTTTGTCTTTACCAATTTAGTCAGACAGTTGGTTCGGTTTTGGCGGGGTCAGGGCGTCCGTTGCTTACCCTATGTCGATGATATTTTATTCTTATGCCAAATATGTCCTGAGGTTCTACAGATCCGCGTCATTTCTGATTTGCAACGGGCCGGTTTTCTCTTAGCTTGGAAGAAGTGTCAGTTTCGTCTCTCACATTGCACAATTTTCTTAGGTTTCATAGTGGACGCTCATGAGGGCTTCTTTCGTATATCCCGGGCTAAGAAGGAACGGGTCTTGTCTCTGTGTTCCAGTTTGTTGTCTTCCCAAGTTGTCACTCCTCGCCTGATTGCCCGTTTTCTTGGCTTTATCCAATCCCTGCGCTTGGTCCTGGGTCGTCTTTGTCAAGGGGGATTCACACAGAAGACCCGTATAAACCTAGTGAGTGTATGGAAGGGGGTTTTTTCTCGATGTTTTCGTACGTATACTAGGGGTTTAAATCCCCCTCTTACTGACATTCTAGTGTATTTTATCCATGGAAGGGGTATTTTTCCAACAGTTTTGCGTACGTATATAGGGGTATTTCTTCTCACCTTAAGCACGCAGGTGGCATATACTCATGTGATAAAGGTGAATCCCCCGTGGTCTTTATGCTGCCTTGTCTTGTGGCCTCCATTTTGATCTACGCCAGGCCGACCTTTGGGATACTCCCCTTCTTCTATCTCCCCTTGCAAAACAGGAGGTCCAGCTTTGGCAGACCCTTATTTGTCAGTTTAAAAGAGCCCCATTGTGGCCGCCTGCTGTGGTCAGTTCTACCTTGGGTTTTGATGCCAGTGATGAGGGATGGGGTGGTTGGCTTTCACGTCCGGGTTCTGAGCTTCTCTCTTTTTCTGGAGATTTCTCGGCAGATGCCCGCCTCCAATCTTCTACTTGGCGTAAACTCTTTGCTCTTTTTCAGATCTTGCAGCAGTGTGTTTCGTTGTTGTCTGACTCCTGTGTGATAGCTCGTGGGGACAATCAGAATGTGTTCTTTTTATTACAGAATGGCGGTTCACGATCCCCCGTGCTTCATTTTTTGCTGCTGGAAGTACTAATTTTCTGCTATCAGCATCATATTCAGTTGGAGCCAGTTTGGGTTCCACGCTTGGAGAATGAGTGGGCTGACTATCTTTCCAAAATTCGGGCCTTTGATGAATTTTCTCTTTCCCCCTCAGTCTTTTGCCTCTTAGATGATGAGCGGTGGGGGCCACATCATGTTGATCGTTTTGCTAGCCCTTCTAATGCCCTCCTGCCAGTCTTCAACACCAAAGATTGTTATCCTCATCGGATCGTGCCTAACGCCTTTTCTTATGACTGGCATCTGTTTAACAACTACTGCTTTCCTCCACCTTCCTTGGTTCCTGAGGTTTTGCATCATGCTCGGATTTGCCGGGCCCGCCTCACACTACTTGTTTTCTCTTGGCCCTCTGCCCCTTGGTGGCCACTGCTTGCTGTTGACTCCTCCACTTGGCAATCTTTTGTTCGAGACGCAGTTTTCTTTCACGAATTCTCCCAGGCCTTACTACCTTCACCTTCTTCCCGCATCGCAGGTGTCCGTCGTCATGCGGCACTATTCGCCTTGCGTTGTGATTTTTCTAATACTTAATATTGTCTCTTCTCACATCCTTCTTTTAATCTCACGTGTTTTTTGGAAACTTTGTTCATTTTCATAAGGTTGTTTCTCATTTGTTTGATAGCGTCGGGACCGGTTTCTGAGTTGTTGGTCAGTTTTGGGTATAGCTTGGAGTAGTCCATGGTGTTATTTTTTCTTTGGTTGGTTGTTGTTAACACTTGCTTATTCCCTTGTTCCAGATATTTTACCTTTTTATGATGGCCCCTCGTTGCCCTTCTTCGCCTCGGTTGTGGCTTCTGTTCTCCAGTCTCGCGCACCCTCAACTTTGCTCAGTTATTCTTCTGCCTGGCTTCAATTTCGTCGGTGGTGTCACTCTCAGCAGCTTACATCTTTACCTGCCTCCTCTTTGCATGTTGCTGCATTCTTCTCCTCTCTAATATCTGCTCATCGTAGTCCTACTTCTATAGGGGTCGCTTCTGCCGCTATTGCCTTTTTTCATAGCTTGATCAACTTCCCTTCGCCTTGTTCAGCTCCTCTTCCTGCGTTGGTCCGCCAAGCCGCCCCTCGTACCCACTCTTCTTCACGGCGACGTTTACCTCTGACTGCGTCTCACATTCGCCAAATCATCTCCCTACTCGCCCCCTCACAAGCCAATTGGCGCAGCCTTATGAAAGCTTGCCTAGTCACTATGTGCTTTGCTGGTTTTCTCCGAATTTCTGAGGCACTGCACTTGAATTGGCGCGACCTGTCCTTTTTCCCCGACTATGTCCAGTTGCACATCCGCAGGTCTAAGTGCGAGCAATCGGCCGCTGGCCAGGAGGTCCTCATAGCCCGCACATTTTCCCCCTTCTGCCCTGTCATGTTACTGCAGCGTTTGTTGTCCGTCTTAGAATTTCGCCTCCCACACGAAAAGTTGTGGGGCATCAAAAATTTAGCAAAAAGGCGGGAATTTTAAAAGAAACAATCTTGGCCGTCAGATTTAATCGCCCCAAGAAGGGCATATCTCCATAAGGGGCACCCTCCCTTAATGGATTTGTGGAATAGTGCAGTGGATAGCAAGCTGCATTTAGAAAATTTAAAAGCCATGGAAGCAGCAGTGCTACTCTCTCTTGGGGGGTAAGCTTTGTATTATAAGAAACAACATGAGTATAACTGTTGCAAATGTAGATGATCCATCTAAAAAAGATTAGTTGTGAGAAGAATAGTGCAGTGGATAGCAAGTTGCATGAAATCCAAGTGCCATGGAAGCAACAACGTTATTCTCTCTTGGGGGTAAGCTTTGTATTATAAGGAACAACATGAGTATAACTGTTGTGGATGTTGCAAATGCAGATCCATCTAAAAAACATTAGTTCTGTGAAACTATTGCTGGAAAGGGCTTATTTAAAATGTTCGTTACCAATTTCTGGTCCAATATTGCCAGCAGAAGTTGAATTGTAGAAATGGATGCAAATTGCGAGTTTATAATCTGACAATGGATTCATGGTAGTGAATATCAAGCATGGGCCATGGAAGCAACAACACTACTCTCTCTTGGGGGTAAGCTTTGTATTATAAGGAACACATGAGTATACTTAACTGTTGTGGATGTTGCAAATGCGAATGATCCATCTAAAAAAGATTAGTTGTGGGAAACTATTGCTGGAAAGGGCTTATTTAAAATGTGCGTTGCCAATCTCTGGTCCAATATTGCTGGTAGAAGCAGATTGAAGAACCATATCGTGCACTACCAAGTATTACAAGCATGCTTTGTGTACAAGTATGCACCTTTATTTTGCTTGTTATAGATTGGCCCTATAGTCTTGTCTGCAGAATATTGTTGTGATTTCCTCGGACAAGCTTATGCCATTGGATATCTTTTCTGTTCAATGGCATCATAAGTCCTGCTTTTGTAGACATGCAACAATTTTGAATGTATGCTATTGCAGTCTTTTCCACTGCTGGAAATATTGTCAGTGCAGACTTCAGTGGTTTTAAGGATTTCTTTAGATCTTGCTATTAATAGAGAGTCATCAACATCCTTTTAATATTCTGATGTCACATTTTTTAATATAATCAAATTATCGAAATATTCCAGAGTCAAATCATGTAACTGATGTCCAATAGTCTTTTAGACTGCATTTGTCTATTCTTGAACACAAAAAAACCTTGTCTATGGCAGCCAGCATAATATGTTCTTTAAAAGATGTTAAAATATGTTGTACAAGAGTCTTTTAGAAATACAAGATCCTTTAAGAATGCATGTGTCTATTATCAGGAAATATTAACCCATGTCTATATCAATCAATATAGTATGCTCTTTAGTAGATGTTAAAATATGTTTAGTCTATGGCCTTATCAGTTTTCATACAGTATGTTATGTAGGGATGAGGTTTTAAGGCAGAAATATTTATATCAAATTCCGTGGTATAGGTTAAACCCATCATATTATACTTGTTTATGACTAAGCAGACTTGAATAAACCTTTTAAATTTATGCAAAGACGTCACCTTACAAAGTAAATTGCTGTATGCAAAATTTTCCAACCTTATATATTAAAAACAACAGTAGATCTACATGATATAATATGGGTACTGTTTATGGACATCAACAGTTACAAAATGTGAGCGAAAAAAACCCACAGTAGTATGATCTTAAGGAATATTTAAAAACATAGAACTCGGCTACAACAAAAAGCAGTCAGTTCTTCAGTAGTACTCTCTGACTTTTTAAATCCTACTGAAATACTTGTTGAAAAAGCCAAAAGACAGTCATATATTTATGAAATAAACTGCTTAGAGTAGAGATTTGGAAGCCATCACCAGTTATTCAGAGTTTAAATAAGAACTTTGTCACCGTTTTTAGATCCATCACTCTTTGAAAGTGTACACGTCTCCTCATCTCCAGAAAAACTTTTATCCTCTAGCATACAGGAAACAAAAAACGACAAAGGTGGGAGAAGCTCGGTACCTGCAGCCAAACAACATGACATTAGCATGAAAATGGTAATGCATGAAGGGCCAAAAGGTACAATGAGACTTCTCGGTTTATCACCGTTCAGCCTTTGTAACCTTTTGCCCTGTATGCAGAATCAAAATGGTTTCCTATAGATGGGCTTATCAGATCTTGAAAAAGACTTAAATATAAGAAAAACGAATGGAAAAAGATATTGAAACTAGAACTTGTTTAGCATTTATAGCTTATGTGTTAATTTAGAGAGCCCTGTATAGGTAATCAGCAGATGATTCCTTATTCTGGAGAAGCATTAGTATTGTGGTACAATGAAATGATACCTGATTATCCTCTTGTTCAGAGTTATACTCCTCTTCTTGTTGTGTTTCAGGGATAGAAAGTTCAGCATCTGCATCTTTGTGGACGGCCTTAACATTATGCCTGGGGCTATTGGGGACAAATTTCATACTGCTCGAAGCACTCTTGGTATCATTGTGCAGCCGCTTCTGCCCACTTCCATTCTTATGATCAGTCATGAAGTCCTGATATTCAGAATCTGATAGAAAAGCCAGGAACTCAGCATGCAGGAGTTCTTCTCTCAGAGCTACTTCTTCTGAGTTAGACGAATCTGATTCTAGGTCTGAGTCCATGCTCACCATTTGAACCAAAAGGGGAGCCCTAAAAAATCATGTGTGTCTGCTTTATGGCTGGGAGTATAAGATCTTAGTCAAACCCGGATCTGCTAAATCTGATAGCTTAAGTCAGATATCACATAAACTTACCATATTTGGAAGCGTGAGAAAGCTCCAATTCAATGCCAAAAACCCTAGCATGTCGCATTCGTCTTGTGCCAGCGTGAATGGGTCAGAAAACTGTAAGTCCGGATCTGCTTTACATATCTCTGAAATTTAGGGTTTTAGCATGGCTAAGCGATTTGAGAGAGAATGAGAATGAGAATGAGAATGATTTTTTATCGTCCACTGAAGAAAGAAGATAAAGTTAAAAATGTGAGTTAAAAGGAAATGTCGGAAAAATGTATGTATTTAAAATTAAAATGGTCTATATTGATGTATATCGATCAAAATTAACCCTATGGTGTATGCCTCATTATCTATAAAACTCCAGCTATGATTCAAGGGGTAGTGGTGAGTTCAAAAAGACGCCCCTTATAAGTTATCTAGTTTATTTTACTCAAGTAAAGTTATAGAGTGGAAAAACAAAGGCATATCTACTATAGATGCAAATGTATCTCATACAACTAGTGTCCTCTCCAATGGGAGGTGTAAGTCATTGATTTATTATGGTGTCATGACTACCCTTATTTTAAAAAAAAACCTACCTCCATCCGTGAGGTGTGGCTGACCATAGACAGATAGGGGAGGTTGACCCCTACCACCAGCAGAGGTCAACCCTATCCCCATACAATAACTGCTAGAAATCTGAAAATAAACTGCCCAAACAGAAATTTTTATCATACCTCTAGTTTCTATTTTTGATTCCTTGTAGTAGTAGATCTTTGTCATACTTGAGGCCAGGAAACATATTTTTTTGAATGTATTGCATCACTCTCTTTTTTAGTCCCAGGCGATCAAAGCCATTCTTGATGAAGCAGTTGATGAGTCCAATAATGTCTTCTGTAGCAGATAAATGACAAGAGTTGATATACATATACGGCATTACTTGTGACAAGATGATGTTGCTGGCCTGATGAAAGGGGCGACAGCTATTGGCATGTACATATTTGAGTGCAACAAAAGGGACGTTATCCCTTTTATCAAATTTGTACGTTCTGTAGACACCCAATTCCTTGCTTATGATCTCTATGCTTAGGTTTAAAAAGTTGGCCTTGAATCCGAATTGGAGACCAGATGTCCCGATATCTTTGAATATTGTTTCCTCCTTAATACCAAGCGTACTTAAATCATAAATCTGTAGCTGTTTGACACCATCAATGAAAACTTCTTTTAGGAAATCTCTAATATTTGGACAGTTGATAGCAAGTAGGTCATCCATGTAGCGAAAGATGTACTTAAACAGAGCTATTTCCTTGAATTTTCCAGATTGGCAAGATTTCTAATAAAATTCATCTCGAACCATGCTAAATACAGATTGCACCAGCATGGGCTACAGGAAAAACCCATGGGTATGCCACAGATTTGCCTCCACATTCCGATACCCATGTTAATGTAACAGTTGTTGAGGAGCCATCTGTTAACCTGAGATAAATATTCTGGATGAATCAGACTCCAGCATTTGCCTTGTGGAGCTTGCTTAAAGCACCTGCATGTGACTGAGTTATCTGGGCATTTTTTAACCCAAAGAGTAAAGTGTTTATTAATGCTTTTCATATAGGACCAGACTGTCTCAAAAATCCTATCCATAATGTGGCATATACCAGTGTCACCCAGTAGGGGAATATTTTCGTAGCACTTGGTGATGTCTGCAATGAAAACTTCATTTATTTTCTCTGGGAGGTTTAAAACCACATCATAAATTGATCCAATGATCCAATTAGGTGACACCTTTCCAGTAATAATGGTGCATATTCTAGCACAAGACCACTTGGAGACCTCCGGCCAGAATTCTACAATGTTCTTAAGAATTGCTGTAATTACTGATGAAATCTCAGAATATATTGTGCTATGCATGTTTGTAATCCAGCGAAAATCTTTTTTATGCGATTTGTATATACCAAGTAGATATGGAAGGCTATCGTTGTCAAACTGTGTGTTGTTGGCCAGATTAAGCATGTCTTTCTTGATTTGTTCTTTGATAGACTCTGGGCTATCCTCGATTCTGAGGAAATCTTTGCTGTTAAGTCTTCTTAGAGCACGATCTCGTACAAACATAGGGCAAATGAAGGCTGGATTGTTAGTAGCCTTATCAATACCCGAAATGTAGAAGTTCTTTGTGAGCCAGGCCAGATTTCTAACCACTAGTTGATCATTTAGTGCAAAACTTCTTGAGCAGTCTTTTTTGTATGCTCCCTTGATTTCTGAAACAGCTCGTTCTATCACTCTATTTTGTATGTGAGTGATAGTATTCTCAGTAATAAAAGGATATGTAAATCTGTGAGCATTGAATAGGTTGAGACAGATGGTCTCAAGTTCTTAGTTGAAAGCAGCAATCTCTAGCATTTTGTTGGGGATGTGATTCAAACCTTTCTTAAAAAGTCTGCTTAATCTGGTATTATGGATGATGCCAATATCTGTGGTACAAATATGTCCGAAATCAGAATCAATAAATTTGCCAAGTGTGGGATTCCCACATGGACATGGCATATCCTTGTCAGTAGCAAAGACAAGGAACGGTTTGTAACATAAATCTCTAAGATTTTCTGTATATTTCCAGCTGAACATGGTTCCCTCCATGATATCTATTCCAACCTTTCCCAGGATATCTGAGAGTATGTCATGGAAAATTTTGGGTAAGCATATAGTGTCTAATATTTTAGATAAGAAGATGCTATGGATAATCTTCTTTTTGTTCTTGTCCCTTATGGAGAGTAGGTGCAGTCTCCCTAAACAGTCCTTATCAATTGTTCTGATAATCTGAAAGGGTTAATCAAACGGTTATATAGATAGGGAGTGTATGAGAAGAATAAAAAAACCCCCCACTCATACCAGGATTCCATTTCCTTGGTGTTGGAGTATGAGTCATAAAGCCAATGGCTTTAATATTTTTAAAGGTAAGCCGAGTGGCATGGTTATTATTATTTTTTGAACCAAAACTCATTAGATGAGTAATGTAAATAGAGAAAAACAATGCGAATATAGCATCATCTATAGAAATTGTAAATACTTATTTTTACCTCAGTATTTTAGCTTGTGCCCTTGTGTAGTGTCAATGCGTTTGTCGAATGGAATTGTAGCTTTGTTTACGGACGTCTCGCCAGCCTTCGGTTGTCTTTGCTTGATTAATTGAGTTTAAGGTGACCCCACCTCACTGAGTATTGGATGAACAAGTCTACAAATCAATGATTATGTTTGTAACTCCAAATATAGTGCCATCCTCGTCGTTATCACATCTTTAAGAGATAGTAATCCGATGGCCATTTCTAATGTCCATTATACATGGCGAACACCTTGGAGGTTTGATTGCTTTCTGGGTTGCCCGCACGGCAAACCCTAGTGCTAGATGGGGTTGAAAAATAGAATATGTTGCATATATACTAAATTGAAGATAGAGATTTCAAGAGAAAGATGGAATGAGGGTTGAGATTGAATTTGGTGGACTAAGCTATGAAAAGCCTTGTGAAAAGGTGAGCATTGCAAGTTCGATGGGATGCATACCAAACCGATGAGTATAGGCAGTTCGTTTTAGACATTCCGTCCCTTTTCATTCTCCTGTTATAATTTGGGCCTTCTTTTGTGTTGTTGCGTCCGCTTGCAAGATTGTGTCATGAAAATTATAAATGCACAACAGTCTGTCTCAGATTAAAATTTGGGCCTTCTTTGGTGTTGTTGCATCCACTTGTAGGATTCCGTCCTGAAGATAAGCGTGCACCTTACCCTTGATCACCACCATACCTTTTACTAGAAGAGGAAGATATGAAGGCATCCCCAAGAGTACATGAACATAAGATCTGAGCAATTGCAGATGGAATTTTACAGAAGTAAATAGGCAATTAATGTCAGCACATCATTGAAACAATCTATTAGAGCTGTCTCTTGTTTTTCAAGCTAAGCTAATTCAAGCTCCATATAGTCTGGACGATGCGATTTGTTCCAGCTCAAGGGGATCACCACTATGATCTTCATGGACAACCTTTTATTTTAATGATACCCCACTAGAGCTCATTTAAGCTTCAAATGGTGAGGTTCTATCATACCATTGGCGATCTTGCAGAGGTTCTATCATCTTGATACCCCCTGTAACTAGGATTTAGAGGTTATGGATGATCGGTCTCCCGTATCAGGTCAAGCTCAGCATAATGATAATGAAGACTAGTTAAAAACAATGAATGAAACAAAATAAGTCATGCCAAAGAACTCTCCGAATCTAATGAACATGTCTAAACAAGTTCCAGAGAAGGTAGACAACAATAATAACAAAGCATTAGCCATCTAATCGAGCTTTAACAAATTTAAGTTTGAATGATGAGTCTTCAAAGACTTGAAGTCATCTCTAAGTTCATCTTCTTGAGGGCCTAAAAAGAATTCGTGAGAACCCCTAAAAATGCCCGAGATCTAAGAAGAAAAATAGTGCTTACAGAGATTGAATTTAGAGTATCTAAGAAGAATGCTTCAGCACCTGAAAAGACAGCATGAGGAGCGCCTGAGAAGAATGCGTGAGAGCGCCTGCTTGAACAAGAATGGATCTTCTAATGCCATGTTCAAATTTAGGATATGAGGAATTTGAATTAGGGCTATCACAACTACCCTATTGGTATACGATTGTGTTGTACTACACGAGTTGTTTTGGTTATCAAATCGAACTATTCCTTTTTTTTTTCTTTTTCTTTTTTTTGAAGAAAAGAGAGGACTTTTTATTGATCGTAAATTAGACACATAAAAGTTTCAAAAGCCCAAGGTCGGGCCAAAAGTGTAATCACAGTATCGTGATTTACTATAACAATAACTATCCATTTTCAGAGGAAGTTGAAAAAAGATCCAAGGATCGATTGTTTGAAGGCAAAAAATAGCCATGATGAGTATTTTGTAACCATCTTTCAAATCTTAGTGATTTCCCTCACCCCTTAGAATAGTGTTAATCTCCAGGGTACTTCTTAAGAAAAAAAGGATCAACTCCTGAAACAGGCACACATTTCAGCCCCTCCATATAATGAGCCGACTATGTCACCTGTACACATCTAAAAAGCACTTCAAAATCAGTGGATGCCTAGGAGGGCCACGAGGATCAGGTAAATCTCCTCTTCATCATCCTCTATGATAACTAGATTTGTGGCAACCGAGTCCAACTACCAGCCAATGTTAATCCAGTCAGGGGGGGAAAGCAAAAGACCACAAAGGACTGCATCAGAGAAGTAGATGAGGGCTTCTTCATACGCATCTTCTTGGCCTTATGATAATAGTGCATATCCTTGAACAGGAGAAACTGGTTCTCAGACATTAGTCTCTTCTAGCAGAAAATAAATCTATCTAGCATGATAGCTTGGTATCCATTGAGAATGAATGACTTGCTTCAGCAGATCCAAGGTAATGCTATGAGTTAAGGGCCACGTCTGTTCATTGTTAAAAATTTCTGAAGCAGCATCATAAGTTGAGAGGTCTTCAAATTGGAGCCTACAATACGTCCTGGTCGTCAATGCAATCAGCATTTCTATAAGCCAAAAAAATTTGATCAGAAATTAACATGCCTTCATCTAAAAACATTCAAAAAGCCCTTATATTTTTTGATTTTCAACCAACATCTGCTTTATCCAACGACTTGTTTTTATGCACTATAGCTATTTTATTCAATTTAACTTGAAAAGAAACTTTTAACCAAACAATATCCACACTTCTATTAGAAAGTTGACTTGTTTCTGTGCTTCCATGAAACCCAATAATCTGTTTGCTTAATAGTATTGAGGAACCTATTAGATCCTCTAAGGACATATACAGGTTGGCCCAGTTCCCAAGTTTGATTCCATAAACTTGCAAGTAGTTTTCTAACCATCTCTAGAAAACGCTAATGCTAGGGCAATCAAAGATATGATTTTTTTTTTTTTTTTGGAGAGAATGAGATATTTCTTTATTAATTATAGATCAAAAAGTACATTGAAAGCAACATAGTATTGCAAACAGATATGGAGAAATAGACACAGAATTGGTTCAAAGCCATAAACTTGCTACAACTCGCATGTCCGAGGCAATAAGTCAATAACAAATTGAAGTTCACATAAAAGCTCAATGAATGCAGGCAAATCTAGCAGAAAGTCATTGGTTGAACTATAGTTACCTCAACAGTAAAAAAATCTCAATGCCTATGCCACAAATTTATATCAAGCCAATGGGACAACGATTCTGAATGTTAAAAGGATGTTGATGACTCTCTATTAATAGCAAGATCTAAAGAAATCCTTAAAACCACTGAAGACTGCACTGACAATATTTCCAGCAGTGGAAAAGACTGCAATAGCATACATTCAAAATTATTGCATGTCTACAAAAGCAGGACTTATGATGCCAGTGAACAGAAAAGATATCCAATGGCATAAGCTTGTCCGAGGAAATCACAACAATATTCTGCAGACAAGACTATAGGGCCAATCTATAACAAGCAAAATAAAGGTGCATACTTGTACACAAATCATGCTTGTAATACTTGGTAGTGCACGATATGGTTCTTCAATCTGCTTCTGCCAGCAATATTGGACCAGAGATTGGCAACGCACATTTTAAATAAGCCCTTTCCAGCAATAGTTTCCCACAACTGATCTTTTTTAGATATCATTCGCATTTGCAACATCCACAACAGTTAATTATACTCATGTGTTCCTTATAATACAAAGCTTACCCCCAAGAGAGAGTAGCGTTGTTGCTTCCATGGCCCATGCTTGATATTCACTACCATGAATCCATTGTCAGATTATAAACTCGCAATTTGCATCCATTTCTACAATTCAACTTCTGCTGGCACTCCATTTCTACACTTTTTTTTTTTTTAAATAAGGGTAGTCATGACACCATAATAAATCAATGACTTACACCTCCCATTGGAGAGGACACTAGTGTATGAGATACATTTGCATCTATAGTAGATATGCCTTTGTTTTTCTACTCTATAACTTTACTTGAGTAAAATAAACTAGATAACTTATAAGGGGCGTCTTTGAACTCACCACTACCCCTTGAATCATAGCTGGAGTTTTACAGATAATGAGTCATACACCATAGGGTTAATTTTGATCGATATACATCAATATAGACCATTTTAATTTTAAATACATACATTTTTCCGACATTTCCTTTTAACTCACATTTTTAACTTTATCTTCTTTCTTCTCTCAAATCGCTTAGCAATGCTAAAACCCTAAATTTCAGAGATATGTAAAGCAGATCCGGACTTACAGTTTTCTGACCCATTCACGCTGGCAAAAGACGAATGCGACATGCTAGGGTTTTTGGCATTGAATTGGAGCTTTCTTACGCTTCCAAATATGGTAAGTTTATGTGATATCTGACTTAAGCTATCAGATTTAGCCTGCATGTAAGAAGTCTCGGTATGCACAAAAGATCCGGATTTGACTAAGATCTTATACTCCCAGCCATAAAGCAGACACACATGATTTTTTAGGGCTCCCCTTTTGGTTCAAATGGTGAGCATGGACTCAGACCTAGAATCAGATTCGTCTAACTCAGAAGAAGTAGCTCTGAGAGAAGAACTCCTGCATGCTGAGTTCCTGGCTTGTCTATTCTAAATATCAGGACTTCATGACTGATCATAAGAATGGAAGTGGGCAGAAGCGGCTGCACTATGATACCAAGAGTGCTTCGGGCAGTATGAAATTTGTCCCCAATAGCCCCAGGCATAATGTTAAGGCCGTCCACAAAGATCACGCATCTTTGAACTTTCTATCCCTGAAACACAACAAGAAGAGGAGTATAACTCTGAACAAGAGGATAATCAGGTATCATTTCATTGTACCACAATACTAATGCTTCTCCAGAATAAGGAATCATCTGCTGATTACCTATACAGGGCTCTCTAAATTAACACATAAGCTATAAATGCTAAACAGGTTCTAGTTTCAATATCTTTTTCCATTCGTTTTTCTTATATTTAAGTCTTTTTCAAGATCTGATAAGCCCATCTATAGGAAACCATTTTGATTCTGCATACAGGGCAAAAGGTTACAAAGGCTGAACGGTGATAAACCGAGAAGTCTCATTGTACCGTTTGGCCCTTCATGCATTACCATTTTCATGCTAATGTCATGTTGTTTGGCTGCAGGTACGGAGCTTCTCCCACCTTTGTCGTTTTTTGTTTCCTGTATGCTAGAGGATAAAAGTTTTTCTGGAGATGAGGAGACCTCTACACTTTCAAAGAGTGATGGATCTAAAAATGGTGACAAAGTTCTTATTTAAACTCTGAATAACTGGTGATGGCTTCCAAATCTCTACTCTAAGCAGTTTATTTCATAAATATATGACTGTCTTTTGGCTTTTTCAACAAGTATTTCAGTAGTGTTTAAAAAGTCAGAGAGTACTACTGAAGAACTGACTGCTTTTTGTTGTAGCCGAGTTCTATGTTTTTAAATATTCCTTAAGATCATACTACTGTGGTTTTTTTTCGCTCACAGTTTGTAACTGCTGATGTCCATAAACAGTACCCATATTATATCATGTAGATCTACTGTTGTTTTTAATATATAAGGTTGAAAAATTTTGCATACAGCAATTTACTTTGTAAGGTGACGTCTTTGCATAAATTTAAAAGGTTTATTCAACTCTGCTTAGTCATAAACAAGTATAATATGATGGGTGTAATCTATACCACGGAATTTGATATAAATATTTCTGCCTTAAAACCTCATCCCTACATAACATACTGTATGAAAACTGATAAGGCCATAGATTACGTGTTCTTGTACAACATATTTTAACATCTACTAAAGAGCATACTATATTGATTGATATAGACATGGGTTAATATTTCCTGATAATAGACACATGCATTCTTAAAGGATCTTGTATTTCTAAAATTTTAACATGTTTTAAAGAACATTGCCATAGACAAGGTTTTTTTGTGTTCAAGAATAGACAAATGCGGTCTAAAAGACTATTGGACATCAGTTACATGATTTGACTCTGGAATATTTCGATAATTTGATTATATTAAAAAATGTGACATGTAGACAAAAGAGGAGAAAGGATCAAAGGATAATGTACCAGTCTTGAATGTTTGATAATACAGCATAGGGATTGACCGAAGCTGATGCATGACCTAGAATACTAGGTCAGGCCTGGTTTTTTTTAGATACTTCAATTCTTTGGTTTAACCAGAGTTGCATGTGTCTTTTGATCCCTATCCTTGCTTCCTCAACATTCATTACTGACCATGTGAATTTATGTAGGAACTATATGAGGAAAATCAATTTGTTACGATACCTCCCATGTGGAATAAGGAGTTATCAGATCTGGGATATGCTTCTAGCAATATGGAATGCCCCAGCAATGCTGTCCAAACCTTGATGTGCTGCATCAAAGATACCAGGGTGCACGAATTTATACATGAGAAGGAGTCACAAAGAAAAGATGGGGATTTCTCGGTGGTTTCTCACTTTGGCATAAGCGAATGGATTAAGTTTATCCCTATTATTAACAAGGCAAAGGAGGAGGAATACATCAGCATTATTAATGAAATATACCCAACAAAATATACAGCTGGACTGTTGAAGAAGATAACTGCAAGGCAATATTCAATAAATGCATTCCTGCTCTAAAATCTGCCAATGAGGCAAAAGATGATGGGGACACTGATGAATCACTAAACTTTACACAAGCAGAGGACCAAGATGACCCATTTGGGACTTCTCTCCTATCTGATAACGACATCCAAACTCTTCGGAAGGGTAATACCAGCTCTGATCCCAACCATGATGATTTTGCTTTTACACTTGACAACTGTCTACTGTTCCCAGTTATCCCTGAAAGACAGGTAGAATATCAAAGTTTACTTTATAATCATGGAATCTGGAGATCTAAAAATTTCGGGGCTTTGGCACCCATTAGTCGAGAGGCTTGGATTATCCTGGGTGGTATAACTCCAGCCCAAGTTACTGCCACAAAAGTTGCTACTGAGAAAATGGAAAAGTTCGTCAAGAAAGATAAAATCAAATTATCATTTGACTGCAGATATTTTGACAAGACCTGCAACAAGGAACCATATATCTATATTAGCCAAAAAGGCCATATGGCGTACCCGACTGAACAGGGATGACTTCTACCTGAAAAAACTCTGGAGAACTAGCTGCCCCTATTTAAAATGCGGATGTGAAAACAGAGGCAAAAACAACAAGGACAAAAGTAAAGTCTGCAGAGATAACATGACGTGGCTTGATCAAGCCATCTGGTACATGTTCATATATATCCTAATTTATCAACTGCTGCTCAGATGTTCTCATTCACCAACTGCCTCAGAACCACGTTCAAAAAGGGCATCATGGCCTACCTTTCATACCTTGAGATGAGAAGCATGCTCATCAACATGACCTTGGATTTGGCAGCTGACCCTTGGGCAGACTTCAAAATCAACAGACCCAAATGTAAAATGGTGGAGATCTGTGAAAAGACTATCAAACCAGTCTCATTTCTGAAAAGTTTACGCTCTGCTACACCTGTCTATCATAACAAAAAGCAGTACAAACAGGCGAGGACCAGTGTATCTAGCTGCTCCAACTCAAAAATCAGCAAGCCTCCAAGAATTACCATTGCCCCACAATCTGAGAAGAAGGAAACTGAAAGTGACTCTGTGATGTGTTTAGGATCACCCGGCAACCCAGAAAGCAACCAAACCTCCAAGGTGTTCGCCATGTATAATGGACATTAGAAATGGCCATCGGATTACTATCTCTTAAAGACTAGCGCCATGTGATAATGACAAGGATGGCACTATATTTGGAGTTACAAACACAATCATTGATTTGTAGACTTGTTCATCCAATACTCAGTGAGGTGGGGTCACCTTAAACTCAATTAATCAAGCAAAAGACAACCTTTTGAAGGCATATATAGGCCAGAACCTGCATTAAGTACTACGTAATACACGAATGGTGCAAATTACCACAAAAACTTTGACACCTGGCAACTTCTTTTACCTTTTTTTTTGCTCTGTTCCGGCAGATTTTATGTGGGCTATGGAGATCCCACTGTAAGACAACCTAGAATAGCATATCAGAAGCATTCCTGTACTTTTTGTTGTCACTGAGAAGCAGGGTTGTCAAAATCGGTTAGGTCTGCTCTTCTTTTGCTGGGATTTTTCCCTTCTTAGCTACTTGCATTTCATTTCTATTCCAAAATCCATCCTTTTGATGCGACATCAAGCAGACAATCAGTGGGCATGAAGTGTTCTAGAAGCAGCCGATTCATCGTCTATAGTTCGGAGCAGACATGCCACAAAGCGTCATGCAAATGCCTTAAAGAAAAAAAGCCGTTTTTTGGCTCAACAAAACTTAGGACTTCCCATTCTTTGAATGATGCCACTTCTTGATTTCAGCATAGGACGAACCAGAGACTTCTACATAATCTCCACTGGCCAAATCCGCAGGCAGCAATTTTGGCGCAGAGATAGACATGCATGCATTGCAGATCTACCTCTGTTGCGCCTTAAATCTGCGCAATATCTGACCTCTGCAAATCAGCTTGCAAATCGGTTGTTCTGATATAGATTGCTGGCGATGATGCGATAAGATCAGGCCATAAGAAAAGGAACAGGCTCGAAAAAGAGGCAAGAAACAGGCTCGAAGAATAGGCAAGAAACAGGGCCCTGTAAGCGGCGCCGCTCCGAAAAATGCGGAACGTAGAGAATATAGGCGTAATTTGCACCATCCGTGTATTACGGATCGTAAGAGAAGTGTATTTATATGGTGAGATCTTTTCTATCTCCGAGTACTTTCCATACCACCATAGGAGACCATCAACCACCATAGGAGACCAGGCGGCAAATAAAATAATTGTTGTTCCTAAGCATCAAAAAAATCTCCTTGTCCCTAAAGATAATCAAAACAGAATTTTTAGCAGAAAAAAAATATCAGGACATTGAAGTGGACAACCTGCAGCTTATTGAAATTCAAACAGTGAATATACTACTGTCCCAAACAGACTGTATTAAACCATAATCGAAGATAATGTTGCGCGGCACTATTTACCATCCAAGCTATAAATTACCTTGTTGTAATCATTATGAACACACTTTAAAATTACACCATTTGCATCTTTCAACTATATGCTTCTACACAAGAAGACATAATTCATTAACAATTGCCACTGCTTGAGCTCAATATATGAGCATTTAATATTCTGATTTGCTTCCTTTGCTGTTGCATGCAATGCTCCCATCAACCTGTTTCCTTTTCATTTTAGAAAAATGAACAGCTTCCAATTAGTGACAGAACAGGACAGCTTCCAAATAATGACTCCAACAAGGCAACATCGAAGCAGGGAGGCAACCACCTTGAACCCAACCAATTTACCACTTCCATAGCTACAGCTTGTAGAAGTTATAATCAACTCGGTCCAAGACTAGATATTAAGGAGATTACTAGTGTCAGCAAGTAGATCATTTTCCCTCTCCAGGTTATTGCATGCAATCTTTCCCCATGTACCACATATGATCTTTCTTTATCTTCTCTCTCCAACAGAATTCTTTATATTAGACACACTGCCAGAAACAAAGGACCTCGTAGATGAACCTCATGCCCTCCTGATCATGAAGTAACCACAATGTAATACAAAGGAAATGAAAGAACTGCATCAAATAGCAGCAATAAGTAGCAAGTTGCAACCCAACAATCTCATTCAAGGAGCAAAACAAGATTACCCACTGTGTAGCCCAAGCAAGAAAAGGCGGGAAATCAATTTGAATTCATTTCCGAGTCCATATCACTGTATAGTACACTCTTCACTCTAATTAGCTGCCAAAGTAGTCGAGGGATATATTCGAAGTTCTTACAGATAACAAATAAGATCTCATAGACTACAGATAGACAATGTAAAATTATCTTCATATCTGGAACATGTTTTAATGCCATGGTTACAAGAAACTCTTAAACCCTTTCATAAAACAGAAGGTATGCCTCACTTCTCAGCACATTTTCTATAGTTGTCTTCTGTACATGTGAATCACTGATATGATACCACCTATCGTTGTCTATAGTTGCATCTGTTTTACTTGTTCTGATTACATTGGGGCTGCTGTAATCTCTCACATATGCAACATAATGTCCACCCTTCATTGTGCCGGAGTGTTCCACAACTCCAACAAGTTTATAATTGAGAGAACAGGGCTGCCTGTAAAACCAAATAAGGTCAGCAAACTACATACAGTAAAATACTTTGCAGAAGATCATGCCAACAATAGATTCTCTGGCTTCATAAAACCACGTGTATGTAATTTATAGGGTAGCAGAATCAAGTACCTAGAATTAACAAAAGGTTGTAAATCCAACCATTCGTCAAACGCAATATGCCCAGTAAGTTTGCTTAATCTTCCACGCATATCCTGTGCAAATCTTTTGAGATGTATAGTAAGCACAGGCGGTACCTTATTAATAAGTAATCTCTTCATTGCATTGCGTTTTACTGGTTTTCCTGGCTTCTTTATCTTCTCTTCTGTCTCAGTCTGGTGCTTTGTCTGTTTTCCATTACCACAATTCAGCATTTTGCCATCCTTTGTGAGAATAACTTTGCCAGAATCATTGGCATCAAGCCCAACCATTTCTGATACTAGATTAAAAGTCAGATCTGCATGATTTTTTCCTAAGTACTGGCCCTCTGCTGTTGAGGAACAGCCCTTTATCGTCTGATTATCATTACTGTCAGAATGACATGGATAATCACGAGACAAAACTTCACCCATGTCCTCCAGTTTCCCACTTGAACTCACGGCTTCATAGATGGAGTCATCTTGCCCATTCTTAGTCTTTGATGTCATCCTTTTGCTACAAGACTGATTTTTGGTTGGTTGCAAATCACTCTCTGATAAAGATATGCGGGAACATTTGTCACATTCCCAGGCATTGTCCCCATAAAGGAACTCCGTTTTTGTAAAAACAGCTAGACAGCCTTCAAGAGTCATTGGAACTATCTCCTCTTCAATAATTTCTTGAATACTGTCATTCTCCAAGTCCTCACCATAACCATTTTCCATAACCTCCACTTTCTCAAGACCGCTTCCATACACTGCACTATTCTCAGTTTTCTGGATATCTAGTGAGGATTCCTCCTGGAAAAGATCGGCCAAACCACAATCTTCATTAGCACTCGTATCCTCCGTCACAGAAAGTCCACTACAAGCTGAATTTCCAGCCACCATCTCCCAGATATCTTGCTCATTCTGCACAGAACTTAAATTTGCTTCTATACTTTTGTTTTCCCAATGTGGAAGGAGGATCACTGCAGAAGTTGAAAGTTCCCCAGTGGTTGAAGATTGACCTACAGAAGTGCCAGCTGCCCCATCTAAAGCATCATCAGCACATGGCAAATTTACAGGCTCACAAATTTGATCTCGGGTTGTGTCTATATCAGACAAAGAGGAAGTTAACAAACTAGAAGACTGATTGCAAGATGCAGTCATCATATGCACTTTGCTCTGTCCACCCTCCACCTCTGCTTCTCCAGTTATATAATCCAGCCATGTCATGTCATTCTCACTAGTACATACAAGCCCACTGTCTTTTAGCTCGCCTCCATTGGGTTTCAATTCTGCCAACTTCAAACTCCTCTCAGATGATGCCGTACATCTCTTTCCTCGAACCAAATGCTTTCTGCCCTTAAGTTCCTTTTTTCCACTATACATTTTGTCGCCTTTTGAAATGCCATTGGATTTTCCCAAAGTACTCTTACATTGTTTAGAAGGGATTGGCAAAGACAGGTCAAGGAAGGGTTCGAAAACTGTTGAGGAATGACCACATTCAGAACAACTAACTGTGCTCGACAATTGACCTCCAAATACCTGTTCTACAAAAGTCTCTGTTATTTCCTCTCTCTTTTTCTTTTCACTAGCTTTCATGTCCAGACCTTGTTTAGCATCAGTCCCTATATTCTTATCATTTGCAGATTTCAAATGAGAATTGGCTACACGCTTTCTAATCTTTTCTTCAACATGCAAACCATCAAGCAGACATCTAAGAAGCTCATGACTATCTTGCTGTTGAAAGCCCTTAAATCTGGATGCTCTTTCACATATTGCATCAAAGAGGGATTTAGGATTGTAATCTTTACCTCCTTTGTTTCGCCCCTTCACGTTAACATCTACAGATGTAGGGTCCTTATCACTAATCTCTTGAAAGAATTTCCTCAGTGCTGAGGTAATCCGGCCTTCCCTAAGCAACGATTCCTTAAAGAAATAACTTCGAAGGTAGCTCAAGGCAAGTAAATTTTGCATTACTGAATTGAAAAAACAAGTATTTCCTAGATTTTTAAGCCCCCTTATAATCAACCTTTTAACATGAGAAGCAATCACCTCATTTGCACCAGAATCTTCTGGCCTTGTTTCAAAATGAGACATAACAGAGCTTTCCTCTCGAGGAAAAGCAAACTGAACCATCTCTACAGCCCGATGCAGAAGATTGCCTTTTACAACTAAACGGGTATTCAAAATGCCAGCCTCATCCATTATAATGGCTTTACACTTAAAACACCAGACTGTTCCACTTTTGCATTGCATTGCAAAGGGATGTTTCCGCTGCAAGAAATGGGATCGAGCATGTCCGTTGCCTAGAACATCATCCATAGACTGCTCGTCATTATCAACTACAGTGCCACCACATGCAACATAACCACATGCCAAGCATATCCATTGGGAAGAGTCTTCTAGTGCATTTAGCTTGCCAGCATTCCGACATCTGGCCCCTTTCTTCTTCAATACCTTCCCTTTGCCTTTTTTTTCATTTGCCCCACTCGGAGCCTTGTTGCAACCCCGGCATTCCAAAGCCTCTGCAGACTGCAATTGTGAAGCTAAAATTTCCAAATTAATTCCAACGTCAAGGTGTCCACATTTAAACTCCACTGCCACCTCGTTGCCCGCCTCATCATGCTCACAATCCTCGCATTGGGTTGCTGGATCTGGCACAACGGCTTTTGAATGAGGTGACAATATTGGCTGCACTCTCTTTTTCGCTCTTTTCCCCATGCCCTTACTGTAGATTACTTCCATTCTCCTCTAAACTTGTTATTGGTAGTTAAATTCCTTACCCATCTCCATCGACTTGACCAGAAGCACGATATGGATCTTCCGACTGCATACGCCATTTCAATCTTGTTGATATAGGGAAGATTCAAGCCTAGAAGCTGCCGCCAAGGCCAGGGCTTCAGATTTCGCTCGCTAGAATTGCCCGTGCCTGTTATGGTTCTGATTGTTTGCCCTAAATTCATGTGTTCTGCCACGTCGGCGCATGGAGATAAAATGCTTTGTGGTTTATTAGGGCCAGATTCCACTATCGGCAACGGCACTTGAGCAAAACCTCAATGCGGCTTCCTTAACCGGCAGGCTTTCCAATCCCAGCGATGTCCACCGTTGATTAAAGCCTTGTGATAGGGCGTAACAGGCACCCAACCCACTCCAAATGGATGTAGAGGCAGCTGAAAACGTGGAAACAGGCAGCTTTAGCATCGGATTCAGCCTCGGAGCTGATAATCCAGGTCTGGAAGGTGCCGAACCTGTGATAATCCAGCTGTGGGAGCTGATAATCGAGCTATGGGTGACGATAATCGAGCTGTGGGTGCAGGAATGGGTGAGGAAACTTTGCCTGCCGGTTAAAGGGGATAAACACCCCTGCTTGCCCCTTACAGCAGATAAACAGGCTCGCCCCTCCGGGCTCGCCTGTTTATCTGCTGTAAGGGGCTCGCAGGGGTGTTTATCCCCTTCTTCTCTCACCTAATGGCCCATTCACATGCACACAAACCAAAACAAGGTGTTGCGCACATAGGGTTGCCCTCCAGTTTCTTGAGGGTAAAGTGGCTTAAATAAAACCGTGTGTGATTTGAGGGCTAACGGGTTTAGGTCCCAACTATGGTATAAGCTGAGGCGAGGCGCACCCTAGCTTGTGGGGTAGAGGATAGAGAGGTTATTTTGCAAATATTAGTTCGTGGTAAAGGTAGAACAGGTTATTGTCGAGAACATGAACGTGGGAGAGGAAAAGGAAGAACATGAAGGTCGGGTGGGAGATGGGAGTAAATAGAAGAGAGCACTTGGGGTCTGATGTTACTATGGATATTGGGTATACTAGAAAAAGTGCCCAGCGTTGCTGGGCTATTCATCAGGCATAAGTTCATGAACCAACAAAGACGATTGGTGGTCACATTGAACGTTTAAAAGGCAAAAAATTGTATGAGTGTAATATTCAATGCTTTTCTACAATGTTCTAATGTATAAAGGCAGTTGCAAGGCAAAAAGAGCTAGATTAGCATGATCTTACAAATAAAGACAATGCAAAACATGCTTTCAATGTAAGTACAGCGGCTATTTGGCAAAAGTGTTTCCTTTATGGCATTGCGGATATCATCTTTTTATTACGGGTAGGAGGGAAATTTGATAATTGGATGTTGTGTTTCGGGGGTGTTGCCAAGCGTAAGTACAAGTTTACTTTGCCTATAGAGGCTTATGTGTTGTTATGCTAGGTAATATTAACCACGTGCAATAAGATAATGTTGATAATCATCCATATGACAACAAAGTATATGCATAAGGCATTATGTGTGTAATATTTAGTAATTCAACCATCACAAGTGCTTATGGTGCAAGGAATATGAAGTTATGGTATTAATGCACACGACCACCTATTTTTCAGCGACAGCATTTCACTACCATTTGCTTTAACCAGGGTATACTTAAGGTTTATCTGTTTAGCTTCTCTGTCATGAGAAAGAATCCTTGGTTAAAGTTCCAATATCGACTAAAGAAAAGGTAATGAAAACACGTGGACTGGTTGGTTAATACTACTTAGTTGTGAATCATAGATATAAATAGTTAATCAAGGCAGCCATTGGCCATGAATCTTGATACTATATATCACCCACAAACAAGTGGTAGAAGAATCTTCTAAGCAATTCAATAGTTTGTGCACTATTATAAGTTATGTACAAATGTAATAGCAAAATGGACAGCTATCAGGATCCTTTCCAGGACCTTCACCCTGCAAAAAAGAATAATATGCAACCATGTTACGCTGGTAAAAGGTCGATAGAAATTCTATGCAAATACAAGAACTGAAGGAAGAAGACAAAGTTCACCTCAACGGAGTTCAACTCATAGATTTGACCAACTGTACAATCTGCATCAATAGCACAATGCATGCTTCTGCTACCATTATCCTGCTGGCTTCCCCAACAATTTTATCTCCTATTAAGCAACCAATACCTCAATGTAACAATAACCAAATCGCAAATGGGTGTGAAATTCAGCAATCCTATTAGAGAAATCAGGTTTGAAGATACCATGACCGTCTTGTTCCTGAAGTTGCTCTTAGCAACGTATTAAGATCACAAGAAGTATATGGTCCATCAGTTAGTCGTCCAGGCCTGAAAGGATAATCTACCAGTACTCCGATGCTTTTTGATCTTGATCAGCCCAGACAAGTAGAACACTTTGCGTTATGCCCAAGAAAAATAGGTGTTTTGCAGTAAGAAAGTTGTAGAACTCTTTTGAATAAAAGCCATGCCTGATGATTGTGTAGGGCAGACTAGACGAACACAGATAATCCTCCGCCATTTTTTAAATTTGAGTACACCGAATAAATTCATGATCTTTGCATATATTAGCACAATAACAAAAATCAAGCGAAATAGAAAAACTTGTTCATGTGCATGGAGCATTTAATTGAATATACCTCCATGGTGGTTGATTGTACTTGTCACGCCAACCGATGAGACAAGCACAAACCTTTGCCGCAACGAGGTATGGCCGAAACAAGGTTGTGAAAGCCAATCCGATCTTCAAAGGAAAAGGGTAAGCTTCGGCGAACTTAAATAGATACCCATACTAAGTATTAGCAAATGACATACACAATGCGTTGCGGAGTATTATCTCCACTCCAAACAGAATGATGGGAAAGGCGGTGGTGCACATGCAAAGATATCACATGGGTGACACCACGCAATGTAGGCATATTAGAGAATGAAGCAGTGAAAGGTGTAATGCAAAGAACACAACATGAAAATGATAAAGGTATACATGCCTTTGTAAACAACTACCTCAAACAATTTGGTATTAAGGTCTTCCACATTTCTCGTATCTCCTACAAACACCTGCATAAGTTCAAATTTAAGTGTGCCAAGACTTACAAGGTATTTGCACTCTTGCATGAGAAAATAAGTAATCTGATTACCACAATGTTATGCAAGTGAAAGAACACGTAAGCGACCTACAAATAATACCTTAGTTTTGTCTGTAAACTCTTTGCCAAATAATGATTGCGCCTTCTCTAAATTCCGTACAAGCACATGCACTTTAACTCCTCTGTCAACCAGATGTCCTGATAGGCGAAGATTCTCACAGATATGGGTGTATTTGAAATTTTAAGAGTTTTAAAAAGACAAGAAATTTACCAAAAAGTGCACCAAAATCACTAAAATTGGCTGCAAAGATGGCAGCTTATATTAAAATATAGCATGCACTAAAGCATCTAAAATTCGTGAATAAAGTTCTATAAGCTGAAGCGCAATCCATAATGTCCTCCAACAATATGATTTTTATAGCAACTTTTGCGCACAAACAGACATTCACAACATATATCTACCAGGCTGGCAGCTCAATGGATTTGTCAAAAGACAACATCATAGAGATGGGAGCGCAAGACCTAATTGTCTAACTTGTCAAAATACTGAATGTCATAGTCATTTATGGAAAAGCAGGGTTCGCTACAAATAGCTAAGATGAGACTTACTGTAAACACCAGTACATTCCACTCAAACAACAATGTCCTACTACGTGTAGGCCCAGGATGGACTTTATAACGTGCATTGCATTTAATTCGTGCATTACATGATTTGGTAAGCATAAAGGCTTGGAAAAAGTTTCTCTACCTCTATGGATTGGGACTCACTCCTTTTGGTTGCGGGCTGTGGTATAAGAGCAGAAAAGACGTGTTGGATGCACAATATGAGTTTGAGAGTGCGGCAGTGTGGATTGAAGAGGGGAGCAGAGTTGTCCATGTTGTGGGTCCAGAGCATCCAGACTTGAGCATTTATTGTAAATCTGCAACTAAGAGGAGCAAGCAGAGTGCAAGGGTACTTTCAGAGACTAAGGATGAATCAACGAAAGATGTTACCTTTGAGCTAAGGAATCCAGTTACTGAGAGTAGTGGCGCTGTCTTGTCATCATCCGATCTGCCATTCAAGTTCATGAGTTCAGAAAATGCAGAGCAGGAGTGGTTAAGTTCTAGGGAGAGCATAAGAACTGATTACAGGGCCATTAGATTGTTTTAGAGCAAGGTTGACAAACGATTTCAATTTACATGCTAGAAGATAGTGATATTCAGATTAATCAAACAATGGCCTTTGCTACAGACAGCCACTGATTGCACTTCCATCTGTTCCAAGTAGTCACCTGCATAGCTTTCAGGACCACAGGATACTGCAAATTCTCTCTAGTCATTCCAAAGAACAGGGCAAGTGCATGTAGAACAAAAACACAGGATCCACAAAGGTAACATGGTTACTGACCAAAATGGGAGCTTCCTCTCTTGGGACAGCCTTCCCTTGATTCTAATCCACTGAAACCCACATGCAAACAACAGCAACCTTGCCAAAATTCTGAAAGGCCATAACAAATTTCGTCTCCACAAAGGAAACAGTTTTTCTAAAACATCTTTGGCCCCGACAAGGGCAACTTTTGAGAACAAAAACCCTAACAAGAGAAACAGAGCCCATAGAATGAACCTGACAATACATACCGGAAGCATGAGAATGCTCTTACATACCTCATAGGTGCCATAGTCACAAGCACTGCTGCAGAAGGGGTTGAAGGGCATGTCAGGCTCTATGGAGGGGGGCTGCCCGAGAGGAAAGGTGGAGGATGCTGCAGCCTCGAGCAAGGAGCGAGCACCGGTTTCCCGGTTTCCACAGTTCCTCTCCAGCAACAGGGGCAACGGAGCATTTACAGCCTATGATGGGTTTTTAGCAGTCATTGGCATATTCTGGGTATATATTGGCATATACCTAGCATATGCCACAAACCCACCTCAACAAGGGCTTGCCCCCTCCTATGATGGGTTTTTAGCAGTCATTGGCATATTCTGGGTATATATTGGCATATACCTAGCATATGCCACAAACCCACCTCAACAAGGGCTTGCCCCCTTAGGGGCAACCCAAAAACACCGGCTGCAACAGCAGCTGCAAAATTTCAAGCAACACTGCAAATTTGCAAAGCCGCCCCGTGCACACCTACCTATCAGCGGAACGGTTGCAACTAGAGGGTTGCTGCACCACTTGTCACGCCCACCTTCGTCGCTGCAAACTTTTGGGCTCATGTGAATCCTACATAAGATGGGCGATGATTCCACTCACGGCCGCGGCAATTAATTCAAGAATTTAAAAAAATCAAACTTGGCGAAAATCTGCGTCATCTGCTCTCTACTTGGCGAGAATCCAGCCCACGAAAAGTTACAGCAGTGCTCCCCTTAACCGAGTGTTTTGCAATTAGATGTGAGGGCCAGATTCCACATGCGGCAGCGACACTTCTCTCTGATATCTCAACTTCCGGCTCCCTTTTTTTTAGGGCAACAACTCCCTGATTCCATTGCGGCAGTGGCAGTTTGAAGCCAATTCAAAATAAACGTTTAAGATCTAGTTTTTAAAGGAATCTACGGCAAGATTTGTCTGGCACTTGATTCAAGTTTTAAAGGCCAAGGGATCACCCCTGTCACTTAAACGAGTGTTTTGGAGTTAAAGCGGCAGCATTTTTGGTTTTAGGAGGAGTGTTTTGCTAATTGCTAAACTTTGCAATGGAATCAGAAGACAAGTGTTAGTTACGACGTGCCATCCTAAAATTGGTTCACGCAGAACTGACACATCTAATTTCCATAGTCGAATCTGGCCCTGAGAGTTTTCAATTTTGAGGGCAGTGTTGCTAACTGCTAACTCGGTAGTGGAATCATCGTCAAAGCTTCAAATCTGAGATGCCATCAAAGGATTGGTGTTCAGTTAATTGACACGCCCATTACTGTGCCAGTGGAATCTCAGCCTTAGAAGAAAAAGAAATTTATCCCCTGCTATGATGTTGGACAAAGTTTGGTTTAATAACCCTATGAAGTTGGACTTAAGTTTGGTTTTATAACGTAAAAAACAGTTCGGAAACATTCTGCCATTTCATCCAATTGTGACATGCCACGTGGTACGTTTTAACTTAGGAATGTTTCCAAGATTTCCTGACTATGGCGAAGACTTTCCCGGCTGTTGTTACAATAGATTTACTCCACGATTCAGTCATTTAACTGCTATTCCGACTATTTTATCCAACATTTAGAAGCTTTACCCATCATTCCAAGGATTTTTGATCAATTGTACAGCCTGGAGAATGTTTCCAAGTATCTTCCACATTACAAGTAAGGCATGTAGATTGCCTTTCCTGTATATGGATTTGTTAGCTACAAATTCATTTTAAATATTTTCAGACTTAGGATACATTCTGTAACATGTAGCCAATTCTCAAACATTGATTACATACTTAGCCCTTTTGTAAAATTTAGAAAAGGCTCGTATATTAGTTGACATATATTAGTTGTACGTTGCCTCATACTTGAACAACATTCAAGTTCTACTTTTCTTGCTATATCTTGTAACAAGAAAATATCATCACCAAGCCGATAAGTGAAGTGACTTTCTTATTGAGTGCTCCAAACAATAGAATACAATAGTAGAGTAATAAGCTAATAAGTGTTGAGTTAAACATCTTTGGAGACTTTGAAACTAGACAATCACCGAGTATCAAAAGATAAGGGGAATAGCCACAAGAGAACTTATAGTCCGAGTTGTATTAGCTGGAATAAAAAGCTTACCCTTTCGTCGAGGAAAATCGTAAAGATAAAAATTGGCTAAGAGTTCTATAAAAACAGATAGATCAGATCTTAAAAACCTGTCGATAAGTTAAAACCACCAAAGCTCGACGCGATTCAAAACACATCAAATTGCAAGACACTACATTGTTCATAATTTGTGTGCCATTATATTTGCAAATGACTTTTACCAGTTTTTTGTTTGGGGGAAAAAGTTTTATTGAAAAATGTGTGTGTGTGTGTGTGTGTGCGTGCGTGCGTGCGTGCGTCGCGTGCGTCGTGCGTCGCGTCGCGTCGCGTCGCGTGCGTCGCGTCGCGTGTGTCGCGTGTGTGTGTGTGTGTGTGTGTTTAAGATAACAAGGTGCTTTGCACAAAGGTTTGCCCTTCTTTGTTTCGAGAGGGTGTTTGCATGCTTTTTGTTTTGTTGTTTCGTAATGGATCTTGTTTGTTTAATATCGAGCCTTCATTTTGTTGTTTCGTAATGGATCTTCTTTGTTTAATATCGAACCTTCTGAATGCTACAAACATAGAAATTCGTTTTCATAGCTCAGAAGTTCTTAGATTTCACAACTTGTGAGGTTAATTCATACAACTAAAGAACAAAAGAGAAGAGAAAGTACTGATAACTTCATCGTGATTCAGCATGCATTGGCCCTCATGCATTAGAATACAAAATATTTAGTTGGTCATTTTTTCTCATTTGCACCTAAAGACAAAATATCAAGTAGCATAGTATTTCTAGCAAAAAGAACATTTTTTATGAAACTTTAAAATAATGGCCCACAAACTTCAGCTCCACAAGAAGAATGATCTTCAACAATAACATGGTGGTCCTTGAGGAGAAGACGACGTCTTTTCTAGAGCAAATAGGTAGATCCTTTTGGTTAAGTATGTGCCTGTAGGTTGTGGTGCTTATATTGGGCATTCCTTCCTTACTTTTCAGGGTTGCATTTGAGTGCTCAAGAATTTAGAAACCATTGAATCACAAAAAATCTTAAGGTAATATCAAACTTTCCATAGAAATTTTAGGCAATGTCAATGTCTTTTCCTCATAGACTAGGTTGTCAAAACAACTGATGATTGTGAATCTCCCACATTCTTCTACTGCAATGTCACGGACCATAATCTCATAATTATTATGCCACACTTACAATAATCATGTCTCATATATGACAAAACCTCTTGATTCCTAAGTATTTTAGAAAGTAAACAAAGGAAGAATTTGGCTCCTTTATTTGTTCCTTCTAGCATGTCTAAGTCACAATTTCTGAGAGCTATAAATTATGATATGATAAGATTGGTTAGGATAAAATAAAACTATATCAATCAATGGCATAAAAGGTTTTATCCATTGGCCTTATTTTCTTGCATGTTTTGCTTGGCTACTTTTAGTTTGTTCTCTTCATAATGTCAAGAGTTTTCCATATGCCTGAGATGTCGAGCTGCATGAGAAGAATTCTAAAATCCGAGTTTCTTAGAGTCTCGAAGCCATAATCTGTGTTTCTATATGCTGATTTGAGACCTGTGAAATACAATTGAGCCAAAACCTGAACAAGAAAAGAAATAAATTGTTGTCTTATGAGGAGTTTATGAGTAGAGTTAGGTGAAATGGTAAAAAAATGCAAGTTGTAAGATGTGGTTGGTATGTTTTCCCCAGTCCAAAGCCTCTAGTAGATCAGAAACACAAGAAGTAGCCATGATTAGGATTAAGTTTCCATAAGCATCTGCTTTCCCTCTGTGATAGTAATAGCACTCTCTATAGAACTCCAACTGACTTTTTGTCATCTGCATATGGTTGATCTCTAAGAACCAGAAAAGAGTGATCATCTGATAGGTGCTTTTACAAAATTCATATGCCCAATGAATCTCTCTGAAATTCATGAAGCTTTGGGAAAAGCCTGTCTGGTATTTTGGATTTCCAATCATAATCTGCATAAGCATTCGCTTATGTATCAAAGGGTCCTAAATTTCTTTCTGCCTCAAAACAGTCAAAGCTTGTGTCCAGAACACGCTTACAAAACTCTAGATATTCTAGTATCAACATCAGAAGAGGAGTTAGTATCTAAATCAAAACAATGTAATTTAAAAAGATTATGTAAACCAAAAAAGTATCCAATAGTATTCCACTTGCCAAAATAATTGTTCTCTTCACTCTGAAGCATGTGAGCAGTTGCAGAGGTTTGCAAGTCATGCTTAATATTAATTCTAATCCAACAAGTAGAAATAGCATGCCCTCCATTTAGACATATGTTCCTGTGCTTCCATATGTTCCATAAAATAGTAAGGGTTAAAGTATTATAAAACTCATCTCCATGCATCAAGAAATCCATCAGATTGTTTGGTTTATTTGTTGAGAGAGTATCTTCACACCAAGTCTATATAGCATCGAATTTAGGGCATTGAGGGATATGCTTCATAGATTCAATAGAATTACAGCCAAGGGGGCAGTTTGTAGGAATAGGATTGAGACCAGACTTATGTTTATTGGGATTGAGAAGTCTTGCAATACTCTCCAAGTTAGATAAGCTTTTGTTGGCCAATAACCATATGAAATAGGAAACCTTAGGAGGGCAATAAGAAAACCAAATATTCTTGTAAAGCCTAGTCTCATTACTGTCACTAATAGGATTTAGGTTTAGAGGAAGAGTTATTGGAGGCTAGCAAATTATACACAATAGAAACTTTATAATTATAGTTTCCCTTGCACGTCCAGTCAGCATGAGAAGTCACAGAACTCACATTTAGATCAAACAAAATAGCTTTAAGATGATTATAAAGTTTCCTATCAGAAGAAGTTCCCATAACTTTCCTTTTGAGAATAGTCCAAGAAATCCACCTATTATCATGCCTCAGGTTACCCAGAGTTATGATACCAGGCTGAGCCCATTTTTTATAAATCTTGGGATGTTTAATGGCTAAAGGAATACCATTGGCCTGAGATAAGTAAGGATTCCAAAAGATAGTGGTGCTCATTCGGAATAAATCAGAGTTGTTATGTGCAAAGCAGTTAGAAATCTTGTTCCAAGCTAGAACCCTCTGAGTAGGTTGGGTATAAAAAAAAATAGAGGAAGGAAGCTGATGACTGAAAGAAGGATGCCTCCTAATGCTACATTTTTGAAGCCATTATTTAATAAATACAGAGGCAGGATTGTCCATATGAAAGAGAGCCCTCCAGACATGCTAACTAACAAGAGCAGATCCCTGCAAGAACAGATTTTTGCATCCAAGGCTACCCTGAGATTTTGGCTTGGTTACATAGTTCCACTTGACCATATGCTTTTTGCCCCAAATAAAATTTCTGATTATTCTTTCCAACTGAAGATAAATATTTTTTGGAGCAAGTAAGGCAGAGGAAAATTATATGTGGGAGCTAGCAATAACAGCATTTGCAATAATGGTTCCATCTGCCAAAGAATTACTATAATTGTTTAACTTCCTTTTGATCCGAGTTAAAATAGGAGACCAAAGACCCTTGATATTTGTATCCAAAGAGAGAGGCATGCCCAATAGACTAATAACTTGAGAAAAGTGATAACATTTGATCCCCATGATGTCTGGCTGATGTATTTCTCCAATGATAGAATATTTGTCAAAGTTTAAAGTGATGCCAGATGAAGCACCAAAGCAGTTAATGATGTTTAGATAAGCAGAGATGTTTGGAATATCATTTTTAAGGAAACTGAATGAGTCATCAGCATATTGCAAAATATTCATGTTTGTACTATCTGGAAGAATCAATCCCTTAATGTTGCCAAGTTGCTATTGATGGTTAATGACTCGAGTTAGGATTTCAACAACAGCAATAAAGATATAAGGTGCAAGAGGGCAACCTTGTCTCACCCCTTTTGCTAAAGGAAAGAAAGCACCAGGAGATCCATTAATGAGCACAGACGACTGGGACCTAGAGTTCAGGCCATGGATTAATTGAATGCTTTTGTTGGAGAAGCCAATTCTTTTTAAGGCAAAATCAATAAAATCCCAATGCACAGTGTCAAATGCCTTTGAAAAATCAAGCTTTAAGAGAATGCAATCCTGATTGGTGTGCTTGTTCCAGTGTAGACCTTCGATAGCTTTTTTCTACAAGAAACCCTTTATTCTGTTGTCAATATTTTTTTGCACAGACTTTGTATGTTTTGTTGGTTAAAAATTCTGTTGTCAATTAGAGAAGGTCTTGGGATCATCAGTTTTGGGAATAAGAGAAATCAAACCTGCAGAGATGGCAGGGTGTAGATGCCATGGATCATTTTGTGACGCTCCCTGCTAAACATACGGCACCCGGCCGTACACTCGGCACGAAATCCCCCGTCCGGCTCAACAACCGCACAGGCCCTCCGTCTATCCCGCACTCTGGATCCTCCGTAGTGCGGGGAGGGGACACGAAGGTGTCTTGCGCGCCCTTCCCCTATGGGCTCCTATCACAGCGGAAGCATAAACACGTCAGAACTAGCAATACAATACAATAAGCTACCTCGAGGGTAGCTCAACCGCACATCCATAGATGCAAAGAACATAATCATATGCCATAAAACATGTGAGCTCCTACCCGTGGTTCTGACACATAGGGTAGTTAACTGACTAGATAGGCCTCAAGATAGAGCAGACCGAGTCATAACAATGGCGGGGCTGGCATAAGACAATGGCTAGGGTTGACCACTCCATCCGCCCCTCCTGTGCATACTTTGCAGATGGGCTAGATCAAGCTGTGGCATGACTCTAACCTTCCGGATACGCAATCCCATGGCATCACCCATCGGGACTACTCCAGGTTGCATCTCCCTGGTCCGACGAGGTAGGAAGGGTTGCATCTCCCCTTCCCGGGGTCTAGAGGCTCCACGGGCGGCTAGAGAATCGTGGCGACACGCGATTCGTACCCGACTGAACCCCCCAAAACAAGAGCCAAGCTGACACTTGCAACTCTTGAGAGGCAGGGCGACACCATTGCCCCAGGAGGTGTCGGACCCATGCTCGGCCCACACGAAGTGACCGACCATAAGCCTAGCCCACTGTGGGATCCCCCGAAGCCCCCACTCGGCAGGGATCCACCCTCCATCTTGCCTCTAGCCCCGTTGTGTGGTGCTGAGTCACATCATAGCTTCCATAGCCCGGTGGGTTCCTATGGACAGGCCGCAACTAATAGGAACTAAGGGATCTACACTAGAAGCATACTACATATGGCCCTAGGTCTCTACCCCCCTTCCCAATACAAGAGGAGCACATGATCAACCAATATCACATACGTCATCCTGATCAATATCAGTATCATATGAACATCTTAACCTAACATACATAGCTAACTAACAATTAGGGTTCAAGATGTTCAACAAAGGATCTAGGGTGGCTCTACTCTAGACACGAATCACTAACCCCTCTGGAGTGCTAACTTCCAGATGAACTAACATGAACTCTACTCAACCTACCTCCTCCAGAAGCGCTTCCTCCCATCCCTGGCGTCTCCATGCTCTTAGACGTGGTTCGAAGGCTTGCTCCCTCTACGATCATACACACCTTCCCGGGGCTGCTGCTCCAGGCTAGATTATGACGAACGGTGCTCGAAATGGGGTTTCGGGCACGTAGGTGAGAGCTCAGGTGCTAGGTCAGGAAAAAGGGTCTAGGGTTAGGGTTAGGGCTCATATAGGTGTGGGTCCACGTGGGATGCCACGTGGCACCACTAGAATAAGGTCGTGTGGCGGTTGCCCAATAGGATAAGGCCATGTGGAAATGGGCCTTATCCTAAGGTTATCTAAGTTAGCAATTAACTTAGATGTGCACCCCTTGCCACTTAACCGAGGCATACAAGGCTACCTAGGTAGACTTGTATGGTGACGAGTCCAGGAATATACGTATTTATGGCATATATTCCCTTGGAACGTCACACATTTTCATAAAATTAAGATTAATAATGTCCCAAACATTGATATAAAATTCAGGGGATAGCCCATTAGAACCGGGCTTTTACCTTTTGCAAAAGACTTTAGGGTGCTAAAGACTTCATCATCGTTAGGGAGAATACTGAGGTTATCATTCATAGGACCATCTTGAAGGAGAGTATAAGATTGAGGTAGAGAGTCAACCATGCTAAAAAATTATGCAGCCTTTATATTAGTCATAGGGCTGTTATGCACAACAGAGAATAAGGTTTTGTATTTCCCATTAAAATAAGAAGAGATGTCAGCATGGTTGTTTATAATAGAATTCCTATCATGTAGGACAGATGAGATGCTAGATTTTAGAAGTCTATTCTCAGCCACTCGAAAGGAAAATTTAGAATTACCATTATCCATGTTGGAATGATATTCAAGTTTGTATCGAATGGCAGCTCCTTTGGCCTCAGTTTCCTAAAAAACTTTTATAGCCATCTCGAGATTTCCTTCCAGTAAATGAAGATTTAGATTAAGAGGATCCTGTTGTAGCTGAATTCTCACTTGTTTAATTTCCTCAAGGTAATTTTTCTTCTCAAAATTGTTTTGGTCATGATGGTTTTTTGACCATCCCTTAATACATAGTTTAGTAGCTTTGATGTTTGCATAGAAATCTCTCATGGAATGATTGTTGATTGTATTCACTCTTGGTAGATTTGCGTAAATTTTCGTAAAATCTGAACATAATTTTTCAATTTTAAGAAGAGAGGTATTAAACTTGTATGGAATATTACCTTGCCTTTTATAAGCAATTTCATGCTTGGTAGAAAGAAACTGGGGTTGATGATCTGAGATTGAAGTACTCTAATCACTAGTTACCAAACAATTATCCTAGAGGGGATTACTATGTTTGTGATATAAAATCTATCAAGAGCACAGAATAGTCTATTGTTGCCATTTTGTTTATTTGACCAAGTATACTTGGCAGTGGATGAGGGCACATGATGAAACAAGTGATTATCCAGAAGTTTATTCCAGCAATCTTTTTCCCTGGTAGACATGTTTATATGTTTACCTATTTTTTAATCCCATGTTGGGCTATTATTAAAATCACCTGCAAGAATCCATGAATGATTCTCATTATGCAGCCAACTATCAATCTGAGGCCAAGTAGTTTCCCTAGATATTGGATTGGTTGAGGCATAAATGTTAATAATTCCAAAATCATTACCATTGAGAGAAACGGTAACAACTTGCCATGTCTTACAAGGACTATTAAAGGTGGAAGTATGACTCAGATTTCTCCATATAATACAAAGACCACCTGAGGTTCCTGTAGCTTCTATCCAAATTGAGAAATATCCAGGGGAGATCCAATCTGCAAGTTTAGAGCACTCAAAGGATGGCAATCTAAGCTTCTGGAGAAGAAAGATATCAGCATTGTATTGCATAATTTGTGCAATAGCACGTCTTCTTTTAAGAGGGCCCTTTATCCCCCTTAAGTTCTAAGACAAGATCTTCATCAGAGTGAATCAAAGAGAAACAACATAGTGTAGACAAACTAAGAGTGACTTCTTATTTTTCTATTTGTTTTATGTCTCTTGTTGGCTGAAGGAATTCCATATATTTTTGCAGCTTTTTAATTGACTTTTTTTGGTGCTTGATTCTAGATTCATGCATGAGAGCCTTATTATTACAAACTAAGATAGAGTCAGGGGCCTTTTCCACAAAGATATCATCATCCCAATCTGTATTTAGATTGGAGTTTTCTTTATCACAGGCAATTTGAGTTAAAGGAGAACATTCCCAAAATTTAGAATTACAACAGTCATTGACATGTAAATTATTGGGATCCAAATTTATAAGAGAAATAGGGATTGAATCTTGCCTATTGATTAGCAACTCCGTATGTTGAAAGAGAGCAATCTCTGAGGAAATACAATCAACATTATTTGTGATGGAATGGTGAGAAAATGTCTCAGCAGAAAGGTCAATAAGACATGGATATGTGTTAATGTTTTGGATAATAGGAGATTTGGAGAAGAGGGTAAGGCATTTGGCTCAATTGTATCTTCACAAAATTTATCAACTAAATTAGTTAGAATGTTGAAGCTATTGGAACAGATAATCTTCTCCGATATATCAGTTGCATTGATATTGTTGATTAGCTGGAGAAGCTACTATCTCAGGTCCCAATTGTTGTTGATTTACCAATGTTGTATGACAGACTATATCTCCATTTTGACTTTTCAGATCTTTAATTAATGAAAACTCTTCTCTTTAGCTGGAATGTTACCAGCTATTTCATTTTGTTGAGCAGTTTTGGTAGTATTTCTAACAGATTTTTGCACATCAGAGTGGATAACAATACCCTTATTGGGCTTTTTGTTCCCAACAAGTTGTTGATGAAGATGTTCCTGACTATTTTTTCATAATGTTGCTCAAAGTTTTGTGAAAGCCTTTGGTGTCATAGCAATAAGGATTCCCCTTTTAATATCTTCTTGTTGTGCTCAATGTTCTTGAGCATGTTAGAGTCTTCCAAAGCTGTTTGATTTAGCTTTTTAACTTGAGAGTTGATCTTTTCCTTGATGGAAGAGCCAATATTGCCCCTGTTTATCGATCCTTTGTTTAAAACTGAGATTTTAATAGGGGGTTGTACCAAAGAAGAATAGCCGGAAGATTGACTAAGGGAGTTCATGGGATCAATTAAATTTATGCTCTTATCATTGGCTATTTTTTTCTTCCTTTGGATTCTCCTAAAGCTGCCATTTGTATTTTTGTTCTCTCTTTGTTGAAAATCATCTTGTTCTTTTCAAGCTAAGATAATATCATTTCCCTGTTGGACCATTCTTTTCTGCTGAAATTCGTTATGATTATATCCATCTTCATTTCCTTTTTCAACATGTGGAGTATTTTTTATAGAATAAATTTTATTTGCAAAGTGCTTAGAATTGCACTTAAGGCAAATACATGGTAGACCAATCCATCTAAGATGCAGGGGGGCTTTAAGGACATAAAAATCAATATAGGAAATGGAAATTGGTATAGGTTTTGAGACATCAACTTGGACATAACATTTAGGGGGGCTGTAGGAAGAGTATTCTGCAACAATGTATGTTCCTATAGAGTTAAAAATAGTAGCGAAACATTCCTCAAGCCAGTAGATATGGGACTTAGATCATTCATTGAGACTGAGGCAATATATAATTTCTCTAATGCAAAGTGGGATTCCATTTGAGGAAGGATAACTGGAATGTATCACAAGTGGCATGACCAATGTTCAAAAAATAGTTTGCAGTTCGAGAGTTACCACATTCAATCATGAGATAAAGGTAGTTAAACCAGAAAATAGAATTTATGATAACCCCCTTGTGAAGCCTAAGCAATTGGTTCCACATTCGCTCAATTTTTATGCCAACATTATCCACTCTCACAATGACAGCATTTTTTTGCAAGGTCTGGATTCTAGAAGCAATCAAAGGAGAATGAAGAGTAATACCTTTGAACATTTGAACGGATGGTTGAATCAGATATTTCAGATGATCTTAGACCATTTGCTAGATCATGGTCAGATCGAATTTGTACTGCAAGTCTTCGAACTCCAGTTTGAATAGGTACACCATTTGCATCAAGAACAGAAGTACCATTGTATCCAGGATCCTTGCAGATATTGTTCCAAATAGGAAGAAGGTAATCAAGAGGATGCATCCCTTTATTTTGGAAATCTCGGTTAGTAAAGTCTCCAAGTTTAAGAAATCCAGAGGGATTTTTATCAAATTCACTTAACTGTAGGAGAAGATCGGCCTTTTCGGATGGAGAGGGCAGCAAGAACTAATGAAGAATTAAAATGGAGTGAATATTAAGGGTTTTTGGGGTATACTTTTTAGAAGTTTCAGCCGAAGCCATTTATGAAAGGAAAAGCCAGGAGAAAGAAATAAAGAAGCCGATGAGGGAAAAGAACAGCAATTTTAGAAAGAAAGAAAGAATCCTACACCTAAGATGGACTGGAGAACCATGAATTCACCATAAAGAAACAACTCTTAGCTGTGTCTTAGATCAATTGTTCTGTTCTATTAATCTGAGTCCAAGCACAATTTGCTCTAAAAATCCTTGTTGCCCAAATCTTGCTGTCCTCTATGAATTCTTCCAGCCAGGAATTTAGCATTTCCATTTCAAATTCAATGCAGCTTGGGACAAAGGTGTACTCTTGATGGAAGAGATTATCAAGGAACCATTGATTTGTTAATAGGGAGGACCAAAGATTTGATGGAGATCCACAAAGAAAGCCACAAGTGATTTGAGATCCTTGCTTGATAATTTGAAAATTCTTACATCCATGAAAAGCTCACAAGATGAAGAATTGAAAGGTGCCGACCCTCTACATGGGCAGCAGATAAATCACCACTGAATTCTCCCTGATCAAGGCTGAGAGTCAAGTTTTCAGAAGAATTCTAGCCAAGAAAGTATTTTGAACTGAAAAGGGTGCAAAAGAGAAAATAACCAAGAAAATAGGCGCTCCATTATACGATCAATGAACCTTTTTTTTTTATGCAATCTCAAAGATATGTTTGACTGTCTCGCTATGATGGCTCCATAAACTTGCTGTTAGAAGATACGTCATTAGAATCATTCTTGCATATGTCATATATCACTTCGTTGGCGGAGATAGGCTGATGCAACATCCTCCAGATGAAGGTTTGCATTTTAGGTTGAGCATAAGACCTCCAAGCTTGCCTGGTAATGATCTTGAGCAATAAGTTTCAGAGTCTTGACAATGCCAAAATGGCCGGCGAGAGGAAAATCATGTCGAGGGGCACCATCCGGAATATACAGGAATCCATCATGAAACAGAAGTCCATCTCGAACCTCAAAATGATCATAGTCCAACCTCATTTGTCGGGAAGATGATATCGAGCGAAGCTGTGATATTATGTCCTGCGCCAATGGATCAGAAGGAAGAGATGCTCGGACAGACTCCAACAAGGATGTATCATGAGGCCTCTCGAACAAAGTGATGGCCATGAGCTGTAAACGATCAGGTCCTAGAATAATCTGTGGATCCAAAAACTCCTGAAAAACATCGTTAGCCATGTGCTGAAAGACCGCGGGAGCATTGGTAAGGCCGAAAGGCATGACGATATACTCAAAATGATCATACCGAGTTCGAAAGGCTGTCTTCCACTCATCACCTTCTCTGATGCGGATAAGATTATAGGCCCCTCGAAGATCAATTTTTGTGAAGTATCGTGCACCTTGTAGCCGCTCAAGTAACTCTATAATCAGAGGGAGAGGATACCGATTACGCACAATGATTTTGTTGAGACTGCGATAATCCACAACCAGCCGTAAAGAACCATCCTTCTTGAAAACAAAGAAGATGGCAACTCCTGCGGGTGATTGAGAATGCCGAATAAATCCAGTTGCAAGATTCTCCTCGATATAGGTCCACAAAGTCTTCAATTCTATTGGCGACAAGCTATAAATAGGGCCAAATAGCGAGGTCGTCCCTGGCTTAAGATCAATGGGGCAGTCATAAGGACGATGCTCCGGAAGCTTGCTGGCTTTGACCTTATCAAAAACATCGTCAAAATCCTTGTACTTATCAGGAAGGACAGGAGCAGACGTTTCTGAAGAAGAGCTAGTCGAAGGATGGACTTGGACTGCGAATGCTGATCTGGAATCTTGCCTACCAAATCTAATAAACTTGTGAAGAGAGATCTTCGAGATACAGAGCTGAGGGTGCGAAAAAGCCTCTACAGAAGCAGGATCAAGAACAGAAGTGAGAGCCGGAACATGAGCAAAAGTAGGAGCAACTGGGACAGGAACTGGAACAAGAACTGGAGCTAGGACATCATCTAGAATATGGTCAGAATCTGAGACATGACTGGAGCAGAGACAAGAGCCAAATCGGGACGTGGAGCAGAAACAGGAGTAGTGAGGACAGAATCAGGAGCCCACGATACTGTATGGACTGAAGTAGATATTGGTGCAGAGGCCTGAACTACAGATGAACTGGAACTAGAGCTCGAACCAGTAAACCGAAAGGATCTAGTACGCCAATCAATTTGTGGGTTATGTAGCTCGAGCCAGGGCAGACCCAAGACTACTGACGCATGTGGGCTAGCAATGAGATTGAAGGAAATGCTGCAAGCATCCTCAAACAAAACGTGAAGAGGTGCAGTACATTCTGTGACTGTGCCTGAAGAGATCTCACGCCCATCAGTCACGTTAACAGAGCTAGGATGCTCGACCCTGCTTCTAGGAATGGTGTGCTTAGTAACGAACATACTATCTATGAAGGCATTCGCACCACAATCAAGTTGCGCCAGCCATCGTCTCTATCCTCCCATCCTCGACTCCAATGAAATAGAGATAAAAAATTCTTTACTGACCTTGTCCGAGGGAATAAAACCTTCGTCACATGTGAGAGGAGTTGAAGGAATGTTAGGCAACCGTCGAGAGACTCCTACTACTCGGACGGGGCTCGAACGATTTTTCGACTGATTTGAGTGCTTCATAGGGCATCCACGAGCAATATGACCAGCTCCTCCACAGTAGAGGCAAAGATTAGCCTCTCTCGATGCTGCTTCTCGGTGGCAGATAAAGGTCCTCGAGCTGCCCGATCAATCTGCATAGGCTCAAGTCTGGACATGTTTGATTCTACAGATGAAACTGAGGAAGGCGTAGCTACCGGCGATAGTGTGATGGGGAAGACCGGACTACGTCTCTCATGCCTGCGTTTGAAGAGCCGATTATCACATCGAACTGTAAATCTGATGGCTTCTTTCAAAGTCTGAGGGTCCTCCATAGACAACAACATATCTTTGACATCCTCATGTAACCCCCTTCGGAAACAATCTCGAAGTGCTACATCACCCCAGGCAGTATCTACCGCAGTTTGACGAAATTTTGATGCATATATTGAAGCTGGACGAGAGCCTTGCCTTAGATTGCAAAGTTTTGTGACGGCTGTGCGCCGACAATCGATGTCTCCAAAGCATGCCTTGAGCTCTGCAGTGAATAAAGCAAAATTTGCAACTCGGGAGCCCCTTTCTCCAGTAGGGGGGCAAACCAACTCAAGGCTGACCTAGAACGAAGAGAGCCAACTAGTTCGACATGTTCTCGATCTGTAGGATACCTGTGAGGGTGGAGCCGAATAACAAGACGAATCTGGTTCAAAAAACCTCGGAGCTTGGATCTATTGCCATCAATTTTTTCTGGCAAGCTGATCTTAGGTTCCGATGACCTCCTCCCAGAGCTAGAGGCTGATTCATGAGAAGCTAGCCGTTCCTGGAGCTCCTTATTATGCAACTGCAATTGCTGGCATACTTCAACAAGTTGATGGACCTGATGTAATAAGGATGAAACCTCCTCCATAGAGATGGAAATCACCCAATTGGATAAAGAAATCCTTAGGATCAGAGCAGGCAAGAACCGGTAAGGAATTCTTGTTCAAACTATCATGAACCTACGTGAAAACAAGGAAAATACGTGGAAAATAAGCAAGAAATATAGAAGAAATATGCCAAAATCGGAAAAGAATCTGATATATGAACAGGAATCAAGAATACAATGGCCCGAAGGCAAGCAAGAACATGAGAGATGCCTAGAAGGCTCAAGACTAGCATTGAACCGGAATGGTTTGACAAGAAGGAGGTGTTGGCTTATATATCTAGGCCAACGGTCAGGATCGCGCCACTCCAATGAATGAGATCGCGCCAAGTGTTGCGCATGCATTTAGGTTCTAGAATATTCTAGAACCTTCTGGAGATTGTCCCACATATGAGGAAGATATGAAGGAATGTTTTCAACAAATATTGGTAGTGCATTTGGCAAGGGCGTGTGACTTGCAATTGGAAGGTTGCGAGTTCAAATCCTGTCTTGTGCAACTACCCTTTTGCATCCGTGTGACGACCATCTTTTGTGCATACGTGTATAATGTTTGTATGATACGAATATCCGTATGATCGTCACACTTGCTCACGAGATTTATGGCAAGAGGAAGCCTTAAAAGAGTGATGGTGAGGTTAGCAGAGATGAGCTTAATGCCATGGGTATCTAGAGTGCCCATAGGTTGATCCTAGAGGATACTACACTTTAAAAATTAAGCTTGACCCATGAAACATTACCAAAAGCCTCAATATAGTCCAGAAAAGAGTAGATCTTATGGGGTTACACGAATGCATGTGGCTATGCCATTGGTGTTGTGCTCATGCATGATTGTAGAGTGATGGCATATGAAAGTTGCCAATACAATGCTGCTGGGAAGAATAGCGATGGTTCATGTGCACAAGCAGTTTTGTGATACATTGAGCAGAACAAAGGTGTCATCTACATACTGGAGAATACTAAGTTGTTTGTCTGACCTGGCATCTGTGGACCCTCAATTTTGGATTGGCTTTAAAGGAGTGTGACGCTCCCTGCTAAACATACGGCACCCGGCCATACCCTCGGCAGGAAATCCCCCATCCGGCTCAACAACCGCATGGGCCCTTCGTCTACCCCGCACTCTGAGATGACTCCTAGTGCGGGAAGGGAACACGAAGGTGTCTTGCGCGCCCTTCCCCTATGGGCTCCTATAACAGCGGAAGCGATAACATGTCAGAACTAGCATAAAACATATACAAATACTACCTCGAAGGGCAGTGCATCACACATATACCAATGCAAAGATGATAATCACAAACCATAAAACAGGAGAGCTCCTACCCCTTCCACTCATAAGGAGGATGACCGACCCGGCTAGGCCTCAAGATAGAGCGGACCGAGTCATGGCAATGGCGAGGGCTGGCATAGAACAATGGCTAGGGTTGACCACTCCATCCGCCCCTCCCCGTGCATACTTTGCGGATGGGCTAGATCAGGGGCTCGACAGGGACTCTAGCCTTCCTGGATCACGCAATCCCATGGCATCACCCATCGGGACTACTCCAGGGTTGCATCTCCCCGTCCGATGAGGCAGGAAGGGTTGCATCTCCCCTTCCTGTGGTCTAGAGGTGCCGTAGGCGGCTAGAGAATCGTGGCGACACACGATTAGGCACCCGACCGAACCCCCAAAGCGAGAGCCAAGCCAACACTTGCAGCTCTCGAGAGGCGGCAACACCATTGCCCGGGGAGGTGTCGGACCCATGCTCGGCCCACACAAAGTGACCGACCATAAGCCTAGCCCACTATGGGATCCCCCGGCCCCCACTTTCGGCGGGGATCCTCCCTCCACTTTCCTCTAGCCCCCAAGTATCCGGTGCTGAGTCATATCATAGCCCCAATAGCCCGGTGGGCTCCTATGCACAAAGCCGCAACTAATAGGAACTAAGGGATCTACTCTAGGAGCATACTACATATGGCTCTAGGTCTCTACCCCCTTCCCAATCCAGGGAGGAGCAAACATGATCAACCATCATCACATAATCATCACATCATGAAAATAATCATAAGAAGAACATCTTAACCTAATCATACAACTAACTAATAGTTAGGGTTCCTTGATTAGGGTTCAAGATGTTGAATATGGGTTCTAGGATGGCTCTACTCTAGATACAAAATACTAGCACATCCGGAATGCTAATCCCGGATGAGCTATCACAACTACTATCCTACATACCTGCTCCCGATGCTCTCCCTCCGGATCCCAGCCTCCATGGTCTTCGACTCACCAAATGCTCTTGCTCCAAGAACGAGTCTACCTGGCCGGGCTGCTGCACCAGCCTATGCTACTGACAAGCGATGTTGAAAACGGGGTTTGAACGGTAGGTGAGTCTCTAGGTGCTAGGGCTGGAAAGAGGCCTAGGGTTAGGGTTTAGGCCTATATGAGCTAGGTCCACCTAGGATGCCACGTGGCACCAATCGGGTGAGTCCTGTGTGGCGGGTGCCCAATAGGTTAAGGCCACGTGGATAATGGTCTAAACCTATGGTTGGCTAAGTTATGAGAATAACTTGGCCATGCCCCCTAGTGCCACAACTTATGGTATACAAGGCTATGAATGATAGACTTGTATAGTGAGTGATTGATCCGAATATACGTATTTATGGCGATATTCCCTGGATCCGATCACATTCTCCCCCCCTTAGGACAATGCTTGTCCTCAAAGATTATGATAAGGTGACGAACCTACCTTAAGCCTGCAACACATCAACAACATGTCATAATCTTTAGTTTAGTTTAGCAATCAAGTTTTATTAGTTCAAGTCAAAAAATTTAGGCTATATTTGTACTTATACAAAATTATATAGCCTTAACACGGTTATTTCTTACGATAATTCAAAACATTATTGTAAAAGTTATTAGGGTTCATAATCTAATTATGGCTCCCCCTATCTTCTTCGTGTCGCTCCTCGTTGAAGTCCACCTTCTACTTGCCTGCAAAGGGAGCACATTACGTTAGTTTAGTTAATAATTTGTGGTTTTAGGGGACCACCCCCCTTACCTCCTTGAGCCGAACTACTGACTCAAGGTTGTCCTACTACCTTGCCCAAGATCATGGCCCTTTCGGATTTGAGCTTAGGGATCTTTTAAGATGCTCCCATCATTGCCCATGATCGAGTGCTACCTTGTACACGATCCCCCCCGGATCGAGTACACCCCAGTGCATCATGCCCCGAGGGTTTCAGCTAGGGAACGTCTCACGATCCCATCATCGCGCATGATCACTTAAGCTTCACCATGACCCTCCTACGGCCAGGTGTGCGTACCCCGCATCGTGGCATAGAGATCATCCGATCGATGTCCCATCATCGCCCACCATGCTTCATTCCTCACTCACATGACCCTAATGGTCATGCGCACCTCTTGGTGCGTGTGGCCTAGAGAATGCCCTAAAGGCGTATCCCATCATCGCACACACGATCCAAGGTTCTGGCACATGCACCCTCCTAACTAGAATGCATGCGCCAGGCTCAAAGCTAACTAACAACATACTAGCTAACCACCACGGCAAAAGTCGGGTGTTGACCAAGCCCGGAGACGACTAAGCCCATCAAACTCCTTCATAAACTCTGGGTATTGCTTCTCCAAATCTTGTTTCAATACCCATGTCGCGTCTTCCACTGGCAAGTGCTTCCACTTAACCAAATATTGGAGGAATTGAGACCTCCTAGTCTTCTTGAATGACTTATCAAGAAGCAATTCAGGCACTATTTCTACTTGCTCCTCCGTCATTTCCAACAAGGTTGGAGTATCTAAAACCTCCTCAGGGTTAGGATTGTGCCTTTTTAATAAACTTACGTGGAAGACCTTGTGGACCTTAAGATGGGCCGGAAGATCCAACTTGTAGGCTTGAGAGCCCACTCTCTCCAAAATCCTGAACGGACCAGCCCACCTAGGGGCAAGCTTCTTGCAGCTCCCAATCCGCAGCTTGGCTTGCTTCACCTTGATCTTCAACCAAACGGTATCGCCCACCGTAAACTCCCTTACGGTCCTGTGCTTGTCGGCTACACTCTTCTGCCGACTTCTTGCTGCCAATAAATAACCCCTTACTTCCTCTACTAGGCTGCGCATGTCCCCTAACATCTGGCGGGATACTTCTACCTTGGACACGAGTTGTGCGGTGTATTCGGGGTTAAGCACTGGTAGCCATAATTTATCATGAAAGGAGACATCTGAGATGACTCCTGCTTGGCACTGTTGTAGGCGAGTTCCACCAAGTGGATGTACTCATCCCACTTGGACTGCTTGTTCCACACATAGCTTCGAAGCATGTCTTCAATGATTCGATTCGTCCTTTCCGTCTGGCCATCTGTTTGGGGATGATATCTTTGTACTCATGGAGAGCTTAAATGCAAATGGTGCTAAAGAGATCCCGCCAAAAAGGCACTCATGAACTTAGAATCTCTATCGATATTATCTCCCGAGGCATGCCATGGAGTCTAAAAAATCTCCCTTACAAATAACTTGGCGGTGTCTAATGCGGTGTCTGTCGTCTTGCAAGGCACAAAATGTGCCATCTTAGATAACTTATCTACGACAACCATCAATGCATCCTTGCCTCGAAGAGTTCTAGGGAGACCTGTGATGAAATCCATGCTTATGACCTCCCACTTTGCATTTGGCACCCTCAATGGCTCTAAAGCACTGAATCGGGTTGTTGCTCCTTTGGTCTCCACGACATAACCGGCAATCCCGAATATATGCAGCTATCTGCCTCTTCATTCCTGGCCAGAAGTAACTACTTCGAATCTTGAAATAGGTCTTCATGAAGCCAGCATGCCCCTATTGGGCTGTTATGTGTGTCATGAAGAATTAACTTCCTTACCCCCGAAGATTCGCACACACAACTTATGCTTGTGGTACAACAAAGTTGCCTTCCTTCTTAAAATGCTTGAAGGCTTCCCGGCCCCTATCCGATTCGGCTTCCTTGGAGAGGCTTTCCCACACCTCCTTGAAGTCCACATCGGTTGGCAAGGATTCTTCAATCTTCCTACCAAACTCACTCGAAAGAGTGGAAATGGCATTACAATGCGTCCTTGTCTGAAATGGCCTCCTAGAGAGGGCATCTGCTACAACATTAAGCTTACCAGGCTTATATATGATATCAAAATCATACTCCTCAAGGAATTCCATCCACCTCCTTTGCCTTAAGTTGAGGAGTGGCTGGGTGAAAAGATACTGAAGGCTCTGGTGATCAGTATCTAACTGAAACTTCCTTCCCAGCAAATAATGCCTCCATATCCTCAATGCCCTGATGAAACGGACCTAGCCCCTTGGCCTAGGCCGTTGCACCAACACGTTTAACATCTAAGTTAAACATACACGAGACTTATATACATGCTCAATAAAGTATAGTCCCATTGACCAGATAATTACATACAAGACCAAACTCATCGGAGTTTGGCATGCTAACAACTCATACTAGCTCAACAAGTCCTCCTTATAAGTCACCGAAGACGACTTTGGAAAACACTCCTGCTGTCGCACCCTCATCCCTAGACTCTCCATTCGAATACTGCATTCTCAGCTCAGGACGTACCCTCTTAAACATACACAAACAATGCAAGGGGGTTAGTCCACAAGGACTAAGTGGGGAGGAAACATTTCGGGAGCATTCACAACATCAACCACAAAACAATCTAGCATATAACATCCAAGATAAGAAGACAATAGATTTACCTGCTCCTCCATGCCCCTGCATTAGTTAGAACTCATACTACAAGCATGTTTACATTCACATCAACCTTCTGTATGTATGCACATATGCCAAGCGTAATCCTTGGGTTGCGACCCCAAGGAGACCACTCTCTCCATCTGTACGTACAGGGCTAAACTCATCCAACAGCCATCGGGCGGATCACGGAGTCTACACGGCCACCCCACCCCTCCAAGGTGGGCCGCAAATGCAACATGCCATCCGTCTAGCCATCTAGAACGGATCGCGAGTCTCACGGCCATTCCACCCCTCCAAGATGGTCCGCTTTGCAATGCAAGATGCAACATCATCCATCATGACCTTACAAGATAGCATATCACCAATAACCTTACAGGTTGATCCAATACGAGATATCATAGAATCCTCATGCATCTTACTTCCAAGAACAACCATAGAGCAATGCAACACAATAAGGTTCATACCAAGATATTTCATACCCAAGTGACAACACGTCATTGCACATCTCAAAGCAAGAACAGGAACTCCCTTAACATATAAGCAGCCATAACTTTCAGGTAATACCATAATTACACTAATGTTCTAGAGATAATTCACATATTCTACTGGAAGCATAGCCAGACAATCATACAATAAAAGAATCTTTGCATAGTGTAAATCTCCACAAGATAGATTTAACTCATAATCTTACTGCTATACGTCACCCCTTGCAAGAGACCCATATGCCACAACATAACCATCAACATAGGCAATCCCATTTTATAGCGATAGGCATGCCTTGCAACCATAGTTAACCACTAGCAATAATATAAATCTCAGCAAAATAACCCCATATGCAAAGGTCATTACCCATAACACCGTATAGGTTAAATCTTAAGCTCATTCTTAATGTTTACAGAAATCCCCAAAGCTTGTTAAGGTCAATGTATACTCAAAGGTAGCTTCAAGGTGGCTTCAAGTTGTGTCCCTAACTAGCTAGGCATGCAAAGATAAATCTCTAAGGAAGGTTCCATAGTCTCAATAAAAGGTTGAATCAATAATATAAATGCATGGTTCACCCAACTCTTGTATCCCTCTTAAATAAGAGAAGGTCAAAAGGAATATTTAGGCGAAAACAAATCCCGAAGTTTGGATTCGAACCTGGGTCTATGGCCTAAAAGCCTCAATTACTAACCAACTAGCCTACAAGGCCTTCAATGAACTTAACAGCGAAAGAACTATCAAGAACTGGACTTGCAAACCAAAAAGCCATATCAGAGGATCTCTGTTGCACAGAGACACTGCCGGATTGGGAACAACATCAAAACTGGCCGGAATGTAGGCGGAACAGGCCGAAATTCATCACAAGGCGGATTCTAAACCAGTTCCAGACTACAGATGTATTTGTCAGCATGGCAAGCGAATTTACAAAGAGGTATTCACAATTTCGATCTAGCTGCTATCCCTTAATCCTGCTTCCTTAAAAGCCTTAAATCATGCATCAAAGCCCCACCTTAGTTTTTCAGATGGCTTCTGCTTACAATCGATTTGATCATCGTCTCCTTGCTTCAAGCTTCCTTCTCAGCCTTTCGCTTCAAATCCATCTATGCCGCTTTGCATCCAGCTTCCGATTCTCTTCTCTATTCCTCCTGCAATTCGGCCAGCTCTTCCTCCTCTTATATAAGATCAAATCTCCACCTGGCAACTATCCTGCTGCCAGAGCATCCCGCCAGATGCCCATTCGGCATGCTAGGGTGCCGGATTTTGCACGGCTTCCCTTAATCAGGCAAATTGGGATGTGCAGATATTCGCAGCACATGCTATGATTTTGGTAGCCCCGCTTTTATGGTGCTCACCAAATTCGAAATGCTAATATAGGACTACACAATATTTAGATAAGATAAGCTTGCTAAAAATCATATCCCCAAGGTCACTAGGTTCGCTACATTCTCCCCTTGTAAAATTCAACTCATGTCCTCATGAGTTACTTGAGGTACAACTGCTTGAATACGGGAGATTAAGCTTTTGCCAACTCTTCTGAGCCTCCGCTATGTTCTGATGCAGTCCCTTCAATTGCACATTTGCAATAGAACATGGTATTCCCAATACCCTTCCACATTATACCAAAACTTCCTTATAACCCATATAGGCTTAAGCTCCACTATTTCTGTCCAAATTGGTTTAATCTATCACATAGTCAAAATAACTAAGTGCATTTTTGGAAGTAAACGTAGGAAACATCTGCATAGGTTAATCTACTTTTTCCTATTCAGGATAAAATAGCGCACTATGAAATATTAACCCCACCATGACAAGGAAGATACTCAGTTCGGACTAGATATATATTCATATGACACGTCTTGGGTAGCTAATCCAAAAGTGACAAAAAAAACATAATCACATCCCCCATTACGTATCTTAATATGGCTATATAACCCGCTTTAACAAATTAACCCAAGCCATTCCAAAGATCTTGGTGCCAACCATCACTAGCAGAATGTTCGATGGTGTAATCCCTGCCAAATACTTAACTTCCTTCTATGGCTTGTCATCAACTAACATCCTTTCAATGTCGACAACTGGTCCAGAGAGCACAATTATATGGCAACAATCTCAAGGTCCTTATCCTATTAAATGTGAAACTTCACATCGTTATAGCATTTGATCCCACCTTAGCTTTGATCGTACCATATTCCGCTATGCAATCATATGTCTGGTCTTACTGCAATGGCTGCTCCCTACCGTGGATTCAGCATTTACAACATAGCCAACGACATTTGTTTTTATGTTAATACAAAATTTGCAACTACAATCATGCCATCCTAAGCGTAAATATGTCAAATAACGATCCAAGTATACTTAACCTCGATCAAAGCTTGGCTCACAACTGCTTTGTTGTGACTTTTAGATCCAAATGTAGCCCATCTGAAATCATCTCAAGAGATATAATTGGCCCAACAACAAGAAACTGTATATCAATATCACATAATTTTGCTTCCATTGTCCATATAAGAACCTCTCCTTGGCACTTACACACCTTTCACACGGTCTATTTTAAAGTAACATGGCAACGTGGACTACTATCAGTTATAGAAATTTGTAGGAACGTACCTTCACAACGTGAAAACATCCTTCTTAACATTTCATCCTATTTTCGATAACTTTTGACAAAACTTAGCTCCTTGATGAACTGCATTCTCATTAACTTTTCTAGCTTATATAGCACAGAATAATAATCAAAACTTAAGATACTATCAATCCCTTAAATCTATGCTCATTTCTTGTTCCTTTTAACTACATCTTAGTTGGTGCATTTACCAATCACCAAATCATTCTACTTCATAGTAGAACCTCTTTAGCTCTTAGCCCCTAATTCCCATGGCCCGAAGGTGTCGAAACTTTCCGCTCTGATACCAACTGAAACGGACCTAGCCCCTTGGCCTAGGCCGTTGCACCAACACGTTTAACATCTAAGTTAAACATACACGAGACTTATATACATGCTCAATAAAGTATAGTCCCATTGACCGATAATTACATACAAGACCAAACTCATCGAGTTTGGCATGCTAACAACTCATACTAGCTCAACAAGTCCTCCTTATAAGTCACCAAGACGACTTTGGAAAACACTCTGTTTGTCGCACCCTCATCCCTAGACTCTCCATTCGAATACTGCATTCTCAGCTCAGGACGTACCCTCTTAAACATACACAAACAATGCAAGGGGGTTAGTCCACAAGGACTAAGTGGGGAGGAAACATTTCGGGAGCATTCACAACATCAACCTCAAAACAATCTAGCATATAACATCCAAGATAAGAAGACAATAGATTTACTCGCTCCTCCATGCCCCCGCATTAGTTAGAACTCATACTACAAGCATGTTTACATTCACATCAACCTTCTGTATGTATGCACATATGCCAAGCGTAATCCTTGGGTTGCGACCCCAAGGAGACCACTCTCTCCATCTCAGACGTCAGGGCTAAACTCATCCAACAAAGCCATCGGGCCGGATCACGAGTCTACACGGCCACCCCACCCCTCCGAAGGTGGGCCGCAAATGCAACATGCCATCCGTCTAGCCATCTAGAACGGATGCGGAGTCTCACGGCCATTCCACCCCTCCGAAGATGGTCCGTTTGCAATGCAAGATGCAACATCATCCATCATGACCTTACAAGATAGCATATCACCAATAACCTTACAGTTGATCCAATACGAGATATCATAGAATCCTCATGCATCTTACTTCCAAGAACAACCATAGAGCAATGCAACACAATAAGGTTCATACCAAGATATTTCATACCCAAGTGACAACACGTCATTGCACATCTCAAAGCAAGAACAGGAACTCCCTTAACATATAAGCAGCCATAACTTTCAGGTAATACCATAATTACACTAATGTTCTAGAGATAATTCACATATTCTACTGGAAGCATAGCCAGACAATCATACAATAAAAGAATCTTTGCATAGTGTAAATCTCCACAAGATAGATTTAACTCATAATCTTACTGCTATACGTCACCCCTTGCAAGAGACCCATATGCCACAACATAACCATCAACATAGGCAATCCCATTTTATAGCGATAGGCATGCCTTGCAACCATAGTTAACCACTAGCAATAATATAAATCTCAAAGAAAATAACCCCATATGCAAAGGTCATTACCCATAACACCGTATAGGTTAAATCTTAAGCTCATTCTTAATGTTTACGTAAATCCCCAAAGCTTGTTAAGGTCAATGTATACTCAAAGGTAGCTTCAAGGTGGCTTCAAGTTGTGTCCCTAACTAGCTAGGCATGCAAAGATAAATCTCTAAGGAAGGTTCCATAGTCTCAATAAAAGGTTGAATCAATAATATAAATGCATGGTTCACCCAACTCTTGTATCCCTCTTAAATAAGAGAAGGTCAAAAGGAATATTTAGGCGAAAACAAATCCCGAAGTTTGGATTCGAACACTGGTCTATGGCCTAAAAGCCTCAATTACTAACCAACTAGCCTACAAGGCCTTCAATGAACTTAACAAAAGAACTATCAAGAACTGGACTTGCAAACCAAAAAGCCATATCGGAGGATCTCTGTTGCCGTAGACACTTTGCCGGATTGGGAACAACATCAAAACTGGCCGGAATGTAGGCGGAACAGGCCGAAATTCATCACAAGGCGGATTCTAAACCAGTTCCGGACTACGATGTATTTGTCGGCATGGCAAGCGAATTTACAAAGAGGTATTCACAATTTCGATCTAGCTGCTATCCCTTAATCCTGCTTCCTTAAAAGCCTTAAATCATGCATCAAAGCCCCACCTTAGTTTTTCGATGGCTTCAAGCACAATCGATTTGATCATCGCCTCCTTGCTTCAAGCTTCCTTCTCGACCTTTCGCTTCAAATCCATCTATGCCGCTTTGCATCCAAACTTCCGATTCTCTTCTCTATTCCTCCCCGCAATTCGCCAGCTCTTCCTCCTCTTATATAAGATCAAATCTCCACCGGCAACTATCCTGCTGCCAGAGCATCCCGCCAGATGCCCATTCGGCATGCTAGGGTGCCGGATTTTGCACGGCTTCCCTTAATCAGGGCAAATTGGGATGTGCAGATATTCGCAAAGACATGCTATGATTTTGGTAGCCCCGCTTTTATGGTGCTCACCAAATTCGAAATGCTAATATAGGACTACACAATATTTAGATAAGATAAGCTTGCTAAAAATCATATCCCCAAGGTCACTAGGTTCGCTACATTCTCCCCTTGTAAAATTCAACTCATGTCCTCATGAGTTACTTGAGGTACAACTGCTTGAATACGGGAGATTAAGCTTTTGCCAACTCTTCTGAGCCTCCGCTATGTTCTGATGCAGTCCCTTCAATTGCACATTTGCAATAGAACATGGTATTCCCAATACCCTTCCACATTATACCAAAACTTCCTTATAACCCATATAGGCTTAAGCTCCACTATTTCTGTCCAAATTGGTTTAATCTATCACATAGTCAAAATAACTAAGTGCATTTTTGGAAGTAAACGTAGGAAACATCTGCATAGGTTAATCTACTTTTTCCTATTCAGGATAAAATAGCGCACTATGAAATATTAACCCCACCATGACAAGGAAGATACTCAGTTCGGACTAGATATATATTCATATGACACGTCTTGGGTAGCTAATCCAAAAGTGACAAAAAAAACATAATCACATCCCCCCATTCTGTGTATCTTAATATGGCTATATAACCCGCACAACAAATTAACCCAAGCCATTCCAAAGATCTTGGTGCCAACCATCACTAGCAGAATGTTCGATGGTGTAATCCCTGCCAAATACTTAACTTCCTTCTATGGCTTGTCATCAACTAACATCCTTTCAATGTCGACAACTGGTCCAGAGAGCACAATTATATGGCAACAATCTCAAGGTCCTTATCCTATTAAATGTGAAACTTCACATCGTTATAGCATTTGATCCCACCTTAGCTTTGATCGTACCATATTCCGCTATGCAATCATATGTCTGGTCTTACTGCAATGGCTGCTCCCTACCGTGGATTCAGCATTTACAACATAGCCAACGACATTTGTTTTTATGTTAATACAAAATTTGCAACTACAATCATGCCATCCGGAAGCGTAAATATGTCAAATACGATCCAAGTATACTTAACCTCAGTCAAAGCTTGGCTCACAACTGCTTTGTTGTGACTTTTAGATCCAAATGTAGCCCATCTGAAATCATCTCAAGAGATATAATTGGCCCAACAACAAGAAACTCAGATATCAATATCACATAATTTTGCTTCCATTGTCCATATAAGAACCTCTCCTTGGCACTTACACACCTTTCACACGGTCTATTTTAAAGTAACATGGCAACGTGGACTACTATCAGTTATAGAAATTTGTAGGAACGTACCTTCACAACGTGAAAACATCCTTCTTAACATTTCATCCTATTTTCGATAACTTTTGACAAAACTTAGCTCCTTGATGAACTGCATTCTCATTAACTTTTCTAGCTTATATAGCACAGAATAATAATCAAAACTTAAGATACTATCAATCCCTTAAATCTATGCTCATTTCTTGTTCCTTTTAACTACATCTTAGTTGGTGCATTTACCAATCACCAAATCATTCTACTTCATAGTAGAACCTCTTTAGCTCTTAGCCCCTAATTCCCATGGCCCGAAGGTGTCGAAACTTTCCGCTCTGATACCAACTGAAACGGACCTAGCCCCTTGGCCTAGGCCGTTGCACCAACACGTTTAACATCTAAGTTAAACATACACGAGACTTATATACATGCTCAATAAAGTATAGTCCCATTGACCAGATAATTACATACAAGACCAAACTCATCGGAGTTTGGCATGCTAACAACTCATACTAGCTCAACAAGTCCTCCTTATAAGTCACCGAAGACGACTTTGGAAAACACTCCTGCTGTCGCACCCTCATCCCTAGACTCTCCATTCGAATATCATTGATTCTCTCCAGGGGCGTACCCTCTTAAACATACACAAACAATGCAAGGGGGTTAGTCCACAAGGACTAAGTGGGGAGGAAACATTTCGGGAGCATTCACAACATCAACCTCAAAACAATCTAGCATATAACATCCAAGATAAGAAGACAATAGATTTACCTGCTCCTCCATGCCCCTGCATTAGTTAGAACTCATACTACAAGCATGTTTACATTCACATCAACCTTCTGTATGTATGCACATATGCCAAGCGTAATCCTTGGGTTATGACCCCAAGGAGACCACTCTCTCCATCCCAGACGCACAGGCTAAACTCATCCAACAGCCCATCAGGCGGATGCGAGTCTACACGGCCACCCCACCCCTCCAAGGTGGGCCGCAAATGCAACATGCCATCCGGCCTAGCCATCTAGAACGGATGCGGAGTCTCACGGCCATTCCACCCTCCAAGATGGTCCGCTTTGCAATGCAAGATGCAACATCATCCATCATGACCTTACAAGATAGCATATCACCAATAACCTTACAGTTGATCCAATACGAGATATCATAGAATCCTCATGCATCTTACTTCCAAGAACAACCATAGAGCAATGCAACACAATAAGGTTCATACCAAGATATTTCATACCCAAGTGACAACACGCCATTGCACATCTCAAAGCAAGAACAGAACTCCCTTAACATATAAGCAGCCATAACTTTCGTGTAATACCATAATTACACTAATGTTCTAGAGATAATTCACATATTCTACTGAAGCATAGCCGCACAATCATACAATAAAAGAATCTTTGCATAGTGTAAATCTCCACAAGATAGATTTAACTCATAATCTTAATTTGCTATATCGTCACCCCTTGCAAGAGACCCATATGCCACAACATAACCATCAACATAGGCAATCCCATTTTATAGCGATAGGCATGCCTTGCAACCATAGTTAACCACTAGCAATAATATAAATCTCAAAGAAAATAACCCCATATGCAAAGGTCATTACCCATAACACCGTATAGGTTAAATCTTAAGCTCATTCTTAATGTTTACGTAAATCCCCAAAGCTTGTTAAGGTCAATGTATACTCAAAGGTAGCTTCAAGGTGGCTTCAAGTTGTGTCCCTAACTAGCTAGGCATGCAAAGATAAATCTCTAAGGAAGGTTCCATAGTCTCAATAAAAGGTTGAATCAATAATATAAATGCATGGTTCACCCAACTCTTGTATCCCTCTTAAATAAGAGAAGGTCAAAAGGAATATTTAGGCGAAAACAAATCCCAAGTTTGATTCGAACTGGGTCTATGGCCTAAAAGCCTCAATTACTAACCAACTAGCCTACAAGGCCTTCAATGAACTTAACAAATGAAAAGAACTATCAAGAACCGGACTTGCAAACCAAAAAGCCATATCGGAGGATCTACATTGCACGTAGAGACACCGCCGGATTGGGAACAACATCAAAATCGGCCGAATGTAGGCGGAACAGGCGAAATTCATCACAAGGCGGATTCTAAACCAGCCTCCGGACTCATGACGATGTATTTGTCGGCATGGCAAGCGAATTTACAAAGAGGTATTCACAATTTCGATCTAGCTGCTATCCCTTAATCCCCGCTTCCTTAAAAGCCTTAAATCATGCATCAAAGCCCCACCTTAGTTTTTCGGATGGCTTCGCCATAATCGATTTGATCATCGTCTCCTTGCTTCAAGCTTCCTTCTCGACCTTTCGCTTCAAATCCATCTATGCCGCTTTGCATCCAAATTTCGATTCTCTTCTCTATTCCTCCCGCAATTGCCAGCTCTTCCTCCTCTTATATAAGATCAAATCTCCACTGGCAACTATCCTGCCGCCGAGCATCCCGCCAGATGCCCATTCGGCATGCTAGGGTGCGGATTTTGCACGGCTTCCCTTAATCGGGCAAATTGGGATGTGCGATATTCGCGAAGACATGCTATGATTTTGGTAGCCCCGCTTTTATGGTGCTCACCAAATTCGAAATGCTAATATAGGACTACACAATATTTAGATAAGATAAGCTTGCTAAAAATCATATCCCCAAGGTCACTAGGTTCGCTACACCTGACAATGGCTAGCAGCTCCTGATCATGGGTTGGGTAGCGTTGCTCGGCGTCGTTCATCTTCTTTGAGTCGTAGGCGACTACCCTTCCTTCTTGCATCAAGATCCCCTGCTATCTTGCTCGCATCTGTTGCTACCAACTTATCTTTACTCGGGTCCGGAAGAACAAGCACTGGTGCTGTTGTCAAGGCCTCTTTAAACTTCTCGAAGGAAGCTTGGACTTTCTCTAACCAATGGCTAGTCCAATCCTTAATCTTCTTGGCCTTAGTGAGGTCCGACAGGGGGGACGCCCACTTAGCAAAGTCCTTCACGAACTTTCTGTAGTATCCCGCCAACCCGAGAAAGCTTCTTACTTCTGCTACATTCCTTGGGGCTGGCCAATCAACTATTGCTTCAATCTTAGATGGATCTGTGGAGATTCCCTCGGATGTTACCACATGTCCCAAATACTCCACTCTACCAAGCAAAAGTGGCACTTTGAGAGCTTCCCATACAACCGATGACGTTTCAACTTCTCCAACACTTTCCCCGAGATGCCGACAATGCTCTTCAAGGGACTTGTCAGAGACTAGAATATCGTCGAAAAGACAATGACAAACTCATCCAAGAAGTCTCAAAGATGTCGCTCATAAAGGCGCATAAATGTTGCGGGAGCGTTCTCGACAATCCAAAGGGCATTCATCAAACTCAAAATGACCATACCGCTTCGTTAAAGCAGTCTTATGGATGTCCTCTTCTTTTATTCTTATCTGATGGTATCCTGATCTCAAATCAATCTTAGAGAATACCTTTGCTCCTTGTAGCTGATCCATTAGGTCATCTGCCCTTGGCAATGCATACTTATTCTTTATCGTCTGCTTATTGAGCTGGCGATAGTCTATGCACATTCTTAAGCTCCCATCTTTCTTCTTACAAAGAGTATAGGTGCCCCGAAAGGAGACACACTTGCTCTTATAAATCCAAGCTCGAGCAATTCTTGAAGCTGCTTCTTGAGCTCAATCAATTCTGGGGTGCTCATTCTATATGGTGCCTTACTGGTAGGCTTCGCATCTGGAGCCAATGTGATCTCACATTCTACACCCCTATAAGGTGGCAGCTGCCGGATTTCATCCGGGAATACATCCTTGAACTCTGAAATAAGCCTTGCTATCTGCCTGGGCAACTGATTCCCCTTTGGGTCACTTCCCTCCTGCTTGCCTGGCCCAACTGATTCCAACCTCAAGATGTAATCCACCTTATTCCTTTCTATGCTCTTCCTTAGCTGCTTCAAAGAAATACACTGCATGGGAGAATCTAACTTCTTACCTTTGACTATTAACTTGTTGCCGTCCGGTGCCGTCATGGTGACTTCGTTCCGGTCACAATCAATTACTGCTTTAGCTGGCTTCAAGAATTCCATTCCCACAATAAGATCATACCTTCCGATATCCATGACTTCTGCTCCCATCGGCCACTTAGCCCCACTAAGGTCTATGTCAAAGGTGATCCTCCTCCCCTTAGTGTGCCGAATGGCGCCATTTGCCATAGCTACTGGCCTTGGCTTAGACTTCAATACCTTGTTCTTCATTAGAGCAGCCAATCTAGGAGATGCAAAATTATGAGAGCTACCTGTATCTATGAGGACTACATATGGCTTACTATCTATGATCCCATCAGCCGCAATGACAGTCGACTGATTCTCTATATCACCTGACTCAATGTTTGCACATATGTGGCACTCACCATCTATGAAGTCCTGGGCCTCCTGCTGGTCGTCGTCTTCATCTGCTTCCGTTGGGGAATCCCAATCCATAAGCTCTGCTAAGGCTGACTGCATGACGAATGGACAATCATGTGTTCGGTGCCCTGGCTGGAAGCACCTGAAACATAGCTTTTTCTCAATGCATTCCTGTCTCTTTTCCTTTGGCAGACTGTCTAGGAGACGCTTAAGAGCGCTGCCCCCTGATGCGTTCTGTGGCTTACGGTCCCCAAAAGCTTTGCTCTTATCCTTACCTTGCTGCTGACTCCCTGATGGTGTAGCTGCTGATTGCTTACCCTGATATTGTCCCTGATACTGCCCTGAACTCTTACCCCTGAAGGTTGGCTGCTTTTCTGCTGGAGTTGCTGGTGCCTCTTCCAAACTTATAGCTTTATCTTCGGCCTGCGCTACTGACCTTGGGTTGATTGCTCTTACAAGCCTCTTGATATTGCTGTTCAACCCCTCAATGTAAGTATCCACGGCTTGTCTCTCTGAGACTCCAGGAACATGCAGCCTGAGCCTCATAAATTCTTCTGTATACTTAGCCACTGATAAACTACCCTGATTCAACCTGTAAAACTGCTGGATCTGTCTACTAGTATGAGACCTTGGCACATAGTGCTTGCGGAAAGCCTTGCTGAAGGTCTTAAACCTGCAGTTGTTCCTCTTCAGCTTGTTGGATTTAGCATATCCCTTCCACCAGATCCTTGCCGGTCCAATAAGGTTAGCTGTAGCAACTTTCCCTATGTCCTTGTCTTTCATACCATATGAGTTGCCAAATTCTTCCATTTCATCCAGCCATGCTTCAGCCTCCATGCCTGATCTGTCTTTCCCTGAGAACTGGCCGAGCTTCCTTGTCTTCCACACATTGCTCATAGCACTATCCACCTTTTTCTGGTAGTCATCCGTCTTTCTTGCCCTTTTCCTTGCCTTAGGTGTGCCAGAGTCACTGTCGGAGCTAGAGCTGTCCTCACTGGAAGAACTATCTGATGTGCTGGAGCTAGATGATGATGGACTCCTGGTTCTCCTTCTTCGTCTCCTGTCCCTGACGTTGCCGTGGTTGCCCTCCCCTTCCTGTTGAGGAATTTCGTCACCACCTGGAGGACAAGGTGGAGGTGGAGGACCATCTTCCTGTGCATTCATGAGAGGTGTCGCCCAGTTGATGAGATGTTGCATCTGGTTCCTCATCTGCACCAACCTTGCATTGACTGCCTCTGGTGACATATCCTGCTCAAAATCTTCTTGTTCTCTGCCAAACAAGTTCCTTGGAACCCAATTGCGTGGTCGGTGCTGGTCCTGAGATCCTGCACTTGAGTTCCTTGCTGCAAGGGTCGATCATCAATACATAATGTTAAGTTTAGACAATAGTCATTTTTGCTTACAATTAAATTGTTGTTAGGTACCAAAAGAAATCATATGAAAACTTCATTTACAAGTCAAAACCATAGTGATACATTAATTAGTATATAGGAATACATTTAATGGACTTCATGATAATACTTAAAAGGAGTTACAATGTACTTTAATTAAGTTAGCAAGCAATTCTTCCATCAATGATGTCGCTTGAAGAAGTTCTTGATTTTCTTGAATCCTGTGCCCTTGCCCATGTTCTGCAGGATTCTAGCCGCCGATCCTCCCTCCAATGCTCTTGCTACCTGTGGTGCTGGGAGTTCTGGTGCAGTTGCCGCCACTACTGACAAGTGCGCGTCCCTGAGGTGGCCCCTTGCGAAGTCGAGAGCATGAAGTGCTACTGATCTCTTGAAGAGGATAACATGGTCTACTTTCACATCTATTCTCGCATGCTGACCAAAGCCCGAAAGTGCTATAAGGAGTGCTACGGACTCTTCACCTCTTGGGCTAAATTCTTTATGGAAAACTATCATCTGCCCCTGGCTAAGGGCCGGAAGATAGTACCTGAGTGACTTGCCCTTGGTTCCGCCCCCAGTGCCCGCACCTTTTCTCCCAGCTGCTTCGCCGAAGATGTCCAATGCCATAAGATCCTCATGGTCTCTCCACATAGTAGTTGCATTCTCCAAATTGATGCTGCTAGAAGCTTCTCGCGTACTCATGGAGCGCACTGGTCTGCTGGCGCTTGGGCCCCTTCCCGGCTTGTACAACCTGCTTTGGATTCCCTGAAATTCTTCTTCCGGAATGATGGGTTCCTGTTGCTGATACATCTGCCTTATCTGTTGGTATGCCTGGATGTCCGACATAGTTTCCCCCGCATAGGAATGTCGCTCCGCTACTTCCCTTGGGATCTCCTGGTAGGAGTAGTCGATGAAGTCGCTACCCTGTTCCTGTGCAATTAGGCCTAGGAGCTCGTCTATCCTGAGGTCCTCCTCTTGGCAATAGGGGAGGTTGAGGATGTCGGTGGCGAATATGTACTCCTCGCCATCGACGATCACTGGGGTGAGGCCCGTGATGCCCATTGGTGGCTCAAAGTCCCGCCTTAGCACTTCCTGTTGCCGAGCTATACGCCTCTCCATCCTTCTTGCCTCCCTCATCTCCCAGCTTGGGTTCTCTTCCTCTTCCTCTTCGTAATCCTGCTCGATTTGCAACGTAGGTGCTTCTGATGTGGAGCCGTAGTGTTCGTATGCTAAGGTCTGGATCTCCTGGATGCTTATCTGTGCTGCTCGGGTGTCGAGAGGTGCCAAATCCAAGGGTTGGATTGACGGCTCCCCTGGTTGGTTAACTGCCCTATACTGCATGAACAATGCTAAGGCTGCCTGGCTTGAGAGGTACCTATGCCTATGATGCTTACAGGTCATGTAGTCTGGCATGTTTCTGGTTCTATCCCATAGCTTGTTCTTGCCCCTGGATCCCCCACCTATGGCTTGAGCAAGAGAATCTAGGGAAACCCATTTCCCTCCCCTAGGTGGCAAGCTAACTTCCCAGGGCAGAATGTGCTGATCATATTGACAAATGATGTCAGTGTAGTATGGAGTTCTAGTCAGAGTGGCATGGAGATCAAAGAGATAATCAAAAACATGGAAGACTTGTTCAGGGGGACAATCACGAATGTGATTGGTCTCATTATACCATCTGACAAAGCTTGAGGGCGCCATTGAACAGGAATAGCTATGGAAAATGGCTGATGGAAATGAGCAAAAGCCAAAGAAATCGCCAAAGGGGCTGAGAGCAACTCTAATGGGGAAAAAAAATGACAAATGAGGGTCCCTTTTTATAGACTAGGGGTGCCTCGGGTTCCGTGCACAAAGGTTCTTGATGGGGAAGACTCCAAATCTATGGCCCTGGGTGTCCAAATGAGCTACCATGAAGTGCAATTCTAAACAAAGCAAAGCAAGAAACGCTACATGGCAGTTTGTTGGGTCAAAATTGGTCAATTGGGCGAAAAATTGGCCGAAATCGGGTCAGAGCGCGCGAAATGCCTCTGCGTCACAGACGCAGGCGGGTCTGGCGCGGTGTGACCCGATTTGGGTCTATTGTAAGTTCTGCTATGGATTTTTGAAGAATTAGAATTGCTAGGATGACTATTTGGACGATTCTAATCTAATTAGGGGTTTTTCCTACATGAATTGGACCTTAAATTGATAAAGTTTTGCGAAACCGGGTCAGAGCGCGCGAAACGCCTCTGCGTCACGGACGCAGGCGGGTCTGGCGCGGTGTGACCCGATTTGGAGGTTCGCTCGAATTTTCAAAAAATTATCTAATGCAGGAAGGATTTATCTACTACTAATTGCAAAACAAAATTTTATATTTATGGGGAAAAGCTTAATAATTACATTAGTTTGAACAAAATGCATCCTCAAGGATATTCCTTGCGGATGCGACGCGCCAAGTATATATCCTTGGGCATCAAAGTCACCCTCTTCGCGTGGATCGCGCAGAGGTTCCCTTCCTCAAACAACTGGGTGAGCTCGGCCTCAGCGGCTACTTGCAACACCCGAAGTTGTGGCGGCGTCCTCTGTGAGTCGGTGACGAACTCCGCCATCACCTCCCGCATGAGCCGCTCAAAAGGTGCCTTCCTAATCAGGAGATTAGTGCACTGCTGAAAGTGTCTAATCTCCCGGAAGACACGGGAGTGTACCGAATTAGGCCCATGGTGGACCTTCTTCGGCTTCTCGGGCTGTGGCGGAGGCGGCTTGGGCTGGTTCTTTGGCGGCCGGCCTCCCTCCACGGTGCGCTGGATGTTTTGCCGGCAGTACCAATCATTATACCTCGTCCACCGACGAAGGTATTCTTGGTATGCCTTGAGGCGGCGCTGGTAGAGACGGTCCTCCTTCAAGGCGAAGGCCCGCTCGCCCGCCTTCTGCTTCTTCACCACCTTAGGTGGCTTGGGCCACACTGGGTAAGGTGGTCTTGGGTCCGCCCCTTCCTCCTGCTCTTCTTCCTCCTGCTCTTCTTCTTCCACGTGCTCCTCCTCCCGCCGGGGAGGCTCCTCTATCACGACGGTTCGGCGGGGACCGTCGTTTCTTCTCTTCGTCCTCCGCTCCTGCCCCGGCTCCTCTCAGCTCCCTCTTCCTCCCTCATGGCCCTCTCTTACGGCCACTCGCAGCCTTCTCCTTGCCCTTTTTCTTGGGCGAAGGCCAGCCGTCCACTGGCTTCTTTGGACTGTTCTTCCTCCTGCTCCTCCACTTCGGTGTCTGTGGCCCCGAAATGGCGAGTCTCGTCGGTTCTTTGCGTTCCTGCCGACGAAGGGCTGCTCTCGGCATCGTGATACGTCTCGTCGCCGCTGCTGCTGCTGGTAGGGGGGAGCTCCTCTTCCCCCTTCTTGGGCCGGAGGTGCTCCGGGATCTTCTTCACATGGCGTCCCGCTGCTAGGTTCGCCATCGAGAGTGTGGGGCGCTGTCCTGGCTTCCTGTAGGTTTGCTTGGTTCTTGCCATACTCTAGACGGGTGGGGATAGGCTGGTCAAGAGAGAGAAGGTGGAGGAAAGTTTGGAGGGAAAAATGAGGTGTCAGAGATATTTAAAGAGGAGGGTCCCTGAGAATATTCTCCTACCATAATTACCCCTATTTATTAGCCCCCCTTATTAATTACAAGATATTTAGTAATTATTTAATTATTAATGTATATGTTAAATCCGTATTAATTGATATTATACTTGAATTTCGAATTTTTCTAATGGTTCGAAGTGCAATTTATGAATTTGCGCCATTTTTCACCTGGGTCTCCGATTGGCATGATTCTTCGACCTATTTTAGGTGAAATTTGATGCAGATGCATAATTTTCACTCCAATTTTACTAGAAGGTGCGTTTGACTCACTCAAACCTTCGTCTAACGCTTAACCTAAGTCCTGACCCACTACCTAGGAGAAAATTTTTCCCCCATTTTCGCGGTTCGATGGTGGAAATGTTTATTTCACACCCCTATAGGCCTGTTAGACTACTTCATGGTTATGGTCAGTGCTAGTTCTTGGTCAACCAAGAACATTGCTCTGATACCATTGTGACGCTCCCTGCTAAACATACGGCACCCGGCCGTACCCTCGGCAGGAAATCCCCCATCCGGCTCAACAACCGCATGGGCCCTTCGTCTACCCCGCACTCTGAGATGACTCCTAGTGCGGGAAGGGAACACGAAGGTGTCTTGCGCGCCCTTCCCCTATGGGCTCCTATAACAGCGGAAGCGATAACATGTCAGAACTAGCATAAAACATATACAAATACTACCTCGAAGGGCAGTGCATCACACATATACCAATGCAAAGATGATAATCACAAACCATAAAACAGGAGAGCTCCTACCCCGGCTCAGACTCATAAGGAGGATGACTGACCGGCTAGGCCTCAAGATAGAGTAGACCGAGTCATGGCAATGGCGAGGGCTGGCATAGAACAATGGCTAGGGTTGACCACTCCATCCGCCCCTCCTGTGCATACTTTGCAGATGGGCTAGATCAGGCTCTGACAGGACTCTAGCCTTCCGGATACGCAATCCCATGGCATCACCCATCGGGACTACTCCAGGTTGCATCTCCCTGGTCCGATGAGGCAGGAAGGGTTGCATCTCCCCTTCCCAGGGTCTAGAGGTGCCGTGGGCGGCTAGAGAATCGTGGCGACACACGATTCGTACCCGACTGAACCCCCCAAAACGAGAGCCAAGCCAACACTTGCAGCTCTCGAGAGGCAGGGCAACACCATTGCCCCAGGAGGTGTCGGACCCATGCTCGGCCCACACAAAGTGACCGACCATAAGCCTAGCCCACTATGGGATCCCCCGAAGCCCCCACTCGGCAGGGATCCTCCCTCCACTTTCCTCTAGCCCCGTTATCTGGTGCTGAGTCATATCATAGCCCCAATAGCCTGGTGGGCTCCTATGCACAGGCCGCAACTAATAGGAACTAAGGGATCTACTCTAGGAGCATACTACATATGGCTCTAGGTCTCTACCCCCCTTCCCAATCCAGGAGGAGCAAACATGATCAACCATCATCACATAATCATCACATCATGAAAATAATCATAAGAAGAACATCTTAACCTAATCATACAACTAACTAATAGTTAGGGTTCCTTGATTAGGGTTCAAGATGTTGAATATGGGTTCTAGGATGGCTCTACTCTAGATACAAAATACTAGCACATCTGGAATGCTAATCCCAGATGAGCTATCACAACTACTATCCTACATACCTGCTCCTGATGCTCTCCCTCCAGATCCGGGCGCCTCCATGGTCTTCGACTCACCAGCTGCTCTTGCTCCAAGAACGAGTCTACCCTGCTGGGGCTGCTGCACCAGCCTATGCTACAGCAAACGATGTTCGAAACGGGGTTTCGAACGAGTAGGTGAGTCTCTAGGTGCTAGGGCTGGAAAGAGGCCTAGGGTTAGGGTTTAGGCCTATATGAGCTAGGTCCACCTAGGATGCCACGTGGCACCAATCGGGTGAGTCCTGTGTGGCGGGTGCCCAATAGGTTAAGGCCACGTGGATAATGGTCTAAACCTATGGTTGGCTAAGTTATGAGAATAACTTGGCCATGCCCCCTAGTGCCACAACTTATGGTATACAAGGCTATGAATGATAGACTTGTATAGTGACGGATCCAGGAATATACGTATTTATGGCGTATATTCCCCTGGACCGTCATAAGGAGAAAGACTATTATCATAAGCATCTCGGCAATACAAAGGAAAAGATATGGTGGCAAAGGGCAACTCTGTCTGACACCTCTTCTAATAGGAAAGAACTGAGTGGAGGAGCCATTAATCAACAAGCAAAAAGAAGCCAACTTATTAAGAGCCATAATCTTATTGATGAGGTTGGAGTGGATACCAATGTGATTTTAAGCTTTTTCTAGAAAGTCCCATCTTATGGTGTCATAGGCCCTTTCAAAATCAAGCTTGAGCATAATGCAATTTTGTTTAGAGAGTTTGTTCCAGTGTATAGCCTCACTGGCGAGAAAGCCGATTGATTATGGCTAATGTTAAAGTGAAGATGGTGCATGATTCTAGAAGCTAGAATCTTGGCCAAAATCTTGTGATAGAGTTCGTAAGGGAGATTGGTCTCCAGTCACCTAAGGCTTCTGAATGTTTGACTTTAGGAATGAAAGCTATGATACTAGAATTGAAGGTTGGATAGAGAGCACTAGCTTATCGTGCACCTTTAATGTAATTCATGAAGTCTGCTTTCATGCCGCTTAGAGAAAAAATTGGGGGAGGCAATCGGTCTTTAGACTTTTATCTTTTTCCATTTGCTTAAGAATAAAAATGACTTCCTTATCATCCAGAACTTCATCACAATCATCCTCCACAATATCACTCTTAGGAATTTGAGAAAAAAGGCTATCCAAGCCCACCTCTTAAGATTCTCTAGGTTCAAGCATATTAGAGTATTGAGAAACAAATTCCTTTCTAATATCTTCTTCATTCTCAATGGTTCTACCATCACTAAGTCTAATGGCTGATATAGAATTATTAACCATTCTATTTTTAGCTACCCTAAAAAAGTAACCTGAGCATCCATGGTCCATACAATTTGATCTTTGCTCTAAGAGCCATGCCTCTGACCTCCATTCCCTCGATGGATTTTATTTGAATTTTCAGAGTCACCTCCTCTTTATGCATCTCATGATCTTGAGGTTTTTCCAGAATCCTTTATCTAAACTCCTTAATCCTATTCAGCAGATCTAGTTTTTTCTTTCCTCATCCTTTCATTCCTTTCCTTCTTCCACTTCTTGATCCAACATTTACATTACTTTAGTTTATTATTAAACATCTTCATGGACTAATGCTCACGAGAGGGGTTAAGTAAAAATGCTCAAAGTCCCTACAAAAGTTGGTATTACCAAGATAAGATAAGATGAATTTTTACGTCCATGGAAACCTAACGGGTTATGAGACGAGAGAGCAGTTGAGCTTAAGGGGGTATTCTGGGGTTTGGCTATAGGATTGATGTCTTTGGTTTCAAAAAAGTGAGGAAAGTGACCCGAGAGCAAAATCAAACTATTTGAATTAGGAATATGGCAAGTATTTGAAAGTGAATCATGATTCAAAATTAGAAACAGGCATATCGCGTACTTTAGCAGAAATGGCACCTAAATGTTTCAGAACCGGAAGTGCTCGAAAGCTTCCCGCCGAGATTAATTCATGCGACGCATTTTATATGGCGACAATAGAAAATATGCGTGATGTTTTTATATCATTGTCATATTTATGACAGTGCGGCCCTCTAATTGCTGACGCATGGTGCCGCCTGTATTAATGGCATTTTTTTCTATATAATCAGAACGACAATTTTCAGTATGACTTAAAATTTTTACGAGCTCATACCGAATCCGATGGAGCACCTATATGATCCAGCTTCCCAATGGCGCCACCAAAAACTTTCAGAAATGGTACATTTTCTCTAAATTTGAAGCTTTGACATAAGGCGAACTTTGTTAGGAACCATAGCTCTCAGTTTGAGCTTAGAAGGATCGCAATGGCGATCCTACTTAGCCATTTCATTGTATATTTTATCTCTTGCTAGTTCAAAAGGACTGTGGCAGTGTTTCTTCTGAGCTATTCTTAATTCTTAGGGAGTCATTCTTCTTATCACACTAGACAACCTGGGCAACACCTCCGGCTCTGAGAGATCACGGCGGCGATCCTTGTGATATGTATTTTTTTCAAGTTCGAAGCTCTTAATCTGCAGCTTTAGAGTACTTAGTGCCATATCTCTTTTGGTTGTCTTAGGCTAGTAGGATCGCCCATGCGGTCCTTCTTAGCTTGTTTTGACTTTGTTCTTAGTCAAAGAGAGCGCAATTGCAATCTTTTATTGCTTGTCTATGCCCTGTATAGGAAATCAAATAGATGTAGCATCTTCAAGCAATACAGAAGGTTGTGAAGAGAAGGGTTGAGATGTTGTTTTTGTGTGGTAGTATGTTATATATAGACAGTTCTATTGCGGCAGTAATAGAAACAACATTCCTTGGATAGGGACATCTTTCATGGCATCTCCTATTTATTCTGCTTATTGTCTCATTTTCAGTCATCAGCGTTCCCTTGGGATCCTTTCTATTTTTCTCTTTCTGGCTCTACAAGTTTGCTTTCTTCAAGATTTTTCCTCGGTTTGATTGGCATGGATTGGATCTCCAGCTATTTGGAAGCTTTGATTTTATGGTTTTGTTAGAGGTACAGGGATTAGCAGCTGTGATGGATTTCTTTGCTTTGGACACATAGATTGCTATGCCAGTTTATATACACAGAGTCCAGTTAGTTCTTTCTATCTGTGCTCCAGTTTCGTGTCTTCTGGGGTAGAGCCCAACTCCAATTATTGCTTGTCGAATCACTGCAACTATAATAGAGATCATCGTTTTTGTTTTTGGGTACCTGTTTGTGCTGTCTATTTCTGCTCATGTTCATCCGATCTACAGGTTTGGCAGATTTATAAGATTACTACAACAACCTGCTATAAGTTGTCCACTTTTCTTTCTTTTTAACTGGATGTAGATTATGGGTCATTTTTGCTACATGCACCAGCTCTTTCCTTTTTTGCCTTTGCACTTTCTTCAATCATGCCGGGCTGTTTCATTTCTGTCTGCATTTTGTTTTTGTTCATTTTCGTCTGAGTTCCTTATGCCTGCCAATTCCAGCCTGTTGAGTATCCATTGCCAGGTCCTTAGGATTCATCTATAGCTAGATTCCTTGAATCAATCCTATTCTGAGCTTTATTTCCAATCGAGGCCAAGTTGGATCTATCTCTGGCCGTGTTTGCCATCGTCGTGCAATTCTGATGTTTCAGAAGATACGGAGACCTAAATCTTGTTATAAAGTAGAAATATGCGAAAAATTGTATTGATTTAAAGTTCATCAGAGTTAATTCAAATAGCCTGGATTGTGGCTTTACATAGTATGTGAAGATATGTGAATGGCATCTCTTCATGAATGGACACATTACATATCATCATATCCTTTGGCATGGATTGATGATGTGTACAAGCACAAACTAATTTGTTTTTGTTCAGGGAGGTTAAACACTTATTAATTACTGTTAATACTCCTCCTTAATCTTCATGAACAAACCTCCAAATAGTCTTCTTCTTGAAACTTTGTGGCAACTTCACATTTTGGAGTCTGCATTGCTCCTTTCTATACTTGCAGCGTCATCAATATAATTATTACCACTATAATGTAGTCTTCACTAATATGGGTGCCATCAAGTGTGATCTTATTCCCAAAATACAAGTTAGGTGCCACTGGGGTTGACTAGGGTTCTTGATTTACTCTTAACTACATAAACTGCAATACTTGAACTTATCCAAGTCTTTGGAAGCTTATAAGATCAAACTTCCAGAATAACTCCAACTATCTTCTCTTATAAACATAGGTGCCATGTACTTATGGCTTTCCCTAACTTCTCCCCTTTTGATCTTGGGAACTTCCAACAAGATCTAGGTTGGAAGTATTGGGCCTCGAGTAAACGTCTTCATCTTCAAGGATATAGAAGAGTTAATTCCCCATGGAGTACCACACAAATGTGGCTTTAACACCTTATACATGACTACGTATTCGTGGGTTTATGCATTCGATTATTATGGATGTCCTTTATTGCTTTGCAGAATTGAACAACTTAACTGGAGTTCGATGACTCTGGATACTCTTGAGCACCTGTTGTGGCTGTTTTTATAAGTTGGTGATATTCTCCATCAGTTGCCAATGAAAAATCTTCTTCTTCAGAATTGTGAGTGCTTATGCTTAAGCAATCTATAAGATGCTCATAATAGTGGTATGGCGATCTTTCAAGATTAGAGGAATCACCTTCATAAGACTCGGTTGTTAGAATAGAGGAATCACTTGAAATTTCAATAATAGAAATAGTAAAGGGAATTTGAATGTCTTGTTCTAAAGTGATCTCCATAGGACTCTCACAGATCCGGGGACCATTCAAGGAACAAGGTTCTTTGGTATCTCCCCCTGGATGGTGTAAAATATACACCAGTTGCTGGAGCTCTTGTTGATGTTTCGAGCAACAGTATGAGTTTATATCCAAAGTAGGACTATGTGAAGGTATTAAAGAGTTCTGGCATTATTGGAAATAAATTCTTAGAGTACTTCACCGCTCTTTTTGGAATAGGTGGTTGTCTTGAACTTCCTTGAAAGTTTAAATATTCATTGAATCCGATATTTTTAGCAGGTTCTTTGCCTTTTCTGAATTCCATAATGATCAGCACCAATTTAGCGGAAATCGAATTTGTAATGAGTATTTTGCTGTTTAGAATGACAATGGACTCCTCATGATAATGCTTAGAACAGATGCTAGAAGAGATGTATAGGCTCCTCAAGGATCTGGGGGGTTGCTTAATGCAAAGCAACAAAAATTTGATGACGGTTTGTGGATGCTGCCGCCTGAAGGACTGCACCTGTTGAGGTGTAGATTCATTTGGGTTGCCTACGTGGATGCCACGTAGCAACTTTTTCCCAAAAATTGTTATGTAAATAAATAGCGGCGCGTGTGTTCGCGGCAGTTCTTGGTCGAATTTGCTATCTTTTTCATTTTCGCGACCTTTTTATCTCGCTTGTGCACAGAGAAAACTCTGGCGGCTTACTGGATCTTGTTCTTCTGCAATTTCCTTCTGCGGCATGATTCTTCGCAGAGTTATCTCGCTTGGAGATCATCATGCAATTTGATGCATGGTCTTCAGTATCTTCTCCACGGAATAACAGTTGAGCATAATTGAATTGCTTCAGCAATACATATGGTCTACACATCCTTCATTGCTGGGACCTATGAATTTGGCAGGGGTGATGCCAATTCAATAAAACTTGTATAAAAGTGTTGACTTGAATCCCAGGACCTCCAGATCGCTTAGGGTGATCAATCCTCAAAGCAAAGATGGATTAGAATGGAGCAAATTGCAAAAAGTTCAACTGTCCCTGAAATTTTGACAGTTTTGGAAGTGCCAAGTTTGCATATCCATATCTTGGGATCCGTGCACTGAAACTTATTCAAACTTGGAATGGTGAGAGAACAATAGTAGAGGATACTTAGTATTTAATTTCAGGATTTTTGGAAGCTTATGAAACAGACAATTTTCAATGAGTGTATCAGAAATTTTGACACTTTTGAACAACTAACTTTGGAGATCTGTAACTTGAGATGAAAAAGTCCTAAAATCATGAAACTTGGACTGAGGTAATATGGATAGGAAGGCATGCACATGACAAAATTTCAGAATTTTTGGAAAGGCAATTTGGAAGCAGTTTGAGATCTATGGATTTTGAAAAGGCAAACTTGGAAGAGGAAATTTCAATGACTATCTCAGAAATTTTTACAGTTCTAGAACAGCCAACTTTGCAAAGCCATAACTATGGTTTTATGGATGCTAAAATCATGAAATTTGTTTTGAATGAAAGATGAATAGCAAGAGAATCATGGAAATTAAACTCAGATTTTTTGGAGATGTAGTTTGCATATGGGGCATGGCTAAACTTGCAGACTTGGAACAGTGAAATTTCAATGTTCATATCAGGAATTTTGCTAAAAAAATCAGAAAATTTGCATGAAACAATTTGAATAGCATCTATTTGAACTTCATAACAATGCGAAGGGTAGTATTATATCAGAATCTCAAAGGAAAAATGAAAATACATCAAGAATTTGATTTTTTTGGTCAAGGCATGTCAAAAAACTGAAATATGGAAGCTATTCTTCAAGTAAGAGTCCTCAATCCCTCTTTCAGAGCCAAATCGACCTGTTCATGCTCCAAGCTTCTTCCGAAATCTTTGATAGCCCCAGCCCCTTTTCCATCATCCCCTTTTTGGTTCAATCTTGGCTAATCCGGTCTCTTTTCTTGTCTTTTAGCTCGGATTTAGGTTTCTTGGCTTAGAAAAGGTTGAATCGGAATGTTATAGCCGTGATTGGTGATCAAGCCAAAACTCCGGATCTTGGCGTAAAATGAACAGGAATATCGAAGTAATCCATTTCCCCTTCTTTAAGGTGGAGTGTGGAAATGGACAATCTGTCCAAATCCTCCTTAAACAAGGAACGATATTTAGAGCCAACACCCAGTTCTACTTCCAGAAATGGAAAGCAAAGTTTGACCCACAAAATCTCAAAGAACTCTATCATTCGGCTTCATGCTCTGTCCAAGGCCTCAGTCCAATATACTGGCATGAGGGCATTTTTAGGAAGTTATTCTCCTCTGTTGGAGAATATATAGGATGGGAAATGGTACCTGAGAAAAATATGGATCCAAGTAAATATCTTGAATCCAATCCCAACCTCTGTCAAGTATCAAAATTTCTTTGGGGAAGAAAAAAACCTGAAAATAAATTGGCAGGGCCTCCCAATTCCATGTACCATCTGTGGATTAAGACTCCATGGAGGAGGAGTCTGTAAGGGATTTAAGCAAATGATCTCTGATACACTTAAGCAAATTCCAAAATAATCCATGATGGAAACCATAAGCAACAGACAGGGGAAAAATCTGACAATGTTGGAGGTAAGATGCAAAGGAAGAGACATGGACTCCAGCAACCAAAAAAAGGCAGGAAGAACAAAAGTGGAAGTGCATACACAAAAGCAAGGAAGGAAAAAGCAAGGAAACTTGATATAGAACAACAGCAAAACACTGCTCAGGGTAAGAAAATCAGAAAACAATGGAGGGTAAGAGAAGACCATTTAAAATTGGCCAGTCAAATTAAAGTCCTGAATAATCCAGTAGGCCAAGGATTGGAAAAATCCAAAAACCTTTTAAGCCCTACTGATCAGGATCTAAAGAAGGACAAAGACAAAAATGTGATAACAACTTACCAACAGGATATGGTGGTGACTCCTGCACACCAGCTAAGGAAAAATACCTTGATCATCAAGGAATCAGACCTTCCCCCCCAGTCAATGAATATCCTGAGTCTTCTGACTCAGATATCTCTATAGGAGGTACACTTTTAATTAAGGGAGAGGGATCTCACAACCATATTGAGGTAACACCAAAGGCCATGAGTTTCTCTACACCAGAGAAATCGGATACAAGTCCAGAGATGCATGACATCTTGCTAGAAATGATGGAGAAGGAAGAGGAAATTGAAAAAGGTGACAGGGTCCCTGCAACCCCTACTGAGTTTTTCTTCGATGGTAATCCAAGGTATAAATTCTACACCAGATCCCCAATGGAAGATTTATCCACTGAGTCAGACAAGTTCCTATATGACTCAGAGTTGGAGAACAATACACAAGGTGTACTGAAGGAAGACTCAACAGAAATTTGTCCTGCCACAATCCCTATCAGTCCCCTAGAAAGGGGCCAGGGTGAAGCAGAAGCAGATAATGCAGAGCACAGACCTATACCTCCATCTAGCCTAGGACTGGAGCAATCCAGTGGACTAATCAGTCTAGATGGCCAGGAAGTGCTACCTTATTTATCAAATGGCCTGGAATCAAACTCAATAAAGGGATCAAAGTTAAACAAAGGGCTGATCAAGAGGAGTTTTATACTCCAATTGTCAAAAAAAAAGTAACAAAAAGGTCCACTTCCTCTGAACTTAAGGCCCCAGGCAAAAATTAAATATCCAGCTTAATGAAAGTGGTAACATGGAATATGAGGGGTATAAAAGGACCCCTAAAAAGGAAAAGAGCTCTTATAGCTCATAGGGAGATGAAAGCTGATATAGTACTCCTACATGAACACAGGCTCTCTAGTTTTGAAACTGAACATCTGGGTTCTTGGATTATGCCTAATGGTGATTCAGTTTATGCTCTTGCTGATGGAACTAAAGGGGGAATATGCATGGTGTGGAAAGGCTTCAAGTGCAGCAAAAAATTCACCCATAACTCAGGCAGATGGACAGTAGCAGTCCTGGAAAAAGGGGCAGAGAAAGTAGACATAATTAATATCTATGCATCTACAGAACCAGGAGAGGGAGCTGAACAATGGATATAGTTGAAATAATGGATTGATGGCAGCCAAGTGGAAAACCTTTTGATAGCAATGGATTTCAACAAGACACCAGCGTGGGACCAAAAATTGGGAAAGAAATTAAATATGTCCAAAAAGGAGAGAGTAACATGGGACTTATTGATGACAGATTTCATATACATCCATCCATCCTCATCAGAAACCTTCTCCTGGAGTAACAAAAGGAAGGGAGAGCAAAGAACCTACTGTCTCCTAGACAGATTTTATATATGTAACAAATCTCTGACTACATGGGATACAATGGTGGTTACTGGGGACACAGGGAACTCAATTGACCACTTCCCACAATTCCTGGAAGATAAGGCTGCTGCAACAAAAGGAGGTCAGAACATTCCTTTTAAATTCAATACAGAGTTGTTGAATAGTAAGAATTTCTGTGAAGAATATAAGTCTTTCTATAACTCCCTTCCTCCCTTACCAAAAACTGAATCTATGAAGGCTTTTACATTAAGATTGAGACTTGTTAAGGGGTGGATAAAAAGATGGGAAAGAGAATGGTCCAGGAAGAAGAAAAGAGAAAAATAAGACATCTACATACAAATGTGTGAGATTAGGAAAAAGTTATTCCTTGACAAAGATAATATACAGCTGCAAGAACAGGAGGAAGAACTAGAGAAAAAGGTTAAACTAATAGAGGAGAAGAAGCAAAGGCTCTTGCTGTAAGAAGCAGACGTCAATATATTAATGGAATGGATAAAGAAAGCTCAGTTTTTTTCTTTAGAACAGCCAAAAGCAGAATCCTCAGTAATGGTATTGTTAGAGTTAATGATGGGCATGGGAGAGTAATTGAGGATCAAAAGGGTATGGAAAATTTTTTCCAACAAGAATATAGGAAGATGTTTGAGACTTATCAAGCAGAGGAGCAGAACATTGAAGTCTTATTTCAAAACATTCAAAAAGCAGAGAAGGAAACTAAGGATGATGAGATACTTGCAATTCCTCAAGAAAAGGAGATTTGGGAAACTCTTAAATCTGTGGCAACAGGAAAAAGCCCTGGGCCAGATGGCTTCCAACCTGAGTTCTATATGGAATTCTGGGAATTTATGAAAGATGACTTAGTCACTTTTTTCCAAGGGGCTTTGAAAGCCTGCAGACTTAATCCTGCTATTAATGCTGGTCACATCACCCGCATTCCCAAGGTTGACAATCCAATAAACATTGGTGACTGGAGGCCAATATCCTTGACAAACCCTAGCTATAAGATCCTGACAAAGATTTTGGCAAACAGGTTGAAGATGATCCTACACTCAGTCATAAATCCTTGTCAGTCAGCTTTCCTACCACAAAGGAATATTTTAGAGAATTATATTGGGGCTGTAGAGGGTCTCCATTGGAATAAGAGATCTGGACAAAAATGTATGCTCCTTAAACTGGATTTTAAGCGTGCATATGACACAATAAGCTGGCAATTAAGGCAATGGCTCATATTGGGCTCTCCAATAGTGTCTACCAAAAAGTCTGGAGTTTTAATGTTAATGCATCATCAGCTATAATCATAATGGTACCCCAACAAAGTTATTTAGATGCCAAAGAGGGGTAAGACAGGGATGTCCCTCAGCCCCATATTTATTCTTAATAGTTGCTGAGATGGTCACAAGAAAGGCACTACAAATGCAAACTGATGGGGAGATTAAAAGTTTGGAACTTCCATAAAGGAATGGATTCTTCACTATCATGCAGTATGCAGATGATATCTTTGTTTTTCTTAAAAAAGAGGATAGGAGTTTGGAAAATTTCTTATTGGCAATGGACAGGTTTGGTGCAGCTGCAGGAGTTCTGCTGAATAGGAATAAGAGTCCAATTATTTATGATTCTCAGGATACTATGTTACAAGGAATTAAGGTGTTAAACAGCAACTCTGCTACAAGTATCTTGGGCTTTCCTTTGTCTCTAACTAGTTTCCTGCAGGGTTTATGGGAACCAATTGTAACGAGAATCAAGAAAAAACTATCTATGTACACCTCTTCCCTTTCTTTGGCAGGAAAAGTAGAAATTGCAAATGCTGTAATAAGTAGTACACACATTTATTTCTCGTCAGCAATAGTGGGGGACATAAATTCTTATAAGAAAATGGAGGCTGCAATAAAGAAATTTATATGGCAAGGATCTCATAAGGTTGCATGGATAGATAAGTCGTATTTAATTAAAGTGGGACTCATTCTATTCCCACTTTTTTCCGGAACCCTGTTAATTTACACAAAAAGGAGCACCCCGACCCGAAAACTATCCTTAATTCGAATTTTTGAATAAAACTCTGCATTCAAGCTTTGCTGCAGTTTTCTCTGGTTAGCGAGTCGAGAACAAGAACAATGCAACTGAAACAAAGGAAATTCATTAAAGTTTGAAACCAAAGATCTAGTTGAAAAAGAATTTTTATTAATAAATTGAACAGGTACAATGTATTTTACATCGGACCTTGAGACCATGGTGGTCTTGCTTTGTCACTACTGATTACATCATCTTGGTAGGTGGTCCACCTTAGGGGATTAACTAGCGGCTTCTTCACGCCGACCGTAAGCCTTGGGGCAACCTGAAGGGTGTGGAATGCCTCACGTGGAGGTGCCTCCCTCGAGCTACCTACCGACTGTCCACCCGACTTCTCCACTTTCGCCTCCCAGACCTTCCATCGAATATGCTCCTTCCCCAACCTCCGTGGATGTTATGCAATGCTTGCAAGATGCTTTGAGCTTCTGGACTTTCTCTTTGTTCTTCGCCTGTTTCTTTATCCCTGTGGTGTAGCGAGCAACCTCACAATTCCCGAGCAACCTTATCCCAAAGGCCGGCAAGAGTGTAGCGTGGACCGGATCTGTGCCGAAGCGGTATTTCTTCCGCCTTGAGCGGGATCTGTGGCTCCCCGAGCGGGTCTTTGTGATGCCCGGCGGGATGCTCGTGGCGGGTGTCGGATCTGTGCTCGAACCACCGGAGCAAGGAGAGTATGATTAACAATTACGGTGCCATTAGTCAAAACGAAGAAAAGAATGTTGAAATCAAATTACAATGGAGAACATTCATTCCATACAACCGCATCCAATGACGGAAGTAGTGTCTTTCTCGACTTCGCGAGTCGAAAAGGCCCATAAAAGTGAAAGTACAACCATTGCCTTTCTCGACTCGCGAGTCGAAAAGGCCAGAAACGCAACGAGAGAAGCATTATCATAATAGATTGTGGCTGCATCCAGTCACAATCAAACATACAAATGGTCTCATCAACAGGACAAGCATGCCTTTCTCGACTCGTGAGTCGAAAAGGCATCAAAAACTCAATATACAAGTATATTCATTACAAAATGTTCAATACATTTCACGCTTGTTTACAATATTCACACAATTTGACTATCCGAAAGCGTAGGTCACTCTTCTTGTTCACCAAAATATTTGTCGTCCATAGCTTTCATGATCGCCTTGCTCTGGATCGATCGGGTTCCGTGAGGCTCGGATAGTTCCTAATCACATCGGCGACAAGAATGGCAAAGAGGGATTCCGCCAAGACAGGACACGGTCCAAAGACAACCACCTATCCGTCTCATATTCTTCAGTCGATATGGGCTTAGCAATGATTGTATTTTTGCGGCGTTATGATAGCACTTGTAGGCGGAGTCGTCTATGATCAGCGTCCCGAATTGCTCATAAACCCCGGCCCACCTTTTCACCATTATAGGCTTCCCCTTTGTGATGGCTGGATCGAGGTCCGACACATGCTCGACCCTTTCACTTCCCCAAACGAACTTGAACTTCAAAACTGAAATGCCGAGAACACCAAGAACATTGACAATATTTTTCTTTGCCATACAAGACCATATGCCCACTTCGAATCCCCGTTCAATGCACCATTCAATAATTTCCTTAGCTCTAGGCCTCGGATACACTATTTTATGCTCCGTTCTGGTCGGGATCTGCGAGGTGTTAATCTCGGGGACGTCTTTATCGTGGTATACTGCAGCTAATACTCCATTGACGTCAAATATTACAAGCTTGGCGGGACCAGCTGGATCCCAGTTGGAGTTTGGCTCTGACCATATTTCCGGTTCATCGGGATCCAAATGCGGGATCATTATCTTTTCGGGTCCTTTCTGGCTGTGAGCAGTGTCTTGCTCTGGATTGTCTTTGTGGAGTGCACTCTCCTCCTCGCGACGTGAACCGCCGGTATCCAATGACAATGATCCGGAGTCGTTGACATGGAACTCCCTGAAATGATGACATCTGTCAGAAAGGAAACGAGTTTTCTCGACTCGCGAGTCGAGAATGAAAAGAAAAGGTATTGAAAGGAAACGAGTTTTCTCGACTCGCGAGTCGAGAAACACCGATAGAGCAAAGTAAACTCACCTCAATCTCAGATTCTCAAGAATGTGTTCGGCAGCATCCTTGTCTAAACCTTCGACATTCACGTCTACGTCAGCTTGGTCTCCCTCGTCCTCGCCGCCTTTATCGCTTCCATTTGTCTTCCTCCCCTTGAAATGCTCATGAAGCGCATCCGGTATGACCGAATGGTTTCAACCATGTCCTTATTTCCAACCACGGATATAGGTTTCATTCCAAACAAAGATAGCCCCCGAGAGAACAAAGGCCATTCATGTACCACTCGCGATACAATTTGATCTTCCTCGACCCGGGCTGGTTATGAAGTACTTGATAACTCTTGGCCGGATAGGAATTCTATGTATAGGACCTGTCGCACCATCTTTGCTGACCTTGTCCATCGATGGAACATCCTCCATAAATCTGCCCCCCTTCCAGGGTTCCATCTGCTCTTGAGAGATCATGAACCTGTCGAGATAATGATGCTCGCTAGACCACCACTTATCCAGGTCTACACCGATCTTGAAATCAAAACCAAAACTATGTTGGCAAAGCTTGGTGCCTTCGCAAGCCAAGTCTACACTCATGATCAAGCTCGTATATGGAGTACATGATCTTGTTGGTGAAGTTAATATCACCTGCCCATTGGGAGACAAAGAATTGTCCGATTGCCCGGCATGCAAAAGACAAGGAAACCGAAAGTATCCAGTCGGTCATGTCCGCACACGCCTTGTACCAATTGCTCTATGTCGCCTTTGTCATAAAAAAGGGTGGGGTCTTCGATCATATTGATGACAAATAGTGCCACCGGTCCAGGTGCCGCCTGCACCACCAAATCCCTTGTGTCCCAAAGTTACCGAAAATGGGGGAGCTATCGTCGGGCCTTAAATGGGACCACCAATCCAAGCTTCCTCTTCGAATTGCCATAGCACGCTCAGGGAAAGGAAGGGTTTTGACGCTACGCTTCAGCTTGGTGTTGATGTAGGGTTGACATAGACGGTTCAATTCCTTCATGTCTTCCTCATCAAGGGCAGCCTTTTCCTTGTAAAAATCAAAGTCATGGTATTCATTAGATGCAACGCTGCGTAACTCCGTGATGCCTTCTTCTAACGCAGACGCCGCCGCTTTTAGGACTGTGGCATAATCCTTTGCGCCCCGTGCATTTTAGAACTCCTAGTCTTCCTTAGCGTGATTGTTCCATCCAAGATTCTCGCCTTGCGTGTCAAGCGCTTTTTGTCCGTGAGGCCCTCAGATCCTCTTCATGAACTGCTTGTCAAACAACTTGGGATCCGGCCTGGATGGAAATTCTCCATTGCTGTCCTTCAGCTTGCCTCTTGTCCATTGAGCCCATATCTCAGTCCATTTCTCCCAGACCGCCTCAGTGCTAAGAATGAGGTCATATTGGTCTGAGAGAGACTCCCTGCCTTTCCTTGGTGTTCTCTTCTAAGTCGTATTTAATTAAAGTGGGACTCATTCCATTCCCATTTTTTTTCGGAACCCTGTTAATTTACACAAAAAGAAGCACCTCGACCCAAAAACTGGCCATAATTGGAATTTTTGTCTATTAGTGTGCATCCAAGCTTTTCTTCCAGTTTTCATGGATAGCGTGTCGAGAACAAGAACAATGCAACACAAACATGCATTAGACCTATCAAGTTCTAATTGAAAGAGATTTTTAGTTGAACATTTTGGCTCTATTTTCTTAGGTAGGTAGACAATAGATCACAAATTCCAACAAAAATTATGCAAATCGTTTATTTGATCACCCAAAAATACTAGTTTTGAGATACCTTATATTTATAAATGGGCTCATTACAATATATATTACAAAGGGTGAAGAGACCATAGTGGTCGATATGGGCACAATCATTACACCCTCTTCACACATGAACAACCTAGTGCAAAGGGCGCTGGAGCTCTCCTAGTCACGAGCAACTTACGCATTTATAGAAATTTGTATGAGGAGTTCCTTCATGGGCCACGTGCTTGTATGTCCAACTGAAGTCACCACCCTCTTCTGGTACCTTTCTTTAATGAACTGATCTTTTCATTGCTCCCAAGCATGTACTATTTGGTCGAGATAAGAACCGCAAGAGACAAAATCAAATTAGTCAAGGATGCTACATGCAAAAAATAAAATAAAACACGCTTCTTAGGGCCATTTTTGAAAAATACAGCATGAGAAAGGCAAAAGGTGAGGGAAGAACGCAGTTTTAATTCGAAGGTTTCTCGACTCAAGCGAAGTCGAGAAAGGCAGCCAAAGTTTAAAAATGCAAGTTTTAGTGAGTCGAAGGTCTTTCGACCAAGGAAGTCGAAAAGGCAAAAAAAAGCCAAAAACGCAGTTTTATGGAGTCAGGTATTTTTCGACTCGCGAGTCGAGAAAGGCGTACCAAAGCCGTAAACGCAGTTTTATGGGTTTAAGGTCTTTCTCGACTCGCGAAGTCGAAAAGGCAACCAAAGCCGTAAACGCAGGTTTTATAGTTGAGAGGACTTTGAAGTCGAAAAGGCGTACCAAAGCCAAAAACGGTTTTTATGGAGTCAAGGCCTTTCTCGACTCAAGTCGAGAAAAAGCGACCAAAGTCGAAAAAGGCGACTCAAAGCGAAAAACAGTTTTGGGGTCGAAGGCCTTTCGACTCGACGAAGTCGAAAAGGCCTTCGATCCATAAAACTCGCGTTGGCTGTCGCTTTTCTCGACTTCAGTCGAAAAGGCAGCTCAAAGCGAAAAATGCAAGTTTGAGGGCCTTTCTCGACTCGCAAGTCGAAAAAGGCAACTCAAAGTAAAAAAAGGGCAATTTCAAAGCTCAGAGTCCGAGAAGGTCGAAAATGAATAACCTTCAAACATCCTATGTATTTTCTATGAAAAAAAACCCTCCCCATAAATTTCCTATGTATTTTCCATAAAGAATAGACCCTCCCATGTATGCAGTATGGACACATCCAATGGACCCTCCCCCTTTCTAATGGACCATACCATATAGCTATATGAAGAGGGGACCATTGGGCTCATATTTAGCTATGTAAAGAGTAATGCCTAATGCACATGTAAATAGCAACATATGCACCTATAATGCACATTATAACCTATGAGAGCCTATTAGACCTATGCATTAAATCTATTAATAAGCATTAGACCTATATATTAATATGTACTTGTCCCCATTTTGTGTCTTGAACCTTCAAAATGGGTTAAACAAGGGGTAAATTATATCATGATCTTCAAAAGTAAAATTTTTACCTTAGAATAAGAATATATGCCTAGAAAACGTGCACCTAGAGGAAATTGGGGACACGTCAAAATATAATCCTATATTATTAGCATTTATTTTACACGCTCTTTTTCAATGTATTATTTTACCCTTTTTTTTTTTCTAATACATCGCCTTTTTCCCCGCCATGCTTGAATTTTAAAATCATTTATTTTACACTTTCTTTTTCAACGTATTATTTTACCCCCTTTTTTTCTAATACCCCTTTTTTTTTCCCCGCCCATGCTTGAATTTCAAACTTTGGTACATACCTTTGAGACGAAGTTCATTTGTACCGCTTGGAATAAGCTCCCAACGCCATAGCTCCCATCGCTAGCTAATCAATTTCGCTTGGCAACCACGAATATTGAAAGGAAAGAAAGGGAATGGCGAGCTGACTATCAAATGTAAGCCCCATTTGGGGAAATTTCGTTCTTGTTGGATTCTCGCCAAATTTAATAAGTTTGTATATTCAATCTCCAATCGCAGAGGCGTTGAGCTTTCTTGTTAGAAAGCTCAAGAAATAGAAAATGGGTAAGAAACGAAAAGGCGGAGACGAAGCTTTTAACTTCTTCATTCCTCCATTTCTACCGATTTTGAATCGCCGCTTGAATCGGGCGCTTGAATCGGGCCGCCTTTCTACGCTGATTCCGGCTTGAATCGGCTTTCTTGTTAGAAAGCTCAAGAAATATAAAATCTAACAAGCTTACGGGCCTGCAAAAAACAAGAAATCTGTTGATTCCGATGCAAAGAAATGGGTAAGAAACGAAGGCGGCGACGAATCTTTTAACTTCTTCATTCCTCCATTTCTACCGATTTTGATTTTGATCAAAGAAACGATTTAACGGCTTGAATGAAGGCGCTTTGAATCGGCCGCCCTTTCTGTTGATTCCGGCTTGAATCGGCTTTCTTGTTAGAAAGCTCAAGAAATAGAAAATCTAACAGAATGAAGGCGCTTGAATGAAGGCGGCTTGAATGAAGGCGCTTGAATCGACCGCCCTGTGAACGCCATGCAAGGAAGGAAAAGGGGCTAAAAAAATTAATCCACAGGAATCGTGAGAAGCAGAGTTTTTTGAATCGGTAGAAGCAGACTTTGAATTGGCTTCTCTTCATCTGCTTTGTCGGCTCTCTGCTTCCGGAACCATGGTGGCCAGAACTGCCAGAACTTGGGCACAGAACCATGGTGGCCAGAACTGCCAGAACGATGCATTTATGGCTGCCAATGCAAGCGATGAGAAGGATGAGAAGGGGCGGGATGAGACGGCTGCTTCAGGCTTAGACTGGTTTAGGCCATAGGGAAGAGGCGGATAGAGGATCCGGTCTGCTTGGCATGGAGAATCCGGATCTGCTTGGGCAGTGCATGGAGAATCCGGCCTGCTCAGATTTGCCGGAGTAGCGGGGCAGAGACTGGAGCCTTGGTCCAACTTCATGCTGGTTCCGGATGTCTTCACGTTTCTTCTTCTTCTAACGATGTGCAGCCGGATATGGATTTGCTGTGGCCTTCTAACCATGTGCAGCAGGATATGGAGGCCGGAGCATGGTGAAGGCCTGGAGCTTCTTCGATGAAACGACTCCGTCTACTCCCTGTATTTGGGAATAAATGTCACAACAGAGAAAGAAATGCTTTGCTATTTGGCAAAGAGTAATACAACGTCGCTCGACGCATAATTTTGGGGAAGGGAGATTACTCCGCCTGTGATGTCTGCTCCCTCGTATTGGATGATGAGGGCACGCAGATGACGCCAAGTTCAAGTTCACCTGGATGCATCAACTTTAGGCTACGCCCCATCAAAATTGGAAACTCCATCAAAATCGTGTTTTCCATCATAATGGTGTATTCCAATTCTCGACTCACTAGTCGAGAAGAGGAGAATGATTTATATTTTTTTATTAGTTATTTATTTAATTAAATTAATTAAATTATTGTTAATTAAATTAATTATTAATTATATTTTGATAATATGTATTTTTAATCTCAATAGTTCCGTTCCCTTGCCCCTTGCCCCTTCTTCTCCCTTGCCCCTTGCCCCTTGCCCCTTCTTCTTCTCCCTTGCCCCCCCTTCTTCTCCCTTGTCCCTTGCCCTCTTGCCCCTTGCCCCCTTGCCCCTTGCCCCTCTTCTCCCTTGCCCCCTTCCCCTTGCCCTCTTCTCCCTTGCCCCTTCTTCTCCCTTGCCCCTTGCCCGCTTGCCCTTCTTCTCCCTTGCCCCCTTCCCCTTGCCCCCTTCTTCTCCCTTGCCCCTTGCCCCTTGCCCCTTCTTCTTCCTTGCCCCCTTTCCCTTGCCCCCTTCTTCTCCCTTGAAATTTTGATGTCAATATGAGTCCCATTTTCAGTCCGAGTCCCAAAATTCAAGATTTGTCCCACTTTAATTAAATACGACTTTTCTTCTTCTCCTCTTCATCCTCTCCCTCATCATCTTCCTGGCCCTCCAGCAGAACATATCTGCATAGTTTCTCAAAGGTCTTCCACTTATCCAGGGAGCCCTGTTTCCTTTAGGGCCGAGGACAACCCAATGCTTTCCACTTTGTTGCCTAGCGTGTATGATCTGGTCGGGATAAGGGCTGCATTCACCAATGTACCAATGTCAGAGCATGATAGTATCTACAAACACCCGAAATAAACAGTAAATAGTAGCCCCGGGGTTTCTCGACTCGCGAGTCGAGAAAGTCCCTTGAATGTCTAATTTTCTCTAGGTTTTCTCGACTCGCGAGTCGAGAAAGCTCTGCATCCTTTGATTTTCACGTGTTCCCCGGCTTTCGACTCAGCGAGTCGAGAAACCCCAGTGATAATCGGGAAATGTTAGGATGGTATGGCTTTCTCGACTCGCGAGTCGAGAATGGAAAGAATCAGAGTTATTTACCTCACGTAGCTGGCACTCGCTGCTATTGTGTTCTGGCAGTGACTAATGCTGGCGGTTCGGGTTGCTTGCGCGTCTCCGCTGAAAGAACTCGCACTCTCGCCGGCATATCTATCCTTGATCCTTTATGGCACCTCCTTCTCCGCACCGCAATACTTGCGCCGCCCTCATCGAATCTTGACCGCCCACTACCCGTAACCGACGTCTTTTCCTTTTAGGTCTTCCTCGGACTTCCAAATTAACAACCGACCGGCCGATTCGCTAAAAGGTATGACATCCGCAGGCATTGATCTGCAATGATGTCGCACCATCGTTCCTGAATCTCCAAAGATGTGTGCTGGATTAAATTCCCTGTGGTTGAACAAGACGGCATCTCCCGTGCAAACCTTCAGCCGCCTAATGTCCAGCAGCAGCTTGTGTGATATTCCCAACGGATAATAGCCGGCCCAGCTCCATTTTCTCATTGCCCTCTCTCGTGGAAATCTGATCTGATCATCCGATCCATTATTGGGGAGTCGACCATATCTTCGCCTCCTTCACCATCCGATTCCTCCCGTGGGTGTCATCTTCTCCATCTTTGGTCTTTGGCGGACTTTTTTCTGTATGAACCACAACTTCATTCCCCACTGCAGAGTGTTGTAGAGTCTTCAGCACAGTAGAAGTGAAGCTCCCCGTATTGAACAGTTTTTCCCTGACTCTGGAAATCTCCATTCCAAGCTCCCTGGATGTTAGGGTTCCGGCCTCCTTCATCCCTTCCAGATCCTTCCACCCAAGGTTCTCGACAATTTAAAGGCCGCTTTTTTTTTTGTGCCCTTCGCCTTGCTCATGGAAGAGTGAGAATAATTTGAAACCGATAATTTTTGGTGTGATAGAACTTACTCTTTCCGCAGTCCCTCGACATGTAGTGTTAAATGCTTCAATTTGGCGGCCGAGACGAGAGCACAACACCGATTTTCTTGTACTTGTCTCCTGAGCTCTTCTTGTCTCTTTGGTGGAGAAACAGATCTTTCTCCTTCCCACTTGTTGATACCTCGACATACCACCAAGAATCTGCTGGTGTGTCAAGAAGCTCGCTCTCCAAATTCCTCGATGACGAAGAACGGAGTTCGCCGCTGATCACTAGTGAGTCCGCTGTGAATGCCGCAAGAAGAAAGGATGGATCGGTTAAGGTATTCGGCCAAAAGATAAACCTCAAAGCTCACCTGGGTGTTTGTCTTCTTCTTCTTGGTGCCGCTTAGAACTAGCATCCCCCTCGCCTCGCTTCTTGGACGGAGTCGCCATGTCCAGATGCCCCTCATCCTCTTCCCCGATCGGACCCTTCAGAAATTAAGTTTCCTCCTGCTTGTGAGTTTTAGGACTGCATGTAAAAAGATCGGGCGTGTTCTTTAGTTTGAATTTAAGGACATGCAATCATTTATAAAAAAAAGTAAGGGTACAAAGACGGCCGCTTTTAGCCCGCTCAAACACTATTTCAAATTTAATCACATCAAGGGACTTAGTGAGCTTTTGTAGTTTATCTTGATCATGCATTGGCGACCTTTGAGTTCGAGGCGAAGCATCGACCGTAGTTTACTTCCGAATGGCGCCGACGACGCTGAGCCGCTAACAACGCCTTTGCATATGTGTGTTTTTCCCCGACCGCTGGCCCTATTGCAAGCAGCTGATTTGATCGATGAGCACGAGCTAAGGTAGGAAGCGGAGAGGAGCCGCCGCATTACCTGAACTCTACATCAGCCGCGCCCATGGAACGGGGATACGCGAGAATCGCAGTAACACAAGTATTAGATGCTAATACACTCTTGATGAGACCGGCGTAAGAAGCAAAGACTCTAGGTGAGGCTCATGGATCCGTGATACAAAGGGCCCAAGGAATTACCGCGTGAAGAGGTGAGTTTCGTAGATGCCTATGTTATTTCGGGCTTGTAGAACATGCCGCCCTGTGTTTAAATAATGGAACTCGCCGATAAGCTCGACGGATTCATCGCTTCCTTGTCCAACATTTTTCAGCTTCGAGAGATGATTTACTCTCCGGGTTGAGAGATGCTCTGGCTAGGAAACAATGGATCGGGGTAAAGAACAGCCCGCTTTTAGGTGTATTTTTGCTTGGACTGCTTTTCTTGGAATGTTGTACATAGATCGCCTAGGTCTAAGGCCCGTGAGATGCGGTTCAAATGCATCCTCTTGTAGTTAGTCTGAGGGGCCTCCACTCCGCCGAACCACTCCTCTTCGCAATATTCGAGGAAGATGGTTCAAGAGAGTGGCTCGCATGTGCTAGAGGCACTTGGGACTAAAAACAGAGAACGTAAAGTGCAGTAGTTGTAGAGAATGCAAGCCTTGGCTGTAAGGGATTCTCGACAGGAGAATTGGCTGTAAGGGATTCTCGACTTGCGAGTCGAGAATGCTTGGCTTCCTGTCTACATTCTCGACTCGCAAGTCGAGAATGCAGACAGCAAGCTCTGTGGTTTCCCTGTGGTTAGTTGTAGAGGCCTCCACCCAGTCCGAGCCCCTCCCCTTCGCGATATTCGTCGAAGATGGTTCGAAGGAGAGTGGCTCTGACTGGGTAGAGGCCACTGCGACCACACACAGGAGATTTGGCTGGCTAGAGGATTCTCGACTAGCGAAGTCGAGAATGCGACCGCTGGTTTCAGATTTGATTTTCGACTCCGCAAGTCGAGAATGCCTTAGCCATCGAGAACTCCGGATGGTACACATGGAGTGCCGGTTGGGTAAGGCATTCCCGACTCGCGAGCCGAGAATGCATACAGCAAGCTCTGTGGTTTCCCTGTGGTTAGTTGTAGAGGCCTCCACCCAATCAGAGCCCATCCCCTTCGCAAAATTCGACGAAGATGGTTCGAAGGAGACAGTCTTTGATTGGGTAGAGGCCACTGCGACCACAATACGTGAGAATTGGGTTGTTAAGAGTTGGCTCAGCAGACAAATAAAACCACTTCCCTTCGCAATGTCCGAGGAAGATAGAAGGAGAGTGGTTAAGACTGTCTGCAGGCCAGCTCTAGAGTGCACTAGAGCCTGCGTTTTCTCGACTCACGAGTCGAGAAAGTTGGTTAGTCGCCGAGGCCTCCACCCAGTCGGAGCCAGTCCTCTTCGCAATATTCGGCGAGCATGGTTCAAGGAGAGTGACTCGACCGGGTGGAGGCACTCCGCGACCGCACAAAGGGCCATTGATTGTAGAGGACATTCTCGACTCACGAAGTCGAGAAGGTCTGCAGCAGCTTAAAAAGAATGTGAAGACATTGGGTAGCCGTGGTGTAATTCCGAATCGCGAGTCGAGAATCCCAACCGCCAAGAGTCCGTGAGTGTACACTCTTCTCGCCAAGAAGTCGAGAAGTTCTCACTCGCGAAGTCGAGAAGAAGGCCTCGCATTTCCCGACCGCTGGCAACTGGGTATTCTCAACTTCGCCACTCCTCGCATGTCTCCCCGCAGCGGAGGATATGCCGTGAGTTAGAAATGCGATTCCGTGAAGCAATTCCTATTCTTAGTTCTTACTGGGAGAAAAACATTCCTAGTTATGTTCTGTTATGAAACATTCTTAGACAGTTTAGCTATATCTTTTGTGAATCTCTTCTGTTAATGCTCTGCAATATCTTACTTCCTAAAACCTGTCTCTGATGAGTGACATCTCGGTTGCTTGCTACTACTCTAACCACTATTCTCACTTTTGCCTGTACAATGTATTCAATTCAACCACAAGCAAGAAAAAGATAACAAAAACAGAAAACAATACAAAAGGAAAACAGATAACAGAGAGATTAGTGAGATTAATGAGAAAACAGAGAACAGTGGAGACAAATGAGATTAATGAGAAAACAGAGAACAGTACAGAGAAATGAGATTAAAAAAGGGTATGATATTACAAAAACATACCTGGATTTGCTGGATGAGGAGGAGGCTTCCGTGTTCGATTCCATGTGGGTATAGTCGTTCAGCGTGAATAAGGATTTGTCGGGCTCAGAATTGTATCGTGGATTAATAAGAGCCTCTAACAAATGTAATAAGTAAAAATGCAAGAAAGGACTTACGTAAAAACTAAAAAGCAAAGACTAAAAAGGGCCTCACTTTCTTCTCGAGGCAAGAACGCCGCCCGCCGAACACTCAATCTGCAAGGCGAGAACTTCTGGGCTACTGAAGCGCCCCGATCCGGCGACCAAGCTACCGGCCATAAGATGGCCTTGAATGGTTTCGGTTCGATCGATCGCCGATCGAAAAAGCGGGCGCTTAAGGAAAATACAGAGCTCAAGAGTGATCGAGAAAAACAGGGAGGAAGAATGGTTTGGGGAGAGGAAGAGGGTGCAAGCACTGGGCCGCACCCTCAAACCTCGTAAAAGTGCAATAATAAACTTCACACGCAGGCCATGCCCTCCATGACGTGGCAAAGCGGAGTTAGACATGGCCACGCTTTCAGCCTCGAGAGGAGGCACACGGGGCATGACAAGATATGAAAGGTTAGGTTATATGTTTATATATGTTACCTTATATATTTAATATGGTTTCAATGGTTGAATAGTTTCAATGGTTATATATGGTTACAATGTTTACATATGGTTTAGAATGAGTATGGTTGTATGGTTTAATATGGTTATATGATTTTAGTTAATATGGTTGTATGATTTAATATGGTTATATTTAATATGTTTGTATGGTTTTATATGGTTCACATGGTCATATTTGTGGTGTTTGGGGCTATATGGTTTTAATGTGAGCTTTTTCATTCGTGGAGCATGTGAGATGAGTAAAATGGAGCCAAGGAAGTCCAAAGCAGAGGCCATTGCCCTAGGCTCCAATGGAGGAAGAAGGGTTGCCTTTTTGTTGCACCCTTGCAAACTGCATCGGTATTTGCAGAGGGCATAATAACCGCAGCTTGATCCATTTGATAGTGTGAATGATGAGAGGTCGGAGATGAACATCTTGGAGTTGGCATTGTGAAGCTTCTTATCGGGTTGATACAATCATGTCCCGTGGAAGCTCTAGTGATTGCATTGTGTGCTCGTGGCTGCCGAGTCCCAAGCTCACTTGAGATGGCCAATTAGATATATTACACACAAGAATGGTGATACTCTAGAATGCCCCATCTGAACTACACACCCCAAGGCCCACCCAAGGCCATGTGGAAGATTTGGTGGTCGATGAGCATCCTTTGATCACAAGGAAGAGACGCTTATGTCTTTCATAGAAGGCAGCCAAGGGTGCCCAAGAGGCCTAGAAGTGACAAATAGTATGGCACCAACCAGAGAAAACCCGAGGCAATTAGGGGACAAGAGTGTTGCAACCTAGATTGCACAAAGGCAAGACAATGTGGATGACCTCGCAAGATAAGGTCCCAATACATTGATAGCTTCAAAAAGATAGGATTAATTTCATTTACTCCCTGTGTAGGAATTCCAAATATGATGAAAACACAGATCGGCTACTATATCAATTGAGGGGCATGAAGGTATGTATGAGAGCATTGAGATGGATTCTTGGGGTGAGCAAGTCTTCATTTTACGATAATCGAGCAAAGTTAGAAAAGGGCACGCTTTGTTCCAACATGGTAATGCACTCACTTTGAAACCTAGAGCAAATACTCTCAAGGCCATTGCAGCCTCTTCGAGAGCTTTGTGAGATACATGTCTCAATCTATGCCCCACAAGTCGAAGGTGAACGAAAGCACGGTGTGCGAAAGTGGTGCAAAGAGTGTTGCCACAACACTATATCCAAAAGGAGTGCCTTAAGGAGGTCAACTCCATCCCGAAACTACCGAGGTAGGCCTCTTTCTCAATCACATTTCAGCAAGTTATGGAGCACTCACTTCTCGACGTGAGTGTCCTACAACACATGCCATTCTCAAAGTGCAACACTTGCATTCAACTCAAGGATACACTTGCATCAACTGCAATAGAGAAAGAAAGAATGGCAATTAGGGAGCAATTTGCAGATCACCAAAGGGACCAAATATCATGTAGACAGTTGTATTGGCAAAGGGAGAACATTTTCCTCGAGATGCAGCCAGACAAATTTTGTGTATAATTCATGATAAGATGGACCAACACAAGACTTTCTTGCCAAAGCTAGATCCTTTACCCAAGCGTTGTCAAAACGCTTTTCGGGATGAAAGTAAGTCCAAGGGTGTATTAACACATGGTCATGGAACCGAACATATGGTCATTTTGTGCTTGATCTATGGAGAGATGATCCAAACTTCCACGTGAGCTCTATTTTCAAGTGCCCGAGAACACTAGAGAAAGGATCGATAGAAGGGAGGAGGTATTCCCCTTCAAAGACCCATTTTGAGGCTTTGATGGATGATCAACCGCTTTGTTACCAAAGGCGTAAAAAAAGCTCACATCCAAGGTGTCCGTGAATCAAGGAGGACTTGGGATGATTTCCCCTTACTTGAGAAATCACCGCCTCGAGGAGCTATGTGTTCGGGCTTGGACAACCGTTGGAAAGAAAACAAGAATAGATGGATGTTTGGGGCTATGTCATACTTGACAGCCAAAGGGGGGAGTATTCAAAGTTGTGAAAGTGGGATTCATGATGGTTGGGCATACGCATGATGATATAGATGGATTCTTTGGAACTTTCTCCACCAAGCTCAAGAGAGAAAAATGTGACCACTCTCCCCGAACTAATGGATGTGTTTGAGAGTCGCATTGACCCCAACCCAATGGCTTTCTTGATGGATGAGGTTGCGATTGGAAATCATTTGTAGAAGGATACTTGCTAGATGGTAAGGACCAGTTGACAGACACACAAAGCCACTTCAGTTCAAGTTTTGGGTTAGGGATGGAATACCAATCATGCAATATAAGTGGAGACCAGGTGACAAGTTGTGGATGCCCTGCATAAGGTATCGAAGTTGTGGCAAAGGGGTGTCACCGGTGAAGTTCTCATTCCTAAAGGGCAGCCAAAACCAATACCTCCCTTCAAGACAGTCAAAGACTCTAGCCAACCGGGTGAAGGGCATCAAGGATTACATAACGACCGATGATGTTCAAATGGAAAGCACACCTCCACTCTTAAGAAAAATCAAATGGACTCCCTAATCAAGTACCGGGAGAAAGTTGTGACATGCTTAGAAACCGAATGCCATGTGGGAGGGAGCTAGAGACGGGTTCTTGCCGAGTCAAGATGGGAGGGTTCTCAAGGTGCAAGCACGCCTAAGAATGCTCACTTGGGTCCCAACAAGGTTCCAAGTGGTTTGTGGGAAGTAAGGCCTCAAAGCCGAAGTGGTTTGATCTTCCCGAGTGGGATCCCTTTGAGGACATCAAGGAAGGATACTTTGTGCTAGTAAGGCCTCGATGATGAGGACTGTCCAATATGGTTAGGGGTGGCACTCTCCTCGATGTAACCACCACTATGCCTGATGGAGAGGAGTTGCGCCCCCGGATTCCAAATTCAATATTGGGAGCCCATTGGGAGACACAAGAAGGGCAACTTGAAGGAGCAATACACCGATCACGAGAAGAAGTGGAGGGCAATTATGCTGACCCTCAAAGGAGGGAATTGGTGGAGTGTGTGGTATGGTCATATCCAAGTTCTCACGTTGCAAAGGACAACACACACAAGATCCCAAGAAGGGAGATGGACAAGGCCATGAGCAACCTCCATGCTATATCATTGTATGAGGGCACATAATATTGAGAAGTTTGAAAACTATCTCAACTAGTGGTTTGTAAAATTTATGAGGAAAACAAGTAACCCAATTCTATGTGTGTCATGTGTAATTCTATTCAAGCAATCAATTCAGAAATTTCTTTTATGGTGTGTGAGTCCCATTTTCAGTCGAGTCCCAAAATTCAAGATTTGTCCCACTTTAATTAAATACGACTTAGATTTAATTAAATCCAAAAAGGATGGAGGACTAGGATGCAAGGACATACCACCTAAAACCCAAGCTCTTGCAAAAGAAAGATGATCCTCGGAGGGCAATACATAGCCAAAGCTATCCTCGCCACTTCAATTAGTGAAATTTTGGGTACAAGAATCATTACTAAAGTAAGGGCCATACTTCAAAGATCAATTAATGTGACTCGGCTTTTCAATTTACACCATGCCCGTAAAACATCAATATCCTTAAGAGAATGTTGGTGCCTTGGAATACGCCGCTTATGCTACGCGATTCCCAATATAGATGCCAAAAAGTGTGACCTGAATTTTTCTGGCACCCTGATCTTGCAACAATCAATGTGGAAGGTTTGGCTTTGAAACACCCCCAGAAATACATGCAATGGCATAAAAATGGTATTAGGAAAATTGAGGATCTAAGAATTCAGGACAGATGGATGACCTGGGAGGAAGTTGCAGGTAAAACAAAAGGATCAGACCTCGATCAGGAGATATACAACTTGGTTATGAACAGAATTGGAGAATATGAGGAATTAAGCAATAGTTCTAGTATATGGCAATTAAACAATAAGGAGTTATATTCAGTCAAGGAAATATACAAGGCTCTCATACAAAAGAAACCTTCTAGAGCAGGTAGTTTGTGGCAATGTGAAGAGGAAAAGTTGGCAGGAATATGTGCAAAAGGATGGACAAGTTATACTGCCAACAAAATTAAAACCTTTAGATGGATTGCTATACACCAAAGTTTGCCAACAAACCATAAAAGATCCAAATATGATAGGACAGTCTCCAGCCAATGCCCTCAGTGTGGAGAAGTAGAAACCTCTAATCATGTGTTTACATGTCCATGGTTGATAGAGTTCTAGAGCTGGTCATCCCAGATCAACAAAGGAGCTCCAACTGATCTAAACCTGTTAAGTTTTTGGGAAGCAAGAAGCAAAATTGAAAACACAAAAAGAACTTTGAGCTATTGGGTAATCTGGCTACACAGAAATAGAGTGGTCATAAACAAACAGACCCCTTCTATTATATGGCTGAAGCAGGCATTCATTGAAATCATACAAATTACTGCAGTAGCTCACAGAATGTTAAAAGGGAAGAAATATGATCCAGCCTGGAATAGCTTTGGGAAATTCTATGGCTTGCATGATTTTTATTTAACTAATTTAACAATCTCTGATGATGTTCTATACAGATGCACAGACCCGAGACTCAATAGAGTTGGAAGTATGGATCGAGCAAGGGGAGTAGCAGGAAATTCAGATGATGAAGAGTCCCAATTGTCCAAGATAGAACTTGAGGAGACACTTATTCAACTTAAACAGGAGGTAATACATGCCAAGGCAATCAAGAAAGAAGTGAGGTATGGAGATTCAATAGCCTTAAGCCATTTTTCACAAATCTTTATCATAAATGGCAGCAGAAAAGAGAAGCACATGTACTGCTCCTTCTAGAATTTACTAATTTTCAGACAGCAGTACTGGATAATCTCCTCACGATATTTGGGAACAGGACAATAGCAGACTTCACAATACAGGATCTTTTGGATGAAGTAAGATGTGGTTACAGGGATTTGTGCAGCCTTTATTATCTATAACCTTTTGGGACTTATATAAACAGTATATTAATCTTGTTGTTTTAATTTGGTTCATGGATCCATTTTATAAGGACCATGCCTTCTGGATTATAAGCTTAGGCTTTTTGGGTATGTCTTTTAGGATATACCATGCGATGTATCTTTTTTAGATGCAATATAGAACAAACCTTGCCCTCAAAAAAAAAAAAAAAAAAAAAAAACCTTCAAAATTTGTTTACGACAAACTTTCTACCATACAATGGACTTTTTCAAAGACCATATCAGGTACAATATGCAGCCTTAGGTTATTGCAGGTGCACAATACCCTAAGCCTTAATCTGGTTACAAAAGATAATTATGAATACTGTAAACATTTTCTTCTTTTATGAATTCAAAATTCCTTTTCAACAACTGTGCATAAACATATGCCATTGGTTCTAACCTCAGAATTCAGAACCATAATTATTAGACTACACACTTATCTTGACGTTAAAATCTCTTCTTCTTCTTCTTCTTCTTCTTCTTCTTCTTCTTCTTCTTCTTCTTCTTCTTAAAATCAGTTGCATGCTTAAATAAAATGAGTTCAGTATACATCCTGTCCATGATTTCCTTAAGAAATGAGTTTTGTACTTGAAAACTTGTTCAGCTTCCCCAATTGCTCTTGAGAAATGTGGAAAACAAATCAAAGAGTAGGAAAATCCGTTACCTGCAACGAAACCAGATGCATGTTAGCCTTAATCAGGGTAACTACAAGAGCCGTCACAGGTAAGCAATGAGTTTCCTAGGCTTTTCGCCCTTTACATTGATTGTTAACACAATACAGAATAGAAGGAAAGTAAAATATGCACAAACCATTGTGCACAATATGCAGTATGTTGCCAACCTGCCATTCATAGTATAGTGCTTAACTGAACCACCAAAGCCTTCATGGCAAAAATGAGCAAAAACATATGAACATCCCATTTACAATAGGCCATCCTATTTCCTAGCTATATTATTATTAACATCTAGTCTGCAACCAGCATAACAGTCCAAGTCTAAACTGCCTTTAATCTTTGCATCATGCTTCTGAGCATTTTGAAGTAAATTTGTGACCACAATCTTGCACTGCAAGCCTATTCAGCACAGGAAAAACCTAATTATCAAAGATACTGAGGCAGTGCATATATATTTCAACCTAATTTGAATCACAGATATTCTGCTCCAGTGCAGTACTCCAATCATTATGATATCCTTAACTTTCTTTTTCGGAACCATGGGACTCTATTCTATTCCACAAAGGGTAACCAACACATAACTACCATTGACATTAATTAACACAACCATTGGGTCCAACACATTTAAATTAAAATCCCCCTTAAACCCCCTTTGGTTTGGGTGCATATTCACACGGGGGGTGACTCCGGGCAACGAGAGCTGTTGGATAGGCATATTCATCCCTTATTCCTTAATCTACACCGTACGTAAAGTTCCTCGTTTGTGGGGTATTCAAGTACAAAATTTGCTATACTGTATAACAAGATTCAGAAAAATACTATAAGATTTCAAGCTTTAATACTATATGGTGTTGATTTCAAACGCGTGCAAAATACAATTATGAGGGCTCTCGCCCCTACGTCACCCCCGTGTGAATATGCACCCAAACCAAAGGGGGTTTAAGGGGATTTTAATTTAAAATGTGTTGGACCCAATGGTTGTGTTAATTAATGTCAATGGTAGTTATGTGTTGGTTGTTGATGTCAATGGTTGTTATGTGTTGGTCGTTATATGTTGGGGGATTTAATTTTTATATGTTGGATGTTAATGGTTTGTGTTGCAAAAAAAAAATTTTGGCCCCTTCGGGGCCTTAGGGACGTCACCCCCTCCCCCCCGGTGTGACAAAAATTTTAGAATTCAAACCAGAAAAAAACTAGAATTCATTTGAGGCTTTCATCACAATTGCATCAGAGCTTTTGAATTTCATCACAATAAAACAAATAGAACATAAGTAAAAGTTACCATAAAGATAGAGCAGATTGATCCCATTATTCTGAAAGTCATAAAGTTTGCAACACCCATACACAAACATTTTTCAACTGGAATTTAACAGCAGCGTTTGGCCTCCATGGATTCTTGTGGTGAGAAACCAAAGTGGGGAACTTTTTTGCTTGTTAGCACAAGGATCTAGAAGCCTTGGAATTTGCTTAATAACTGCCTCAAAATCTAAAAGTGCATGGTAATTGTTTGCAAGCTTCATTCGGAATGAGCCATAAAACAATATCCAATAGCGCAATCCTGTATTAATCAGCTGGTAGGATGTGAAAACCTACCAAACCCGGCCGAAAAATTGCTGTTTTAGCATAGATAACTTAACCAAACATATCCATATCATACACTATCAAAAAGATCTCGGAGAGAGCTTTCCAACGCAATAAACATCATCTGAAACAGAGCTCTGGATCAAAAGTTATAATAAGAAATGTGTTGCCGGCGGGGAAACTGCACTACATGCGCCCTTCAAGCCCTTCATGTGCCCATTATGCACCACACACACAAAAAGAGGGCTTTTGTTGTGAGCCATTGGTTGTTGACCATTATGCACCACACGCACAAAAAAGGGACTTTTGTTGTGAGCCATTGGTTGTTGACCATTATGCACCACACGCACAAAAAAAGGGCTTTTGTTGTGAGCCATTGGTTGTTGACCATTGGTTGTTGGTTTTGTACGCATTAGTACATCCATTTGAATACATCACTAAATCATAGGAAAACCTTAGTGAAAAGCGTACAAAAACACAAAGAAAACCCCCTGTTATTATGCTACATATTCATTCAGAAAGTTAAATGAGCAGATGCTTCCAACAACTGAGTAGATCTACACATCTGCTCTATAGATCTACAAGATTTAGCAATATTTAAGATAGAAAAAGCAAATGCCTAAATCTGTGTTTTAGAAAAAACTCCAAGATTCAATACTGTTAGGATCTATTCTATAACACCGAAGTGTCAATTAATCATTAATTATTAGAAGCCTCGATCACTATGAGTCAAGAATTATAAGCTAGATAAAGATTTCAAACATCCAAACCTGATGAACTCGAGTTTGCATGCCCATGCCTTGTGTAACTGCACATGCATTATTGCCAAGAGGTGTGCCTTTGAGGTCCGCTCCCCTTCTTTATTTGCTTTCATATATCTAGACTTATGAACTTTCCCCACTGCAACATAAGTTGGATCTGCAGCTTGCACATTATTATCCCCAGAATTTACCACTGAGCCTATTGTATCTTTTCAATATCTGAATTTAGGCTTCATCCCTGGAGTAACAGCTATTTTATGTAACTGGAAAGCATATTTTGCAGCGCTAGCCATCTCTTTCTGCATTCGTCCATTTGTAGCTAAAATATTGTGAAGCGATCCAGCAAAGACATGAAATAATCATCAATCTAAAACTGCAGCGGCCAATGCTTCTCATCAGAATAATGGGTTTTATTTGCATCTGGAGCATGTCCTTGTTACCGTCTGTACCACCAGAAAGCATTTAGGCTCATAGCTAAAGGCCGGGTCACGACCATTAGAGCCTAATTCGGGCCATGTACAGCGCCACATCCGCAACCCTAAAAATTTCCATGTGTAGAAAAATGTATTCATATTTTTTCGTTCCCCATGTTCCACCATTATTTGACAAGAGAAATAACTAGTGGAAAATGTTTCCACATTCCAACATTAGCATGAGCACAATAATTTCACTTTTGTACCATAGTTGACAAGCCATATGCCTTTTGATATGGCAAAAAATGCCCCATCCTCCTAAAACCACATAGCTTTAAGCTTTCTAGACAAATACTGCTCTAGCTCTTAAAAACGATCAAAATCTTAGAGATATATATCCACGACCAACACAACCTTTTAGGGTAATCCACTGGTGTCAATTTACCTTTTACATAGCACCTTCATAAAGCCATCATTGCATTAGGACAGACTCTCCATGTCTGCATCAACAATTTCAGTATGCCAATTGGTCTTAAAATGCCTTAAACTAAATCACCTGCAGTCACACGTTTTCTTGATAAAGCATTAATGCCACAGAGCCATACAACCGTTACGTCATATAGACAAGAGAAGATGAACATTATAATAAAAAAAACCCTACCTCCATCCGTAGGTCAGGGGGCCTTGGGGTGCTTAGACTGGTTTGTTTTTCTTTGATATTGGTGACAACAAGGAGAGCAGGAGCTTGTTGCACCAACAAGGCCCTACCCTTCCTATAATTGCATACTCAAATAGCTTTTCAAACCAAAGTTTTGTCACCAGAAAATCATTTTTCAATAATATAAAGATAATGCATTGCAATTATCTGATAATTGGTCGAAATAACCAAGCCCAATGGCAAAAGAATCCGTTTTTTTCTTTTAAGACCATGCTTGGTAAAACTTACCCAAAAATCCAAGGAAAAATCATTTCTAAAATTAAACTTCAGCACTATCAAACTCACTGTATTAACGTTGTACACGTTCCTTTATCCATTGATTGCATGTGCCAAAATCATCATTTGTAGCCTTTTCAGTATCCTACAAGTAAACCAGTAATCTCAGTATATTAGAATTTTTGCACCTGTTTTGGGAATGTAACCAAAACTAAGGTCCCCAGTAAAACTAGGGAACTGAGTTAACAAAAAAAACCTTCAAAATCTGTTTACGACAAACTTTCTACCATACAATGGACTTTTTCAAAGACCATATCAGGTACAATATGCAGCCTTAGGTTATTGCAGGTGCACAATACCCTAAGCCTTAATCTGGTTACAAAAGATAATTATGAATACTGTAAACATTTTCTTCTTTTATGAATTCAAAATTCCTTTTCAACAACTGTGCATAAACATATGCCATTGGTTCTAACCTCAGAATTCAGAACCATAATTATTAGACTACATACTTATCTTAAAATCAGTCGCATGCTTAAATAAAATGAGTTCAGTATACATCATGTCCATGATTTCCTTAAGAAATGAGTTTTGTACTTGAAAACTTGTTCAGCTTCCCCAATTGCTCTTGAGAAATGTGGAAAACAAATCAAAGAGTAGGAAAATCCATTACCTGCAACGAAACCAGATGCATGTTAGCCTTAATCAGGGTAACTACAAGAGCTGTCACAGGTAAACAATGAGTTTCCTAGGCTTTTCGCCCTTTACATTGATTGTTAACACAATACAGAATAGAAGGAAAGTAAAATATGCACAAACCATTGTGCACAATATGCAGTATATTGCCAACCTGCCATTCATAGTATAGTGCTTAACTGAACCACCAAAGTCTTCATGGCAAAAATGAGCAAAAACATATGAACATCCCATTTACAATAGGCCATCCTATTTCCTAGCTATATTTAGTCTGCAACCAGCATAACAGTCCAAGTCTAAACTGCCTTTAATCTTTGCATCATGCTTCTGAGCATTTTGAAGTAAATTTGTGACCACAATCTTGCACTGCAAGCCTATTCAGCACAGGAAAAACCTAATTATCAAAGATACTGAGGCAGTGCATATATATTTCAACCTAATTTGAATCACAGATATTCTGCTCCAGTGCAGTACTCCAATCATTATGATATCCTTAACTTTCTTTCTCGGAACCATGGGACTCTATTCTATTCCACAAAGTGTAACTAATCATTCAGAAAGTTAAATGAGCAGATGCTTCCAACAACTGAGTAGATCTACACATCTGCTCTATAGATCTACAAGATTTAGCAATATTTAAGATAGAAATAATTAAAAGGCACAAGTAAAGCCTAAAAATGCTAGCAAATGCCTTAATCTGTGTTTTAGAAAAAACTCCAAGATTCAATACTGTTAGGATCTATTCTATAACACCGAAGTGTCAATTAATCATTAATTATTAGAAGCCTCGATCACTATGAGTCAAGAATTATAAGCTAGATAAAGATTTCAAACATCCAAACCTGATGAACTCGAGTTTGCATGCCCATGCCTTGTGTAACTGCACATGCATTATTGCCAGGAGGTGTGCCTTTGAGGTCCGCTCCCCTTCTTTATTTACTTTCATATATCTAGACTTATGAACTTTCCCCACTGCAACATAAGTTGGATCTGCAGCTTGCACATTATTATCCCCAGAATTTACCACTGAGCCTATTGTATCTTTTCAATATCTGAATTTAGGCTTCATCCCTGGAGTAACCGCTATTTTATGTAACTGGAAAGCATATTTTGCAGCGCTAGCCATCTCTTTCTGCATTCGTCCATTTGTAGCTAAAATATTGTGAAGCGATCCAGCAAAGACATGAAATAATCATCAATCTAAAACTACAGACCAATGCTTCTCATCAGAATAATGGGTTTTATTTGCATCTGGAGCATGTCCTTGTTACCGTCTGTACCACCAGAAAGCATTTAGGCTCATAGCTAAAGGCCGGGTCACGACCATTAGAGCCTAATTCGGGCCATGTACAGCGCCACATCCGCAACCCTAAAAATTTCCATGTTTAGAAAAATGTATTCATATTTTTTCGTTCCCCATGTTCCACCATTCTTTGACAAGAGAAATAACTAGTGGAAAATGTTTCCACATTCCAACATTAGCATGAGCACAATAATTTCACTTTTGTACCATAGTTGACAAGCCATATGCCTTTTCTGTTTAGAACCAACAATTGGTCATATATTACCTTTGTCTGAGCAGCATATATTGGGAAATTTAAATTGATATGGCAAAAAATGCCCCATCCTCCTAAAAATGATCAAAATCTTAGAGATATATATCCACGACCAACACAACCTTTTAGGGTAATCCACTGGTGTCAATTTACCTTTTACATAGCACCTTCATAAAGCCATCATTGACTCTCCATGTCTGCATCAACAATTTCAGTATGCCAATTGGTCTTAAAATGCCTTAAACTAAATCACCTGCAGTCACATGTTTTCTTGATAAAGCATTAATGCCACAGAACCATACAATCGTTATGTCATATAGACATGAGAAGATGAACATTATAATAAAAAAACCCTACCTCCATCCGTAGGTCAGGGGGCCTTGGGGTGCTTAGACTGGTTTATTTTTCTTTGATATTGGTGACAACAAGGAGAGCAGGACCTTGTTGCACCAACAAGGCCCTACCCTTCCTATAATTGCATACTCAAATAGCTTTTCAAACCAAAGTTTTGTCACCAGAAAATCATTTTTCAATAATATAAAGATAATGCATTGCAATTATCTGATAATTGGTCGAAATAACCAAGCCCAATGACAAAAGAATCCGTTTTTTTCTTTTAAGACCATGCTTGGTAAAACTTACCCAAAAATCCAAGCATGGCAATCCAAGGAAAAATCATTTCTAAAATTAAACTTCAGCACTATCAAACTCACTGTATTAACGTTGTACAAGTTCCTTTATCCATTGATTGCATGTGCCAAAATCATCATTTGTAGCTTTTTTAGTATCCTACAAGTAAACCAGTAATCTCAGTATATTAGAATTTTTGCACCTGTTTTGGGAATGTAACCAAAATTAAGGTCCCCAGTAAAACTAGGGAACTGAGTTAACAAAAAAAACCTTCAAAATCTGTTTACGACAAACTTTCTACCATACAATGGACTTTTTCAAAGACCATATCAGGTACAATATGCAGCCTTAGGTTATTGCAGGTGCACAATACCCTAAGCCTTAATCTGGTTACAAAAGGTCTTTAAGCTTTCTAGAGAAATACTGCTCTAGCTCTTAAAAACGATCAATAGCTTAGAGATATATATCCACGACCAACACAACCTTTTAGGGTAATCCACTGGTGTCAATTTACCTTTTACATAGCACCTTCATAAAGCCATCATTGCATTAGGACAGACTCTCCATGTCTGCATCAACAATTTTAGTCTGCCAATTGGTCTTAAAATGCCTTAAACTAAATCACCTGCAGTCACACGTTTTCTTGATAAAGCATTAATGCCACATAACCATACAACCGTTACGTCATATAGACAAGAGAAGATGAACATTATAATAAAAAAACCCTACCTCCATCCGTAGGTCAGGGGGCCTTGGGGTGCTTAGACTGGTTTGTTTTTCTTTGATATTGGTGACAACAAGGAGAGCAAGACCTTGTTGCACCAACAAGGCCCTACCCTTCCTATAATTGCATACTCAAATAGCTTTTCAAACCAAAGTTTTGTCACCAGAAAATCATTTTTCAATAATATAAAGATAATGCATTGCAATTATCTGATAATTGGTCGAAATAACCAAGCCCAATGGCAAAAGAATCCGTTTTTTTTCTTTTAAGACCATGCTTGGTAAAACTTACCCAAAAATCCAAGCATGGCAATCCAAGGAAAAATCATTTCTAAAATTAAACTTCAGCACTATCAAACTCACTGTATTAACGTTGTACAAGTTCCTTTATCCATTGATTGCATGTGCCAAAATCATCATTTGTAGCCTTTTCAGTATCCTACAAGTAAACCAGTAATCTCAGTATATTAGAATTTTTGCACCTGTTTTGGGAATGTAACCAAAACTAAGGCCCCAGTAAAACTAGGGAACTGAGTTAACAAAAAAAACCTTCAAAATCTGTTTACGACAAACTTTCTACCATACAATGGACTTTTTCAAAGACCATATCAGGTACAATATGCAGCCTTAGGTTATTGCAGGTGCACAATACCCTAAGCCTTAATCTGGTTACAAAAGGTCTTTAAGCTTTCTAGAGAAATACTGCTCTAGCTCTTAAAAACGATCAATAGCTTAGAGATATATATCCACGACCAACACAACCTTTTAGGGTAATCCACTGGTGTCAATTTACCTTTTACATAGCACCTTCATAAAGCCATCATTGCATTAGGACAGACTCTCCATGTCTGCATCAACAATTTCAGTCTGCCAATTGGTCTTAAAATGCCTTAAACTAAATCACCTGCAGTCACACGTTTTCTTGATAAAGCATTAATGCCACATAACCATACAACCGTTACGTCATATAGACAAGAGAAGATGAACATTATAATAAAAAAACCCTACCTCCATCCGTAGGTCAGGGGGCCTTGGGGTGCTTAGACTAGTTTGTTTTTCTTTGATATTGGTGACAACAAGGAGAGCAAGACCTTGTTGCACCAACAAGGCCCTACCGCTTTTCAAACCAAAGTTTTGTCACCAGAAAATCATTTTTCAATAATATAAAGATAATGCATTGCAATTATCTAATAATTGGTCGAAATAACCAAGCCCAATGGCAAAAGAATCCGTTTTTTTTCTTTTAAGACCATGCTTGGTAAAACTTACCCAAAAATCCAAGCATGGCAATCCAAGGAAAAATCATTTCTAAAATTAAACTTCAGCACTATCAAACTCACTGTATTAACGTTGTACAAGTTCCTTTATCCATTGATTGCATGTGCCAAAATCATCATTTGTAGCCTTTTCAGTATCCTACAAGTAAACCAGTAATCTCAGTATATTAGAATTTTTGCACCTATTTTGGGAATGTAACCAAAACTAAGGCCCCAGTAAAACTAGGGAACTGAGTTAACAAAAAAAACATTCAAAGTCTGTTTACGACAAACTTTCTACCATACAATGGACTTTTTCAAAGACCATATCAGGTACAATATGCAGCCTTAGGTTATTGCAGGTGCACAATACCCTAAGCCTTAATCTGGTTACAAAAGATAATTATGAATACTGTAAACATTTTCTTCTTTTATGAATTCAAAATTCCTTTTCAACAACTGTGCATAAACATATGTCGGGTTCTAACCTCAGAATTCAGAACCATAATTATTAGACTACACACTTATCTTAAAATCAGTTGCATGCTTAAATAAAATGAGTTCAGTATACATCATGTCCATGATTTCCTTAAGAAATGAGTTTTGTACTTGAAAACTTGTTCAGCTTCCCCAATTGCTCTTGAGAAATGTGGAAAACAAATCAAAGAGTAGGAAAATCCGTTACCTGCAACGAAACCAGATGCATGTTAGCCTTAATCAGGGTAACTACAAGAGCCGTCATAGGTAAGCAATGAGTTTTCTAGGCTTTTCGCCCTTCACGTTGATTGTTAACACAATACAGAATAGAAAGAAAGTAAAATATGCACAAACAATTGTACACAATATGCAGTATGTTGCCAACCTGCCATTCATAGTATAGTGCTTAACTGAACCACCAAAGCCTTCATGGCAAAAATGAGCAAAAACATATGAACATCCCATTTACAATAGGCCATCCTATTTCCTAGCTATATTATTATTAACATCTAGTCCGCAACCAGCATAACAGTCCAAGTCTAAACTGCCTTTAATCTTTGCATCATGCTTCTGAGCATTTTGAAGTAAATTTGTGACCACAATCTTGCACTGCAAGCCTATTCAGCACAGGAAAAACCTAATTATCAAAGATAATTGAGGCAAAGGTATATATATTTCAACCTAATTTGAATCACAGATATTCTGCTCCAGTGTAGTACTCCAATCATTATGATATCCTTAACTTTCTTTCTCGGAACCATGGGACTCTATTCTATTCCACAAAGGGTAACTAATCATTCAGAAAGTAAAATGAGCAGATGCTTCCAACAACTGAGTCTGCTCTATAGATCTACAAGATTTAGCAATATTTAAGATAGAAATAATTAAAAGGCACAAGTAAAGCCTAAAAATGCTAGCAAATGCCTAAATCTGTGTTTTAGAAAAAACTCCAAGATTCAATACTGTTAGGATCTATTCTATAACACCGAAGTGTCAATTAATCATTAATTATTAGAAGCCTCGATCTCTATGAGTCAAGAATTATAAGCTAGATAAAGATTTCAAACATCCAAACCTGATGAACTCGAGTTTGCATGCCCATGCCTTGTGTAACTGCACATGCATTATTGCCAGGAGGTGCGCCTTTGAGGTCCGCTCCCCTTCTTTATTTACTTTCATATATCTAGACTTATGAACTTTCCCCACTGCAACATAAGTTGAATATGCATCTTGCACATTATTATCCCCAGAATTTACCACTGAGCCTATTGTATCTTTTCAATATCTGAATTTAGGCTTCATCCCTGGAGTAACAGCTATTTTATGTAACTGGAAAGCATATTTTGCAAGCGCCGCCATCTCTTTTCTCTGATTCGGCCCATTTGTAGCTAAAATATTGTGAAGCGGTCCAGCAAAGACATGAAATAATCATCAATCTAAAACTGCAAATGACCAATGCTTCTCATCAGAATAATGGGTTTTATTTGCATCTGGAGCATGTCCTTGTTACCGTCTGTACCACCAGAAAGCATTTAGGCTCATAGCTAAAGGCCGGGTCACGACCATTAGAGCCTAATTGGGCCATGTCAGCACATCCAAGAACCCTAAAAATTTCCATGTTTAGAAAAATGTATTCATATTTTTTCGTTCCCCATGTTCCACCATTCTTTGACAAGAGAAATAACTAGTGGAAAATGTTTCCACATTCCAACATTAGCATGAGCACAATAATTTCACTTCTGTACCATAGTTGACAAGCCATATGCCTTCTCTGTTTAGAACCAACCATTGGTCATACATTACCTTTGTCCGAGCAGCATATATTGGGAAATTTAAATTGATACGGCAAAAAATGCCCCATCCTCCTAAAACCACATAGTTACACATTATTCTTTAAGCTTTCTAGAGAAATACTGCTCTAGCTCTTAAAAACGATCAAAATCTTAGAGATATATATCCACGACCAACACAATCTTTTAGGGTAATCCACTGGTGTCAATTTATCTTTTACATAGCACCTTCATAAAGCCATCATTGCATTAGGACAGACTCTCCATGTCTGCATCAACAATTTCAGTCTGCCAATTGGTCTTAAAATGCCTTAAACTAAATCACCTGCAGTTACACGTTTTCTTGATAAAGCATGAATGCCACAGAACCATACAACCGTTACGTCATATAGACAAGAGAAGATGAACATTATAATTAAAAAAAAAAAAAAAAAAAAAAGGGGGTTCTTGGAAAAACTCGAAATATCCCACAGGCTGAAACAGATTTGAAAGCTCGAGTATATAAGGAATAAGACTTTCAAATTTATAATACATTCATATGCTATTTCCATGTAGTTGCCACCTCACATGCCCGAGGTGTCGTGTGGCAAAAGGTGATTGGGGGAAATGGTGACTAGGCTAGGGTGGAGTAAATAGGATTTTTTTTTTCAAATTTGGCACAATTCCCAAGGAATGGAATATGAGGGTTTTAACAAGGTCTTTTCGAAAATTCTTTTTTTTTTCAGATGGAATCTTTTTTGATGCTCTACAAGAAAGGATAATCTTTTAGCAAAAAGGAGCATCTTAATTTTAGGCTCAAAATGAGGCTCATTTTGGTGAGGTGGCAAGGTTATGGAGTGATGTGGCAAATGGGTGATGACATGGCATAATGAGGTGATTATGTGGCAAGCAAGGTGCCAAAATAAGATCTTTCTAGTCAAAACTTTTTGTGATGTGGTGATGAGGTGGATGACATGTGTATGGTGATGTGGGTGTACTTGAGTGATGATGTGGATGACATTTGGCATTTTGAAGATGACGTGGATGATTTGGCATAATATTTGGCACTTGTGCAGATACACATTAGGATTTTGTGCAATATCTTGGCAAAATTGCTTTTTTCAAAATTGTTTTGAAAAAATGTGCACTTTCTCTAAGCCTATTGGCAAGGATCTTGGCTATGATTTTGTATGACACATTAGTCAATGATATTGGTCTCCAGTCCGAGAAGGCAGCAGGCTTATCAACTTTTGGAACTAGGGCAATGAGACCAGCATTAATAGCTGGGTGAAGTTTTTCGGCCTGCCATGCACCTTGTATGAATGTTGTAAGATCTTTGGACATTATGCCCCAAAAGTGTTCATAAAACTCAGGGGGTAAGCCATCTGGCCCTGGGCTTTTCCCATGTGCCATACTTCTCACAGTTTCCAGAATTTCATTCTCCATTGGGATAGCCAAAAGCTGATCTTCTTCAATTGGCAAATCTTTAGGACCAAGAAAATTAAAAAAGTCTGACATACTGTCATTATCCATGGCTTTTGCTGCAAATAGATCTCTATATTTGTTATGGAATAAATTTAGTATGTCCTGCTGTTTAGATAGTTCCTGTTGATCATCCATCACTGAAACAATTCCATTGTTCAATATCCTGCTCTTAGCAACCCTGAAGAAAAACTTGGAGCTACAGTCATCCATTAAGTTAATATACAAGCTTCTACTTTTGATTGCCAAGCTCTTGGCCTCGTGTTCTTCTATTAACTTAACTTTCCTTTCCAAGATTTCTTCTCTTTGTTGTAGGGCCACATCATCTTTGTCTAGAAAAAGTTTTTGTCTAACTTCTTTCATTTCTAAGTAGATCTCTGATTTTTCCTGTTTCTTTTTCTGATTCCACTGTTTACCCCACTGCTTTATCCAGTTTTTTATCTGCTTACATTTCATGACAAACTCTTTCATTGACCCACTTGGATTTAGAGCTTTCAAGGAACTATAGTATGTGGTAAAATCATCACAGAAAGCTTTGTTGTCCAATAAACTATTATTGAACTTAAATGGGATATCAGAAGGATTATTTTGAAGTATCTTTCCAGTGTCTAAAATCTGGGGATAGTGATCCGAAATGGAATTACTGCAGTCATTACTTATGGTCAAGTTGTCCCAGCCTGCTAAGGAGGATATGTTGGTGTAGTATCTATCAAGAAGACAAAATACCCTGTCCAATCCTTTCCTTTTATTACTCCAAGAATAAGCATTTGAAGATGATGGGGCATGATACACAAATCTGTGGATCAGCTTATCCCACTGGAACCTTTCTCCCCTTGACATGTTCAATTTTTTACCTGCCTTCTGATCCCAAGAGGGGGTGTTGTTAAAATCCCCGCTCAAGATCCAATTACTGACATTCTGTCTCTGCAACCATTCACACATTTCCAACCATTGCTTTTCTCTTTCTTCAGGGACAGTTGAAGCATAGACATTGATGATGCCTACCTGCTCCTTTTCAATTTCCAAAAACACAACCTGCCACCTGCCCGAGGGATGTGAGAAGAAGTCTATTTTTTTTAACCCTTTCCAAGCAATGCATATACCCCCCTTAGTACCATCTGTTGGGGCCCATATAGAATCTCCATTTGGAAAAATCCAATTACCTAGATTTGATGCTTCAAAGGCTGGGAGCCTGTGTTCTTGGAGGAGGATTATATCTGCCTTGATCTCCCTAATGGCAATTAGAGCCCTCTTTCTTTTCAAAGGACCCTTAATACCTCTCATATTCCAAGAAACAATCTTCATTGGAATTTGGAGTTCCTAGTGACAGGCCCATGCTCCCTAGGAGTGTAGACCTTTTTCTTCCTTTTTGTTGGGAGAGGGGTGACAAAGGACTGATCATTGTGTTCTTTAGGGTCCTCTTCAGCATCTTCCTCATCATCCCAGAATTTTCCAGCCAATCGAGATGAGGGATCCCTCAGTTCCTTTAACTGGGCAGCTGGTGTCTTGAAGACTTCAAATTCTACACCTCTCGCTGCAGGAGGACTTGTAGATTCTCTGATCTGTTCACAGAAAGTTCCCTGGCCAACTGGAGTAACAGGATGACCAGTTGGGCTTATAGGTCCACTACTATGAAGAGAGTCAGTTACCTGGTTGTTTGGAGTTACAGACCTTTGATTACTTTCAGGTCCTTGGTTCTTTGGGTCAGCTTTTTGGAATTTTTGTCCAAAAGAGCTTATAGGTCCCCTGACCTGTTTACAAGAAGTTCCCTGGCCAACTGGCTCCAACTGACCAGCTGGACTTATAGGTCTACTTTTGTGAACAGATTCAGTTTCCTGGCCTTTTGGGGTGATGCAGTCATTCCCCTGCTGATTTAGTTGGGACTGAGCCTCCAATTGAGTCTTTGGGGGGCAACTGGTGTAGCCACCTCTCCATCTTCAATGGTATCCATAGTGGTGCTTGTGCCCAGACTACCTATGTCTTTGGGAAACAACTCCAAAATAGGAAGTGGGGAGTCATTGGCACAATCAATTTGAGATACCAAAGGAGGACTCCTTGGCGAGCTAGGCTCTCCTTTCTCTTTGTATTCTGTCGATTCCTCAGAGGATGAATAGCTTAATCCTGGTGCCAAAGGTTCCCTTATCACGAGGGCTGCAGCAATTGTGTCACCCATGACTTCCTTGCCTTTAGCTGTCGGATTATTTAAGACCTTTACCTTGAAAGAGTCCTCCCTGAACTGGACTTTCTTCTTCCACTCCGTCTTCAATTTCTTTTCCATACTTTTTCCAAATTCTATTTTTGCTTTTTCTTTCTCCTTCTCTTCTCTGATTCTTTGCCTTCTTCTTCTTCTTTTTTCACTGCCATTTTTATTTTGTCTCTCCATTCTTCCCTTATTTGGAGTGATCCAAATTTCTTCCTTCTGTTTCCCAGCATCCAGTTCTTTAAGCAAGGTCTTGACTTCCCGGGCCCCCTTGCATACCCTCCCTCTATGCAATCTCAGTCCACAGGTCGAGCATGGTTGGGGCAACCCCTGCCATGCAAGTTTCAGTGTTTTGGGATTACCAAAGTAATCCACAAAGTTTATAGCATCCGGGATCGGCTTAAGGAGATCAATCTGTGCCCAAACCTTTGGGGCCTTATCCTGAGCAATTTCCCAGCTTATAATATTCCCTGTTTGCTGGAAGAGAGTTAACAGAGACTGTTCGTTCCAATACATGGGGTTTAGTCCCTGTAGGGAAGTCCAGGCCGGGTGAAAGAGTTCCGAAAAGTTTTGTGGATCGAAGGATGGGTACCATTTTTGGAAAAAAAACTGAGTGTTGGCTTTGGATATGGTTCCCTGCTTTAGGAGAAGAGTGGCTGTTTGACTGTTCCCACACTCAATCATAAAAAATGGGAAATCTATCCAATATATGCTATTGATAGCGACCCCCTGTTCCATCCTCTCAATTTCCCCTTTAATATACTGTAATCTGACCCCTTCATGACGAATGCATCCTATCAACCCACGAGTCTTAAGAAATTTTAGTTTATTTTCGACTGCTGCATTCCTAAGTGGCTTACCAACAAAAGTTGACTCCTTTTCTGTCAGCAGCTCCTTTCGCACATCTTCCTGCACCTGATTTGCATATTCCAAGCTCTGGTTCACCGCTTCCTTCTGCCTTTGAAGTGTTCCGACCCCGGACGACCGCCTGGTATTCACCATGTCTATGGAGGTAAGGAAATCTCCGAATGCGATAAAGTTTTGCACCTTCTCTCCCTTCTCAATGGCGGCCAGACAACTAGTGATTTCTTTGATTTGATCGAGTCCTTTCTCGCTCAGGGTACGGATTAAATCCAGTAGCTCTCTAGAATCTCGCTTTCCAATATTCCTGTCAATATCCCCATCTTTCCCTACTGTTCCTTTTTCCTTCGAGTCTGCCCTATTTTGCACGTTTCCCAAGGCCTGTCTCAACTGTCCTGACTGTTGCATATTCCCAGACATTCTTACCCCCTGTTTCCTGACTCAAACCTAATTTTTTATCTTTTTTTTCCAATCTTTCTTCCAGTTACCACCCTACCGATCACAACTAACTGTAAACCTTGACTACTATCTTACTGTCTACCCAAGAACAGTGCACATGAAAGATACCAGCAGCACTAGCATTTCTGTCACCTATAAACTCCCCCAACCAGGATTCTAGAAGTGCTACCTCAGATTGAGGAACTATTGAGAAAACTGGAGTAAACAATTCTTCAGGGAAGAAACGATTATACACCAGGCTTTCCCATAGCTGAGCACTAAGAGAATCTCTCTCCCTGGATCAAAATGGTGAAGTGCTTCATGGTTTAGGGTGGAGAAGACGCTGTTCTCCCGCCTGCGCTCCCGCCATCCGCCCCTAATCCATAAGTTGACACACCAGCAAAGAGTCTCCAAAAATAGTTAAACAATCAACATGCTTCTTCTTTGCTAAAGTCATCCCTTGAATAAGTGCATGATATTCAGCCTCATTATTACTGCTTGTATTGCATGGCATACTCAATGTAACAATCTTCTTCTTATGCCCATATATCAGAAATACTCCTACACCTCCATCACTCTTGAGCTTAGAGAATGCACCATCAAAATACATTTGTCCGTGTATAGTGGGCTGATTTCTGTTTACCCCATCCATGTTTGATGTCAAAATCAACATCTCTACTTGATCTTGATCAATACCTTGCTGAAATAAAGTCTCACCAATGGGTCTTTGAATGGACTCTTCCTGCATGTTCACAAGAGTTTCTTGTAACTCATCTTCACCAATACTTTCAAGTCTTTGGATATACTTATCTGCAACTTCCTGCTGTAAATGACATATTTCTGAAATTTGGGTACCTTTTAACCACTTGTACAAAGTCTTATCTTCCCGGTCACCCACTTCCAAGACATGAAAACAACTAAGACCTTGCTGCCCTGACACCATAGCATTCTCTTTGCTGATTTCTAATTGTGGGCTGCTCAAAGAGGGATTGCAAAGAAAGGTACCTTTTGCTGATTTCAGAGGATGATCTATAGTAACCTTGTGTTCCCCTTGAAAGATATTCATTTCACGCTTCCTCCATGAAGTCTCAGCTTGTACGGCATCTAACCATGTACGACTCAGCAACAAAGTATAAGTTTCAGCATGCACACTCTCTGGAAATTTCAAAATCATGAAATCCAAGATTGCTTCCATCTCATAAACCTTGCATAAAACATTTCTTATGACTCCCATAGGCTGCACCTTCATTTGATTGAATGCTTTGAGCATCATAGTTGTCGGTTCCATCATTTTCAATCCAACTTGAAGCATTATGTGGTAAGGCATTACATTCACTCCGCTGCCAGTATCTATGTTGGCGTCTTTGATTAAATATCCATTGATACTCACATCACAAAGAAATGGCCCTGGATCCTTGGACTCCGGGCTGGTGGCTCCATTCTACTCTTGTTGGTATCATTTGATATGATTTGTTGGACTGAAATTTCTGATTTTGTTCTTCCCCCTAACTCTTGCAACAAATTTGGAGAATAATGCATCAATTGCTCAAGAGTAAATGTAACTTTAGTGGCCAAAACTTGGCTGATCACATCATCTTCATTTTGAATTTCCTCATCCACCATAGGAGGCATCATTATGGGCTGATTTTGTTCTATAGACTGAAACTGTTCAGTGGGCATCACATTGAATTGCACCTTCTTAGGTGCTGACACCTTCAAAGCTTGTTCCTTCAAAAGCTTTGGAAAAGAGGTCTTAGTCTTCTCCACAATTGGCACTACTCTTGGTTCTTGAATCACCTTTTGTGATCTTGTAACCGCATTTACTTCTCCAATCTCTTCTTCTTGCTGAAATGGGTCACTGTCTACCTCAACAAATCCACAATTTACTACTGATTTTGCCTTCTCTTGTTTCTTAAGCTCCTCAATAAGAGCCTTACCTTGAGGATTATCAATGTACTTTGCATCTTGAATGCGAGCATCATTATTAGGAAGAGGTACTGATTCAAACACTTGCTGCCTTGATGGATACTTATTGGTTGCCCATTCTGGTTTTCCATGGATTTTCCAACAAGTACTCTCATCATGCTTGAATTTATCACATAACTTGCAATACAAATGAGCCTTACTTGGATACCATCCCTGTTTTGGCTGCACCATTTGTATGGAACCAATTGGAGCTTGTTGGGCAATTGGAGCTTGTGGCATCATTGGCACTTGTGGCATGATAGGTGCTGCTTGCATTGGTTGAATAGGAATAGGTGGTGCTTGTTGCATAACATCAAATACGGGATTGGCCCTCTCAAAGAATCTCTTCTCCCTGCACTCTTGATCATTACGGCCCTTTATTTGGCATCTTGAGCAGAATTTCAGCAATCTACATGTAGTATCAGAATGCCCAATAGACCCACAATACTCACAAGTAATAAATTGAACATCCCTTGGCTTCTCACCAATTGTAAGCTTAGAAATCTTGGCTGCAATATCCTCTGTTTTATGCTCTAGAGCAGCAACTTCATGAATGTATCCCAACTTATCTTCAGCCTTGAGGGCATACTTTTGTGCCTCTAACAATGTTGTAGGCTGTTTAGCCTTCACCTTATGAGAAATAGCTTGTTTCAGCCCCTTCACATACCATTGGATATCCATTTCATCACTTCTTGCAATCTTACAATGAACCACAGCTTTGAGAACTGCAATATACCTCTGATTATACTCTCTAATTGATATGATTCATCTTCCTTTCCGTGGACGATAAAATCATATTCTATTCTATTCTATTCTTTTGTGTGAAATTGGTCCACCTTTCCATGGTCTTATCCTTACTATGAACTTCTTGATAATTAGCAACGAAAGCTTCCTTTAATTCCTGATATGCCATGGTATCTGGCTGAGTTTGTGCCCATTCCTCCACTGAATCTTGCAAAGAACTATGAAACCAAAGCAAGTAATCAGCAGCCGGTAACTTACATTGCTGGCAATACCTCTCAAACTTCACAATATGCTTCAAAGGATCCCGATCCGCCAGTTCATCAAACTTTGGAATCCCCATTGTCTGAAAACCCCATACCATAGGTGGTAATACAGCCATCTCTGCCTCTTCTTGGGTTTCTTGAAATTGGAAAAACGAAATTGAATCTCCCTTCAACTTGAAAAACGAAATTGGATTACCTTCTAGATCAGTAAATGGAATCAAAACCTCCTGGATCTGAGAATTAGACCCCAGATCTGCTTCCAAATCTAAAAACAAAATTGAATCTTGATGCAATTTTGAGCTCAAAGATTGACTTACCGGTCCCCTTCTTGTTACGATGGAGCTTGGTGGGATCTCCTTCTTACTTCTCTTGGGCATAAAACTATTCTCCCCTTGTCAAATTTTGCCCCGCAAATCACTTACGGCAAAATCCCCTTCACACAAGAAATTGCTCCTTTCTCAATGGTGTCGTTCTTTACCGACAATCACCAATACCAATGGTAACAACTCCTTTTTCAATAGAAATTCTTGCTGATCAATGGTCTGTCGAGCCACCGTGGTCGCCAAATTGTTAGAGCCTGAACTCTAACCTTGCAAGAAGGATGAAAAACCCAACAATCCAAGCTCAATCTATCAGATCAAGGCATCACATTACCAGTCAAGACATCACATTACCAGTGCCATGTGAATCTCTCATTGGAGTGGGGCCCGCAATATTACATGTGTACCCATCTGCCTATGAAAAAGCGCAGACTCATTGCCTCAATCCGCATAGGTGCACACCATCTCTGCATTGAGATAGGGAGATGGATTGGGAAACCACAGCAGGACATGCTCTGTAGATGCTGTCGAATGGGGGTCATTGAAGATGAATGCCATACCCTACATGGATGTCCGGCGTATGACCAAATCCGGGCCCACTATGCTGAGTTGGTCAGACCTGGCCAATCGCTACACGCCATACTCAGCGCGACTTCAGTCCGGATGCTGGGATTATACATCCAGGAGGTAATGGCTCTGTGGGACCTACTCTGTCTCTAGACACACACATGACTTAAATCTATCTTATCTCATATATGTATACTTGTACAGTTTGACATCATTCTTATTACTGCCACGGTTTCTCTCTCGAAAACCTTTCGGGCGGGGGCTTTTAACCCGGGCAGCATTTAGGTCTGTTGCGCTCTCTCTTTTGGGTCTCATAGGCCGATTGGTCTACGTGGATGATAAAAGCCTATTATATTCTCTTGCTCCTATAGCCGCTCTTCCAAACACCACCATATCCAATATATGGTGTTGCATTTGATACCATTGCATGTTCCAACCTTTTTATCAGTTCTCCCAATGTAGCAAACACTCCAGCATATGCCCGGCCAGGCATCGAAAAACTAGGAGTTAGACTCCTAAATTTCCGGTCACAATTCTTATTTTCCAATTTGAATTTTTATTTGCCGGCAAACAAATTGTGGGGTTTCCTTCAAAATCCGGCAAATAATCTTGAGTTTATATTCAAAATTCGGTGGAGCATGGCACTTACTGGCAAATTATCTGGTTAGAGCTACCGGGGATTTTGAAGCCTGTGCCCGGCATCCTAGTGGTTCTTATTTTCACAACATGTACATATGCGTGTCTAAATATCATGCAAATATTGTTAAAAACGAAAATAAAAACTGGGAGAGAAAACAAACAATGTACAGGTTCCTTGTTGGTTCCATGTTGACATATCCATCCTTAACCAGCGATGCAAGGGAAGATGGCTGGTCAATTGGCTATACTTTGGTCGTATTCGAGATGAATATCCTTTTCATGTCGCTAATGATAGGCTTACCAAGTCACATGGAGGCCACGTCAAAGGTGACAGAAGCAGGAGGTTAGATGCAGACCCCCTTCGCACCGTAACACCAATCCTAATCAACAGGCGGCGGCCATCATCCTGATTCCATAGTCGTCACCCTACACCTCGTCCATGGAGTCAAACAAATGCCAACTGTGATGCTTTTAGTGTGGTCCTTCACCACGTGTATATTGGCCCATCGATCATTGTCGTGCTCATTACGAAATATGCTTTATTCGGTCCACACATATAACATATTAACTCGTGTCAATTAGAAGGGCTGCTTTTTCTCGATCTCTTGGACACGTGGTACTGCTTAAACAGAAGAATTGTCTGTCGTTTACAATAGTTTAAGACACATAGGTCCCATTTAGAGCTACCCATTCGTTAATCCTCATTTTTTATTCATGTTCTTAATAATTCCTTAATCTCTGCAGCCCACAGCAGCCCTAGCCGCATAGATAGAACAAATGCCGCACACAAAAATAAGAAAAGCAAAGAAAACTGTTACTCTTTAAAGGTAGTATTTTGTCCCACTTCAGACCGGACAAAATCTTGTGCACGTTTCATGTTGTCGCAGTTTTATAGATCAGTGCGGAATAATTAACGATTTTGTTTCTAATCTGGCGGATTAGGTTGTTACAATGAAATTGCTGGGAAGGAGAGAAGGAAATTCCCACAAAAGGATGGATGATGGGACCCCCAGCGCATAGGCCAAATTTCGTTTTCACACCAGTAGAAAATTTGCAAAATGCGTGGCAAAGAGCTTGGACTATGGTTAAAGAAAGGATTATGGAGAATGCGTAGCGTCTGCACGCGCGCCGCCGTGGCGAGTTACAGCTTCATCATAAGCTACAGTTGCTACTAGATTGTCTTCATGTCTTAGTCACCGTCTTCATATTTCATATTTTAATAATAATAAGTTAAGTGGGATCGAGATGAGTACACGAGGCGGAAGCTGAAGCTCCCATTGCTGATGCTCTGGGCCTCCAAAATTTGTGAATAAATAGGCCACTACCCACCAGCCCATCCTTCGGCAAGATCTCTCTTCTTTGGTCTTCTTTCTCTCCTCCGCTCTAAAACAGCCAACGCCACATTTTATTGCAATCGTTTTCTCCCCCACTTGAGCTGTGACTAGAAATTGTACCTTTTTTTTTAATTTTTTCTTCTGTCCTGAAGGCTATGGAGAGAGTTGCATCTCGTAGTCCTGCGTCTGAGCTTCAATTACCTCCTGGATTTAGATTCCATCCAACTGATGAGGAGCTCGTGGTGCATTATTTGGCCCACAAAGCTGCATCAAAATCATTCCCAATTGCCATAATTGGAGAGATAGATCTGTATAAGTTCGATCCATGGGATTTGCCGCATAAGGCTCTGTTTGGTGAGAAAGAGTGGTATTTCTTCAGTCCTCGAGACAGAAAATACCCAAACGGTGCTCGTCCAAATCGGGCAGCGGCTTCTGGTTACTGGAAGGCCACTGGAACCGATAAGCCGATTGTTAGGTTGGCGTGAAGAAAGCCTTGGTGTTTTACAGGGGTCGGGCTCCTAAGGGAATTAAAACCAACTGGATTATGCACGAGTACAGGCTCACGGACAGTGGCGGCCGCCCTGCGGGTATGAAGCGAAAGGGATCTCTGAGAGTACGTTTCTTTTTCCTCTGTCTTGATTTTAATGTTTGGGTTCGTTAGCCTAACTTAATTGATGTTTGTGTTTGCTGTTGCAGCTGGATGATTGGGTGCTGTGCCGCATCTACAAGAAGAGCGTGAGCCACAAGGGCCTCGCGGCTCCCAAGATTGAGGCAGAAGATGAATCATGCTTGGAAGATGTTCTCGCTTCTCTGCCCGACATCGACGAATCAAAGATGGGCATGGGGCTTCAAAGGTCGTATGCTGGCCTCACAGCAATTCAGGAGCCCGTTGACAGAATTGTGGACAGCTTTCTGGCTCACGACAGTCACCACCACAACAACAACAGAAAAATGAATAACAATGTCGACTACATCAACAGCTACCAACACATGTCCATGCCCCAAAACGACCCAGTTGTTGTAGATTCCAAATTCGATTCCTCTATTCGTTTCTCCCAGCAGCCCCTACAAAGAAATCCAAGCCTCACGGAATTAATTCAAATTACGAGGCCTCTTAAACAGGTGAAAACTGATCCAAACGACGAGGTAGAGGCACACACTACATTTGGCCACTTGAGCTCAACGCTTCCTCAATTCCAACATCAAGTCCTTCAGCAAAGACAGTCTGCAGCTGGACCCCCAGAATATTATTCTCAGAGCCAGAGCTTTGCGGGTTTTTTTCCACAATGTTACACTTAAGTTGCAAAATTGAATAGTATATACTTAGTGCCATCATTCTGGAGACCATTTCTCCTCCTGTTGTTAGCTCACATGTGAATCAGATTCAGAGCCAAACAACTATGGAGGAAGTTTTTCTGGCCTCCCGAGACACGACTAGGTGAATCCAAAACATTGGCTTCCCACCATAATTTTTACCGGTTTTCCATGCTTGTTATGTACATTATCAGCGACGATTGTATCATGCCTTGTAAATTAATAGTGAATTTGAACTTCATGGGCAGCATTATGCAAATTGCAGTTGAATTCTGCTCGATTCGTTGAAATTTGTTAGGGATTGCCCAAACAAGTTGCTCCGCGATAGGAACCAGATTTTCTCGAATTGACCGCAATTTTGAATATCTCCATCCCTATGATCCTTCATTTTTTTGGCTTTTCGTAGGGGTTTCTAGAAAGAAACGATCTACTTCCAAGAAAACAACGTGTTTCTCAATTTTCTGTAATGCACACACATTTAAGACAAGTCAATAGGTAAGGTCATGGCATCACGGGCCCCCCCACCAATTTTCTGGAATTTTAGTGCTTGCGTTCCATTTTACTCAACCTCCTAAACACCAAGGGGTTCTAAGGCGTGGCCTTTTTTTGGAACAATTGTTGGTGTCCTTGCATCGAGGGCTAGCCTACACTAAACACACTAGGTCACAACATCACTAAATAATCATGTAGTCAAAGCCTTACATTCCCATAAATGCCCACGAACAACCAAGCTAGACCACTCGATTGGGGTTTCATGGACGCCAAGTAGGCATAGAAAGCGTGGAGTGAGGAATTTCCCCATGCTCGATAAAGGATATTCATTAATATTCTTTGGTCCATTTGACGCCATCGCGGTAAATGTCGGACGCTGACATGTTATACCCAGCCTTAAATGACAAAAAATTGGCTAAGTCCACAAAAACGCCGTGTAATTTTTTTTGGGCGTGGTATAACATGTCAAACACACGGATATACCACGGATATGCCCATGGGTATAACATGTCAGCGTCCGATATTTACGGCGCTCGCATTTGACGAGGATTACCATATCCCATCTCATAAACTAAATTGACTTTTAAGGGCAGGTTCACGCTATGGGGTTATATTTAATTAATTAAAAAAAAGTTAACTTAACTTAGGTTTACACATAGATCTGTTAGGGTTTCAGTTAAAATGAAGGGTTTAAATTTTAATTGTACTTTTGGTTACCTTAAAATTTACTTTAACTATTGTTTAGATATGTTTTGGTTGTTAAAAATTAAATGTTTGTTTAACGGGACCCTAAATTAAGATTTAGTCAAAGGCCTGCCATTGCAAGTCATATAAGCTTGCCTTGGTGTTTCTATTGATATACAAGTTATTGAATATTGTTTTGATGTTGCTATTATTGTCGAAGGCCTGCCACTGTCAACGGGTACCTACAGCACATGGAATAAAATAACGGCTAAGGTTAGCCAAATGGCTATTTTGTAGCAGTTTTGCCAAGAAAAACGGCTAAAGTAAATGGAAAAAATGCCAAAAAAAAGGAAAATTTTAGCCCAATTTGTTGAATAGCCAAACCTTTACCTCCAGATATATCCATCAGGACATCGATTAGCTAAATCTAAGATAGAGTGGGCTTGGAAAAATGGATAGATTAGCCCAAAATTCAACACCAATGTATGTACTAACTTTAAGAAATTTCAAATAGGGTTTATATTTTTCTTTTTTTTCCCCACTTTCTTTCTTGTTCCAAGTACAAAGTTGAAGCATTAGAGGAAAAGGAACAATGTAGTCCCTTTTCTTTTCTAGGTTTTTGAACATTGTCTTGATTTATGTAATACAAAATTCAATGTCTTTGCCAAAATGCTTGGATGTTTTTAAATTACTATAGCGTGATGGCTAATATTTGCCTTTCCATTTTGTGTAAGTTTAGCCAAAAGTAAGAAACTATGATGGAGAAAAACCATTTAATTTAGCCAAGTGTTAGAAACTTCTAGCCCCAATTTGAAGGTAGTTTAGCCAAACCTATTTTGGCTATACTAAAATATAGGAGTAGTAATTTATTCCATGCTGCAGCATATTAGACTCTGAACGACCTGAGGGTCTCCTGAGGGTCTGCTGCTCTTGATGAACAACTTCAAAGTGAAGCAGAGATTTTGTTGTCTTTTAAGGGTGACACATAACTGATCATATCCTCTTTTAGCCTCTGCTGCCAAGTGAGAAGATCATAGAAGTTTTTGGATTAAGAATACATTCTTGAGAATCTGCTCATTGATCTTCATAAGTCACAGGCACAGTGGAGTTTGTGAGGGCATGCTATGCTCACAAGCAGCATTACGTTCTACGATCTCTTTCTCTGCATAGACACTTGACATAAGGACATATCCTAATGCATTTGATGATCCTGTAAAAATATTGTTTGCCTAGCTCTAGTTGTTATATAACATACATGCACTAAGCAAAGATCTCCAACGTAAAATGTTGGATTGCCCCACCATCTTAAAGATTTCTTCTGCTTGTTAAGGCATCCAGAACGTCCCATCAAATCCATTATGCAGTTATTACGATCTATATCAAGAAAAAGACCATACTTCTATTCCATATATTCAAATACCGTCCTTTATGTACCAATCTTGAACGGCCACATATAACAGGTATGAAAATCAATGTAACTCCATCTGGCCTTATGCCATTCAATTGCATTATCTTGAAACAATAAATTCCACAAAGACATTCTACATGTTGTGACATATGCAGTGGTCATTGTACTCCAAGAAAGAACATTAGAATTTTCCAACTAAGCAAATGCATTGTGTGACTCATCTAGGCTATGACCAAGATTGTGATTGGTTCTAAGAAAGCTAGAATTCCAACTTCTCGGCCTTGATGTTTGTGAATTTAGTTAGAATGCATGTCTATTGTAGATACTTTTTTCTTGAACATATAGAACCAATCAGACACTATTGTAAGTGTTTTCAATCGAAGGGGTGCATTCTTAGAGTAATGTAACAGAGAAATCTGTAGAACACCAGCCATAACAACCATGATACCAACATCCTTCCACTTACTTTCATGACCAAGTCCAGCATGGTCAATGAGTATTTCTTGAGCAATGAGCACATGGACGGTATATCCTCTTCTCGAGTCTGGAACTCTTCATTTCTTGAAGCTGTTTTGTGACTTCAACCAATGCTTCAGATACTTTGGATATTTCAGCCCTAACATCAGCTACAGGACCTTCTGAATCTTCCATTTTTTATTTCTTCTTATCTTTTTGAACAACATATATTGGCACTGGTCCAGGTCCCATGTACTCCTGCTCATAATCTGGAAAGAAAGTATCATGAGGGCTAAGAACCTCCAAGTTGCTTAAGGCAACCACTCTGTGTGAGAAAAAACCAATAACAAAGCCTGAACACAAGTTGAGTACTGCTTTCCCAAATTAAAAAAATGATTGCCACAGAAAGAATGATGCCATTTGCAAGCAAAGAGAGATCTAATCATGATTTCAGTTAATAAAACTGCTCAAAGTCTCAAGGAATGCAAGGCCAAAAGTCAGATTCAAAAAGATTTACAGAGATCACTCAAAAGTTCACTTCTGACTGGGTAAAAAATGAGTCAATATCCCTGGCAGTGCGCAATTTTTTGCAGATTGAAGGATATGAATCTTTTTTAAGTTCTGGCATTTTCTTTCTCTGAAGTGTCTGCACACAAGGATCAAACACTCCTTTTGCAAAGGCAGATGCAGGAAAGCCTTGAAATTCAAGTTTTTTGCAAACTAACTGTTACAGTGAGAAAACGGCGAGCAATGTTTTTGCAAATCAATTTTTGCTAATCCTTTCTGAGCTTTGAAGATTCTTTACAACTCCTAGTGGTCTGCAATCAAAAGAGTACTGTTTATTTAATCAAAATTACAAGAGGAGTCTTCTAGATGGAACTTCTACCTAGGAATTGCTATGCTATTTAACAAAATCAAGAACAGACTATTTCAGATTGAGCATAGTTTTTTATTTGAGTTAAGGAAAGAGTTTCTTTTTCAATCAAATGTTGCTCTAGGGTTTAGAAGTAAGGGTGCAACTATGGCTGCAGCACAGAAGCCAAATCCTTAGAGTCTTTTAGCCAGATGGTAAGTTTACCGGCCTAGGAAATCCTTTCAAAGCAGATAATCAGGTAACTAACTTAGAGAAAAGGTGGTTATTCAGCAAAGCAGATAGTCAGATGACTAGCTTTGGAAAAATGTGTTATTCCAGCAAGGCAGATGATCGAGGACATTGGAAAGGAAGGAATTGTTATGGCACAAACTCGAGGTATGGCTCAGAGGACTTGCAGAGGTGTACACAGATGCAAACCCAGCTTTAAACAATAATTATGGTTGAAATTCTAGATCTAAATATATAACCAACAACTAACGTTAGGAAAGTTAATAAATCTTAGAACAATTAATTATACTATAACTTAACATGGGTTTAAGTATTTGGTCGCGATGGTCTAAAATTTGAATGGATTAGAAAGGATCCGGATTGAATGGAAAATTGGACGATTGACTTGGGCAAGAGCCGATTTAAGAGTAGAGCTGATTTAGAAAAAGAGCCAAAGGTAAAACCTTTCCTAAAAGCTATGAATATTATATAAGCGATCCATTCCTTCAAGTGTAGTTAGTAGACGCTAGATATGAAGCTTGTTTTCCTAAGCCAACTATCGGTTTAAGCCAATTCATTCTTATAACTATGTTTCAGAAGTCTTGAATGTTCTAGAGAGTTAATTCAGATGGGATAGACAGATTCTCAGAATAGGAAGAAAGAAACTGTTGTGTTCAGAACTTAATATCCCAGTATAAATCTTAAGCCAGATCTAACTATTCCATCTTGATAAATCAAAGGCAGAAGCCCATAAGAGCAGTTGTTTTATCATATTCTCAAGATTGGGCAGAGCCAGATAGGTCCTGATTGCAATGTTCGCAGGAACTAAGGACGATTCATATCAATTTTTGGAATTGTACGGCACAAGCTCGGGGGTGTGGCTCAGAGGACTTGTAGAGGTGAACACAGATGCAAACACAGCTTTAAAGTCTGTCAAAACAATAATTATGGTTGAAATCTTAGATCTAAATCTATAAGCAACAACTAACTTTAGGAAATTTAATAAACCTTAGAACAATTAGTTATACTTTAACTTGACGTCGATTAAAGTATTTGGTCGCTATTGTAGCGACTGTATAAATATTGAACAGATTAGAAGGGATCTGGATTGAATGGAAAATTGGACGTTTGACTTAGGCAAGAGCCAATTTAAGCAGTAGAGCTGATTTAGGAAAAGAGAAGATCCAATCTAGGCTAAAGGTAAAACCTTTTCTAAAAGCTATGAATATTATATAAGCAATCCATTCCTTGAAGTGTAGTTAGTAGATGCCAGATATAAATCTTGTTTTCCGAAGCCAACTGTCGGTTTTAAGCCAATTCATTCTTATAAGTGTATTCTTGAAGTCTTGAAGTTCTAGAGAGTTTATTCAGATGGATAGACATATTCTCGGAATAGAAAGAAAACTGTTGTGTTCATGACTTATTATCCCAGTATTAAGCCAGATCTATATTCCATCTTGATAAATCAAAGGCAGATGCCCAGAGAAAAAAGAGCGATTGCTTTATCAGATTCTCAGGGTTGGGCAGCGCCAGATAGATCCTAATTGCAGTATTCGCAGGTCTGAGTCTGGTTGGATGGTGAATTTGTTGTTGTTTCCAGATATTATATTTATCTTTATGTATCTGGGTTTGTTCAATTTGCAGGAACTAAGGATAATTCGTATCAATCAGTATCAGAGCAGAAGTTTGATCTTGTAAATAATAATTCTGTGCTAGGGCCTTAAACCATTTCTTGACTTTACTGTGCCAAGATTTAATGCATTAAATGGGTAATATCTATCTGAAGTGCATCAAAGAGAAAAGAAAAATTAGATATGAGAGAGAGAAAATTGCAGAGGATCATGTACATGCTACAACCTGTATATCTTTTCATAAAAAGTAAAAAAGGGAATGATTCAGTAAACCTGTAGTTTAATGTGAAAACTGCTGTAGTAAATCAATCCACGAGATTATAAAAATGAGTGTAAAAGCTATGTGAACTGCAGTAATAGAGAGCAAATTGTAGTTGAAAAGAATGCTGCTGTGCTAAAAGGAAACTGAAGTAGTTTTACATTTAAAATAAGATCAATTCAACCTATGGAATACGTTTCACTTTGAAGCTCCATAGAGTTAATGGAAAATTCCTGCACGTTATCTTGTTTGAGTTCTTCCTTAAGTTGTGGTAGTAAGGTCAGTATGTTGCCCTTGTTTTTAGAAACGTTGATCTAGGTGGCTCACAAGAAAACATACAGTTCTTTTTTTTTTTTTTTTTTTTTGAAGGACGACAAACTTTATTGAAACTCCAAGCCAAAGGCAAAATACAAATGCAGAGGCGGGAATAAAGTCTCAGAGGATAATCATGATCCACTGAGTAGAACCACCAGCCTATGCATAAGACAACACACTCAAATAGGACTCAAATATGAACTGTCGCTTGGCAGGAGCAAGCGAAGAGCAATGGTAAGCCTTAACGATTCTAGCTTGTGCATCCTGGAGGACAACTGCAGGAGGAATATCCAAACCCTGAAAGATAGACAGTCTTCTGCGCTTCCAGATGGACCACAACAACCATCCTGATGCTGAATGAAATGCTTGGCTCTGCAACTTATTCCAAGTATCCGGATAGATAGCCAGAAGCACTTGCTGACTTGTCAATGTCACATGAAAAAGAGAAAGCAGCCAAGACCAAACAGGCTGGAGATGAACACATAAAAAGAAACAATGCTCAATGGTCTCGTCCCTTTGCTTGCACAGTGGGCAGATTGCTGACACTCGAATACGTTTTAAGTTTATCTTGGGATTCTAAAATGGGGCTCGCATGAAAACGACAAAAACCTCCCGAATAGAAGAGAACTTCCTTATCAAAAATGGGATCAAGGGGAGAATAAGGTATAGGCTTCTCATTCATCTCAGCAGATTTTCTACAATGGCGGATAGTGGGTAGCTGCACACATGCGAACTACCCACGAAAAAATAAAGGGAATGTCCAATTATACAACTTGGACCCCAAAAAATACAATTCTAATAGATGTTTGGTTTGTGTACATGCCAAAAGCTTATCACCAAGATTAAAAAACCCTGCCCTTTCGGGTTTTCGCGAAAAAACCCAAGTGATAAGCCTTCGGCAAGGGGCTTGGACAAACGTAAGGCTGAAAAATCGCTCCCAAAACCCACGAATGGAGAAGTTGAAGCTGCTGTCGCGTGCCAACCTGTACCTGCACATCACCAGCAATAGAACAGATGTGAAAAAACAAACCTCCCAAAGTGGAGGGGCTGATCACGCGTGCCACGCGACAACAAAAGAAAAACCTCTTCAAATAGAGGGGCTGGTCACGCGCGCCAGGCGACAAATACATTAAACAATTAAGCGGCGAGGGTGGGTTTCGAAGAATAGATAATAAGGTACTGCTGAGAGAGAAGAGGAAGCACCGATGAGATGTTGATGATGATGAAGAATCTTGCCTAATATAGCGATCTCCCAACCAGAGTGAAAGCATGCAATGTATGCATGGTCGACATGCGTGCTCGCCCTCTCTAGAATCTCGATCCGATGGCTCGGATCGATGGGATTAGTTTTGATTATGTGTACATGAGTTATTTTGTGTCAAAGGGAATGAAGAAATGACAAAACGAAAAAGGATTGTTTTGAACTAGGTGAGACTCCACATGAACAAAAGGGAATTGAAGTTGTTGAGGAGTAAAAACACAAATTGTGCATGTTCAATTTGCTGAAGCTGAACGAAGAAAAGGCAGAAACCTATGGGAAAGATAAGTAAACTAGACAAGTCTGTGTGTGCTTGTGATTGCTAGTTTGACTGAGCATAGCTTTTTATTTGAGTTAAGAAAATAGTTTCTTTTTCAATCAAATGTTGCTTTAGAGTTTAGAAGTAAGGGAATAACTGTGACTACAGCACAGAAGCCAGATCCTTAGAGTCTTTTAGCAGATGATAAGTTTACCAGCCTATGAAATCCTTAAAAAGCAGGTAGTCGGGTGACTGCTTAGAGAAAACGTGGTTATTCCAGCAAAGCAGATAGTAAGGTGACTAACTTTGGGAAAAGTGTGTTAATCCAGCAAGGCAGATGATCGAGGATTTGATCAGCCTTGGAAAGGGAAGGAATTGTTATGGCACAAGCTCGAGGGTGTGGCTCAGAGGACTTGCAGAGGTGAACACAGATGATGCAAACCCAGCTTTAAAGTCTGTTAAAACAATAATTATGGTTGAAATCTTAGATCTAAATCTATAAGCAACAACTAACATTAGGAAAGTAAATTAAACCTTGAAACAATTAATTATACTATAACATAACATCGATTAAAGTGTTTGGTCGCTACTGTAGCAACTGTATGAAATGCGAACAGATCAGAAAGGATTTAGATTGAATGGAAAACTAGACGATTGACTTAAGCAAGAGCCGATTTAAATAGTAGAATGATTTAGGAAAAGGGAAGATCCAATCTAAGCTAAAGGTAAAACCTTTTCTAAAAGTTATTATAAAAGCGCTCCATTCCTTGAAGTGTAGTTAGTAGACGCTAGATATGAAGTTTGTTTTCCTAAGCTAACTGTCGGTTTAAGCCAATGCATTCTTATAACTATATTTCAGAAGTCCTGAATGTTCTAGAGTGTTTATTCAGATGGATAGACAGATTCTCAGAATAGAAAGAAATAAAGAAAGAAACCGTTGTGTTCATGACTTAATATCCCAGTATAAATCTTAAGCCAGATCTAAGTATTCCATCTTGATAAATCAAAGGCAAGTAAGAGCAGTTGCTTTACTATCACAGGATTGGGCAGAGCCAGATAGATCCTGATTTTTGGTTGGGTGGTGAATTTGTGCCAAAAAGTTCATGTTTTCAGATATTATATCTGACTTTATGTACCTGAGTTTGTTAAATTTGCAGGAACTAAGAACGATTCATATCACATTCATCTTGAATTTATTTGCCTGATCCCGTAGCTATGCCAGATCGATCTCTGCTTACCGCTGCCAATGTCTATAACTCTAGAATTTCGAAACCTTCTTGGCTCCAAAATATTGGACTGCATAAATCCATTCTTATTTTAAACCTTGTATCCAAATAAAGCTAAGGTTCAAATGAGAACCATAACCTTTAGAACAAGGATATCTCCTCAACCTTTTAAGAACCTATAAGTGCATCATGGTTCTATGTAGTTTTCAATATGTTTGATGTTCAACCATTCCTACTTCTGTATGCCGTATAACCTGTAGAATACATATGCCTGTGTCAAATAAATGTTCTAATTGCTTTGACATGATTTAGTAGTAGAATGCTGGATTCTTAATATCGTTTTAACCTGGTTTATATTATAAATCACTAGTGTTTTGTTGTTCAAAGCATTCCAAGTTATTTTATTAACACCTCATTATATTATAGCTTTATGTGGTGGCTTATTTGATAAATCATCAATGCTTTCCCATTTATAATCACTAGTGTTTTTTGTTCAAAGCATCTCAATTTAGTTGATTAGCACCTCGTTGTATTTTAGCTTTAGATAAAGTGGTTTATTTGATAAATCATTAACACTTAGCCATTAAATATCTTGACATGGCATGTATATTGTAGTCCACAGACATTGGAGCAAACATACATCAGCTTTACATTTTGGGGCCAAGGAATCGTACCTCGGATCAACCATACTCATGATCTAGCAATATGGCACAATATAGACCCTTGATGTACAACCAATCTCTTGAGATTTCGAAGGATTCCCAAGAGAATCCTTTGAAATCTATGGGAATCTAGGGAAATTTAAGAGAATATTCACAAAGCTTTGAGAATCTAGGGGACTCTTTATGCAAGCTTGGAATCTAGAGAAATTTTTCGTATGATCTTAGAGAATCTAGAGGAATCTCAAGGGAATCTTTTGGACATTGAGAGAATCTTTTTAAAATATTTGAGAATCTAGTGGAATCATGATGGAATCTTGGAGAATCTAGGAATATCTTCATATAATATCAGAGAATCTAGGAGAATATTTATAGAATCTTGAAGAATCTGCATAGAATCTTGGAGAATCTAAAGGAATCTTGGGATGATCTTTGGGAATCTAGAGGAATCTTAAGAGAATTGAGAATCTAAGGGAATGTTTGTAAAATCTTTGATAATCTAGGAGAATCTTGATGGAATCTTGAAGAATACAGGGGTATCTTTGTAGAATCTGAAGGAATCTAGAGGAATCTCAATAAAATCTTGGAGAAACTACATAGAATCTTTGGAAATCTAGAGGAATCTTGGGATAATCTTTGGGAATCTAAGGGAATTTCAAAAGAATCTTTGTGGATATAGGAGAATCTAAGGGAATCTTCATAAAATCTTTGAGAATCTAGGGTAATCTTGATAGAATCTTGGAGAATCTAGGGGACTCTTCATAGGATCTAAGGGATCTAGGAGAATCTACATATAATATTCCAAAATCTAAAGGAATCTTGGGGTAACATTTGAAAATCTAGGATAATCTCTAGAGAATCTTAAGAATCTAAAGGAATCATTCATACTAGTTGTGTTTTGAAGGGTCGCTTCACAAGGCGTAGATTAAAGAGGTGTATGAGGTGGACGAAGATGTTGAGGGGCAAAACAAAATGCCAAATGCATACATGACCACAACTCAATTTAGATGAGCATGTCCAAACTCAAACCCATTGATCTGAACTAACTGCAAATAAATAATGGCAACATTAAGCTGGCAAATGTAGCATCTTATCGAATACCATGGTTAGAAAAGCAAGACCAAATAAGAATCAACAAATGTAGCACCTCATGGAAAAAACCCCCTTTTTTTTTGAAGGTAAGAAAATTTTGTATTCAAAGATCCCTCATGGATCAGATTTAGATTAAGTACACAGGATCCCACATGGATCTGAAATTATATCTGAAGCTCATGTACTCACAGGTCTCTCTCAACCTCTTCCTCCATCTAACTAGTACTACAGTATCAACACCTTCCTAGTTAAAGAAAGTACTACAGGAGTCAAGTGCCCATTTTCCACAATCTGCAGACAAATCTTGCTAAACAAGGCTATATCAGAGGATCATCCAGAATTCTGGGCTCTCCTCAAACCTCCGGAAAGCGCAGCGAGACCCAAGCACCCCCGATACGCAGACGAAGTGACGTTAGGTGTTATAGGTAGCAAAGAAGAGGCCTCGGACATTGGAGAAGCCGTACAGAAGTTCCCCTAGCCGAGACCAAGGATGAACGAACAGAAACATCCTCTAATAAATGCATGCATGGCCCCCACGCACGACCTCCCAGCACAGCCGAACACCAAATAGGATTCGAAGATAGATGCATGCCATGTGTCAAAGAACCCTCTTGCAAAACTAGAGATGAAGAGGAAAGAAATGAAGAGTAACTTGAGCAATCTTCCGCACTGCTCAAAGAAGCCATATATGCTTCAAACTATGATCAGATCTACAAATCTACTTACGTATATGAAATCAAAAGAGACTCTGCATTGTCGGGATGTGCCAGTCAGCCAATCTGAACATAGCCCAGCTGCCAAAACTCTCCTTCAAAGTATGGTTCATGATATGGGAACATTGTCCTCGTCATAATGAGATCCCTAGCTCGGCAGTCTCAATAGATATCACATCCTGTTAATAAACTTGCAAATAGTGATCAAAGAGCTCTACTTTTTTCCAAGAAAACAACTCTAGATCTTCTTGCTAGCAAGAAAGAGCAAAAGGGAGGGAATCATAAAGCTGTTGAAGAATCTGGATTAAGGTATAGACTGCTAGAAATCATAAGAACTTGAAGTCCGTTTTCTCAAAAGCTATGCAGAGTTATGCTCCACCTTATAGGCCAATATGCCTTTTCAGTGTGTTCTTGCTTATTAAGAAAGAAAGAAGAGAAGAATCTATGCCAGACCGGCCACTTTAGCATCTCCTGAGAAAGAGCCCTTGCAACCTGTTCCACTGATTAGAGATAAAAAAGATTGGGGCAGCAAAAAATTATTTCCAAGATCTTGTTTCCAAGCCAAAAATTCTTTCCTTGTTTGCAAGAAACATAATGCCTCTGATGCATTAGAGCAGAAAAACCACGTTAGTGGATTACCTATGTATGCTCTTAAGAAAACCGCCCTGAAGAAGCTTCAAGAAATAGATTATCCAACAATCTTGAGATGCATCAGATCTGCAAAAACATCTGCAAGAAAACCTAGCTAGCATCTGAAGAAAAAAAGATATCTCTAGTGGTGTTGCAGTAGTGCCGTTTGGAGAGAAGAGGAGGGTGGCCTCCGTTCTTTCACGCCACCCTAGCTGCAGACGCCAAGAACCGCCATCTGTAGTAACCTCACTTTTCTAAAAAAACAAAATGTTTAGAATGCAATTCCAATATATGGATCACCCCCCCTTTATGAAGCATGCATAATATCAAACAAGACCATACAAATGTTAAAACCTTCGAAAACATGTAAAACTAATTTAAAGATACGATCAAACATTACAAAATTAGCTAAGGAGAGGGTATATGATTAAGATGGATAAAGGGTATATTGACAAATTGATGCCAGGGATAAACAAAATGTAGTGCTAGGGATGGATAGAGATGACGGCAACGTGAAATAAAAAATGACCACAAAAAGCACGTCCTCCAAAGAAATGAGAGCCTTGAGTAACATCTTGGCAGAACTAAAACAGTGGAACGACGACTGAAGTTGAGTGCGATGTTGCAAAGGTTCCAACCTGGAGTCAAGATACAGGTCAAGAGGGATATTGAAGTCGTAAACAAAGCCGAAGGAGAACTCCCCATGGTCATGCCCAATTCACAACTGTTTAGATCGAGAATGCAACCAATCCACTTCTATATGAAACATCTAAGTGAAAATATATATGGCTCAATATCATAAGAACCTTAAAGGGCACAAAAATTGTTAGGAAGGAAAGTCAAATGTGCCATGAAAAATAACAAAAGCCTAGTAGGCACGAATGTCCAAAAAAAAAAAAACAGAACCAAAATGATCTACAACATCCAAAAACATTCAAATTTGTAAAAGCATATGTTATATCACAATTCAAAAACAATAAAAATGTCGGTTATATCATAGCCCAAACTTGTGCCCCTATACAGTATTAGAATCCCATAAAAAACTAGTGCCAATATCATCAAAACATTAGCACCGATATGCATGTTATGGCAAACTCAGAAACCGAAAAACTAATACCATAAGGATGTGTAACGGCAAATGAAAAGACTAGTATCAATATGCATGTGATGGCAAACTTGAAAACCAAAAAACTAATACGAAGGAAAAGACTTACCAAAAGCATGTTTGATGGCGAAGGAAAAAGTGGTACAATTGCAAGAACCAAGAATCGAACTTGAATCTATATAACCTACCATAAGCGTGTTTGATGGCGAAGGAAAAAGTGTTACAGTTTTAAGAACTAAGAATCGAACCTAAATCTACATAATAACAAGCGAAAATTTTCATCAATGAGCTAAACTATATCAGTTTAACAATATTGCCAATTATGATATAGATATATGAAATATCCAAATAATTGTATCAAAAATCTAGTCCAAGAACATGCTGCATTGGCATGGACATTGGCTGCATGGAAACTGCCAATGGTTCTACATGGCTCCACCATAGATGCAATAGAAGGATCAGATCAAATAAAATATGGCAAGAACTCTAAGATAAATTGAAAGGAAAGGGAAAACAACCTACTACAGCTAACCCTAGAAATACCTTGACGAATTAACTAGTATAAACAACTCGATCCAGTGTTAGAAGCTCCTGGAAACGAAGTTACTTGCTGTTGTGACAAAAAACAAATGGTAGATGTAGGTAGAACAGACAAAACCATGGGTATTGAATCTGAACAAATCTGCTATAACATAAGATTTGAAAAGTATAACTGCATGCAATAAATCAGTGACGAAAAATTATGGAAGGAGAGAGATTTTGATGGAGAAAAAGATGCAACGGATCGAGAAACTACACAAATCGTCCCTGCAAAAACTAAAAAGTGCTCTTGGCATGTGGATCTGCATGACTTAAGAAAACCAAGCTTATCATTAAGAAGCTGCAAGTAAGTAGCAGCAATACTAGAATAGACCATTGGTGATAATCTAGATCCAATCCTTGGATCTGCTAGGTAAACTAAAATAATTTAACTCCATAGTGGGAGAACGAATCAAGCATATATCCAACATAAAATAAAATAAATCTTTTAATCCCCAACCGGATTTGGCATGTCGAGATGCTATCTATGCAACATAGAATAGAACTTTTTAGTCATCAATTGAAGTTCGCATGCCCACATACTTTAGAATAGCCGATGCCGAAAATTAGTGATGGATTCAAAAGATCTAAATGCACCCAATGTGCAGAGGTCAAAAAGTAAAACTACATATGAAAGCTCGGAGAGTATCATCTAAGGAAGAGAATGGTGTGGTGCGAAGAAATTTCATAGACGGACAAGATAAGGGATGGCATAGAGCAAGGGAACCAAAGGCCAATATGTAATGATGCTGTGAGATAGATAGGCTTCTCATTCATCATAGCCGCAGTGTACAATGTTTGAAGAAAAATGAGTGGAGAGCTGACCATAGGAACAACGTCAAGCTACCCCATAAAACTGAAATAAAACACTATGCATAGGCAAGAGCGAGGGCAGATGCTATCATGGTCATTGTTGAATGATTCTCTAAGATGGCTCATTTTATTCCCTGTGACGTCACTATCACCAATGAAGGAACAACTAATAGTTTCCTTCGTGAAGAGTCAGACTTCATGGCCTGCCAAACAATATTGTCAGCGATCGTTGACCCCAGTTCATTGCAGGTTTTTGGAAGCGGCTTTTGGAGTTATTGCATATTGAATGTTCACTAACATCTGGTTATCATCCAGAAAGTAATGGGCAAGCGGAACACACTAATCAAATTCTGGAACAATATTGCAATGCTTTATCAGTTATTAGCAGGATGATTGGGTTGATTATCTTCCACTAGCTGAGTTTGCCTATAACTCAGTCCATGCTTTCACTAGTCATACTTCGTTCTTTCTAAATTCTGGCCAACTCATTGGTACTCTGATATTGCTGGCGGTGCCTTTATCAATCTTAGTGCCGAGTCCTGACTTGAGAAACTCCATACACAAGAGCGCAATTGGCATGATGTCGATTTACATCGACAGGCAGCTCCTACATTTCATGTTGGTGACCTTGTCTGGCTTCTCTGTAGGGACCTTCCTACTTCACATCCCTGCAATAAGCTTGATTAACATCGCGTTGGTCCTTACCGAATCTCGGTCCAGATTAGTGATGTGGCATTTTGGCTCGAGCTCCCTCCAGTTGTTTGTCTTCATCCAATATTTCAGGTTAGGCTCTTGGAGCCCTACACAGTTAATCCTTTCCCGGATTGCGTTTCTCCGCCACCACCACCAGTGGAAATGGATGATCATGAGGAGTTTGGACTCCAAGTTTCTGCATCGGTGATTGTATCACTTTGTCGATTGGGAAGGTTACTCACCAAGTGATAGAACCTGGGAACCTGCTGAGAATCTGACTAACGCACCTAATAAAATTGCGTATTTTCATCGACGTTACCCAGATAAGCTAAGTTTAAGTACCGCAACTCCAGCTTCGAAGACTTGTTGCCGCCGTAGGAGGGGGATGGTGTGACGACCATACAGATATTCGTACCATACAAGCATTATACATATATACAAAACATGGTCATCGCACGGATGCAAAAAGATAGTTGCACGAAGTAGGGTTTGAACTCACAACCTTCTAGTTGCAAGTCAAGCGCCTTTGCTAAGTTCACTACCACTACTTATTGAAGCGATTACTTTGCATCTTTCTTCATGCATACTGATGTCCAGAAGGTTCTAGAACATTCCAAAACTTGGCGCATATATCCCACATGCATTCGTGCAAAAAAGAGGTCCCTTTTCCAGTATAAAAAGTGGCCTTTGACCCTAGCATGGCTATTCCAGTTCAACGCAAGTCTTGAGTCTTTTAGACATTTGCCTTGTGTTCCTGCTTGCCTTTAGGCCATTGTATTCTCGTTTCTTTATTATATATCAGATTCACGTATTTCTCTTGTTTTTGCATAGGTTCATGACAGGAGTTGCTTCTGTCGCTATTGCCTTTTTTTCATAGCTTAATCAACTTCCCGTTTTCTTGCTCTGCTCTCCTTCCTGCCTTGGTCTGCCAGGCGGCTCCTCGTATCCATAATTCTTCCTCTCTTACGACCTTCCACTCCTGTCAGATCATCTCATTACTCGCCCCTGCACAGGCTGAGTGGCACAGCCTTATGAAAGCTTGCCTTGTCATTATCTGCTTTACTAGTTTTCTTCACATCTTTGAAACCCTGCATCTGAATTGGCACGATCCTTCTTTCTTCTCCGATTATATCTAGTTGTATATCCACAAGTCCAAGTGCAATCAATCTGCTGCTGGTCAAGAGGTCCTCACAACCCGCACATTGTTTCCCTTTTGTCCTGTCATGTTGCTGTAGCGTTTGCTATCAGTTGCTTTCGCACCTCTGATCCACCTGAAGGCAGTCCTCCATTTCGCTCTTCCTTGTCATCCACATGGCCCCTGTCATATGCCGCTGCCCATTCCTGGTGGTTTGAGTCTTTATATCTTATCGGTTTGGAGCCTTGGGAATTTGGCGTAGAGGTGGTGCCACCGTCGCTGTTGCTACTTCCGTTATTTCTGACATTGTCTGCTTCCATAGGCATTGGCACTCTGCTTCCTCCCATTCGCGGTACATTCTTCCCGATGTCCAGGAGCGTCTCATTATGTCTCCTCATCTTGGTCTTTAAATAGAGGAGGTTCCTCTTCTATCGATCACTTGATTATATCTCAGAACCCATCCTAGAAATTCCAGGATTCTATTGCGCTAGTAATAGAACCAATATTCCTTTGATGGAAATACCATATCATTTGTTAACCCTATTCATAGCCCATTTTTCTCTTGGTTGGCTATCAGCGTTCTCTTGGGCCTTTTCTCTTATTTGTTGTCACCTCTACCTAGCTTCCCATTCTCCCTCCTCTCATTGGTGTAGCATTGGTTCGATTTCTCTTCTATTGTGTGTTTTCTTTGGATGGTCGAAGGTCTCTCTATGCATGTATTTCTTCCTCTCTCGGCGTTTTATCGCCTCACAGGAGGTACCAATTGGTCGTTCTGTTGCATGCATTTTCTTTCATGGTTGGTCAATCGTAGTATTCTCTTGGCGTGGCCTCTCGGCTTTTGAGCATTGTCATCTCTTGTCATCTAACATCATTTCCCACCTAACATCTAACGTCTAACGTGTATTTTTTTGCCAGGTTTTTTTTTTTTTTTTTTTTTTGTCTAAGTCCACAGAGGCCCACATTCTCTTCACTTCTAGGGCAAATATTCACTCTCTACTTGGGACATTAGTTGGAGACACTTAATTTCTGGCTTCCAGGCCATACTCTTTGTACTTATTTACAATTTGGCAATTACATGCTATCGAGACTTGTCTATACTTCGAAGCATATATTGTTAAGCATTGTTGTTTACCCTACTAGGGGCTCATTGTATTCGAATTTTTCCAAAAGCTCAATGAGAACACCACTTCACTTCGGCTACTTGATTGTATCTCAGGACCCATCCTAGGAATCTCAATTGTAATAAAACATGAATGATCAATAAAAGAAATACAAGAAATCCACATTTTTTATGACTACAATGCTAGCCCAAAAGGGAACTAGAAACTGACCAATCCAAAATTGAATACTAAAATACAACAAGAATCAAACTAGCTCAAAGAAATCTTGATGGAACTACATGAAAAAAGAAGAGCATATCTAGGGAGAGGTGAGTCAAAGAAGGTATTTCTTTAAAAATAAATAAATGTTCTATTTTTGATAAAAGTAGAACCAGACATATAGAAGTTTGGAGGCTTCAATAAGAAATGTGAAGATAGCGAGTGGTTCAATCGAAGTTTTTGCAAACAAGAAGTTAGCATCTAAACCAAATTCTTGCATGAACATCTGAAAATTGATGAGCTTGTAACAAGCTCAAAATGACGAGGAAGAAAATAGAATAGAATAGAATAGAATACATTTATGTCCTTTGTGCCATAAGGCCCCTGGACTTGTGTAGCATGGGCGAGCTCCCTACGAGGGTGCTACTAGCGCATCACGCTGTTATAATGTAGCCTTTTCTGACTATAGCTTCAATACTAACTATTCAGTTGGATATTTCGTTACATAGTACCTAATTTGCTAACTATTGAGGAGATGTTATGAGGATCTCGATACTTAAATTCCTTGACATACCGAAAATTTAAATATGTACAGATTTATTTGAATAAAACATGGATTTCCATGTAGAATAATGATAAATACAAGAGTGGTACTTATTTATTATCTTGAACTCAAGAAATATTTCAAAAGCTTTGTGATCTTTTGTGCAAAATAATCAAATGTGCTTTGGGCTTGTCTTCCCTTTTTTCCCCTCCTCTTCTAGAAAGCTATTACAACTTTTAGTCAACATTGGCAACTAGGTGCCAACTGGCTGCAAACTTGTAAATGCATAGGGGACATTATCATAGGTCATGTTTATAGTCATTGCATATTCACCTTTGCCGCTAAAGACACTCCATAATGCTGACCCAATATCTTTTTCCAATGGAGTAACTTCCATCTCAAGCATTGATGCTGACATACCTTTGATGACCATTCCATTTGAATGTATAGAGTTGCCTATAAGAGACTTTGTATCTCGATGAGAGATATCACATTGGACTCTTGCTAATTTTATGTCAAATTCATTCTTGTTATCAACATCAATATGCAATTTGGCACATGGCTTTCCACCTGAACTATAATCAAATGCCACTCTCTGAAGTTTTGTAGTTGCTTCAATAGGCATGGGAAGCTCACCAATTTTCTCCATAGAAATTGTATACATCCCATAAAAGTATTCCCTGAACCAAAAGTCCATCCTCAACTTAAATTTTATGGTTTGGCCAAAGTTTTTTTGCATGTCACTCCTCCTCAATTCATTGAAAGAAATTATAATTGGAACCTTGAGTACTTCTGTGGAGTTACGTTTAACTGACATGTTGTAATCTATTTTCTTTGTAAGCAAAGTATGTCCTTCACTCTCCATAGTGATGTTTGCATATGCGAGTTGAACTGGAATTGTATTCAGATTCCTTACCTTGAGTTCCACAATGTACTTTGCCTCTTCAAAAGAAATAGAAGAGAAGTGTAAACTGCTAAGATTTCCACGAGGATGACTAAATCCAAGAACTCGCTTTCTACTAAACCTATCATGGATGATAGTGAGAAATTGCTTAATATTTTCTCCTCTAACTTGGACATTATTGTTTGTGTCCCGCCTGTAGAAATTCAGAGTAGATGTCATGGAATATGGAATTATTTTCTTATTTTCTGTAGATGTTTCAAGTGGCTTGATATCTCGATAAGAAAACGTCACTGGCACTTTCATAGTAGTTGAGGTAAATGGCTTGATTATGTAAGGGTATTGAATCTTCTTCTTTATAGTCTTTTGTTGATCCGCCTCATGTTGAAATTCCTCAAAGGAGAACTCAATATCAATAAGGTTATATAAAATTGGTTGAGAATTCTCCACTTGCAAATCAATATCAATTGTGGCTTGATCTGCTGTAATGGTTCTAAATGAGAGTCCATTAATGTCAACAATTGGATGACTTTGACTTGAAGGAACTATATGCTCCATGTTGTTAAATAAGTCACCTACCTGACCACAACAACGTTTTCAATTTCAGAAACTATTCAAATGTTAGATAGAATGGCATCTTATGTTTATCTAACAAATCAAATAAGAAGAAGAGGAGAGGGATTTTCCAAAGTCCATTGAAGATTAACTTGTGCACAATAACAACATATAACATAAAAAAACATTGGTTTATGGGTCTAAGGAGGTGGGAGGGAGGAAGACGATGATGATAATAATGATAACATAGAGACCAAATGAAGCTTTTTAGAACCTTACCTCCAAATTGTTATGGTCGCTAGTCTTTAAAACTATTAATGCAAGCAATTGGAGTGTAGTGCTTATATAAGCAAGTCATGCACATCTAAAATGCACTATATTGGAATGCTTGCTTTCTTTTGGCATTTATTAGATTCCTAGAGTGATTAGAGTTGTAAGTATAAGTATACCTTTACTTGGAAGCAAGGAAGGCACCTTTACATTTCTCTTGGATTTGCATCTTTGATATTTCTAAAAAATAAACTTAATTACTACGGCTACAACATATAATCATGTGCACTCACTCTTTTTTTTATATCTCTTTTCCTTTTAGGCGTATGACCTTTTTCATCAAATGAAAACTAGAATATGCTCATGAAGTTCTAGTTTGCGTATGCATAAACATATAATATTTTGTAGATATGTTTTGTGTTCTTCGTATTTATTATATACAATAAATTCATGATAGAGAACATTTTGCTTTCCCTGACCTCATATGTAAATGAAAGTGAACCATCATAGAAGAAATGTTGGATACGCGATTTACATAATTATTTACACGACATTTGTAATTTTAAAAGAAAATGGAAAAACTTGGAGGCTACAAGATGCCTTTACTGGACTTGTATTTTCATGCAATTTGCACATAATCATCCATTTGTGTAAATTTATTTGCACAATATCTGTATTGTTCAAAGAAGTTTGAAATTCAGTATTAGCTTTTTTACTGTTTTACATTCTTTTCATTATAATTTTGTGCAAGAGAGGAAAGGTTACAAAAATGGTGTAGATTATTGGCTCTCAATTATGGGTTCAATTCCAATGTGGTATTAGACTCATGGATTTGCTTCTATTTTGCAAATGGAATGCCAATAGACTAGTAGATTCGTGTTAAGTCGAATACCCCAACAAATATTTTGCAAGTCAGATACGTCAAGAGGAGTGAAAAATGTCAAAAGATGGGCTTGAACCTATGCAAGGAAGCTGAAAAGTCACCAACAATTTTGGTATGAAATTCTCACGGGACAAATTATTGAGCCTATGTTGAGATCAAGGCCATCCATTTCAAAATTGTGTTTTTGCTGAATAAGTGCAGTGCCTGCTCAAAGTGATCATCACCCACTATAATCTCCATCTTAAAAAAATCCCCTGCTTTTCTTTGTAGAGGTGCCGAGATTAAAGAGGCAACACTTCAAGAGGATGCAAAGCTTTTTGGGCAATGTAAGAAGTAAACCCATGAAAGTCTGATGTCCAATGCAAAGATGGTGCAGCACCAATCTTAGCCCCTACCCATGTAAGTCTGATGTCAAATGCAAAGATGGTGCAGCACCAAACCTAGCCCCTTGCTTGGAGGATCAAATTCAATTCAAATAAATTATACAAATCCAATTCAAATGAACTATACATACTCCATAGTTCACCATCCTGCAAACAACAATACCTTGAACTAAGATTCATGAAACTGTGGAAGGAATGAAAAGACATAGATCTGAATCTGCCTAAGTCGAAATGTGTGCAGATAGTTCTCATCGGGCCTGTAGGTTCATTCACCATAGATGCTTTGACAGATTATATTCGACCATTTTTTAGGAAGCTTCATAAAAAACACAGAGATCTATACCTAATATTCAACTTCGCTCCAGAAAGGATGTACAATTTCCGCTAGCCGCTCGTCCTTGCTGCTAATTGTCCAGAAGTCTGTAATCACAAATATAGCAGGAAGGCATGTATCCATAAGAAAATGACTAAGATCTCGTGCTTAAAAATTCCACCTTCTCCTTGCACTTTCCCACAATGCATGCCGATAGCAAGTCTGGTTACCCTGAATCTGGCCCTGCCCTAAACCCTCCAAGACGAAAATAAATCAAAGAGGTTATAACCAGCACTCAACAATTTCCTTACATGAAAAAATCACGCATAAAACTGGAGATTATGCAAACTGTATCAAGCAGAAAGAAAGTGGAGCTGCAAAATCAAAAGTCATGCAGCTAAGACAGCCGGCTGAAGAACAGAGTGCAGAGTATAAGGCTACGTTCCCATGCGCCTCCGACCGGACTCCAAGATTCAAGGCAAATAACCGGAGAGTTCAGAAACCCCCCTCCATTTCTGAAAAATCCAAGCCAGACTTGGAAGTTGACCAACTAATTGGCCTCGTGTTAAGAAGGTCGCCTTCAACATTTGTAGAGCTATCATTTGTTGGGTAATCTGGAAGAGAAGGAACCAGGTCATCTTTCATGGGAAGTTCTCTACTGCTCAATCTTTGCTCCAAGAAGTCAAGTCTAGGCTATATAATCAATTTCAAGTCTCTAACTTACCAGGTGAGGAGAAGGATAGGATTTGGGGGGATTATTTCCACCTCATCTAATCCTTCCCTGTGTATTTTCTTCTTTACATAATATAAATTCTTGACGTCCCTCAAAAAAAAAAAAGTTGACCTCAAAATTTGAACATGGGAACTGGCTCGACTTCAGCTTTGACAAGAAATTTCGAAGTCCGGTCTGTTTCATGGGAACGTAGCCTAATTGTCTGGCCCAGTTTTCCCTCTCCTCCGTGCGACTCTTGGCCTAATGGCGCGGTCCTTGCTGTATCGAGTCTGGTCCTTGCATGCTGTGAGCCGATATGCATATACGAATTAGGGCCTTTTCACACAATGTCTTATAATATGGCTGTCCTATTTCATATAAGACATCATTTGTGACTCCAAAGCAAAAAATAAGACACACAAATATAAGTTGCTTTCACACTACAGGGTGTCTTATGTAAATGAGACACTAACAAATACTAGTGTGAAAACCATCACAAAATAAGACCACCTATTATTTTGAATATGATTGGTCAATAGAATAAAATAGAATATAATAAGTGGTGTCTTATTTTATGGCGGGGGAAGTCCCCCGGTATAAAATAAGACTCCATTGCCCTTACCGAACCTATCCAAACCTACCCGAACCTAAATAAGACATGTCTTATATGGCTCCGTGTGAAAACCAATTCTTCTTAAATGTTGACATGGACCAATAGTATGCCTTAAAATATAAGACACACTAATCGTGTGAAAAGCCCCTTACTGGATAAGAACCTGGGGTATGAGCGGACGGAAAAAAAGGGATTGAAATTTCGGCCCCATCGCCAAGAACTGTACCGCCGTCCCCTGCCAGAAACATGCCGGGAAAATAATAAAACTTTTCCGCTCCCACTATCTCCCCCCGATTGGGGTTATTAAATAAATTAGTGGAAACCCTTCCGGGCTTCAATGTGGAAACCCTTCCGGATTTCCATTTGAAGCCCGGAAGGGTTTCCGTAAGAAAATATTTTTTGAGGGAAGAGAGAGATATCCACCGCTAATTAATTCTTAGAAATTAATTCCTACGGCTATTCTTGAAAAGCTTTTTAGAGAAAGGGATTTTTTTTGTCTTACTTTCTTCCGGCGATTTCTTTTTCCTGTAAGTGAGAATTAGAAGCAGATCAGGAAGTGTTTCAAGGGGATTAAGGGGATTAGGCAAAGGCGGAAGTGTTTCAGCGATTCAAGAACGGTTTTAGTTGAGTGATTCAATCAGGTATGAATGAAGAAGCCAATGTTCCGGTGGATTTCTGAGTTCTTGAAGCATTGGCTGGCCCTGTGTTTTGATTTTTTTTTTCTTTTTGCAGAAAATTAGGAAAATCCAGGTCGGTTTTCACAGCGAGAGGCTGGCTTGCAGACAAGTTCATCTTGGCTTAATGCATTTTGAAGCAACGAATACACTATAGGAACATCCGTAGAAGATAAAGCCATTATTTTCATTGTAGGTACAGCAGGACGATTTCAACAGAAAAAGCATTGGCCCTGTGTTTTGATTTTTTTTCTTTTTGCAGGAAAGAAGAAGACCTAGCAGCAAGCGGCAAAATTTCTGTAAGAGTGCACCAAGCTGTAAGAGTGCAAAAAATAATGCAATGGTCCAGGATAATGTCTGTATATCGATTTTGGGCTGGTAAACCCTATTTCTGGGAATCAATTTAGTGCTCTGCCTTATCTATGGTGCATAAACAGGCATATGCATAAGACACCAAACATGGCAAAATCGGCCGGATTTGGTATGGCAAACCCAGCCGGATTTGGCACGCATGTGGCCACAGTGATACACTTACTCTGCAGTGCCATTTGCCAATCCACTAGTAGATAAAATGTAAAAGAGCTAGATAATACATGCAAAGAAAATTTTGGATCTGCCAGACAAATATTTCGCAGGGATATCATAGAAATGCATGGTCTGGAATTTCGAAATGGCTTTTTCCTTGCCTATATTGGCCGAAAATCCATGTGCCTGCATTTCGGCATGTGTGGTAACTGAAAGAGCAGCTCAAAATTTGGCTGATGATCTGTGCCTACTCATAAACAGGGTTAACGGATTTTGCAAAATATCAGCATTACAAGGTACGTTTTGCCCTGTATCTGGATATATGCTAGCACAGTTAAAAATTTCGAAATGCATTTGATGCTATATAGTGACGATTTGTACTTGGAAAAGCAGCATATGCAGCATCTGTGAGAAACGGCTGCAATTTCTTAACTCAAGGGATCTGCCTTATTTCCAAGTATTCCTGGTAATAGATATGCTGCCGTAGGTCATTTACAGAGCCATGCCGCATTTACAGAATGGGGAATGTCTCTATAAGGTTAAAATATACTGGTGGATTTGAAGGTTGAATTCCAACAGTTGGATTCCAACAGTTGGTAGACAGAGCCACTTGGCGACCTGCAAAAGGTATCGATGCACAATGGACATGCTTTTGGCTATTCTATGTCCAGGTTTAAATCCATGTGTTCAAAAAACAGACTATAGTTCTGCCGTATACTGGTGATTTCGACCTGCTTGAAGGCTCCTTGCTCTTATTCAGGAGACCGATTATGCTAGCTCTTGCTCCCAGATACATTTCTCAGAGCTAAATGCATAGCCGTTGGAATAATTTAGCTGTTCAAAATGGTAAATGTACAAAGGCATTTCGAAATGGAAGTTTCTGGACGAATATAGCTAGATATAAGCATTTCGAAATAGACAGTATGCTCAGGGATGAGATCTAGATTTGCCTTGACTCGTATTCTAAAAATTGTCCACCATAGAAGCTGGGAATCTGTTCTATGGAAAAGAATCTGTGGTAAGTCCTTGGCTTTCATAATGCTATTGCATGTTTATATTGTTGTTACATAATGGACAATCTTAGATTTGCTTTGTGTTCAGAGCACCGAAAGATGCTTGAATTATAAACAGTGTTTACATATTTATGGTGTGGCAGCTGCAATTTTGTTCTTTCATGCAAGCTGTGGTAAAATGTTTTCTTATGATAAAGGAGCGATTTCTATTTGATGCTGAAAGAATGTATCTTGGCATACGCATGAAGCAAGAAACAATCCGAGTTATCCAATTCAGGTTTGACTGGTTTTGTACTTCTTAATACAATTTCTTGTTCCATCTTCCAAGTTCCAGCTTTAAAAGCCTCCATGAAAATGTTCTGTTGAAGCTTCCTTATTACTTAAAGTTGGAAATAGAACTAAAACTGAGTTCTCATGTTAAGGTTACATGTAGAACTGGTTGAAGGTTTCTGCTCTAAGAAGGAAGGAAGGAAGGAATGTGATTTACAAGATTATTGTGGACCATTGTTATAAATAAATAAATAAATAGTACTGAATCCATTAAGACGGTGTTGCCTATCATATGCTTTATGATTTAACTATTATAAGGTTAAAATTTTGATATTCTTCAGTGATAAATGAGAAGTTCTTAGGTTTCTGCTGTAAGAATGTGATCCACATGATTATTTTGGACCATTGCTTTACATTTAAACTATGAACATGGAACGACAGGTTCATAAGAGAAGAATTTAAAATATCTGAATAAAACTAATTATCAAGATATCCAACTAGATTCTTCATCAAACTAGAAAGCCAAGGACATGGTTCTTTCATGTTACATTTATCATTTACTTAAGTTTGTTTCTTTTTTCCTTTTGGTCTCTTGCATGTACGACGGAAGAATATTTAACAAAGACAAAGGTTATGCAATAGAGATTATGTAGAGCATAGTGCCATGATGCAACATAATAGAGTGCAACTTCACACATGCACTTATTCCCCTTGGCATTTCCAGACGATATCCCTAGCCTAGTTTGTTCCAAGGTTGGGAAATGTAGTACACACTATCCTGGTCAAACATTGTACATGCATGGCAGTTTAATACACGAGATTCTAAAACTTCAATATGTTTGCACGCCTCCAATTCAATTCAATTTTAAGCTTTGATAACAAAATAATTTGACCAAAAGAACCATGATCTAAAACCAGGACTTCCCATAATTTGTACCTTGCAAGAAGTTCTATGTTGGGTGTCAAGTGCCAGAATTTTTGAGATCATGTTATATTGGGTGTTAAGTGCCAGAATTTTTGAGATTAAAGCTGGTCTCAATTCTTAGTTAATCTTACCCCATGGAGTTTCTAACTGCATGTGGAAACCTAACCTATTTTCCTCCTCATGTGGAAACCTAACCTGTTTTCCTTCTCCTGTGGAAACCCTTCCTATTTTCCTCCTCCTGTGGAAACCCTTTCCAATTTCCATCATGCAAGGAAATCGGGAAGGGTTTCCACTCAAAATTTGAATTTTGAGTGACGTGCGCTCGATGGACGTGCGCCTTAATGTCGGGCGTCCGTGTGGAAAGGCGTGAGCCATAAAGGCTCACGTGTGTAAATATTTTGGAAAAAATTATTTTGTGGAAACCCTTCCGAATTTCCATGGAAACCCTTCCGGATTTTCCAATGTGGAAACCCTTCCGGCTTTCCATGGAAACCCTTCCGGGTTTTAATGGAAACCCTTCTGGGTTTTTAAATTCTGGAAAACCGGAAGGGAAACCCTTCCGGGTTAACCCAAAAGGGTTTCCGTGGAAACCCGGAAGGGTTTCCGTGGAAAACCGGAAGGGTTTCCATTAAAACCCGGAAGGGTTTCCATGGGAGGCCGACCCAAATCGGGCGTACTTAAAACCATCGAAACTTTTCGTCAGAAAATTTCACCGACAGAAATTTCGCGGTGGCGGCTACCAAGAAATGTAATAGGGAAAGTTCACCTCGAGAAGATTCCTTGAGGGAATTTCCCGACGGGGAGCTGCCAGACGAGGCGGCGCCCAGGCGGCGAAACCGCAGGGCCACCGAGTCTAGCGGCGCCATCGCTGAGGGAATATTCCCGAGGGACCTTAGAGAGTTGAACTTTCCCTTACGTAATAAACAGTTGGTGCAAATTACGTTCAATACCTTGTTTATAGCTGTACACCGTTCTCTCTCTTGGCAATTGCGAGACAAAAACAATAGACGCTCTAGAAAACAACAGAAGGCATAACAATAGAAGCTCTAGCTATCCAGATCAAGGCCCAAATTTAAGCAGAAAAACTTGGATTCAGAGTATCATAAGTATGATATTGGTTACATAAAGCATTTAGCACGAAATAAAGTAGGCCATTGAAAAGAAATATTAGATATGAGGTCTGCCTTGCCTGGAGCTTCTGGATGTTTTTCTTGAATCCTGATATTAATGGCCACTAAAATCGACCTAAATTGCTCCTTATCACCGTCTCGCTTAACTTTGTCCCAAGTTTTTTCACTTTCCGGCAAAAGCCTCGATAAAGATTGAAAGAGGGTGCTACGCAGCCTTCGAAATAATATGGAGAATGAAAGCTTGAAAATTTGGAGATGAAATTTTGAAAATCTGTATATCTATAGCTTCCGCAACCTGGAAATCTATAGCTTCCATGGCCGATTGAAGAGCAAAAAAAAGGGCTGATCTTCCTACGATGGCAGAACCTTAAATAGCAAGGCGACAATCTGATCTTCTTCTCACACTCTGGGCGTTTGGTCTAGTGGTAACACACTAGTTCCTTAGCAATGTGGTCTCGAGTTCGAGACCGCCCAGAATCGCACTCGGTACTGTTGGGGGTCAAATCCCAACAGACGCAATGTAAGGTGGTTGGGGGCAGGGCCCAACCAAGCAATGTAGTATGGTGTGTGGTCACATGTCCAGTTGGATGCTGCCTAGTGGCGTGACGTTAAAACTACTATCTATCTATCTCACACCTTTGCTTGAAGCCTTGTGGACCTGGCTATGGCCCTGTGGCCCTGTGGACGGAGGACCTGGCTATGGCGGCCATAGAGGTGAAATATATGTTTGCTTTTGGATGAATGAGCGGCGCTGCTATCAACAGGCGGAGGAGCATTTATGGGAAATAATATAGGCGTAATATACCAGTAATTTGCACCAACTGTTTATTACGTCACCGTGAAGTTATCTGTTGGGGAAAATTTCGTGATGTTGGCCGCCAAGAAATGTCAGCGTGAAGTTATCTATAGCCACATGATCATTTTTTTGCTTTCAAAAGCAGATTTTTATATAAAAACGGAGATGGTCTGGAGGTGGACTATCTATAAAAATAGTTTAATCTGTCTATTTCCCTCTCTTCTGCAACTCTTCCCCCTCTATTTTGCTGCTCTTCGCCTCTCTGGTATCTGCCCTCGTATCAAATTGAGATATAAAAGTGAGGCATCTAAGATTGCATGTGGCCACCTCTATTATCTCTTCAGAAGCGTGAACTTTCATCCCAAAATGCTTAGTCAAACACAGTCGCTTTCCTGTCGTCCCTTGCTAACAACACCTTCAATAAATTTGTTGGAACCTACTGGCAAATGCCAGGCAAAAGAAGAGAGAGGCGAAATTTGTTGGAAGGAGTAATTGCAATGGCCTTAAAATATCTTGTGGAAATTTTCAGCTGACCACTGGCAGGTCTGCTGCACAAGAAACTTTATGGTCACTGAAATTTTCCAACGAATGTTTAACCAGCTTTATATTTATCTATAGCAGTTCTTGATCTGTATTGCGCATAGATTCAAGTATAAAAAAATCTCTGATTTAGTTAGATTCAGAGAATGAAGAAGAAAGGCAGAAAAACAATCCAGTAACAGACGTAGATTCAGGCCAAGAAAAGCTCTGATTCAGTCAGATTCAAACAATGAAGAAGTAGAAAAACAAGCCAATAACGAACCTATGTCTCTGGTTGTTGGTTCTTCTATGCCGTAAAGTCACATGCAGTGGAGAAGCTATGCAGTTGTTGGAGAAACGAAGTGAGGACTTGTGCATAAAGAGAGTGAGGAGGCGACGATGCCATCAAAAAACACAATAGAACGTTAACACTGTTTTTCGCTATTAAAAAGTAGCTGAATAGAGGCAAACTATAAAGGTGGTTCCTACTCTCTCGTTGGGATGTGTCTCTATGGGAGAAGGTCGCAGAAAATTTGCCTCTTGTAATGCAAGTTGGTGTTGCTGAAAGAGTGCCGTGGGACTGTCATGAAAATATTCACAAAGGCAAGCACTTTGTCATATCAGTATATCGCCTTCTTTTAGCACCACAGCCCCTCCAATTGCCAGATGGGTGGCACCTACAGGTTCCACAACGCACTTTGTGTCGTACATGGCAATGGCTTTGGGATAGGTTGCTCCACCCTAAAGTCTCTGTACTATAATAACCAACACATAACTACCATTGACATTAATAAATATAACCATTGGAACCAACACATTTAAATTAAAATCCCCCTTAAACCCCCTTTGGTTTGGGTGCATATTCACACGGGGGGTGACTCCGGGCATCGAGAGCTGTCGGATTGGCATATTCGCCCCATATTCCTTAATCTACACCGTACGTAAAGTTCCTCATTTGTGGGGTATGCAAGTACAAGATTTGCTATACTGTATAACAAGATTCGCAAAATACTATAAGATTTCAACCGGAATACTATATGGTGTTGATTTCAGACGCAAAAATACAATTATGAGGGCTCTCGCCGCCCTACGCCACCCCCTGTGTGAATATGCACCCAAACCAAAGGGGGTTTAAGGGGGATTTTAATTTAAATGTGTTGGTTCCAATGGTTATATTTATTAATGTCAATGGTAGTTATGTGTTGGTTATTATAGTAAAAAAAATTTTTGGCCCTTCGGGCCATAAAAAAAAACAAACGTGAGAATATAACAGACATGTAGCAATATGTGTAGCAAAGATTATCTACAATTGGGCACCTTGTTTATGGAAAACTATTCAAATCTCCGAATCAAATATACAATCTTAATTTATGAAAAAAAAAAAGTAGAGAACATAGTTAATATAATAGGTTCTCGTGACCTTACAAGGTGCTTTCACATGTGCATGCAATGTTTTGTTTGTTAAGCATGGCCAACCGGATTAGTATGGTCTTTGATGAAAATCATTACAAAAGTGGCGGGGAGTTGCACAATATGCATCGCTTCAACAAAGCGATTGCGAGCTCGCCAAACTTCTTCCAAACTTCTTCCATCGCCTCTTCATCCTCTCCTTGCTGCATAAGAAGCTTCTCTTCTTCAAGGATCTATGAATTTCTGTGGCTGGTCAACCAAGATGTTCTATCTACGCACCGTACCTTGAAGAAGACTTCAAAGAACTTCATTCGACCTACAACAAATTATGTAAAGTGTTTAGCATGATATCTAGGCCATGGATTCCTGCCTTCTTGGCTACATAAATTTATAAGCGTCCTCTTCAAGGACCTCCTAACTGCTTCATGATCATGAAAACATTTTAAGCTAACTCTATGTGCTCATGGAAAGCAATCCAAAGAAGAGGACACAAATGCTCTTGCTTCTTTGCCAACTTGAAGACAACACTTCCACATGCTATTATCCGAGGTGCGTGTCAAGACAACAAGTATCCTAAGGATGAATTACCTCGTCTAGTTACATTATCCTTGGGAAGAGGCAGTTTATGCAGGCACTGGAGAGGCAAGCAAGCAGTTGGAGAGCTTTGCTGATTTCACAAAGTATTCAGATTATTCAGCTCATAGAGCCTTGCTTCCATTATCCCTAAATCAATTATTGGAAAAATGGCCAAAACGCAACCTGAACTCTGTATTCTTTGACAACATCCATCGTGAAAGAGTTAAGAGAATCTGTAGAAAACATGCTTCAACCATTGCTGTATATTTAGGAAGGTATGAATAATGCGAAGAGGGTAAAACAACAGAGGCCTACAGCGTCTACAGCAGATCCAATCAGATCCAATGCATGACTGCAGGTCTGTTACTACGTTTTTAAAAGATAGGCCATTCTTGGAGGATGAATGATTGCTCTGAGAAGAAACCATGTACCTTCTTACACTGCCGAATTGGAAGCTTCAGGCCACTGCATAAGAGCATTACTACAACCATGGAAAATCGCTTCGCCGTCCAATCCCTCCATGGTTCTGCCATTGCGAAATTGCCACAGAGCAGCCAGGAAAAATCGCTTCGCCATCCAATCCCTCCATGGTTCTGCCATTGCGAAATTGCCACAGAGCAGACGAAGAACAGCAGACGATTTGGGAGGGCACGATTTACCCTAATCATTTTAGGAGAACCCTAAAGTAAAAGCTCTCGAGCCTTGCATGCCATGTTAGAAATTTTTTATTTTTGAAGGGGATAAACCATTGTCTAAGTGCCATAAAAAATAATGAAAGCGTATGCGCACTCTAGATGTACGCATTAGTACATCAATTGAAATACACCACAAAATCATAGCAAAACCTTAGTGAAAAGCGTACAAAAATACAAAGGAAACCCCCTGTTATTATGCTACATATTCCACAGGTGCCAGCACGTTAATGCCTTCCGACATCGCTATAATCCTCGCATATCTGCAGTATGCCCGCTCTGCCTTTCAGCCGTTGAGACTCTTGAGCACTGTCTCTTTGATTGTCAAGAGGTTCAACCAGCGTGGTCCTGGCTACAAGGCTTATTTAACAGTACATTGGACTGCCGGTGCATCCTCTTGGCGTCCTATTCTAATGCACGCCCCTCAGCTAAACAGAGGGCAAGAAATGATGGAACGCATCTGGATTCAGTACCTTCGAATTGATTCTTATCGTTAATCTTCCTTTCTGGAGTAAGCACATTGTGCTCCAGGCTCGTGCTCCTGTGGCATCTTTTTTGTGCTTACACAATTAGATGAGACATGTAAATCTTGTACTTTTTATCCCTCAAACAGGTAAAAAGTTTCATGGGGATGACCAGCTTCTTGAGAATGTATGTCCCTCATTTTTCTCACACTATGAGCCCAATTTCTAACCTTACAAAAGTTGGAAATTTTCCAAAAATGAGAGCAAACATATTCTTATCAATTGGGATGAGCAATGCCAAGAGTTCTTTGATAAAATCATTAATGCCATTTGTAACTCCATCTTGCTAAAGACTCCTGATCTTGAAAAGCCTTTCAAAGCTTACATTAGTGTTACAAAAAGGGCAATTGGTCTTGCCTTGTTACAAGAAGATCATGTGATTGCTTTTGCAAGCAAGATGTGGACAGACACTGAGCTGAGATATCCCAGGTTGGAGAAAAGTGCAGCTGCCCTGATGTTCTTGATAGAGAGACAAGGACACTTACTTCAAAACAGCCAAACCCAGGTCTTTATGAGGCAGAACCCTTTATCACTTCTTTTTGCAAAAAAACAACCAAAAGCAAAGCTGTGCAGGTGGGCTTGTAAGGTCCAAACTTATGATATCATTGTTAAAGTGGTCAATCTGATAGAGAATCCCAGTTCTTATCTTCCCTATGTTCTATTTGAGCATGAAGATCAAGATGTTCTATGCAATGTTGATAATGTGACTAACTTGGTCGCTTTTGATGCAGAAAATACAGACTGGCAGCATGACATTAGAGGTTATCTTGAGAACAATGAAGTACCCAAAAATTTGAGCAGCAGTCAAGAAAGGAGATTTAAGGACAAATGCAAAAAGTTCAGACTTATTGAAGACATTTTGTGCAAGATTGATAAGGAAGGAGTTTTATTGAGGTGTGCGGATGAGGAAGAGGCCAGAATGATCATTGAAGCATGCCATGAGGGAATATGTAGAGGACATTTTGCAGCTGATACAACTGCAAAGAAGATCTTGAGGTCAGGATATTTTTGGCCTACTCTTTTCAAGGATTGCTATAATGCCATAAAATGTTGTCATAAATGTCAGATCTTTGATAGGAAAACTCTGCAACCAGCAGCCCTTACAGCAATAACATCACCTGGACCTTTTCAAACATGGGGTTTGGACTTTATAGGCCCTATAGATCCACCTTCTTCAGCTCAACATCAGTTTATACTAGTGGCCACAGATTATTTTACCAAATGGGCTGAGACAACTCTTTTGAGAGAAGCAAATGCCCATGCTACTGCAAGATTCCTCCATGAGAACATTTGCGCCAGATTTAGAATCCCTTTCAAAATAATCTCTGACAGGGGAAGCCAGTTTATCAATCACACAATTGCACTCTTGCTTGCTACCTTGAAAGTCAAGCACACTAAAAGCTCATCTTATTATCCTCAAGGCAATGGTCAGGCAGAATCAACTAACAAAGTTCTCAAGTCTATTCTAAAAAAAACCATCAGTGTGTCAAAGAAAGATTGGCATCTAAAGCTCCATGATGTACTTTGGGCATACAGGACTACCATCAAAGCAGCTACAAAACATATTCCTTTCAGCTTGGTCTATGGTATAGAGTCAGTAGTACCTATTGAATTGGAACTTCCCTCACTTAGGTTGGCTTATCAAATAAATTTAGAAATGGATGAGGCACTGAAAGAAAGATTTGTGAGGTTGATGCAGCTTGAAGAGCATAGATATGAGGCAGAAAATGCTGTTATGATTAAAAAAGCCAAGGACATTGCAGGCTTTAAAGCAGCTCATAAACTCCAGGGAATTCTAAAAACAGGTGAGTTGGTGTTGAAATCGAACAAAGCAAGGGAAGAAATAGCATCCAAGTTTGAAAATCTCTGGGGAGGACCCTTTGAGGTAATTGGTATAGCTGGTAAAGATTCTTATTGGTTGAGAGACGTCTCTGATGGTAGAGAGTTGATAAACCCCATCAACATTGTGCACGTAAAAAGGTATTGGCAACAGCATGTTGCCCTTAGTTTGTTCTGTTAAAATCCTCTCAAGGATTTGTAGGTAGGATTAGTTAAAATATCACATAGAAAAAGTAAAAATAGAATAAAAAGGAAAACACAAAAAAAAAGTGAAAACATAGAGAAAAAGCAAAATATTAAGGCAGTTCTAGTGTATTGAGTTCTATTTTTAAGTTTATAGATTTTGTAGTAATTGACTTCTAGTGTTGCAAGGAATAGAATAGAATAGAATAGAATAGTTTTTTTAACGTCCACGGAGACCAATAGGTCATGGGACCCATATAATGGGCTAGTACAATCATTACTACTAGGATTAAAAAACCCCTGCCTCGAAAGGTTTTCAAGGGAAAAACCTTTGCAGTAATGATGATACTAGACAAGCGGAGATAATGACTACTGAGGGCTCAGTAATTGCAGACGTTTATCTAGAACCTCAAGTATGTATAATGCCAAGGAGAAGTTGTGGAAGCGTGGAATGGAATGCTAAGGTCAAAAAATGATTCCGGACTATCTCAAAAGCAGGGCAACTCAGAAGAGTATGGCTTTCATCTTCAATAACCTGTAACTGGCAACAGGCACATAGTCTCGCTTCTCGCGGCAATTGCGGCCACTCCCATCTACCTGTCTCAATCCGTAGCCTGTGGGACCCCGTGCGAATTGATGCAATAGCTACAAGTTTGTTCCTGGACAATGAAGCAAGCAAATAAGCTTGGGGCCCTGGTGCCAAGGTGGGATTTATGTGTGCATGATAATGACCAGTTTTCACTTGGACAAATCAAGTGCTAATCATGGATTCCATGCAGGAACGTCTGAATATCACACTCATACATCTCACTCAACAACACCACACTTCATCATTCAAAGTTGCTGCCATTTTTTCCACAACAGCAACCCATCTGAGCTGACAGGTTTAATTTCCACATGCAGGTGCATCCTAATATCTTCATTCACTATTCATCTGCTCAAGAGTTGACCTTACTACACCTTAAGACCTTCCACATCTTCATAAAATTCCCAGGCTGCTGTCATACTTCCATCTAGCAGCTCTCTTCTCCTAAAAGAATTCATTTGTCATGCAGGTTCACCTGAAAAAAGTCACTTCCATATACACACTCATAGCATACTGAGCATCATTGCCATCTTTGTTTTCTTCAAGTCCATTTGCAGGTTCATTGAGTTGCCAAACACATTCTCACATTGGCAACTAGCTGGAGTCTTACCATGAATTACAAGCAGACCAGCCTATTCTTTCAGTTTGGCATAATGCTGCCATGCTATGGCAGCATGGAAGAGCAAGGCACATTTTAAGACTAATCCTTACACTTTGATCTGAATTTAAGGCACTAGAAGAATGCTTCATTGGCATACATTGAAAGCTTGAAGAGCAAGGAGAGGACAATTGACTCAGGTCACTCAAAAGAGGCAAAAGGAGAATCAAGCAAAAGAAAAGAGGAGAAAGTAAAAGAAGACCCCTAGAAGATCATCTCTTGGTATGTGATCATTTGAGTTCTTGGCATCTTTCTGCAGTTTGACTCCCATTCCACATCTCCCATACCTTCCACCACCATGAAACACCCATGAGATTTTGAATTCCATGCCTACAATTCCTTTCCAAGTCAAACTTAGCTTTAAAGATTCTTTCTAGTCAAAACTACACTTTCAAAAACCATTCATATGCCACACACTTCTCACACCACTTCCTCACCATCCAAAGGTCTAAAACTTCATTTGACTTGGTCATACATGCGGTCAAAAGTCAACATTTCATACATCAAAGTCAAAGAAAAGGGAAAATCATAAAATCCCTAAGGAAAACGTTCAAAACTCAAGTTTGCCTAAGGAAATGCCAAAGAGTTGCATTTTATAACAATTGACCCATGGAGGGTGCATTCTAAGTGCCAAGTCACCATACACATCACCACTCTAGTCATGCCATGTCATGCTTCCATTTCCATGTTCAAACTCTAAATCTTTGTCAAAAGCCTTAAAATTGCACCCATAAGATGACACATCACCTTGCCACATCATCATTAGCACCACCACATCACCATCCACATGTCACACACATCATGATCACATCACTCGAAATTTTGACTAGAAAGAATTTTCTAAGCCAAGTTGATTGACACGTCACCATCACCATTTGCCATGTCATGTCTACCTAGCCTTGTCACCACTCTCACATGCCACATCATTTTCCCCTTGAGTTAAGCCAAAATTAAAAATGCCCTATTGCAAATAAAGATTCTAGAATCTTCTAGAGCATAAAAAAAGATTCCCTTTGGAAAAAAGAAAATTGAAAAATTGATTTATCTTGATCCTTATATTCGCCTCCTTGGGAATCCTGCCATAGTCTTTGGAATAAAATTTTTTTCCTATCTACCCCCACCTATTTTTTCTTCCCAGCCAATCTCCCCATGCCACGTGGAACATCCGGGCATGTGGGGCAGTGGAGGTACCGAATCCCACGTGGATATTGCACGCAATTATTATAAATTAAGGATTTTCTTTTCCTTATATACCTTGAGCTGCCAATTTAAAAACTGCCTGTGGGATATATCGCTCGAATTTTCAAGAACCCTAAACCCTGAGAGCGCCAAGATCCGGTCGATTCGGCCAAACCAACTGCTCAATCATACCTCAAACCTATCGAATCACCCTGTTTAATGCAAAGAACACATATTGGAAGCAAAAAGACAGAGAATTGAACGGAATTAATCAAGAACGCAAGAGCATTTACAAAAGGGGATTTTTAACAGAAGAAAAAATCGAGGGCTTTAAGGCGAAGAAGCGATTGTTTGCTTTGAAGAAGGGCCGGCTTGATTGATTAGAGCTTGATTCTGACCTCCATACTTGATTTGCAATTCGGATTATTGACTGAATAATCTGAGTTGATTTATTGTCTACCTATTTGATCCTGTGCCCAAGACTCTGAGCTTGGGATTCATGTTGTTTGCTTTTGAGTACCTGAGTTAATAGAAAATCCGACCCTTGTTGTTAAATATTTGTGCCACTTATTGATCTATTCTCAAAGAAGTAGTTGCCACCAGAGTTTCTTTGCTGCATCTTACCTTAGCAGCTAAATGTCATTAATGTGTCATCTTAGCATGTTTCATGCAAGTGTAAAACAATCCCTTTGGTGTTCTAAACCATCAGTGCAAGGTTGAATTATCTATTCTAGATCTGTCATAGCAGAAGTCAGCATCAATCATTATAATGAAGCATATAGGTGCCTAGAGCATCAAGATTATTATCTCATGCATACTAATCGTGGGAACAATAGAATTGGTGTGCATTACTTCCATAAATAGGCTTGTGTTCACAATTGTTTATACTTTGTAGTCAGCCAAAGAATATTCAAAAAGAAAAAATCTAGAATTCTATCTGCTAAAACCATCAAGGCCCTTTGTGTGCAGACCTTTTCAGAGTAGGCAAAGTTTTCAAAACCTGAGAATCCACTTCCAATAGCGAGATCATAAACTGAGCTCTCTGTCAGGGATATTGACCAGAAATTGATTGGGTCAAGAGCAATAATTTGGCCTATCTAGCCTTGTCAAAACCTCTCAGACTTTTCCAGCTAGACAATTATAAGTGTTGAGCATCTGTGCAAACAAGAATCATGAATAAAGCTTAAATGGTGTGCATGTGGCAGGCTTTTTTCTGAGACAGACTTTTTATCATTCAGGGAAAGCTGCTTCAAACAACTCCTTAAGCTTTGCCCCTAGAATTTTTGCACTCAGAGTGGTTGCCTTAAGCAACCTGGAGGTTCTAAACCACTGAGGTTGAGGGTTTGTCAGGAACACCTTCAACAATATATCACTAAAAAGACTTGGCATGAAAAAGTCACATGGGAAACATGTCCATATGCTTTCTGTAATATTTGCAAGGGATAAATCTCTCAGCTATAAATGAATGAATGATAGGTGCAACATGGATTGCCACAGTCGTCGTATCTATCGATCCTATGGCCTAGACTGTATGTTGGAGCCTCTGGGCACCTCTCGTTTCGCTTATGGTTATTTATGATTGGGGGCGCCTATGATTTTGAAATATGAAATAAGAAACGAGAGGTGCCCAGAAGCTCCAACATACGGTATAGGCCGTAGGATCGATGGATCCGACAACTGTGGCAATCCTAGGTGCACCTCGTTTAGAATATATAGCACAATAACAGGGGGTTCTAGGGGGATTTTGATTTGGATATAATTTTTGAAACCATAGACCATATCCCTAAAATAAATGAATAGGATGTTATAAAAAAAACATAGATTTAAAATAATTATATTAGCTCACTTGTTAGATTGGTTAAAGTAGTCTTATTAGGACATTGAATTATTTTGGTAGAGGTTCGAGCCCCCGTATTTCATATTTTAAAACCGTAGGCGAAGCCGTATAGAGGCTCGATATTCCATCAAAAACCTTAGGTGCCCTCAATCATAAATGACCATAAGCTGCAAACTCGTGTTTCATATTTCAAAATCATAGATGCCCTCTATCATGAATGACCATAAATTCACATTTTAGAATCATAGATGCCCTCAATCATAAATGACCATAAGCTGCAAACTCATATTTGACATTTCAAAATCATAGGTGCCCTCAATCGTAAATGACCGAATTTAATGGAATATCGAGCCTCTATACGGCTTCGTCTACGGTTTTAGAATATGAAATACGGGGGGCTCGAACCTCTACCAAAATAACTCAATGTCCTAATAAGACTACTTTAACCAATCTAACCAGTGAGCTAATATAATTATTTTTTTTATCTTAAATCTATATTCTTTTTATAACATCCCATTCGTTTATTTTAGGGATATGGTCTATGGTTTCAAGAATTATATCCATATTAAATCCCCCTTAAACCCCCTATTATTGTGCTATATATTCATATGCTCATATGCTATTTTAACTGAATAGATGATGTCAATATTAAGAATACCATGTCCATAAGTATCGACAGTAAATTGGAGCCATTGCATGTCTCTCTAATTATCCATTGCCATTCTGAATTTACGTAACTTCACATTTTAATGCCATATTGTGAAGCTACGCCTAAAAATTGATCACCATTTTTTCTCTTGTTAGCTAAAAAGCTTATGGCCTTTGTATTTGAACCAAATAACGTGTGGTGTTGTCTCCAAACACCAACTCATATATGTCTAGCAGCATGCAGATATACACATGAAAGCTGTGTCAAACTTACAGTTAGGATATTGGGATCGCAGTACCAATACAGATATTTGGAAAGGTAAACTATCAACATAGATAGTATTTGTAGAAAAGCAATAGAATCAGATATGTGGAAAGGCAATAGAATCATCGTATCCAGTCGTGCATCTACCATAGCCAAACTTTGCAAATAGATGCAAGCTGTTACAAAAAAATGTAAAATCAATGGCTATGAAACAAAAGAAGTAGCTCGACCAAGACACAACTCACATACATGATTGACAATTACAGTTGTATATTCAATAGCACTCAAGACAAGCTCATTACTCAGTAACACATAGAATATATTCTTGGGAAAAACTACGAAATACCCTTATGAGCTCATTACTTAGTAACACATATTTATATATTCTTGGAAAAAACTACAAAATACCCTTATGTTCTGACGAATTTCATGACATACCCCTGAGTTTAAATAAATTACTGAGATGCCCTTGGTCAACATATATCCCTCTGTACAATTTTAAGTTTCACCTAATGCCCTCTAGTTTTTCATATTTCATGGAATACGCTTTTGTATCAGATATTCATGGCGCCTTTTTAGCAAAGACGCATATTTCTATTCTCCGTACTTTAAAGGAAGTCAAGACACCAAATTAATTTCTACTCCATTTCAATTTCCTCTAGCGATTTGCAATGATCCTCTTATCGAAAGCACTAATTCGATCCAATTTACAATAACAACTTGTTGTAGCCAAATAAGATCAAGAAATTTGAAGGAAACTCACGTTCTAGTTCTCAAGGTCGTTTGGGAAATTCAAAGAAAACTTAAGGGCATTTGGGAAATTAATGTAAATCGTAAGGGCATTTGAATAAAAAGATACACAATACCTTGTATTTTGACCAAGGACATCTCAAGAAATTATCAAAACTCAGGGATATGTGGTAAAATTTGTCAAAACATAAGGGTATTTTGTAGTTTTTCCCCCTTTTTGTTTATATTGGTTGATACTTTCACCTGCACGAGTACCCTGTGGTGTTTTACTTTCTAATAAGTTGATGAATTTGCAGGAAGAACAGAGCATTGGTAACAATGCAAAAGTCTATAATTAACAAGGTCTTGAGGTACAGGTAGCTTCACATAACGAGCCAGAAACTTCTTGATTAGTTCATTCCAAGAAGTGGTTCTCATATTTTTCTCATAGTTTAACCATGCTCTAGCTTCATCATCTTTGAAGCACTTCTCAAACTTTGAAAACTTGCATCCTTTTTGAAGCCATGGTCTAGACAAAATCTTCAAACATCCTCATAAAGTAATCGGCATTCATAGTTGGTTAAAAGTAGGTAATGGGACAAGGACATTGAGCTCAAATTGGTAAGGCGTACTTTGGAGCAAACATGTTGACAAGCTAGAAGGTAAGGTACCTGATCTGCAGTGTTTTGAATCTTCAGCATCCTCTAATATGTTTTGTTCTGCCAAATCCTTTGTTTAGGAGCCATGAGTCCTTGAACGTTGGGATATGAACGTTGGCGTCTGGGGGCCCGTGTTGGAACTGAATCTCGATGGATGCAGCCTTGCTAGAGGCTGTCCTCCATGGTCTCCTTCCCACTCATCCCCCTGGTTGGTTAGACAGGCATATGGATCAAATTCTAGAATAGGATTTAGCAAGATAGTTGTTGGCAGTCACTTAAAAGCATTTATAGATACATACTCAATTTGTTTTTCTTCAAGCTGATTAATCGGTTTTTCTTACTATCTCATCTAATCCTTTCCTTTCTTTCTATCAGTGTATTTAAATTTAAAAACGAATTTATCTTTTGTATCGTATGAAAATGAGGAAGATAGGATGTTTTCTTTCTTTATCAGTTTAGTATGTTAATTTTGACCAACATCTTGAGTATGACTATGTTGCCACGTTTTGGTTTCTTGAAGGGCCACAACCTTATTTTTGTTTGATGGTGTGTAACATGGGGGGTGAAGAATGCTCCCTAGATTCAGTGCACATGCAAAGCATTCGCCAAACTATGCGCTTCCATCTATTATTATACAACGAAGACCAGCAAAAAAGTATTGGGGGGGACCACAAAAAGTTAAATTTAATAAGTAACATTCACATATTTCTAGCGTGCACAATATAATGGTTGGGTCGACATTTCATGGTGCGGTGTACTTTTGGTGATGCAGCAAAAAAAAAGGGAAAGAAAAGTCTATTCGAGAAACCGATTGATATGCTGTAACCAAATTAAGGAAGAAAGGCTTTCCGGGAACTGTGTTATTTGTGTGCTGCAAATGAAAAAAGAAAGTCCACTCGATTAGGATGCAGCAACATTTGATGGAGGAACTGTGTATATTTGGGCTTCGTTATCAGCCACGGATATGCTATTGGATATGTCGGGCTTAATATTTAAAGAGCAGTATTGAGCGGGTGCTGCAGTGTGGCTTTTGCAATGGCTCAGGGCACCGAAAATGGTAATATGTCACCTTCTTCTGAACAAAGCGAGGGCCAGACCAAATATGGAAAGCCATTTTTGCATTTTCTGTTCCCATGGCCCTCAAGGCTACCTTGCAGTTGCAAATTCCTAACATTTTGTCTCGGGCTGACTCTCAGGGCTTAACTCTTCAAGAAATTGCAGAAAAGCTTCCAAGCAAGAACCCCAACAAGGACTCTTTATTCAGGATCATGAGGTTCCTGGTCTGCCACAAAATTTTCAGCCAAACACAATATCAAAAGGAGGTAAAATATGGCCTTACGAGGTCATCTAGGTGGCTTGTTACAGAAAATAAACCCTCTTCTTTGCCTCCTTTTGCCCTCTTAGAATTGAACGAAGTCCTCTTTATCGCCTTGCTGATTCTATATTGGAAAATGCCAATCCCTTCGAACTAGCTCATGACGTGCCTGCATTTGATTATTTAAGCCAAAATACTTTCGGCAAGTTATTTAATGAGGGCATGGTTGCTGGTAACAAGGGTATAGTCCAGGATGTTTTAGAGCATTATCATGGTTTTTAAAGATGTCAAAGTGTTGGCTGATGTTGGAGGAGGATTTGGCCAGTTTATCTCCAAAATAATAGAGGCTTACCCACGTATTAGAGGCATTAATTTTGATATGCCTCATGTGGTGGCATCTGCGCCGAATGATCCAGGTTAGGCCACTTCTAATTCTAAGTAGTTTCTAGTGTTGGTTTGAGCATCTATTAAACCAATTCATTCTAGATTTCATAGTGTTTAGTTTGCTTATTTTTGTTTGGAGGTTAAGAATAATGCAAGTCGAGGCTTTTGTACTTGGTCTATGTTAAATGTTAAATTATGGTTAATGAAAAATATGGATCAGATATGGAGCATGTAGGTGGAGATATGTTTAGAAATGTACCAGCTGTTGATACCATCATAATGAAGGTAGTTCTGCTGATAATGGAATAGATTAGCCTTAATCCAAATTTAAAACTAACTATAAATTACAGTGAACTTTGCATGATTGGGATGACCAAGCTTTTGAGAAACTGTCACATGGCATTACCAGTCCATGGAAAGGTGATAATTGTGGAAATCATGTTGCAAACTCATCGTCAAAATGTTGGTTACGACATGGCACTTGATCTTTAAATGATACGTAATGGAGGCAAAGAAAGAACAAGAATTAACATATTAAAGATTCCTAGCCATGTAGGCTTATAGAAGCCTTCAAGTCCTAACCAGCTCGTGAGATTCTAAATAGATATTTACTTTATTGTAGCTGTGGTTCAAATACTACGAAAGGTTATGCCATGCACATAGTTTCAAAATGATAAATTTAAAGACAACGTGGCAAATTGCAATTGGCTTGGGTTTTGCCTTAAAGGTGAATAAAAGGATAAATGATAAATCATAGAAAAAAGGTGAATGCCACAAGAAACCGAATGTGACAACTCGATTGGCCGCCTATAGCCGAACTCTTGTGATAACTTGATTGGTTAACCATTAAGAACAACTCCAACACAAGACATGTGGGATGTTGTAGGACTTAAAGTTGAGTTTTCATATGGCTTTCACTTCCTCAGCATCTAGACACGTATGGATGTCATAAGATTGTTCACAAGGGGTGGCAATTCCCCTGGAACATTTTGGTATGTATCTACATAGTAAAGAATATAAACTTTTGGCCTAATTTCCATTCTAAGGAAACTTAGTTTTGAAGTATCTATGGACTAGTTAGTTTGCTACGGGCCCCAAATGCTTACCACTTTCTGGCAGTAGAGGATGTGGCATTCCAGAGCAGTTCTTTGATGAGGTAGAAACCTGGTCTTTTTATAAAAGGATTTGATATGGAACTGTAGACTTGACTAAAAAAGGCTCTGTATACACATTCTAAGTCATCCCAAATAGCAAATAATATCAATGGTCCCCATATTCCCACTGCATATAGAAGCATTGGTTCCACCAACACCCTGAACAAGTGCAACTGGCGTGACTTGTCGTAAAGCTCTGCTCTATGGGAATTGTTCTGCATTGCATAGAAGGCCTTCCATCCTGCCATCACATGATGCCTAATACAAGCATCCCAATAAGTTGTTGTAGACTCCACCGCTAGATACTTGTATGTTTACACCATCTCCACATCTTGACCTTAGTAAGTAAAGCGATGCTATCGTTATTGCCTTGAGGATAACATGAGGAGAACATTGGTTTTGGCCAGGTTGACGCACATTCTAGTTGCCTGGTAGAAAGTACTCAAGGCATCTAGAGGTTGCTGCATACTCATTGGAGTGTATACGCGGTCCATGTCATCAGTATATATCAGTTGCCCCCATGATATGGCGGGCACCTCTTGTTATGTGCAAGCACCTCATCTCAGGAGACTACTGCCTTGCAGGCCATCACCCCGTGTTGTACAATGAGTTATATCCCAATCGACAATTCATTCTACCCATGCCCCTTCCCCCCTTCCCTCCCCCTCTCCCTCCCCCACCGCTTGCACCGGTAAACGACATGGATGTTCTAATACCCCTGCTACATGAACACCAAACAATACAGATTTGCCTATAGAATGCAGGTGATCTTGCTCTATCCAAAGTGCGTGAAATGGTCCGAAAGCAGATCCAGTACCATAGAGATGCAGCTGGCCAGCCTCTGCAAATATTCCATGGCAGATATGACAGATGGCAACAACATGCTCATGCAAGAGTTCACATGTGATGTGCATCATCTACCATGACCTTGCGGAAGTGCAAGGGGTTGCAACAAGCTCTAATGGGGCAACATCTTAATTAGATACATTAAGTTCATACTTCTCAATGCATTTGCTAATGATACAGGTGGCAAAAAATATCTAATCTTTCTGTGCATTCAACAATGGCAGATGGAGCATCACCACATATTGAAGAAGTCTAGCATGGGACATGGAGTCATGTGCAAGCCATCTGGCAGTTGGCAAGGCGACTTGTATGTATAGTTATCCTGTAGATGTCGTTACCCAATTATCTATATTCGTAGCTTTCATGTATATGGTCTCGTGGGAGGCAGTAACTTGTTCTCTGTACTCTAATGGTTGAATGTTAATATGAATAAAAAAATGTTGGTACTAAATTTTTTATTCGTAACAATGACATCAGAGCCTAGGTTGCGGCTTGGACCATGAGTAACCTAGATGGAACACACTGAGACTAGTGTGGGTGCACACACTGTAGCAGGGTACGCGACTTTTATGGAGGAGCACTACAAGAGAATAGAATAGAATAGAATATGATTTTATCGTCCACGGAGAGAAGGGGTCAATTAGTGTCAACCATTAGAGGTTTCATGGTATCAATTAAGGGCCCTCCAAGTCGTTCCCAAAAGACATGCCGAACCTAATACTAAACCCCAAAACTTGGGCAAAAGTGCCCACCCACCCCCAAAAAAAAAAAAAAAAAAAAAATACACTAGTAAACCTAATTATGGCGGGTCGTTGGGTAGGTTAGGCATGCAATCATTATTAACCTTGTCCATTATACAAAGAAAGTGCATCACATGGACGACGATAGGTACCCTCTTCTAGCACTTGCGATGACTGAATCTCCTCATCGTTTGAAAAGGTGTTGGAAAGAGCATTGTCGTCCATGGTTTGCCTATTGATCTGTCCAACAAGAACAATGCATAGTTTTTGCTAGTTTTGATCCCAAGCTTTTGGAACACTATCTAGATAGTCATTTTTTAAAACAATATGGGATGCATATGCTATGGTCCAAGTTAAACTAGTCATTATCATGCAAGTATTAACACCAATTTGGCACAGGGACCTCAAGCTTGTTTTTTTTTTGGTAAGATATTTCCGATTTCGTTAAGAATATAAATGGTATATGTCCTTCTTGTATACAATGCTCATGGTCACCAGATAGAAAGAATTGTCACGAGAAATACAAGCAGCCATTAAACTGAAAAACTTCCCTAAGATAATGTCCACGTACTATGGTCAAGGTCCTCAACCTCTTCTTCATCCCTGCAAGATGATATAATGCCCCTCACCCATTTATTACGCCATGGCTTTCTTCCCAATTATTGAAGGTACTATGTGAAGGTAGTAACACTTGTAGCGAGCAACAAATAATTTCTTCCTCAAGATCCTGACGCCGCCGAAAGAATGTCTAGAAGAATAAGCTATGCCAGGAAATACCTTGTAGCTATTGCATCAAGTCATACAAGGTCCCACAAACCACGGATTGAAATAGGTAGATGGAGGCTACCGCAATTGCTGCGAGAGTGAGATTATGTGCATGTTACAAGTTAGAGGTGGTTCAAAATGAAAACTATAACACTTCTGAAAAGTCCTCTTTTGAGATGATGAAAAATCATTATTTGACATTGGCATTACATTCTATGCTTCCACAACTTCTCAAAGCACCATCTGTGCATTATTTGGCATTATACATACTTGAGGTTCTAGATGCACATCTTCAACTGCTGAGTCATCAGTAGTCACTATGATCTTCTTTGTATAAACTTATTTAATATCGACCATTTAGTCGGGTAAAATATTGGCTCCCTAACTAAACATTCGAAACCATGTGTATATCGAGTTCGATATACGGCGTATATCGAGTTCGATGTACGGCGTATATCGAGTTCGATGTACGTATATCCGGCAGCGTGCTGAAAAATGGCATATAAAAAAGCGTATAAAATTGATATACAATAGTATATCGATATACTATTGTATATCTAACTCGATATACTACTGTATATCAATTTTATACGCGTGTTTTTTTCGGGTTCTTCGGAGCTAGTCTGTACTAGAAAATGGCGAACCCTAGATCTGAGATTAGGGTCGGCCCAGCTCATAGTGCGGCGCCCAACATATTTGCCACTATGCTACAGTTTTTCCATAGCCCATTTGCAAGAAGATCTGAGTCTATTTTGGCATTGCTATCCTGCTGTATTTTGTGACGATCCTATTTTCGTTTCAAGGATTGATGCCAGTCAGTCGATTCAATGTGCCTGCTCCTTACCTCTGCCTATTTTGGGGGCCAAGATGATCCAACTCTTGAAGAACAAGAAGGGAAGATCATAAAGTATGTTTCATTTAGCTTATTATTGATGGTGGCGATGCCATACTATCTCATGTGCAGGCCTGGATCCAATGGCAGATTATTCATTTGCTGGACTATTCTATGGCAGATAAGCAAGAGTTCTTGTTTTATTTTTCTGGTGAAGCTGGGTTACAGCAAAATGGTGATGGAGTTATTTAGCTGCTTTACTCTTTGTTATACTACCAGCCGGTAATTTTGACATATGGAAAACTGGCCTGGTCAATGTTCTTTGAGAACATGATGGAATAGTCCATTTGCTTCACTTTTGGCTTACTGTCTTTTTAACTGCTGACATTCGTAAAGAAAGACATTAGACATCTTTAAACATCTGCATTTACACAACCCGTAATACATATGCTATCCGATTTTGCATCTCTTTCAATCTGACTTATTGTGAGGCAGATTGAAAGAGATTGCAAAATTGGATAGCGTATATCGAGTGCGATATACGTATATGGCATATATCGAGTTCGATATACGCTATATATGTCGTATAATTGTATAAAAATGACGCTTATATTTTGTGTATTATACGGAATTTTCTGACCGGCCAGAATCGAAAATTAAAAAAAAAAAAAAAAAAAATATATCGAGTTCGATATAGGCCATATATCTAACTCGATATATGTCGTATATCGAACTCGATATACGCTATATATTTGTATATCGACTTCGATATACGCAGTATATCTAACTCGATATACGTTTGGTTTTGAATGTATAGTTAGGATGCCAATAGTAGCACCGCCATTTAGTATCATCAAGAAGTTAGAGCTTGACAAGGGACAACGATTTTGAAGGTAAACTACCCGTTTCCACAGTCATTATAAGTTTCTTTCTTTCTTATATATAGCCGATTAAAAGAGTTACTAGCACAAAACAGAAGTGAATGGACGGCAAAAGTGAATGAACAAAGTTTGAAATAAAATATCACTCACCGTCATTGCATGAAAATATAGACCACCAGAGCCATACTTGTCTTCTGATATGGACATTGAAATTTCACTGTTCCAAGTCCGCAAGTTTAGCCATGCCCCATATGCAAACTACATCTCCAAAAAATCTGAGCTTAATTTCCGTGATTCTCTTGCTATTCATCTTTCATTCAAAACAAATTTCATGATTTTAGCATCCATAAATCCATAGTTATGGCTTTGCAAAGTTGGCTGTTCTAGAACTGTAAAAATTTCTGAGATAGTCATTGAAATTTCCTCTTCCAAGTTTGCCTTTTCAAAATCCATAGATCTCAAACTGCTTCCAAATTGCCTTTCCAAAAATTCTGAAATTTTGTCATGTGCATGCCTTCCTATCCATATTACCTCAGTCCAAGTTTCATGATTTTAGGACTTTTTCATCTCAAGTTATAGATCCCCAAAGTTAGTTGTTCAAAAGTGTCAAAATTTCTGATACACTCATTGAAAATTGTTTGTTTCATAAGCTTCCAAAAATCCTGAAATTAAATACTAAGTATCCTCTACTATTGTTCTCTCACCGTTCCAAGTTTGAATAAGTTTCAGTGCACGGATCCCAAGATATGGATATGCAAACTTGGCACTTCCAAAACTGTCAAAATTTCAGGGACAGTTGAACTTTTTGCAATTTGCTCCATTCTAATCCATCTTTGCTTTGAGGATTGATCACCCTAAGTGATCTGGAGGTCCTGACTACTTATGTGGTAAGGATTCTCATCTTGATAGCCAGGATTCAAGTCAACACTTTTATACAAGTTTTATTGAATTGGCATCACCCCTGCCAAATTCATAGGTCCCAGCAATGAAGGCTGTGTAGACCATATGTATTGCTGAAGCAATTCAATTATGCTCAACTGTTATTCCGTGGAGAAGATAGTGAAGACCATGCATCAAATTGCATGATGATCTAACTCTGCGAAGAATGATGCCACAGAAGGAAATTGCAGAAGAACAAGATCCAGTAAGCCGCCAGAGATTTCTCTGGGCACAAGCGAGATAAAAAGGTCGCGAAAATGAAAAAGATAGCAAATTCGACCAAGAACTGCCGCGGACACACGCGCCGCTATTTATTTACATAACAATTTTTGGGAAAAAGTTGCTACGTGGCATCCACGTAGGCAACCCAAATGAATCTACGCCTCAACAGGTGCATTCCTTCAGGCGGCAGCATCCACAAACCGTCATCAAATTTTTGTTGCTTTGCATTAAGCAACCCCCCAAATCCTTGAAGAGCCTGTACATCTCTTCTAGCATCTGTTCTAAGCATTATCATGAGGAGTCCATTGTCATTCCAAACAGCAAAATACTCATTACAAATTCGATTTCCGCTAAATCGGTGCTGATCATTATGGAATTCAGAAAAGGCAAAGAACCTGCTAAAAATGTCGGATTCAATGAATATTTAAACTTTCAAGGAAGTTCAAGACAGCCACCTATTCCAAAAAGAGCGGTGAAGTACTCTAAGAATTTATCTGCAATAATGCCAGAACTCCTTAATACATGCCATAAAAGAGTTAAAATTTTGGATTGTGAATTACCTTCACATAGTCCTACTTTGGATATAAACTCATACTGTTGCTCAAAACATCAACAAGAGCTCCAGCAACTGGTGTATATTTTACACCATCCAGGGGGAGATACCAAAGAACCTTGTTCCTTGAATGGTCCCCGGATCTGTGAGAGTCCTATGGAGATCACTTTAGAACAAGACATTCAAATTCCCTTTACTATTTCTATTATTGAAATTTCAAGTGATTCCTCTATTCTAGCAACTGAGTCTTATGAAGGTGATTCCTCTAATCTTGAAAGATCACCATACCACTATTATGAGCATCTTATAGATTGCTTAAGCATAAGCACTCACAATTCTGAAGAAGAAGATTTTTCGTTGGCAACTGATGGAGAATATCACCAACTTATAAAAACAGCCACAACAGGTGCTCAAGAGTATCCGGAGTCATCGAACTCCGGTTAAGTTGTTCAATTCTGCAAAGCAATAAAGGACATCCATAATAATCGAATGCATAAACCCATGAATACGTAGTCATATATAAGATGTTAAAGCCACATTTGTGTGGTACTCCATAGGGAATTAACTCTTCTATATCCTTGAAGATGAAGACGTTTACTCAAGGCCCAATACTTCCAACCTAGATCTTGTTGGAAGTTCCCAAGATCAAAAGGGGGAGAAGTTAGGGAAAGCCATAAGTACATGGCACCTATGTTTATAAGAGAAGAGTAGTTGGAGTTATTTTGGAAGTTTGATCTTATAAGCTTCCAAAGACTTGGATAAGTTCAAGTATTGCAGTTTATGTAGTTAAGAGTAAATCAAGAACCCTAGTCAACCCTAGTGGCACCTAACTTGTATTTTGGGAATAAGACCACACTTGATGGCACCCATATTAGTGAAGACTACATTATAGTGGTAATAATTATATTGATGACGCTGCAAGTATAGAAAGGAGCAATGCAGACTCCAAAATGTGAAGCTGCCACAAAGTTTCAAGAAGAAGACTATTTGAAGGTTTGTTCATGAAGATTAAGGAGGAGTATTAACAGTAATTAATAAGTGTTTAACCTCCCTGAACAAAAACAAATTAGTTTGTGCTTGTACACATCATCAATCCATGCCAAAGGATATGATGATATGTAATGTGTCCATTCATGAAGAGACGCCATTCACATATCTTCATATACTATGTAAAGCCACAATCCAGGCTATTTGAATTAACTCTGATGAACTTTGATCAATACAATTTTTCGCATATTTCTAGTTTATAACAAGATTTAGGTCTCCGTATCTTCTGAAACATCAGAATTGCACGACGATGGCAAACACGGCCAGAGATAGATCCAACTTGGCCTCGATTGGAAATAAAGCTCAGAATAGGATTGATTCAAGGAATCTAGCTATAGATGAATCCTAAGGACCTGGAAATGGATACTCAACAGGCTGGAATTGGCAGGCATAAGGAACTCAGACCAAAATGAACAGAAGCAAAATGCAGACAGAAATGAACCAGCCCGGCATTATTGAAGAAAGTGCAAAGGCAAAAAAGGAAAGAGCTGGTGCGTGTAGCAAAAATGACCCATAATCTACATCCAGTTAAAAAGAAAGAAAAGTGGACAACTTATAGCAGGTTGCTGTAGTAATCTTATAAATCTGCCAAACTTGTGGATTGGATCAACATGAGCAGAAATAGGCAGCAAAAACAGGTACCCAAAAACAAAAACGTTGATCTCTATTATAGTTGCAGTGATTCAGCAAGCAATAATTGGAGTTGGGCTCTACCCCAGAACACACGAAACTGGAGCACAGATAGAAAGAACTAACTGGACTCTGTGTATATAAACTGGCATAGAAATCTATGTGTCCAAAGCAAAAAAATCCATCACAGCTGCTAATCCCTGTAGCTCTAACAAAACCATAAAATCAAAGCTTCCAAATAGCTGGAGATCCAATCCATGCCAATCAAACCGAGGAAAAATCTTGAAGAAAGCAAACTTGTAGAGCCAGAAAGAGACAAATAGAAAGGATCCCAAGGGAAAGCTGATGACTGAAAATGAGACAATAAGCAGAATAAATAGGAGATGCCATGAAAGATGTCCCTATCCAAGGAATGTTGTTTCTATTACTGCCGCAATAGAACTGTCTATATATAACATACTACCACACAAAAACAACATCTCAACCCTTCTCTTCACAACCTTCTATATTGCTTGAAGATGCTACATCTATTTGATTTCCTATACAAGGCATAGACAAGCAATATTATTATGTGCTTTAGGCTTGGAGTTTACAAAGATTGCAATTGCGCTCTCTTTGACTAAGAACAAAGTCAAAACAAGCTAAGAAGGATCGCATGGGTGATCCTACTAACCTAAGACAACCAAAAGAGATATGGCACTAAGTACTCTAAAGCTGCAGATTAAGAGCTTCGAACTTAAAAAAAATACATATCACAAGGATCGCCGCCGTGATCTCTCAGAGCCGGAGGTGTTGCCCAGGTTGTCTAGTGTGATAAGAAGAATGACTCCCTAAGAATTAAGAATAGCTCAGAAGAAACACTGCCACAGTCCTTTTGAACTAGCAAGAGATAAAATATACAATGAAACGGCTAAGTAGGATCGCCATTGCGATCCTTCTAAGCTCAAACTGAGAGCTATGGTTCCTAACAAAGTTTGCCTTATGTCAAAGCTTCAAATTTAGAGAAAATGTACCATTTCTGAAAGTTTTTGGTGGCGCCATTGGAAGCTGGATCATATAGGTGCTCCATCGGATTCGGTAGGAGCTCGTAAAAATTTTAAGTCATACTGAAAATTGTCGCTCTGATTATATAGGAAAAAATGCCATTAATACAGGCGGCACCATGCGTCAGCAATTAGAGGGCCGCACTGTCATAAATATGACAGTGCTATAAAAACATCGCGCATATTTTCTATTGTCGCCATATAAAATGCGTCGCGTGAATTAATCTCGGCGGGAAGCTTTCGAGCACTTCCGGTTCTGAAACATTTAGGTGCCATTTCTGCTAAAGTACGCGATACACCTGTTTCTAATTTTGAATCATAATTCGCTTTCAAATACTTGCCATATTCCTAATTCAAATAGTTTGATTTTGCTCTCGGATCACTTTCCTCACTTTTTTGAAACCAAAGACATCAATCCTATAGCCAAACCCCATAATACCCCATTAAGCTCAACTGCTCTCTCGTCTCATAACCCGTTAGGTTTCCATGGACGTAAAAATTCATCTTATCTTATCTTGGTAATACCAACTTTTGTAGGGACTTTGAGCATTTTTACTTAACCCTTCTAGTGAGCATTAGTCCATGAAGATGTTTAGTAATAAACTAAAGTAATGTAAAGGTTGGATCAAGAAGTGGAAGAAGAATAGAATAGAATAGAATATGATTTTATCGTCCACGGAGACCAACTGGCCTATGGGACCCAAGTACAAAGAGAGAGCAAAGAAAGATACTACCGTGATTAAAAACCCTCACCGGAGGGGGTTTCTGGGAAAACCTTAGTAGCAATAAGGATGCCGACGCATCGCACGCTTATATACATAATCACAAGTACAAATGAGGTTAATGCCTTGATGGGGGCATAACCGAAGTCCGCAGATCCATTACCTCCCGGAGGTAATGATCCCAACAAGCCTACAGAGGCCGTGGCTCAGTAGCTCATGCAAGGCCCCGATGGGGCATTAACTAACCGAAAGCATACCGAGCCCGATATGCCGGGTATCGCCGGACAAAGCCCGGAGGGCGGACTTTCATCCTCAATGGCGCTCGCTGACAAAGACTGACATGCACTCGCCCTCACGCTGCCCCCCAATCCATCTCCCCGCCCTCAATGCGGCGGTGGTGTGCACCTGCGGCGAATGGAAGCAATCACCCCCGCTTTTTTCATTGGTAGATGGGTGCGCAGTAGTGGTGTGGGCCCCTCGAGCATGGGATTAACCTCGCCGTCGATAATTTGCCACCTTGACATGTGACAGGGCCTCTCGCATCCCAAAGCTTGGCCATGAAGCAAGCATCCAAGTATCGCTTCAAGGCAAATAAGGCTTCCTTCGGTGTATGCACCGGGTCCACATCCGTGCCTCGCACATTCCATAGCGAACCACCGGGCTTGCTTGTCTTTCCAAAGAAGCTTTGAGTCGCCGCTGGCCCATCGCCATCGCCAAAGCAAGGTTGGGCAGCCGGGCTTCATCCATAGCCACCACCTTCCGAAGTAAATAATGTGACGCTCCAAATAAGCAGCCCTCTCAGAATGGAAGGAAGCCTGCCTCCCCGAGCAAGATCTGATATGGGACCGCGGATTTCACTCCCAGCCCGAGCCAAGAAGGCCTTCAGACCTGCCTAGATCGCTCCAAGTGGTGAGGGATATCACCGGCCCCCACACTTCTGCCCCCATAGAGGAGGACCGGTTCAACCAAGGCCCTCAAACGAGTGTGTGCCCGGTGACCCCATGCATACAAAATCCTTGGATCAAGGTTTGCATTGCATACGTGGCTTTCCAGCCCGCAAGTGACCGTAACTGATGGATGCATCCCAAAGGTGTGGTAGTAGAAAACTCAATGCCCAAATACTTATAAGATCGAGCCACCTCCACTACCTGCCCCTAGTAAGTGAATGAGGGAAGGCGGGGTGCCGGATGATGGGACCAGCAGCACCCTTGTCTTGGCCAAGTTAACTCTCATGTCGAATTGGCGTAAAGTGTCCAACATTCGTGTGGCGCTTGCATGTCCTCCCTGGGTATATGCGAAAGCAGTCAACATCATCAAGATATATGAGTTGTCGATTATGTGGTGCATCAACCGAAGCCCCCCCCCCGGCTCAGCTAGCCATTCTTCTAGCTGGTCAATGTACAAGCCAAGAGCGCCGGGATAGAGGGCAGCCCCGGGCGCACCCCAATGCTACTAACAACGGCTCCCCGACAAGCAGGTGAGAACCGAGCAAGCCTCAGATAGTCTCAGATATAGCATTCTCGCAAGTCGACGGGGTCCCTAGTCGCCTCAATCTGGCCCCACAAGTAATCCCGAGGCATTGTGTCAAAAGCCTTTATGGCGAAATCCACAAAGCAACAAAGATGCATTCTCGGGCGCTTGATTCCGCTATCCTCTATGAGTGTTCGCAGAGTGAAGATATGGTCAATAGTAGAATGCCGGGTGGAAGCCCGCCACCGGAGAGAGCCCGCGACTTCTCCATCCTCTCCCAAAGTGTCGGGCCGCCGCTCAAGAATCCCTAAGCAACTTGGCAAAGACAGAACTCCACCATAATGGTACGATAGTTGGTCACCGTGGGGGTCCCCTCGCTTTGTATATGGGCACAACTCTACCGGTAGTCCAAAGGCGGGGGGGAAGCCTTCTTGCAATGCCCCCTCGTTGAAGAGTGCCGTGAGAACCGGCACCATTGGGGCCCGCCCACTTGAGAAGCTCACCAAGATACCATCCAAATCTGCTGCCTTCCCGTTAGCGAGGCGTTGCAGGCCCATTATGACATCCCCTTTAGTAATGATGAGGAAAGAAAAAACTAGATCTGCTGAATAGGATTAAGGAGTTTAGATAAAGGATTCTGGAAAAACCTCAAGATCATGAGATGCATAAAGAGGAGGTGACTCTGAAAATTCAAATAAAATCCATCGAGGGAAGGGAGGTCAGAGGCATGGCTCTTAGAGCAAAGATCAAATTGTATGGACCATGGATGCTCAGGTTACTTTTTTAGGGTAGCTAAAAATAGAATGGTTAATAATTTTATATCACCCATTAGACTTAGTGATGGTAGAACCATTGAGAATGAAGAAGATATTAGAAAGGAATTTGTTTCTCAATACTCTAATATGTTTGAACCTAGAGAATCTTAAGAGGTGGGCTTGGATAGCCTTTTTTCTCAAATTCCTAAGAGTGATATTGTGGAGGATGATTGTGATGAAGTTCTGGATGATAAGGAAGTCATTTTTATTCTTAAGCAAATGGAAAAAGATAAAAGTCTCGGCCCTGATTGCCTATTGCCTCGCCTCCTCCCCCCCCGATTTTTTTCTCTAATTCTGGCGCGTCATGAAAGCAGACTTCATGAATTACATTAAAGGTACCCGAGAAGCTAGTGCTCTCTATCCAACCTTCAATTCTAGTATCATAGCTTTGATTCCTAAAGTCAAACACCCAGAAGCCTTAGGTGACTGGAGACCAATCTGCCTTACGAACTCTATCACAAGATTTTGGCCAAGATTCTAGCTTCTAGAATCATGCACCATCTTCACTTTAACATTAGCCATAATCAATCGGCTTTCTCGCCAGTGAGGCTATACACTGGAACAAACTCTCTAAACAAAATTGCATTCTGCTCAAGCTTCATTTTGAAAGGGCCTATGACACCATAAGATGGGACTTTCTAGAAAAAGCTTAAAATCACATTGGTATCCACTCCAACCTCATCAATAAGATTATGGCTCTTAATAAGTTGGCTTCTTTTTACTTGTTGATTAATGGCTCCTCCACTCAGTTCTTTCCTATTAGAAGAGGTGTCAGACAGAGTTGCCCTTTGCCACCATATCTTTTCCTTTGTGTTGCCGAGATGCTTACGATAATAGTCTTTCTCCTTTAAAGCCAATCCAAAATTGAGGGTCCACAGATGCCAGGTCATACAAACAACTTACTATTCTCCAGTATGTAGATGACACCTTTGTTCTGCTCAATGCATCACAAAACTGCTTGTGCGCATGAACCATCGCTATTCTTCTCAGCAGCATTGTATTGGCAACTTTCATATGCCATCACTCTACAATCATGCATAAGCACAACACCAATGGCATAGCCACATGCATTCGTGTAAACCCCATAAGATCTACTCTTTTCTGGACTATATTGAGGCTTTTGGTAATGTTTCATGGGTCAAGCTTAATTTTTAAAGTGTAGTATCCTCTAGGATCAACCTATGGGCACTTTAGATACCCATGGCATTAAGCTCATCTCTGCTAACCTCACCATCACTCAAATTGCCATAAATCTCGCGAGCAAATGTGACGATCATACGTATATTCGTATCATACAAACATTATACTCGTATGTACAAAAGATGGTTGTCACACGGATGCAAAAGGGTAGTTGCACAAGATAGGATTTGAACTCGCAATCTTCCAATTGCGAGTCACACACCCTTGCCAAATGCACTACCAATATTTGTTGAAAACATTACTTCACATCTTCCTCATATGTGGGACAATCTCCAGAAGGTACTAGAATATTCTAGAACCTAAATGCATGCGCAACACTTGGCGCGATCTCATCCATTGGAGTGGCGCGATCCTGACCGTTGGTCTAGATATATAAGCCAGCACCTCCTTCTTGTCGAACCATTCTGGTTCAATGCCAGTCTTGAGCCTTCTAGGAATCTGTCTCATGTTCTTGCTTGCCTTCGGGCCATTGTATTCTTGATTCCTGTTCATATATCAGATTCTTTGCCGATTTTGGCATATTTCTTTTATATTGCTTATTTTCCACGTATTTTCCTTGTTTTCACGTAGGTTCATGACAGTTTGAACCAGAATTCCTTACCGGTTCTTGCCTGCTCTGATCCTAAGGATTTCTTTATCCAATTGGGTGATTTCCATCTCTATGGAGGAGGTTTCATCTTTATTACATCAGGACCAGCAACTTGTTGAAGTATGCCAGCAGTTGCAGTTGCATAATAAGGAGCTCCAGGAATGGCTAGCTTCTCATGAATCAGCCTCTAGCTCTGGGAGGAGGTCATCGGAACCTAAGATCAGCTTGCCAGAAAACTTTGATGGCAATAGATCCAAGCTCCGAGGTTTTTTGAACCAGATTCGTCTTGTTATTCGGCTCCACCCTCACAGGTATCCTACAGATCGAGAACAGGTCGGACTAGTTGTCTCTCTTCGTTCTAGGTCAGCCTTGAGTTGGTTTGCCTTGAGTTGGTTTGCCCCCCTACTGGAGAAAGGGGCTCCCGAGTTGCAAATTTTGCTTTATTCACTGCAGAGCTCAAGGCATGCTTTGGAGACATCGATCGTCGGTGCACAGCAGTCACAAAACTTTGCAAGCTAAGGCAAGGCTCTCGTCCAGCTTCAGTATATGCATCGAAATTTCGTCAAATTACGGTAGATACTGCCTGGGGTGATGTAGCACTTCGAGATTGTTTCCGAAGGGGGTTACGTGAGGATGTCAAAGATATGTTGTTGTCTATGGAGGACCCTCAGACTTTGGAATAAGCCATCAGATTTACAGTTCGATGTGATAATCGGCTCTTCGAACGCAGGCAGGAGAGACGTAGTCAGGTCTTCCCCATCACACTATCGCCCGCAGGCAGGAGAGACGTAGTCAGGTCTTCCCCATCACACTATCGCCTGTAGCTACGCCTTCCTCAGTTTCATCTGTAGAATCAAACAGGTCCAGACTTGAGCCTATGCAGATTGATCGGGCAGCTCGAGGACCTTTATCTGCCACCGAGAAGCAGCATCGGAGAGAGGCTAATCTTTGCCTCTACTGTGGAGGAGCTGGTCATATTGTCGTGGATGCCCTATGAAGCACTCAAATCAGTCAAAAAATCGTTCGAGCCCCGTCCGAGTAGTAGCAGTCTCTCGACGGTTGCCTGACATTCCTTCAACTCCTCTCACATGTGACGAAGGTTTTATTCCCTCGGACAAGGTCAGTAAAGAATTTTTTATCTCTATTTCATTGGAGTCGAGGATGGAAGGATAGAGACGATGGCTGGCGCAACTTGATTGTGGTGTGAATGCCTTCATGGATAGTATGTTCGCTACTAACCACGCCATTCCTAGAAGCAGGGTCGAGCATCCTAGCTCTGTTAACGTGATTGATGGGCGTGAGATCTCTTCAGGCGCAGTCACAGAATGTACTGCACCTCTTCACATTTTGTTTGAGGAAGCTTGTAGCATTTCCTTCAATCTCATTGCTAGCCCACATGCGCCAGTAGTCTTGGGTCTGCCCTGGCTCGAGCTACATAACCCACAAATTGATTGGCGTACTAGATCCTTTCGGTTTACTGGTTCGAGCTCTAGTTCCAGTTCATCTGTAGTTCAGGCCTCTGCACCAATATCTACTTCAGTCCATACAGTATCGTGGGCTCCTGATTCTATCCTCACTACTCCTGTTTCTGCTCCACGTCCTGATTTGGCTCTTGTCTCTGCTCCAGTTCATGTCTCAGATTCTGACCATATTCTAGATGATGTCCCAGCTTCAGTTCTTGTTCCAGCCTCTGCTCCAGTTCTGTCCCCAGCTTGCTCCTACGCCTCCCTTTTTCTCTCTCTCGCTTCAGAGAGGCTTCTTCGCACCCTCAGCTCTGTATCTTGAAAATCTCTCTTCACAAGTTTATTAGATCTGGTAGGCAAGATCCCAGATCAGAATTCGCAATCCAAGTCCATCCTTCGACTAGCTCTTCTTCAGAAACGTCTGTTCCTGTCCTTCCTGATAAGTACAAGGATTTTGACGATGTTTTTGATAAGGTCAAAGCCAGCAAGCTTCCAGAGCATCGTCCTTATGACTGCCCCATTGATCTTAAGCCAGGGACGACCTCGCCATTTGGCCCTATCTATGGCTTGTCGCCAACAGAATTGGAGACTTTGCGGACCTATATCGAGGAGACTTGCAACTGGATTTATTCGGCATTCTCAATCACCCGCAGGAGTTGCCATCTTCTTTATTTCCAAGAAGGATGGTTCTTTGCGGCTGGTTGTGGATTATCGCAGTCTCAACAAGATCATTGTGCATAATCGGTATCCTCTCCCTCTGATGCTAGAGTTACTTGAGCGGCTACAAGGTGCACGATACTTCACAAAAATTGATCTTCGAGGTGCCTATAATCTTATCCGCATCAGAGAAGGTGATGAGTGGAAGACAGCCTTTCGAACTCGGTATGGTCATTTTGAGTATACCGTCATGCCTTTCGGCCTTATCAATGCTCCCGCGGTCTTTCAGCACATGACTAACGATGTTTTTCGGGAGTTTTTGGATCTCTTTGTTATCGTCTATCTAGATGATATTCTGGTTTATTCGAAAACTTTGGAGGAGCATGAAGAACATGTCAGGAAGGCCCTTCAGAAGTTACGGGAACATGGACTTTATGCCAAGCTGGAGAAGTGTCAGTTCGAGCAGGACAATGTCGAATTTCTGGGCTATCGCATCATGTCTCAGGGTGTTACCATGGATCTAGAGAAGGTCAGCATCGTTCTTGATTGGGAAACACTTTCCTCGGTTAAAGATGTACAGTGCTTCTTGGGGTTTGCCAATTTTTATCGCCGCTTCATCAAGGACTATTCGGAGATCGTTGCCTTTGACACATCTCACCAGGAAGGATGTTCCTTTTAAGTGGATAATTGAAGCAGAATCAGCATTCATCACTCTGAAGCATACTTTTGCAGCAGCACCTGTTCTTGCACACCCGGATCCTGCGCGTCCCTATATTCTCGAAGCTGATGCATCAGATTTTGCTCTTGGCAGCATCTTCTCGCAAGAGGGGGATGATCATGAGCTGCACCCGATCGCCTATCATTCCTGAAAGTTCCAGGCTGCAGAAATCAACTATCCTATTTACGATAAGAAACTTTTGGCGATTGTTGACTCTTTTCAGGAGTGGCAACAATTTCTTGAGCGTTCTCCTCATAAGGTGACTGTGTATACAGACCATCGCAATCTTGAGTATTTTCAGTCTGCTCGAGTTTTTAATCGTCGTCAGGCTCGGTGGCATACACAGGTGCTATCCCACTTTGATTTCATCATCAAGTTTCAGCCTAGCACGCTTCAAGGAAAACCAGATGCTCTTTCTTGCAGATCTTATTTCGAACCTAAGGCAAGCCAGCATTTGATCAGCAATCACAGGTTATTCTAGGACCTGATCGTTTACAGCTCATGGCCATCACTTTGTTCGAGAGGCCTCATGATACATCCTTGTTGGAGTCTGTCCGATCATCTCTTCCTTATGATCCATTGGCGCAGGACATAATATCACAGCTTCGCTCGGTATCATCTTCCCGACAAATGAGGTTGGACTATGATCATTTTGAGGTTCGAGATGGACTTCTGTTTCATGATGGATTCCTGTATATTCCGGATGGTGCCCCTCGACTTCAAGTTCTGCAGTCCTGTCATGATTTTCCTCTCGTCGGCCATTTTGGCGTTGTCAAGACTCTGAAACTTATTGCTCGAGATTATTATCAGGCAAGCTTGGAGGTCTTATGCTAAACCTAAAATGCAAACCTTCATCTGGAGGATGTTGCATCAGCCTATCTCCGCCAACGAAGTGATATATGACAGATGCAAGAATGATTCTAATGACGTATCTTCTAACAGTAAGTTTATGGAGCCGTCATAGCGAGACAGTCAAACATATCTTTGAGATTGCATAAAAAGAAAAAGGTTCATTGATCGTACAATGGAGCGCCTATTTTTTTGGTTATTTTGTCTTTTGCACCCTTTTCAGTTCAAAATACTTTCTTGGCTAGAATTCTTCTGAAAACTTGAATCTCGGCCTTGATCAGGGAGAATTCAGTGGTGATTTATCTGCTGCCCATGTAGAGGGTCAGCACCTTTCAATTCTTCATCTTGTGAGCTTTTCATGGATGTAAGAATTTTCAAATTATCAAGCAAGGATCTCAAATCACTTGTGGCTTTCTTTGTGGATCTCCATCAAATCTTTGGTCCTCCCTATTAACAAATCAATGGTTCCTTAATAATCTCTTCCATCAAGAGTACACCTTTGTCCCAAGCTGCATTGAATTTGAAATGGAAATGCTAAATTCCTGGCTGGAAGAATTCATAGAGGACAGCAAGATTTGGGCAACAAGGATTTTTAGAGCAAATTGTGCTTGGATGGAATAAAAGATCATTGTTAAAGTATACTCAGATTAATAGAACAGAACAATTAATCCAAGACACAGCTAAGAATTGTTTCTTTATGGTGAATTCATGGTTCTTCAGTCCATCTTAGGTGTAGGATTCTTTCTTTCTTTCTAAAATTGCTGTTCTTTTCCCTCATCGGCTTCTTTATTTTTTTCTCCTGGCTTTTCCTTTCATAAATGGCTTCGACTGAAACTTCTAAAAAGTATACCCCAAAAACCCTTAATATTCACTCCATTTTAATTCTTCATCAGTTCTTGCTGCCCTCTCCATCCGAAAAGACTGATCTTCTCCTACAGTTAAGTGAATTTGATAAAAATCCCTCTGGATTTCTTAAATTTGGAGACCTTACTAACCGAGATTTCCAAAATAAAGGGATGCATCCTCTTGATCACCTTCCTCCTATTTGGAACAATATCTGCAAGGATCCTGGATACAATGGTACTTCTGTTCTTGATGCAAATGGTGTACCTATTCAAACTTGAATTCGAAGACTTGCAGTACAAATTCAATCTGACCATGATCTAGCAAATGGTCTAAGATCATCTGAAATCTCTGATTCAACCATCCGTTCAAATGTTCAAAGGTATTACTCTTCATTCTCCTTTGATTGCTTCTAGAATCCAGACCTTGCAAAAAAATGCTGTCATTGTGAGAGTGGATAATGTTGGCATAAAAATTGAGCGAATGTGGAACCAATTCCTTAGGCTTCACAAGGGGGTTATCATAAATTCTATTTTCTGGTTTAACTACCTTTATCTCATGATTGAATGTGGTAACTCTCGAACTGCAAACTATTTTTTGAAGATTGGTCATGCCACTTGTGATACATTCTAGTTATCCTTCCTCAAATGGAATCCCACTTTGCATCTACATGACCTAGAGAAATTATATATTGCCTCAGTCTCAATGAATGATCTAAGTCCCATCTACTGGCTTGGGGAATGTTTTGCTACTATTTTTAACTCAATAGGAACATACATTGTTGTAGAATACTCTTCCTACAGCCCCCCTAAATGTTATGTCCAAGTTGATGTCTCAAAACCTATACCAATTTCCATTCCCTATATTGATTTTTATGTCCTTAAAGCCTCCCAGCATCTTAGATGGATTGGTCTACCATGTATTTGCCTTAAGTGCAATTCTAAGCACTTTGCAAATAAAATTTATTCTGTAAAAAATACTCAACATGTTGAAAAAGGAAATGAAGATGGATATAATCATAACGAATTTCAGCAGAAAAGAATGGTCCAACAGGGAAATGATATTATCTCAGCTTAGCATAGATTTAATTGATCCCATGAACTCCCTTAGTCAATCTTCCGGCTATTCTTCTTTGGTACAACCCCCTATTAAAATCTCAGTTTTAAACAAAGGATCGATAAACAGGGGCAATATTGGCTCTTCCATCAAGGAAAAGATCGACTCTCAAGTTAAAAAACTAAATCAAACAGCTTTGGAAGACTCTAACATGCTCAAGAACATTGAACACAACAAGAAGATATTAAAAGGAAAATCCTTATTGGTCTATGAGAGCAAAGGCTTTCACAAAACTTTGAGCAACATTATGAAAAAATAGTCAGGAACATCTTCATCAACAACTTGTTGGGAACAAAAAGCCCAATAAGGGTATTGTTATCCACTCTGATGTGCAAAAATCTGTTAGAAATACCACCAAAACTGCTCAACAAAGTGAAATAGCTAGTAACATTCCAGCTAAAGAGAAGAGTTTTCATTAATTAAAGATCTGAAAAGTCAAAATGGAGATATAGTCTGTCATACAACATTGGTAAATCAACAACAATTGGGACCTGAGATAGTAGCTTCTCCAGCTGATCAACAATATCAATGCAACTGATATATTGGAGAAGATTATCTGTTCCAATAGCTTCAACATTCTAACTAATTTAGTTGATAAATTTTGTGAAGATACAATTGGGCCAAATGCCTTACCCTCTTCTCCAAATCTCCTATTATCCAAAACATTAACACATATCCATGTCTTATTGACCTTTCTGCTGAGACATTTTCTCACCATTCCATCACAAATAATGTTGATTGTATTTCCTCAGAGATTGCTCTCTTTCAACATACGGAGTTGCTAATCAATAGGCAAGATTCAATCCGTATTTCTCTTATAAATTTGGATCCCAATAATTTACATGTCAATGACTACTGTAATTCTAAATTTTGGGAATGTTCTCCTTTAACTCAAATTGTCTGTGATAAAGAAAACTCCAATCTAAATACAGATTGGGATGATGATATCTTTGTGGAAAAGGCCCCTGACTCTATGTTAGTTTGTAATAGTAAGGCTCTCATGCATGAATCTAGAATCAAGCACCAAAAAAAGTCAATTAAAAAGCTGCAAAAATATCTGGAACCCCTTCAGCCAACAAGAGACATAAAACAAATAGAAAAACAAGAAGTCACTCTTAGTTTGTCTACACTATGTTGTTTCTCTTTGATTCACTCTGATGAAGATCTTGTCTTAGAACTTGAGGGGGATAAAGGGCCCTCTTAAAAGAAGACGTGCTATTGCACAAATTATGCAATACAATGCTGATATCTTTCTTCTCCAGGAGCTTAGATTGCCATCCTTTGAGTGCTCTAAGCTTGCAGATTGGATCTCCCCTGGATATTTCTCAATTTGGATAGAAGCTACAGGAACCTCAGGTGGTCTTTGTATTATATGGAGAAATCTGAGTCATACTTCCACCTTTGTGACGTCCCCTACTCGTATACGGTGCACTCACCGTATACAAACAGGAGTTCATCCCCCATACCAGCTCCATACTGATACAGGGCCCTCCACATATCACTGCACCCGTAACGAGTCCCAGTGGGAAGAGTGAAGGGGTCATTTCACCCTGTCTCCCTCAGGGCCTACCTAGCTGCGGAAGCGTAAACATACATGTCAGTATACAACATAATCACATATCCACCTCGAAGGGTGGTGCATCAACATCTGCATAGACAATGATCAGCATCGTACATAGGGGTCCTACCCAAGGCTCAGACTCGAAGGGGTGACTGACGGCTTGGGTCTCCAGAGTTCATTGCAGACAGAATTCATGGCAATGGATTTGGCTGGCATAAGAACATGGCATAGGGTTGTCCACTCCATCCGCCCCTCCTGTGCACACTTTGCAGAGTAGGCTGAAAAGTGTTGGGACCTGACTGTAGCCCGCCGGAGGCATAGCCAAAAGGGCTATTCCTGGGTTACATCTCCCCAGTTCCGATGGGGCAGGTAGGGATCACTCCCTCCAGAGGTCTACATGCTGACTCAAGGTGACTAGAGGGCCACTGCCCTTATTCGACTGAACCCACTGGAAAGTGAACACCACTTCACGGGTGTCGAGTCCATGCCTTACCCGCACTCAGTGGTAAGCCATTAGACCTAGTCACAATGATCCCCGGTAGGCCTTACACACCAGAGGGATCGTTCAGGAGTCAGAACACAAACCTCCTTCTTAGCCAGTCTGGCCCCTTCACCCACAACCAGGTGTGGTTCTTGTGCACAGGCCGAATCTACAGTGTGCTAGAGAGGCTAATCTAGGAACATCTACTACCAAGCTTTAGGTCTCTACCCCCCTTCCCAATACAAGGAGCTCATAGAGATACATCATCCATATACATCATAGAAGAACTAAAGAACTAGATCTAATCTATATCATAGAGTTAGGTTCTTTAGTTAGAGTCTGGTGTCTAGAGATCTAGAGGGCTGCTATGGGCAATTTAATAGGCTAAACCTACTGATTCTATGACTGAAAGGCGGTTTAAGCTATTAAATTGACTAAATACCTGATCCTTGAGTTGCTCCTCCTGACCTGAGTTCGACCATCCTGCTGAACTGCTCGAATCAAGGGAAACTAATGGTTCTAACGATGTTCCTTTCTGAGGAACTCCCTGAGCTCTATTTTATGTCGTTATAAGAAATGGCGTCCTCAATGGGGATGCTACAGATAATGAATCATCCAAGAGAAAATCGATCTCAGGTAATGATCCAGTCCCAGAAACTATATCCACTTTACTCCCCGCTGCCAACAACAACCCGAGTGGATGCCTGAGTTAGCGTCTCTTTCCCTTGGGTTGGTCCTTTGGAGTTTTTGTCTGCTCTGGTTTGCTGACTGTCTTTCTTGCTTGTCCTCTGGTCTTCACTGTCGAGCTCGGGCCCACGTACCCATTCTGCCATGTGTGCCATGCCAGCCCCTCTTTCGCTTCCCTCTCCTTTTGGTGGTTGTATCAGGGCGAGATCTCTCTCCACCATTGCCTATATATCAGTCTCTTGTGTCATCGGCGTTGCTGCCCGAGTTTCCTCCTCCTCGGCCCTTTCGATCTGATGGCTTCTGACCTCTCCGTATGTTGCTCTTGACCTAGGGTCGACTGGTCCCTGATCCTTTTGTGCAGGAGTACTTTCCCACTCCCGACCCCCACATGTATTCCTGCCTGATTCAATTCCCTTGCCTTTGCTAACTCCATGTGTGGTGCTTATCGTTGCATGACAGTCAGGGCTTCTTGCACTTTGATCCCATTCCTCAATTTGGGACTCATGCATAGCATTTAGAGTTGTCCGGCATATGGTCCCACATGGCACATTACACTAAGTTTTTTTTTTTTTTTAGTGAATGGGGTTTTTTTCATTAATTATAGAAAAAGGTACAACATAGTGAGTGAGCCTTTATAGGTAGGCTACTCATGATAAAGCATGCAAATAAATACAAATGAAGTAGGTGCTGTTGTAAGCACATAGCAATGTTTTATGTTAACAAAAATAATAGTCAATTATAGAAGTAGTTGGGATATGTGTTGTGCTGCAACTGAGTGTACTCATATAAGCAGCATAAGTGAACACACATATGAGACCAATTCCTGCAGAAAAATTTAGATGTTAATGAGATGCAAAAGTTATATGCAGATCTGTTTCAAGCCAAAAAGGGAGTGATGCAAGTCAATGATTTGGAAGAGTGGGATGATTTGTGTGGAAGTGGTAGGAGTTTAGGAATTCATAGTGAGCTCGAAAATTAGGCTGAAGTATGAGAGTTCTGCCATTTCCCCAGTTTAGCTCAGTAATCAGCCTGTCTGCATTGGTAGTGGACATCAAAATTATTAAAGTGCCATATGCATCTGCCAGTCCCCTGTGATGGTAATAGCATTCCCTGTAATACTCAAACTGTTGATCTGTCATTCTTCTGCTGTTGCTTTCCATGAACCACCATATTTCATGCATTAGGTATGTGCTTCTGCAAAATTCCATAGCCCAGTCTAGTTCCTCATCAGGGATATCAATTATATCTATATCTGTGATGCCCCTAACTGTGCATGTCCACATGTCATGAGTGTATTGAATATCGTGTACCAGTCTCTGCCCTGGGAACAATCTATATTCTGCAGGCTCCACTGAAGTGCCAATGTCTCTGCTAAGGCTCCTCATGTAATCTATCAGAAAGACAACGAGTGTCAGTAATTGAATCATGACAAGTTAGTTTAAACAGTCTATGAGCTCCCATGAATTGGCCTATATTTAGCCATTTATTATCCACACAATCTTTATGCAAGTGTATTTGACTTGTTGCAACCATTTCAATGTCATACATAACTTGAGATTTAATCCAGAATATAGATATTGGTTTTCCTCCATATTGACACTTGTTCCTATGCTTCCAAACATTCCATAGAGCAATGAAACATAAAGAATTCTTAAAAGCATCATCATTCATCATAAATTCAAGCAGAGTAGCAGGACAGTTTATATCAAAAGTATCTTCAAACCATCTCCAAAATGTAGTAAGCTTAGCACAGCCAAATATATGCTCTATAGATTCAACATAGCTGCATCCAAGAGGGCAGTAAGGATTCACTGGATTTGTTGCAGGGTTGGAGTGCCTGGAGATGGTTTCCAGACATGGCACACTCTTATTGGCAATTAACCATGCAAAATAAGAGATTTTGGGGGGTAAGTAGGAAAGCCAGATATTTTTGAACAACCTAAATTCGGTGTCATCTAAAAGACCCCAATGAAGCTTAGATTTGGATGGCACATGAGGCGTATTTAAACAAGAGTATACCTTGGACACATTATAGCTGGGCTTACCAGAGAGGGTCCATTGAGCAGTGATAGGATTGTGTAATATATTGACATTGCTAATTCTTTGCATGATGAATCTGAACATAATTTTGTCAGAGGAACTGCCTCTGATCCAATTTTTCAAGTTGGTCCAAGAGATCCATCTTGTCTGATCCCAGAGATCACCAAGGTTTAATATACCATAAGACGTCCATTTTTTATAGAGCTTTGGGTGATTTATAGCCAAGGGAGTAATGTTGTCTCTAGAGAAGTTGGGATTCCAGAATATACTAGTATTGGAGTGGCTATTCTCACTAGCAGAATTATCAAAGGTTTTGTGAACCTTGTTCCAAGCCGAAATAAAGCTTCTCATAAGAGGGGAAGTATTTGGGGCAGGTTTCAAAGATGTGAATGCTGAAGAAGGTAAGCTATGACTGATGGAAGGATGCCCTTTGGGATGACTGCAAGAAAGCCAATATTTGATGACGACCATGGCTGGATTAATGTGATTGGACAGGGATTTCCAGATGTATTTCCCAGCTAAAGCATAATCATGAAGGACCAAGTTTTTACAGTCAAGGCCACCATGTTTCTTACTTCTGGTGATACTGTTCCAGTTAACCATGTGATGATTCTTCCAGATGAAATTTCTTACAATTCTCTCAATTTGTTGGTAAATGCCTTTAGGAGCCAAGAGAGCTGAGGAATAATAAATGTGTGAGGCAGCAATGACTGAATTAGCAATTATTGTTCTCCCTGCCAGAGAGAGGCAATTACCATAATTGCCTAACTTCTTTCTGATTCTTGCAACTATTGGAGTCCATAACTCTTTTAGACTGGGGTTGAGTGACAAAGGCATACCTAGCAGGCTTGTTGTCTCAGTTGATCTCATGCATTTGATACCTGCAATGCTATCAGTGTCCAGATCACCAATAATAGTGCATTTATTTAGGTTCAATTGTATACCAGAGGCAGCTCCAAAGCTGAAAGAGTCATCTGCATATTGCAGAATGGACAGATTGGTAGTATTGTCAGGAAGATTGAGTCCAACAATATTCCCCATAGATTGTTGATAAGTAATCACTCTAGTTAGCATCTCTGCTACAGCCAGAAAGAGATAAGGTGCTAGGGGACATCCCTGTCTCACACCTCGAGCCAGAGGGAAGAAGTAGCCAGGGGAACCATTGACAAGGACAATTGATTGGGATCTAGAATTTAAGCCCAAGATAAGCTTAATGATCTTTTCACTGAAACCAAGCTTTTGAAGAGAGAATTCTAAAAAGTTCCACCTTACAGTATCAAATGCTTTTGAGAAGTCTAGTTTGAGCAAGATACAATTTTGCTTAGTAAGCTTATTCCAATGCATTCCCTCCATGGCTGCAATGTAATTATCCAGGATGTATCTGTTGGGGAGAAAGGCAGATTGATTCGAGCTGATGACCTCTTGAAGATGAGATTTAACCCTGTTGGCTATGATTTTGGCACATACCTTATAAGTGGAATTTGTCAAAGAGATAGGCCTCCAGTCAGAAAAGGACTGAGGATTGTCAACCTTAGGAATTAAAGTAATAAGGCCAGATGAGAGAGAAGGATGAAGGTGGTTGGAGTTCCAGAAACCCTTGATCATGTGCATGAAGTCATTTTTAATGATTTCCCAAAATGTGATAAAAAATTTAGGGGGCAACCCATCAGGACCTGGACTTTTACCTTTTGCAAGACTCTTTAGGGTAGAAAAAATCTCTTCAGCATTTGGAATAGCCTCCATAGCAGGGGTCATGGCAATATTACTGTGAAGGTCATTAATTTCAATCAAATCAGTGAAAGTTTTGGCTTCTGCAATTTGGACATGGCTGTCATTGGGTTGGGAGAAAATAGTAGCATAGTTTGAGCAGAAGAAATTGGATATTTCTTTTTGATCAGAAATGATGTTATCATTTCCATCCTTGACAGAGGTAAGTTGACTTTTCAAAAGTCTAGATTTGGCAACTCTATAGAAGAACCTTGAGTTTCCATGATCCATATTGGATAGGTACTTAAGTTCACATCTGATGGATGCTCCTTTTGCTTCTAGTTCCTCAATTGTTTTAATAACCATTTCTAGATTTCCTTCTTGCCTATGAAGCTCGATGTTGAAGGGGTCATCTTGCAGTTTAATTCTGACATCCTTCATTTCTTGCAGATAAGATTTTTTTTCTGCTTGCTTGATCTCATGTAGGTTCTTTGACCACTGTTTGATCCAGGCCTTGGAGTTTTTTAAATTGGCATAAAAGGATCTCATGGAGTTTGTAGATCTGACTTTGGGAAGAGTGGCATAAAAGGCTATGAAATCCTGACAGAAAGAATCTGAATCAAGGAGGGAGCAGTTCAACTTAAAAGGAGTATTTCCATGCCTCTTGATAGAAAGTGTGAGATTGGTGGTAAAGAATTGAGGCTGGTGATCAGAAATTGAAGTACATTCATCACTGTAGACCAAGCAATTATTTCAGACCTCATTCTGAGTGTTGTTTATATAGAACCTGTCAAGTGCACAATAGACTCTGCTATTCCCTTCTTGCTTATTAGACCATGTGTAGGCTGAGGTGGAAGAGGGGATATGCTGTAGAAAATGGCTGTCAAGCATTTGATCCCATTGAGTTCTTTCAACAGAAGACATGTTGAGATTTTTCAAGTCCCAGGTAGGCGTGTTATTAAAGTCCGCTGCCATAATCCAGGTGTCACAATCTTGAGATGCAATGTAATTGTTAACATTGAGCCAAGTGTTAGCTCTAGATCTAGAGTCAGTGGAGGCATAGACGTTTATTATACCAAATCTAGAATCATTGTGTTTAAAAATTACTGATTGCCAAGATCTGCAAGGGCTAATGTAGACAGAGCTATGAGTAAGATGTCTCCAAATAATGCAGAGCCCTCCTGAGGTCCCAGTGGCATCGATCCAGGTAGAGGAAAAACCAGGGCCAATCCAATCTGCCAGATTGGAGCACTCAAAACTGGGGAGTCTAAGCTCCTATAGGAGAATGATGTCAGCATCATAACTCCTGATTTGAGAAATGGCTCTTCTCCTTTTCAAAGGGCCTTTTATGCCTCTTAGATTCCAACTGAGAATCTTCATGATATAAATTATAATAAGGCAATCTTGGGGGGAATCAATGAAGTTTAATAGCTCTTTTGGATTTAAGCCGAGTGTTAGCTGCAGGGGTATTCTGGATTTGACCAAGAATATGTTTACCTTTTTTCTTTTTGATTCTGGTGGAAGTTTTTTTAGTAGAGTGATCAGCAAAAGCCCTATCTTGGTGAGCAGTGAGGTAAACATCATTATCCCAGAGGGTATCAGATTTTGAAAAGTGATGTGCAGGGGCATTTTCTTTATCAGGGTCAGAACTGCAGAATTATTATCCTCAGACAATTTGTCAAGGTGAGAGCATTGCCAGAACTTGGATTTGCAACACTCATGTTGTATAGGCTCTTTTGAAGATGTATCAATGGAGTTAGTTACAATATTATCCATATTAGAATTAATGACCAGCAAATTATCTTCAGCATTTGAAATGGAAAGATCTTGCCTGGGAGTAATTTGTTGAAGGTGTGATAACTCTGCAGATGCCCTTTGAGTAGAGTTTGCTATTTTCTCCTTGACATGCTGAGAATCTACTTCTAATATCCCTGTGTGTTCCTGAGAATCTGCATACCACAAATTTTGTTCCCAAACATTTGAAATATCCCTAGCCTTTTCATATCTGTCATTTAAGTCAACTAGCATATGTTCAGGGGATTCTGGCACCTTGTCTGTCACCATGTCTGGCACCATGTCTGTCACTATCACTGCCTCTAGTGCCCAGACCAGCCGCTACATGTGATGTTAAGCACGGCTTCAGTGCGCCTGATAGGATTATATCTTTAGGAATGATGGATATATGCATTCAGATATATCCTCGGACATTATCTTAACATGTACCACCATGTATCATGATGCATAATTGTACAATTTGGCAGCATTTTTATTACTACTAAGGTTTTTCCCTTGAGAACTGTTCAAAGCGGGGGTTTTTTTAATCTTGACAATAATATGTCTGCTATGCTCCTTGATTGGTTACTATAGGCCAATTGGTATCCGTGGACGATAAAAATCAATTCATTTCGATAATATCTTTTTATATGGTTTTCATTTCATTAATCAAGCTAGTTTCTTCTATGGTCTGTATTGTTCCTAATTGCTCTTTTTATTCGTAACACTTACAATACCTTTTCCAAGGTCACAAAGGGGCCAACAATTTTTGTTAACACAAACCATTTCCCCCATACTTTCAATTAAATTCCCCCTTCTGTTTGGATGCATATTCATACGAAGGTGATGTAAGGCAACGAGAGATGTTAGATGGGTATATGCACAAAATTGACAAGTTATGCCTCGTTTTGGGCCGTGGATAGCGGTCCTCATTTGTGGGGTATGCAGGGACAAGTTGAGATATACTGTGTAGCAAAATGAACAAGATACCATAAGTTTTGAAGCAGATGTACTTAATGACACCTAAGCTGCAACCCACAAGCAAGGAACCAAAGCAACGGCAAAATATATTAAGTATGAAAACAAAGAATAGACTGCTCACTAAGAAAATACATTTGCTAGATGGAACCAACAAGTTCGCACTCCCTATATCAGTAAAGTTTAGACAATAGGAATGGCAATCCATGAATGTTGTTAATATGCTTGTACACAGTAAATTCCGCAAAAAAACACTATTGTCCATATAGATGAATTGGAAGTCCCTCATCCTTCAGCTTAAGAAAACCAAAGGCGCAAGAATTGACAAGAAAAAGCAAAATGATACTGAAAAGACATTATATTTGTGAGCTCCTTATCTAAAGATTTGAGCTAGTCATGTGATTCATGTCGGCTCTCCAATTTCCCATGATCTAATAAAGACCAAAGCATTTCACCACATAACTCGAGAAATTCGAGAAACAATGTATGCTTCAATGGCGATCTTATACTGATTTCAGTATGCATCCACAAATCTAAGCAAGAGAAGCATTGGCTTATAAGCCTTGAAAAAAAGCAAATCAAATCGTAGAGCACCTGTATAAAGAGATCCCAAGGTGGAGCTCCAAACACGTCAGTTGAGGTTTTTGTTTATCGTGGTCCTTTTTAACGATGGGATGCACAATTGACGTCTGGCTCTGATCCAACAATGTAAAGGATTTTCATGCTACTTTCATAAGTATGAGCCAATCTAATGTTGGTACGTATCAACAATTCTTTTTGTGGATATCTCCTACAATTGTTGCTGTCATTGCTGGTCTACATTCCATCCTTTCTGGTCGATATTCTGGTATTTGTTCTGCTGCTGCTCCACGTTTTGCAACACTCGCAATCTGCGTCATCCACATGGCAGTGATCTATGGCTGAAAGTAGCTTGCCTGCTCTTCATATTGGAACTGGGCCATTTTCTGGCCCAGTCAAGGAGTCCTTCGCAAAACAGCGTCGACTGGATCAAAAATAGCCCAGAGGGCCATTCCACTCAACAATAGTCACAACCTGTGAAAAGCTAAGAATACAGGAAGCAAAAAGATAAAACCAATAGTTCAAAAATATTTATACACATTTGTCCACTAGAATTGTAGTTTTGTCGCTGCATTTTATTTTGTCATAATTTCTTGATTGATGAATAAAATTTGTCGCCCTTAAATTTTTTTAATACCCTAAATAAACTAGCAAGGTGCTACGCATGAGGGTTTGCCTCCTGTGGCCCGAGAGTTGTTTCCTCATTTTGTATTGGGTCTTGTTTATTTTATGTAGAGCCGTGTAAATGCTACGAACATCTTGTCGTGCTCATTGTCTATTTGGGCTCGAACTTATGTTATAATTGATATAATAAAGGCATCCAATTCTTTATCCTCGGCTTCCCTTGCTCTCTTTCTTGCTTTCTGCTGCCTTTTTTTCTATGCACTTATTTTTCTATAGAGTAACACACTATCTTCTTTTCCTGCTTCATATACTGTAAATACTCCTGAATAATAAGCATTACAAAAGAACACATTAGACTAACAATAAGGCAAGCTTGGAGTGTGGATTAGACGAGGGCAATCATTTGAGATGGGGTGGTGAGCAGAAGGTCTTGAGAAGTCGTTAGATGATATCATAATGGTCTATCATTCATATATAAAGCAGTGTCATTTTTTCCTATTTTCCTATTTATTTGATGGAATTTGTTTGAGAAGCCCTCACATCGACACGTGGTAAGGTTTGACTTTTTGATCCTTATCTGTTTTAGTTCCGGCTGATCCAGCTCCGATGCTCCCACCCAAGGGTAATGCAAAAATGATCCTCTGGCAGAGCTCAGGCAATGCAAAAATGGATTTATTGGCGGTCTCAGATCCACAAATTTTTTCAGAATGGATTCAGAAGGATTTGTTGTTTTTTGGGCAAAAAGTGGCGATCGATCGGTCCAAGACCCTGTTTTTGAACCCTGTTCCTCTTTTAGGCCGTCCACGGCATTTGGGGCATCACGGCTATGAGCATTTGGGACCGAAATGTGGTTATTGGAAACAGAGGCTGGAACTTAGTGCCTAAACTCTCTCTAACCTTGCGGAAATGGGCTTCCATGCCATCGCCAAGCTTGCAAACATAGGGCCAGATCTGTCAAGCTCAGTAGCTCAATTACTATGTTTGTTAACCCTGCACACAAGATTCAGAGAATATTAAAACAAGAATAGCAACGGGCTCCGTTGGGGTCTACAAAGGGCTGGAAATCTTATCTGAAGTTCCCAGATTGTGCTGGAAGTTCGTCTAATTCTCAAGCCTGGGAACCTGAAAATCGCAAGCACAGATCAGTGTAAAGCAGAAGGAAATTATTAAATCTGATGAGCGCCTTACCTTGAAAAGATAGAAGGGCTTGAAGCTCAGGCACTCTTGTCGGAGTAATAGGAAGCGAGCCGTTTGTAGTGGTTTGAGAGCATAGCTACTCCTGCATCTTGCATTTCAGTCTCTTCTTCTTTTGATTCTGGCTGAACAAGATACCTCCTAGCCCATGTCTTCCCGTTGATTTTAGAAAAGTTAGTCCACAGTCTTGAGACAAATATTTCGAATGAGTCTGTTTTGATACATTTTCATGTCAAGAACCCATTTCATGAGCACACTGTGCATGAGGCAATTGCTTCTTTGAAAGTATTGTTTAGAATAAATTTGTACTTTTCCAGAACTTTGTGGATTTGGCTGGCAGTGAACGAGCATCTCAATCTCTAGCAGAAGGTGCAAGGTTGAAGGAGGGCTGTCACATTAATCGAAGCTTGCTTACATTAAGCACTGTCATTCGTAAACTCAGGTATTTTACTTGAAAATACAAAGTACCAGCACACATTGCAACGTCTTTTTGTAATGTGTACCTAGTCCGCCAAACTAGCCATTAGCTTTATGTAATGCTACTGCCCCTAGATAATTTTGTTCTTATATTTTAGTCTGGCCCCTATGCTAAGCATGTTCCGGAGGTTATATATATGTTCTGTTCAGGTAGAAAGCCAGGTCCTGTGCAGTTATATAGTAATCATTTACAAGTTCAAGATCCTTTTCTGATTTTAATCCATGTGTACATGGTTCGTGCAGCGGTTTAAAGGACATGTCCCTTACAGAGATTCCAAGCTGACACGCATTCTGCAACATTCACTCGGGGGCAATGCTCGGACTGCTATAATCTGCACCATGAGTCCAGCCCATTCTCATGTGGATCAGTCCAGAAATACACTTTCTTTTGCAACTAGAGCAAAGGAAGTTACTAATAATGCCCATGTTAATGTGGTAAGTTCTGCTAAGGGATTGCTCTTGTGTGCTTGCTTATAAGTCTGCGCCATAAATAGGTCCATATTTTCGCAAATTTGTCACTGTTTCGCGAAATCTTTGGTCCCTGAGTTGGTTGTGTGTCTAATACGCTTCTTTCATTGTTATTATAGGTTGATCCACATGAGAAGCTGGATCCGGAAGTTGAAGACGTCTTGCTGGAAATTGCTGATGACTTTGTTGAAACAGTAATGATCTTGCATGCCTCAAGTTATGATAATTTCCCATGTTCTCTTCATAGCTATGCAATAAGTATTAGGTGATGCACAAAGACTGCTTTGGTGAGTCTGGATTTTGGATGTTTTGGGTTTTGGTGGATGGTTTTGTTGGCTTTTTCTAAGTCATCTTTGGCAGGTGACAAGTTTTTAAAATCTCTGACAGCTATACCTAAACGTTGGCTAAGCATCGGAAATCTTCTGTTTTGGAAGCAAAAGATGTTCTGCTACATTTGGGTGAGATGGCGGTATAAATTTCTGAATTAGCGTGATTATGTTTCTTGCTAACTTCATTTTTATGAATTTGCTATAGAAAGGAATTGGAACATGACAATTCCTGGATTTGGAGGAGATGAATACCGATCATATAAGAGGCCGGTGAGTAAAACTTAAAGTGCATAACATTGATTCTTTCTTTGGCTGGTAGAACCATAATTGCAAACTCTGTTATTGCATCTTCCCATATTTACTTTTCTTCTGCACTTCTTGCTCCTAAATGCATTTATCATCAGATTGAAAGGATAGTCAGAAATTTCATTTGGGGGAAACACCATATGGTCAACTGGACTTCAATCACCAGAAGTAAAATTCAAGGTGGTCTTGGTTGCAAGAATTTAATTTTGCAAAGTTATGCTTTGGGGGGTAAATATATCTGGAAATCCTTGTTTATGGACAGTAACCCTGCCTCCATTTTTATCAAACACTGGCTTTCTTGTAGCCATCCGAAAAGTTATGCCTCTGTCTCACATAGTTTGCCCTCCTCTGCCTTTACTACTTTGCAGCCTGCCTCCTCCATTTCTCCTCTTAAGAGATTAGTGCATGACATCTGGTACACAGAAAATGATATGTGGAGAGGCCTAGTCAGAGGTGTTACAGATATAGATATTCCAGATATTCCAGATCATGAAATAGATTGGGCCATAGAATTCTGCAGGGGTACCTACTTAATGGTGCAATTATGGTGGTTCATGGAATGTAATAGTAGAAGAATGACTGACCAACAGTTCCAGTTTTACAGAGAATGCTACTATCATCACAGATGCTTGGCAGATGCATATGGTACTTTGATCATACTGATGTCTACAACCAACTCTGACACCCTGATTCAAGAGCTGAACTGGGGAAATGGACGCACTCTAATTTTGCAGCCACACTTCCAAAATAACTATGACTACCTCCATAACTACCATTTTCACCCATTTCCTTAGTCATCTCCCGAGGCTACACTCATCCCCTGTCACTTCCCATTTCTTCTCTTCACTTGCTTTTCTCATTTGGTGCAGGAACATCAACAGAGCTTACAGGATCTTGTCATCTGAAGGCTATCTGAAGGCTATCTCAAACAAAGTTCAGGAATTTTGGCTAAAGAATGGTACTAATGTAGACCATCTCTGCAGACTCTCTAGCAGTGATGAATTCCATCTCTAACTATGAACACTATCAAACTGTTTGCTACAGTTATATCATTTCCTTACAGTATGTTAAGTACACTTGCATGTTTTAATTTGGGTGGCCAAATTATTGGCTCACTTAACTTTTTGTACCTTTTTCTATAATTAATGAAAAAAACCCCATTCTCTCAAAAAAAAAAAAAAAAACATAGAATTCTACTTCCAAAAATGGAATCCGAAGTTCGATCCAAATGACCTCAAGGAACTTTTCCATCCTACATCATGCTCTGTTCAAGGCCTTAGTCCCATGTATTGGCATGAGGACATTTTTAAAAAACTTTTTCAAGGGATTGGAGAGTACATTGGATGGGAGGCAATTCCGGAAAGAGCCCCAAGGATCTGGGTTCAGATTGATATATTGAAAGAGATCCCTAAACAGCTAAATTATAATGACTATTATGGGGGCGAAAAGATATTAAAATTGGACTGGAGTGGGTTACTTGCCCCTTGTGGAATCTGTGGGCTAAGATTACACGGAGGGGGGTATGCCAGGGAAAAATGGTCATAAATAAACAAATTCCTCAGCCAGTGGCTAACCAAGGCAAAGAAAATAATGCAAAAGGAAGCTGGACCCCTGCAAATTGGAAGAAAAGGAACAAGAATGGGAGTGCATACAAAAAAGCCAGGAAACAGAAAGCTAAGCTCATCAAGGAAAATCAGCAGCAAGAGAAACAGACAGTCAACAACCAGTTAAAAACCTGGAAAAAGAAAAGAGATCAGTAAAAAATGGCTGAAAAAGTCAAGGTCTTGGTCAAGCCTACTGAAGAACAGGGGAAAAAAGGAAAAGACTTGGTCCAAGAAGGGAATCTTTATATTACTCCTGCCCATCTGATCAGGAGTAATACTCTGACCATTGCTGAATCTACACATCCCCCTGTAAATCCTTACCCAGACTCTTCTGATTCGGACAGATCAACAGGAGGAACTCTACTTTTCAAAGGAGACTGTTCTAAAGGAACTAATCTGGATTTTTCCCCTATAGAGTCAAGGAAGCAGGGGCCACAGGAAAATGAAGAATTACATGATGTTCTACTCCAACTCATGGAAAGGCAAGAAGATATGGAGAAGGAGGTGGTGCCGAATACTCCCATGGAAAAAGGGCAGATGGAAGAAATAGAGGGCAAATATAAATTCTTCACCACATCTCCCATGGAGTATAAAAACAGTACAGAGGAATCCCTGGACAATGGTAATGTGGAGATCACTCTGGAGGATCCTCTGGACAATGGCACTGAAGAGATCACTTTTTCTTCAGAGGACAGAATGAAATCTATAGACCCTATAAGTCCTATGGGCCAGGGAATAGATAACATAAGCCAACAAGACAATCTCTTATCTAATGGCCTGGTAATTGACACTGATGTCAATAGGCTATTAAGCCCATTAGATAAAAATATAGGAGAAGACAAAGAAGAGACATTTTTCACTCCTGCAAAAAAGATCAGCATAACATCCACAGGGGGCCTGGGAACTCATGGTAATAGACCAATAAGTCCGACTGGTAATTCTCTACCAGAAGGCCAGGGAATTAATGTGAGTAGACTAGTAAGCCCTCCTAACAAAGCCATGTTAGCTGGCCGGGAGTCTAGACAGATATTGGTTGAAATTAATGGAGCAGAGAAGACTAATGCCAAGGAATTGAAAGCTGATGAGGAAAAATTTTATACTCCTCATACTAGGAAGAAGGGCACTAAGATTGTGCATTTTTCAGAAAATAGTCCTGCCTTGAACCTGAGAAGCCAAGGCAAAAAGAATCTCCTTGTCCAATGAGAATCATAACTTGGAACCTGAGAGGCATCAAAGGCCCTCTCAAGAGAAAAAGGGCACTGATAGCTTTAAGAGATATGAAAGCAGAGATATTTATGCTACAAGAACATAGGCTGCCTGAATTTGAATCCTCAAATTTAGGAAAATGGATCATACCAAATGGAGATTCCATATGGACTGCAGCTGATGGTACTAAAGGAGGGATTTCTATGGCCTGGAAAGACTTTACCTGTATTGAAAAATATAAGCATGGCAGTGGCAGGTGGACTGTGGCAGTGTTAAAAAAAGGGGAAAATGTCTTTGGGGTTATCAATGTATATGCATCTACTGACCCAGCAGAAAGAGAAACCCAGTGGATGCAAATAGATACATGGATCCAAAATCATCCAATTAAAAATTAGCTCATGGCTGGAGATTTCAATAACACACCTGTGTGGGATCAGAAACTGGGGAAACAAATGAATATGTCCAGGGGAGAGCGAGTTGCATGGGATAGACTGATGGCTAACTTTATTTATGTTCCTCCATCTTCCTCACAACAATACTCTTGGAGCAATAAAAGGAAAGGGAATCAAAGAACCTACTGTCTCCTAGATAGATTCTACCTATGCAATTTTGATTTGAAGGATTGGGACAATCTTACTATCTCGAGTGGACTATAACCCCAAAATGTGCTCAACGTGTAGTTTTTTGGTATCTTTTTTGCAAAAAAACAACACTTAAGAGGCACCCATTGTTTTGTTCCGAAAATGCTAGAAACAACGTGTATTTTTTGGCTAAAAAGTCTATGCATAGAAAAATAACAGCCTGTAAAAAAAATCAATGCGTTGTTTTTAGGTGTTGTTTTTTTTTGTTCTTACTAAAAACATAACATGTGGTTTTACAAAATATCCACATGTGGTTTGTAAAATAGTAGTTGTGTTTACTAAAACAACATGTGGTTTAACAGAATATCCACATGTGGTTTTTAAACTAGTAGTTGTTTTCAAGTGTTATTTTTGCTCGGCTTGCCTCGGTATGGTTTACATCATTATATGCTTATGTTCTTGGTGTCTTGCTAAGTCAGTTCTAATGTTCTTTCATGACTTCTCAGGTCCGACAGTCACTAGCAGCAGGATCGGAGGGCATCACAAAGAATGCCTCTCAAAACAACCCACAATATGGAAGCTGAACATCGTCACATGTACATGTCCACTTTCCCTGTATATTTTCCATGAGATGAGATGAAATCAAGATGGGGTGAGATCAGATGAGATGAAAAATTTACCTCCTTTCAAGTGACTCAATTAGAGGTGCATCTGCTCTTCTTCTGTCGAACAACAATTTTCATGCCCACAAGAAGAAATATATTTTGATAAGCAAGGTCCATATCTCACTTTATATGGTGCGTCTGTTCTGTGCATAATGGCCTATTTGTGGTGTTTGAAAGAGTGGAAAGTTAAGATTGAGGTTGTTAATATTGTCTGTTGGTTTTCAAATATGTCCAAATGATCGGACATGGCCCAAATAAGCAATGGTGTTCTGAGCATTTCAGAGGCACTCTTTTTCTTGGTTCGTGGCCCATAGAAAATTTAGACGTTAGATGGCTTCAGTCTTGCAGAGAGGGAACCCTTTCTTGCAGAGAGAGACGAGATGAGAAATATAAATATAAATTGGTTGCAATCTATTCTGTTGGTGCATTTCCATTCTGGTAGTACGTTTTTGTGAGGCCATATTTCCATTCTTCGCAGTGATGGGCTAGATAACGGCCTCCCACGAGGCGTTATGGGCCAGTTAAGTGGCCATGTGGCCAGGAAATTCCGAGGCCGTACGGCAGTGTGCAAAGTTTTCTGTTACTGCGGCGCCGCTGTATTGGATTGAAGGCCGGCGCTGGGCACCATAACTGGGAGCAGGAAACGACAAGGCATGTAAGTAAGAGAAAATCCTTAATGTCGAAGGAATGGAATTTGATGAACTGCAAAGATATGCCGCATGAGCTCATTAAGATTAGGGAATTAGAAAGAGGCAGATTGAGAGATCGTGTTCAGGTGTTAATAGCTCGGGAAGGGAATGTGCAAAAGTATTTTCAATTTTCTAATAAATATGCTTCCAATAGCCTAATAAGCATGCAGCAGAAATGGGCAACACCAAAGGATAATGTGCTTACTCATGATCTGGGTCTTGACACTACATAACAAGAGAGGCTGTATATTTCCACCTTCATAAAACAAGGAAGAATGGTGTGAAAAAGCTGCAGAAATGTTTTGAGTGTGTGATCTGTCATATTTTAAGGCAACAATGTATGACAATGTATATGGTCAGTAGACAACAATGTATTCAACAATGTATTCACCTTCAGATAGACTCTGAAACACCATGTCAAGAGAATGCCATTTCTGCCAATTCATGCATGCCTTCTAGAACAAGAATCAAGTGATGACTGTTGGGTAACAAATTTTGACTCCATTTTCCTCATTGTTGACATTTAAGTGCTTCTTCCCCACCATAATGACCAGCACTGAGGCCATGGACAACAAAGTTATGTTTTTGAGAACTTGAGATTGCATCCACATGTTTTCATGAGAAAACTATGCATGCATAATTTTGACTAAATATAAATAGAATACGGCAGTATATCAAATCTAAAAGTGAAGAAGCAATCTTCAATATGATGATCATCCATAGGCCACAGGCTTGTTAACATCAAACAACTGTATATCACAGGCATGTAACTAAGAGAAAATCCTTAATGTCGATGTGTCTGACCCTACTCTCTTCTGATTGATACTTATAAGTGGGAGTTAAGTTTGAATATGGCAGAGCTTTTGTATATCGACATCCTTTAATGCCTTTTTGAGCCAACAGAGTTTTTAGACTAGCCAGGAGCCTTCTGGTTGTTACTTGATGTACCCTGTATACAAGGGCTATCAGTGTGATTGTTTGTGTGAAGCTGTAGTGGGGAGACTGAAAGGTCCAAATTGCATCTAATGCATGTGCCTTAGTACACCAAATTGGCATACATTTGCAGGCTGATATTCAAACCGTGTCAAGCATGCACATTTTTCCAAACATCGTTCTCGTTTAGATTATCGTTCTCATCGTTAACATTTCGTTTCAGCAGAGGTCATCGTTAACATTTTGTTTCAGCAAAGGTCAAATTTGATCTACCACGTTTGAAACATTTCCATACATTGAGCAGAGCAAATAATCATGTTGGACAATATTGCATGACGGACCATCTCCATGATGCATATCATAAATTTGTTCTTACCATATGGAAAGCTATTGGGTTAATGGGTTCATGTTTTATTCGTATGCATTTTGAATAACCATTTTGCATAGATATATTGGCAACTACAGAGGTTAGAATTTTCTATGCTCAAACACAGTTCAATTTTTGTATGTTCGGAACTTAGATTCTTTTGATTTAATGCAGAATATCTTTCGTAACAAGTCGTTATGATCAATATTCTTCTATCGTGCAGGCACTGAACACAAGGCAACAAAATGCAGGTTCAAATTCTGCATGTTCTAGCATGTATAGACAAGTTGGGGAAGAGAAACGTTCGCGGCGGCCTTGGCCGCCGCGATAAGTTTCTTGTAGAACTAAGTATGTGTCTAGTTCTTAGTTGTTTGTCTACATTTACCAATATGGGGGTAGCATAGATTCAAGATGCAACATGCAAATGTCAAAGGACATTTAGATTTAAGCATTCATTTTATTTCATAAAATGGAATATGCTTTTTTATAAGCCAAAATGAGTTCTTTTACTCGTACGGGTTATACACCAAGTTGATTTCTTTACAAGTACAATTTCTCATGTTATCATTTTTCTAACCTTCCAAATGCCAAATTGCTACATATTCTAAACGAATGCACCCTGGACTACCACAGTCGTCGGATTCGTCGATCCTACGATCCAGATCGCATGTTGGGGCCTCTCGGCACCTCTCGTTTTGCTTATAATCATTTATGATTGGAGGCGCCTATGATTTTGAAATATGAAATACGATTTCGCCTAAGGTTTTGAGGGAATATCGAACCTCTAGAGTCTCAGATCGTTGCCCTCTCTGTGGCCAACGTGTTGAAACTGTTGAACACTGCTTCTTCTTGTGTGATCATCTACGGCTTCTTTGGAAGTGGTTGTTCACTCTTTTCAGTGTGTCTCTTACTAGCCAGGAGATCCTACTTGCACTTTATCCCCCGGTTTGGCCTAACTTGCGTAAGCGGGCATTTCGTCTTGCTTCTAGTTGGATTTTGTGGTCTATCTGGCAGAGGCGACGTTTGTGTATTTTCCAAGGTGCGCACATCTCTGATCAGCAGCTTCTCCGTTGTGCTCAGCAGAAGATCACTAAAGCTTATCGTTGCTCATCTCTAGCTGATGATAAAAAAGAGATAATTTGGCAGACGTATTTACGGTGTTCTTCTTATGTATAGAGGGGTGTTTTTGCCTAGTTGGGTCAGCCTATCCACTAGGGTTTTATTCCTGTCTGTGCATTGTGTATTGTGCCTTTGTTCTTGTCAATAAAAAGAGCCTCACGTCCTTAAAAAATTTAATAAAAAAATATCGAACCTCTATATGGCTTTGCCTAAGATTTTAGAATATGAAATACGGGGGTTCGAAACTCTACTAAAATAACTCAATGCCTTAATAAGACTACTTTAACCAATGTACCCAGTGAGCTATTGTGGTTATTCTTTATCTTGAATATATATATTTTTTTATAACAACATATTCAATTGTTTTAGAGATATATAGTCTATGGTTTCAGAAATTGTTATTTTTACATCCATATCAAATCCCCTGGAACCCCGTGTTATTTTGCTACATATTCTAAACGAGGTGCACCATGGACTACCACAGTCGTCGGATTCGTCGATCCTACGACCCAGATCGTATGTTGGGGCCTCTGGGCACCTCTCGTTTCGCTTATAGTCATTTATGATTGGAGGCATCTATGATTTTGAAATATGAAATAAGATTTCGCCTAAGGTTCTGAGGGAATATCGAACCTCTATATGGCTTTGCCTAAGATTTTAGAATATGAAATAGGGGGGTTCGGAACTCTACTAAAATAACTCAATATCTTAGTAAGACTACTTTAATCAATGTACCCAGTGAGCTAATGTGGTTATTTTTTATCTTGAATATATGTTTTTTTTTTTATAACAACCTATTCAATTGTTTTAGAGATATATAGTGTATGGTTTCAGAAATTGTTATTATTACATCCATATCAAATCCCCCCTGAAACCCCCTGTTATTTTGCTACATATTCATGTTTGGAGATTCGAGTTAGAGCGTGAACTCATGTTAAAGGTAATTGAAATACTATTATGTTCAAGCAAAGCAAACTATTTTATTGAGTTTGTATGACCTAAATGCTATTTTGTTGTTGAAATTTAAGGCATAGGATGCTTGTAATGTAAGATCCAGGATGGTTATTTGCATGTCCTCTTTGTATTCCCATTTCAATATTTGTTTTCAGTATGGACACATTCCTTCGTTTCCATTGAATCGTTAATAATATTTTAAACTAGCCAGACTGCTTATGGGTACATGCGACAATATTTTTCTTTCTCGGCATTTTCAATCACTTTGGTTGCAGAAGAAATAAATGCGAGAAAGAAAAATTGACGTCACCCAACAATGTAAAATCATGTATAATTGTTAAAGTAGCTAGATTATCAAAGGAAATAAAGTTGAGGATTAGTTTCTGTTTTTTATTTGAGATAGCGAAGAAGCATGATACTTGGACATGCCTTTAAAAGCCCCTAGAGAGAAATGCAGATTTATCCACTTGTTTTACTTGATTTAACCTGCATCTTTCTCATTATGGAACAGTGGTTTGCAACCTGCAACAAATGAATCATGAGATCTTGTGCCAAGATTCTGACGTAAAAGCAAGGGTGCATATTCTTCTACATAGAACTAGTACAGATGGTCATATAGACATAAGAAACTAAGGCAATTCATATCCATTTGAAAGGAATGGGAAGAGGAAACGAACATACGTGTCAATGATTGTCACAACTCGTTTCTACATTTCTCAATCAACTCCCTTGGCATTTCCTGCTGCCAATGATTGCCTGTTGTTCAATAGGCAATCTACTATGTGTAACCAAGTTGAATCATCTAGCCCCCTGCTGTTTAGCTCATGGAATGGCACATTTTGTGTAGGGTATTTATTACACAGGTTTTGAGTTTTAGCAATTACCTAGGGCTGCGAGTATTGGATTTGCAACATGCTAACAGGTAAGCAAACCTCATTAGATGAGGTCACTCATTCGAATTCAACATCTCTAGCAAGCAACGCTTCTCTTCTTTAGGATTTAGCCTTCTGCTTCCAATTAACACGGCAGATCTAATTTTAGAGCTAAAAGGAAATTCCCATTTATTTATAATACGATCTCATTCAACTACCTTAGGAATGAGTTTCAGTCATGCTTATAACTTCTAGGTGATTCATGGCACCATTATTTCAATATAAAATCCCCGCGTTTAAGCCAGGCCATCCCTACAGAGAAAATGTTTTAACTCCAAGGACTTATTTTACAACCGCTCAAGGAATTTTATATACGGTAGATAGTTACAATTTTGAAGCCTTTGACAGCTTATTGCGTATAGCATCCACCACAACATCAATAAACTCTTCAGTGTTCAAATGATTGTCCCTTGAAACCCTACACATTGAACCGAATTTTATAAACAAGATTCTCAATACCAGGAGCAATTAATCCAAACATGCTTATCAATACTTATTTAGATCCATGTAGAAAAAGAGCCAAGTCCTTTGTCACTTTTCCAGATTCAACAGTTGCAACACATGCAGTCTCTTGTGTTTCAACAAAATTTGCAGGTCTTGGGTTCTTATCCAAAGAAGCTCTACATCAAGTTTTCATCGCATGATAAGCTCATCCATAAAGGAAAATGAAGAATCTGGTAAGTCTACCTATGGACAAGACCTCGACTCCAAATGAAAATTGAGGCAATATTGTTTGTGTTTGTCTTTCCTCCTTTCTGATGTACTTTGAAATGCTTAGCTATTGTCACATGAGCAATTTCTGCTTCAATCTTCTTGCCATTTGGAGCTACCTGCATTTTAGAAACAAACTTTAAGTAAGCTGATGTAGCTTTAACGAACGATCCTGCACAGCCTTCGACCAACTCACCAAAAAATAAGTCATCAGACCAAGGGAACCAAAACTTATAGATGAATACCAACATAATTAACTTCATGAGTAAGGGTATTTCAACAACAAGAACGACAGTTGTGTGTAAGTTCGTACCTTCTAAATGGCAGATCATACCTTGAGCAAAGAACATATCCATCATAATTCTTGCATGCCCAAATGTAAGCTCCATCAATTTTAAGAACATAAGCTACCATGTCATCGATGAGACGATGTTCATATCTATCCAGTAAAAACATGATGAGCACCGTATTTATAGGTGCCAAATAATGGCAGAGCCGAAACCATAGAATAAAACCTAAGCTATAGGTTAAGTTCTTACAGCTTAACGCGGCTAGGGGGAGCGGCTCAGGCTCAACTCAGTTGAAATTAATATGTTTAAAGGCTAGAAGCTAAGTTGTCAAGGGTTAGTTTAGATTATAAGTTATGAACGCCAAGGGTTAGATAATACTTCAAAAGTTAAAAACCGTGAGCTAAAGAATTAAAGTTTAAGCCCGCGGCTGATAACGGGTCGCGAGCCTTTTGAACAAAAACTGTAACATGGCAGCCATAATCTCCGTTCAATCAAGAAAAGGCCGATCTGCTTCTATAGAAGGCCAAATCCCTGCTATTTGTGGCCGAATCACCTTTATCCATATTTATCTACTATTTTAGATCAGCTATTTGTAATTTGAAAAAGGGGATCTGGATAAAAGGTCCAATGCTTGCTTATAAGAACAACGGTTGCCTCTGAAAAGAAATCCATTCTCGCCTGCTTAATTCCGACTCCCTGTGCCCTGGTTTGATATCGGTTCTAGCGTAGCTTGTGTCTTGATTGTTGATATCATGTGCAGTGTTGAGTTAGGCAAGATAACGATTTCTTGAAAGAAACCTGAGACCGGTTGGGTGGAAATTTTTTTTCTCCTAAAGACTGGAGTAATCTTTGAGTTTTATCTTGATTGTTTTGGTTGAGTTATTGTGTCATATCAAATTTGGTATCAGAGCCAGCCCTTTCTAGAATCTGTGATGATGGCTCATCGTTTTAATATTTCTGACGATTAGTACCAGCAGGCATTAAGAACTGCTGATTTCATTGCTATTCAAATAGCGCTGCCACCGCCTACATCCCCAGAAGATTATCAGTATAAACTAGAGTAGATTGCTCTACTTTATGGTTTTCTACCCAGTAATGTTCAGCCACCGCCATTACCCAGAGATCCCCCATCTGCAAATCCGCCACCACCTGAAAATCCACCACCAGTTGACGCCAATTCTAATCCTCCGATGGCTACAGAAATTGATAAAAAGGACAAGGCCCCTAAATGGTTAAGAAAAGTGTATCTGCCATACTTTACGGGCGGAATAGCTGTTAAGTCAATGCAGGTAATAAGTTTTTTAGGAATTTGGGAGAAGTTCTTTGAGAGAGTTAACGCAACTGAATAAGCGAAACTGCAAGCCATGGACACTTATTTGGATGAACAAGCACAAGTCTGATGGCAAGGTCGTAGATTGATGCAGCCCGAGGTTAATTCATGGGCAGTATTCCGTAGTGCATTCGAATCCCATTACTTACCTGCAAATTATCACAGGATACTACAAAAAGAATGGAATCTTGTTAAACAGGATGACGGAGAAACTGTGTTCGATTATTATATGAAATTCGGTCGTTTGGGTTCACAAGTTAGAAACTTAAGTGAAAACGAACTTTTAAGAAAGTTTGTGAATGGGTTAAAAGAAGAAATATTTGCGAAGCTGGATCTTATTGAACCATATAATACGGAAGATGCAATTAAGAAAGCAGGAGTGCAGAACGGAAATTAAATCCCAAGACCCGTAAACTAGTTGTTTGGGAAGGAGTGCCTTCTCGTGAACAGAAAAGACCGAAGCGTGAAAATTTTGAAAATAGAAGAGACAAGAAAAATAAAAGAGGTCATGATGAGCGTAAGACCAGGTTCAATGGAAGGAATGGAAAACGCTCTAATAATGGACAGAAGGCCAAACAGGAACAAAATAAAGGGCCAAAGACCAGATGCTATCTTTGTGGAGGACCGCATTATTAGTCTAACTGCCCGAAGAATACAGCTTCAGTGGATAAGAATGTGAAGAAAGTACAGTTTAAAGAGCTGCCACCCAAAGAAAGGCATGTTGCTCAATCCCATCATGTGGAGGACAGATCAGAAACTTCCAGAGACGGGGAAGAAAGGAATAAAGGAAAGCTTGCAGCTATTGAGCAAGAAAAAGGGAGACTGCAAATTGCTTACCTATCGGGAGCCGATACAGGATCTCCAGAAACATGGTTGTTTAAAATGAAAGGTTCAATAAAAGGCCAAGATGTGATTGTTTTGCTTGACGATGGATCCACGCCTGATTTCATTTCGCAGGACTTGGTGTACAAATTAGGACTAGCTATTTGTGATCTGCAAACTAAAATCATAGTTATGCAAGGTTTGAAAGGTCCCAAGAATCAGTGCGACAAATATGTGATAGCCCCTATCCAAATAGAGTAGTACTCGAAGAAAGAGTTTTGATTATGGCCTCTTTAGAATCCATGGATGTGATATTGGGAATTGGATGGTGAGAACAATCTGATGCCCGACCTAATTATAGTGAAAAGTCAGTGACTATAACTGTTGAAGGTCAACCTTTGAAGCTGCACTCAGATTCAACATCTCAAGTTGAACCCTTGTTGATAAATTCGGAAGCTAAGAGGTTAATACAAAGTGAAGCAGAGTCATACTTCATTTACTTAAGGAACTCAGATCCACAACCACAAGTGGCCCCTGAATTATACAATTTTCTCAGGCAATTTGATGATCTCTTCAAAGATGAAGAAACTCTAGATTTACCTCCTAATCGTCCCAAAGATCATACAATACAATTGCAAGAAAACGCAAAACCTCCAAACATGGCATCTTACCGAGTCAGTCATTTTGAAAAATTAGAGCTTGAAAGATAGATAACAGAGATGTTAGACCGTCAGTTAATATGGCCTAGTTGTTCACCTTTTGGCACACCAGTCATTCTGATCAAAAAGAAAGATAAGGGATATAGAATGTGCGTAGACTATAGAGCTCTCAACAAGCTGACTATCAAGGATAAGTTTCCAGTATCCAGAGCTGACGATCTACTTGATGAGTTACGAGGTGCTTGCATATTTAGCAAGATAGATTTGAAATCAGGATATCATCAGATCCGAATCAAGAATGAGAACATTGACAAAACAACATTCAGAACAACTTTTGATCATTATGAGTTCCGTGTGATGCCTTTTGGACTGAGTAGCGTTTCGGCAACATTTTGCCGTCTCATGGGGAGAGTCTTAGCACCAGTACTCGGGAAAAGTGTTGTAGTCTTCTTTGATGATATACTTATATATAGTAGAACAATTGAGGAGCACAAACAATATCTTCAACAGGTTTTTGATCTTCTGAGGCTGAGTAAGTTGTTTGTTAATGAGTCCAAGAGTAGATTCTTTATGCAAGAAGTTGGATACTTGGGTCATATTATATCCAAATAAGGCATACGAATGGATCCTGGAAAGATTAGGGTTATTATTGATTGGCCTCGACCTGAAAACCTCAAAGATCTACGTTCTTTTGTGTAGATATGCAGTTACTACAGAAGATTTGTACAGGACTTTCAAAAATAACTCTTCCTTTAGCAGGTTTTTAAAGAAGGACACACCCTATGTTTGGAATTCAGAAGCCGAGGAAGCCTTTCAAAATCTGAAAGAAAAGATGGCAACTGAACCAGTATTAGTACTGCCTGACTGGAGTAAGCCTTTTACAGTATGTTCCGATGCCAGTGGAAATCCTATCGGTGCAATACATATGCAAGGTGGACATCCCTTAGCCTATATCAGTCGAATGCTCAAACCATTGGAGCAAAAGTATATTACTTATGAAAAGGAATTGATTGCCTTTTCATGCACTAAAGAAGTGGAGACATTATCTTATGGGATCAAAGTTTGTGGCTCGTTTTATTCAGCAGAGTTTGAAGCATATACAAACCTAGGATATTATCAATGCACGACAATTAAAGCTCATTGACACTGAAGGATTGCAGCTTGAATATAAGCCTGGGAAGGAGAATCAGGTAGCAGATGCACTAAGCCGAGTAAATATTTAAGCCATATCCATAACAGAAATTGTTGATTTAGAACCAATGAAAGGGGAATATATGAATGACCCCTCCTTTGCTGTCCCATATGCACAAGTAGAGAAAGATGGTAGAGATTCTTTGGCAGAATACAAAATTCATAATTCTACCGGAATCGCACTTGCGTTACACAGGCATATAGGTTGAAAGTGATTCAGGAATGTCGTGAACCTCCATACTCTGGACATAGAGGAACTCAAGCTACTTTGGCTACTGTTAAAAGACGATTCTTTTGGCCAAAACTTGAAAGAGATGTCAAAAAGTATATTGAAGCATGCCTTATTTGCCAACAAATAAAAGCTTCTACCAGTAAGCCTGTCGGATTGGTACAACCTTTGCCTATTTCAGAAAAACCATGGAAGCATATTACTATGGATTTTATTCAAAGGTTACCAAAGACCATTCACAAGGATCAAATTTGCACAGTGGTAGACAGGTTATCTAAACAGGCTCATTTTATTCCATGTAAGTCCGGCATGACAGCGCCGCAAGCAAGCAAAATTTTCTTAAAGGAGATATTTAAGATCCATGGAATGCCAGATGCAATCATAACGGATAGGGATCCTCTATTTTGTAGCAGGTTTTGGTCTGGACTTATGAAAAATTTAGGCACGACTTTAAAGTTTTCTACAGCCTATCATCCTCAGACGGATGGCCAAACTGAAGTTGTAAACTGTGTCATTGAAGATATGCTGAGAGCTTATGTTACAGAAAGGCAAAGCCAGTGGGAAGAATATCTTTATCTTCTAGAGTTGGCCTACAATAACACCGTGCACTCAGTTATACAGAAAACTCCTTTTGAGGTAGTGTACAGATACGCCCTGGAATCCCCAATTGCAAAACTTGGAGGAGAAGTCCCCACTTCGGATAAAGCCGCCACAGACTTTGCAGATATCTTACAAGAGGTAAAGTCACGAATCCAGAAAAGTCAGGAGTTGATAACTTCCAAACTTGCAAAGAAAAGAAAGAAGGTCGTTTACGAAAAAGATCAATGGGTTTGGGTTCATCTCCCCAAGAAGCGTCTACGAAAAATGGATAATCGGTATGTAAAAGTAGTACCTAGGTATTATGGTTGGTGAGAATGCTTATTGTTTATATTTGTATGGGAGATGGCCTAACCTGCATCCAATTTTTAATGTAAGAATACTAAAACCCTATAAGGGAAGTGAAATTTCCCTGAGATTTTACAGAAAATGGAACATTCAGAGCCTCCCAACATCAAGGGGGACGAAGAAGTACTTGAACCAGAGAAGATACTCACACACCAAGATAAGGAGACTAGGCGTTCCATATATAGAAGGTATCTTGTGAAATTTAAATTTCATCCATCCACTGATGCGGCATGGTATTCAAAAATTCAACTAAAAGAATACGGCTCGCTCGTGGAAGAATATGAGCGAACTTTGCAAGAATAATGGGCAAAGCTCAGAAACCTTCAAACTTTGTACTTGGAACTCTATAATATTAAAATTGCAATTGCTTTATCTATGAAAATATCTAAAGATTGATATGCATCATATTCATAAATTCTTTATTAACGACTATAAAGATACCAAGTCCTCTGACTGACTTGAGGCCATCTCTAACTGAAATGAGATGAAAGACCTCTAACGGAACTGAGGCCATTTCTAACTGAACTGGAATGAGAAGTCTATAACCTCTAAATGAACTGAGGCTATAGAATTAGACATCCTCAAAAGAACTAGGATGAACAATCTTTCCTCGAGACTAATGCAGACGTTTAATCTCGGGAAGGGAAGGATTGTTACGGCTTAACACCGGCTAGGGGGAGTGGCTCAGGCTCAACTCAGTTGAAATTAATATGTTCAAAGGCTAGAAGCTAAGTTGTCAAGGGTTAGTTTAGATTATAAGTTATGAACTATATGCCAAGGGTTAGATAATACTTCAAAAGTTAAAAACCGTGAGCTAAGGAATTAGTTTAAGCTCGCGGCTGAAAACGGGTCGCGAGCCTTTTGAACAAAAACTGTAACAGGGCAGCCATAATCTCGGTTCAATCAAGAAAAGGTCGATCCGCTTCTATAGAAGGCCGAATCCCTGCTATTTGTGGCCGAATCACCTTTATCCATATTTATCTACTGCCTTAGATCAACTATTTGTAATCTCAAAAAGGGGATCTAGATAAAAGGTCCGATGCTTGCTTATAAGAACAACGGTTGCCTCTGAATCCATTCTTGCCTGCTTAATTCCGAATCCCTGTGCCCTGGTTTGATATCGGTTCTAGCCTAGCTTGTGTCTTGATTGTTGAAATCCTGTGCAGTATTGAGTTAAGCAAGATAACGATTTCTTGAAAGAAACCTGAGCCCGGTTGGGTGGAATTTTTTTTCTCCTAAAGACTGGAGTAATCTTTGAGTTTTATCTTGATTGTTTTGATTGAGTTATTGTGTGGTATCATTGGAAATGGTTTGAGACGGCAAAAATTATTGCAAGTCGTTTACTTGATGGAGATCCAAATGCTCTGTTCAAGCAATGACGGTAGATGGAGTCCCAACTACTATAGTCCAGGCATTTTAAAATACTTCAAAATAGTGTAATACTCTGCTTTGAAAATCTGCATACCTACTCCAACAGTTCCTCTGTTTTGCCTAATCTTTCTTTTTAAGGAAACCATGTCTGTAGCAAACACTCATCCTCAACAGCTTGGCGAGCAAACACTGGCGGAAATATACAGCCGGTTGGATGGTTCAAACAACGGCTGCCCAGCAACAAAGATGACCGATAGTTTACTGCCCATAGCAAGTTTGGAGCAGGTTTTGGCATATTCCAGGCATATAATGGCATATAACAAGAATATGCCGAAAACCCATATAAGCAAGTGATTGCCCTCCTAGGGGCAACCCAATTCCTTGCCCTCCTAGGGGCAACCCAAAAATCAGTTAAGTACCTCAGCAAAAAAGTATAACAGTAAACAAACGAACGTTTTCTTGAGCATTTTGATCGGCTTTCTAGTTAAATGTTTTCCAATAATGGGCTCTTGGCTATTTGAAGAATGCAAGATGAGATAGAGAAGTAACGTGACTAGATTTGAGAGAAGGGTGAGTAAATTGCTAACAGGCAAAATAAGGTTATATACAAAGGATTTTTTTTAGAACATCCAATACAACTACAACTACAAAGATCATCAAAAAAATAAGTCCATGAACTACCAATATATGGTCTAAAATAGTCGAATAAGGACTTTTAAATACAATATGGTAGTCATGCACCGATCCATTACTTGAAATAGATTATAATCATCGAAATAGATCGATAGTGCACCTCCTTAGCAATAAATAATTCCTCCTTTATGTTGAATTTCCATCAAAGTTTAAAATGGGGTGAAGAGCAAGCTTGGAAAAAAAAACGTTGAGGAACAACTTTGCAAATATCCCACATGAGTGATTCAAAATCGAAGACAAGAACATATGTTCACTTCTTATTTATGGACTGCCAAAGGTTGAGTTAACAAAGCAAGTTTTTGACTGTGCTTTGCTTCTCTGTCATGGCCATATGGGCCAGAAGCATCAATGGTCACATTCCGTAATGCATAGTTTTAACTTAGCATTAGTCAAATACCTTAGATACCTCGCATATTACAAATGGATTTGCAAGCATATGCAGATCAAGGGTACATCCAAGTTCTGTTGTGATCCCATCACATCTAAGCTCATCAGGACCCAACCACCAATGCTACAAAATTCTATTTCTGACCTAACATCGTAGCAACATTAGGCACTACCTACCATTTACTAATTATTATAGCTAATCAGTGCCCAAAGAATTGAGAAGACAACTAAATTAATACCTGAATTTCCAGGTACCACCAATTAACCTTGTAACCATGAGTTCATTCCACAATTGTTGTATTCCTTCTCAGCCAGATTCTTCTGTAATAATGCAAATATGACTAGAAACAGGTTTCATATCCGACTAAGGCACTACTACCAACCAGACCCTACATGTTAACAATTGCACCTCTGATGTTTTTGAAATTGTTTTTACGCTTTGGCTGTCTTTCACCATAACAGATACTAAAGGTGGCAGCAATGTCTTGAAGTGCCGAATGCAGCAGTCTCATCTTTCTTAGGTAGTTTGATTAGCATTGCCTTCTGTTTAAAACACTGAAAGCCTCTTGATAATATCAAATGTAGCAGTCTCATCTTTCGAATCATAAATTAAGTCGACATTCTATACTTAGCAACTTAGAAGGGAGGTGTTGTACCTCTTTAACTCCTGTGCTGGCAGTCAAAGCATACTATGTTTGACTCTTGCACTAGTAAGATGGTGAAACATTGAATCCTTAAATCTCGATTTTCATGTTAAGAATGCCTTTTAGCTCTACATGAAGGATCCCATTATTGGATAGGGAAAATAGCAGGCCCCCAATATCCAGAGACTTTAGGTGAATTTCGTGCTTGGACGGCCTTAGTAGGGAGGCCATGTCACCTATGGAACCGGAGATTGGTCTAGAAGTTATAAACACAAATGACTTACCATGCGGGAATTCTGGTCAAACAATTCATTTATGGCATCTCATCAACTGCTGCACACATATTAGACAACAACACAAAAGCCGCAGCATTATGGGGACCCAGTTCAAGAATATATTTTGCGGCACGTTCTGCTCTTTCTGTACCAGCTTGGTTTCTTTACGAACAAAGCAAAGAAGCCAAGATAATACTCCACCTTCGTATGACATACTACTGATAAGTCATGCTGCCTCCTCCAACCATTGGATCCTCCAACCATTAGATCATTCCAAGAAGATCAATGACACAACTATAATGTTCCAATTTCAATATAAGATAACGGCTAAGGCTTGAAGAAACGATTATCTGGCAATTTTGTGCTGCAATAATTGCATTGCACAAAGGTATATTCCACTTTCTAATTTTGCAAAACTGTTCTTCGGCATTGTCTAGACTGATACATTTTTCATATATAATGATTAGAGAGCTTCCTACAAGGATATCCATCTCCAATGCACTATCACTATCCCCCCAGCTGCTTGTGGATCTGCTTCCCTTGTTCTAATGCCGCTGCTTCAGCACATGCATGTAAGACATTGGTGAATGTGTTTTTATCTGATTTCAGACCTTTCTCCTGCATCTGTTGGAAGAGCTGAAATGATTGTTCTAATAGTCATTTGTGGGCACATATGCCAAGCATTGCATTCCATGCAACAACATCACGCTCAGGCCTACCCTGAAAAAGTTGGATGGCCTTATTCACATCTCCTTGCTGTGAGTAAGTCACAAGTATGGTAGTATATGATATAACATCTCACCTTGGCATATGATGGAAAAGCTCGAGGTATTTCGAAGCTCACCTTGCTTGATGGAAGCTGCAGTCATAGCATTCTCCATAAAACAAGATCTTGTGCAGGCATTTCTATAAATAGAATTCAAACCATTGGAAAGATGTTGAGGGCACAAATCATCATTGTATTCCATGAGATTATATCCTTTTTAGGCATTTTTTTTGAAGAGTTGAAGGACTTGTTTGAGCTGCCCAGCCTGAGTATATCCAGTAACCTGGCATTCCATGATACCATATCTCGTCCATGCATTTGTTCAAAGAGATCAAATGCTTCCTGAAGGTGCCCCTCTCTAATATGATATGTAAGCATTGTATTCCATGCAATTGTATCCCTACTTGGCGTGCACATAAAGAACTCTCTGTTTAAGTAGTCCATGTTGAGAATAAGCCCCAATCATGATAGTCTAGAAGGCTGCATTACGTACAGGCATTTCATCAAAAAATTTAGCAGCTTGAGTTGCTGGGCAGAAAGCATCAAATTCCATGATACCACATCTCCGTTCATGCATTGCTTGAAACAACTCAAAAGCCTCCATCACATGGCCTTATTGAATATCTATATAGAAATAATCATGTTTCAGGAAAACAAATTTTCCTGCTATAAGATCAAAAATGACTCTCTCAATATGCAAAGGTCCACATTTACCATACATATCTATTAGAAGGTTTTCAAAAAATCTATCCCGCCCAAGTCTAATATGGATAATGTATTGGAGAACGTACTTACCTTTTGAAAAAGCTTTACGGTTTGCAAAACTACGAAGGAGAGATGGAATATCTCGAAGTTTGCTTGGCATATTTATTCTACGTTAGTATAGATAAAAATTTCAGCCGAATCCATGGCCGGAATAGGATTCGGCCCATAAATAGTCCGCATGTCCAATGCTCAAAAATGCATGACTGGATATTTTTCGTATAATATATTTCATTCTAAAAAACAACACAATGGGAGGGCAGAAGCTAGAAGACATGGCGATTTAAATCCACTGTCACAGAATCTCCATCTTTCGACATGGTTACCATCCCTTAGCCATTATCTTGAATGCTTCATAGCTGTAAACCAGGAAGAAAATCATTCCCTCTGGATGAATGCTAGGGTTTTGAGGGATAGAGGCACAACCCACAACGTCAAGATGAATCTGTTGTCTTCTAGGGCTCGATCTATTTGAAAGCTTACTAAAAACCTCTGGTTACGCCTCCTCCCATCTCCGTTGCAAGTCATTTACTTGATGGTCCAAATGCTCTTCTCAAGCAATGACGACAGATAGAGTCCCAACTACTATAGTCCAAGCATTTTAAGATCTTTCAATATAGTCTAATACTCTGCTTTGAAAATCTGGGTACTTGCTTTAACGATTCCTCTGATTCTGTCTGTTGCGATCCTACTTGCCTAATCTTTCTTTTTGAGGAAACCATGTCTGCAACAAACACTCATCCTTAACAGCTTGGTAAGCAAACACTGGCGGAAACATACATCCAGCTAGATGGTTTGAACAACAAGGATGACCGATAGTTTACTGTCCATAGCAAGTTTGGAGCAGTTTTTGACATATTCCAAGCATATATTGGCATATGCCAAGAATATGCTGAGGGATTGCCCCCGGGCAACCCAAAAATTAAGAGAATATTCATAGCCCCTTAGAAATGGGTGAAAATAAAGTTACCCTGGTTATAGGTCGTGGCACGATCATGACCGTGGGTTATTCTACGGGATGGAATCACCAACTGTTGGGATTGCGCCATATCAGCATAACAACGAGTTTGCCTTTCAAGAATTTGGCTTTTCGGCTACAAAATTGCCGCCACTTCGGGCAACCCAGAATATTATTTAGTTTTATTATTGCATAGATAGAAAATGATTCACGCCAGAGCCACGATCTCGTCCAAACTTCAGCTATCGCGGAGGTTCCTCATCGCGAATCATGTTACTAGAGCCGAAGTAAAATGTAGATTAGAACTCGTGGATGGAGTTTTCCGACAAAGATGATGAGTACTTCGAGAGCTTGGAAGATATACTCACGACATGTACGTGCGAGGGGCAGCAGAGTAGCAGAAAGGCACGGCAGACTACGGCGGGGGAACGGGAAAGTCGCATTTGCCCAGAGAAAGGATGTTCTCTCGATTCCAAATATGACGTCTGGACTAAAGATCCAGGAACGATTCAAGAGCGACGACAGCGGCTTCTTCAGCTGATGGGTCTGGGCGACTATAGGAAAAGCGGGGAGTCATTGCTAGTTGAAGCCAGTGGGCAGGATAATGACAATGAAATCCATGATGGGGTTTTTCCTAGGGCACATGATGTGTCAGCTAGGTCTTCTGAACCATCTCCATCTGCTGCAGGGCCTGTGGATGAAAGGTTACAGATTAAGAAAAACCAGCTTGACGAATCATGTTCATCCTCTTTGGTGGATACATGTTTAGAGAGGAATTGTTGCAGTGGACCCTGTGGCTTTGGAAAGGAAGGCCCGGCCCACCTGCAACAATCATACAAGATTTTGAAAATGGATCATTTTCTTGATGGGAGTGGAGCATCTGATTCCCCACCGCATGAAGGCCAAACTCGGAGCTGCAGTAAAAGATTCTCATCTAGCTTGGAAGATGGGCAAACCCATTTTCCGAATGAGTATGTAGAAAGCACTTCCGAAATTGGATGCAGGATAAAGAATCTGGATACAGGAAGAGAATATGAACTGGGTATAAACGGGATGTGGAATGAACTTCTAGAAGTCGATTCTGGAAGAGTGTTTAGTCTAGATGAGTTTGAGAACTCACTTGGTCTATCTCCTCTTGTGGAGGAGGTTAGAAGAAGGGAACAGGCATCATCAAACACCAGACAGGAAGAAGAAAAGATAGCGCCAGGAGCTATGGTGAAACAAACAAAGAGAAGTTGGTTTATGGAATCAAAGCACTTTCAAAAGCAACAAAGACAAAGGAGGCAGAAAAGAGCCAGAACACTTACAGGATCAACATTTTAAAGGATGATCCCGTAGCTGATGTTAATTTGTCAAAGCTACAGAAGATCAAAGTGCGGGTAAATCGAAAGGCACATAAGGAGTTGACAGAGCTTTATATGCTACAAGAATTTCAGGGTCACCAAGGACCAATATGGACGTTGAGATTCAGCACGGATGGGCGATACCTGGCTAGTGGTGGTAACGACTGCGTGGTTCGTGTATGGGAGCTGAAGATTCATTCAGATTCAATTGTCCAGGAAGGGAACGATGAAAGATCAAAGATACCAAATTTGGGCCACGCCCAAGCAAATGATATGTTGGATGTTTCTGGGTTTCATTCACTATTATGGTGGACAGAAGGCCGGAAAACTAAAACGGGGACGGTGGAAAGGGCACAGAGCACTCAGATCTCAAACAGTATCTCTCTCATGCAGAAGGCGGTCTGCTGCTTTTATGGGCACAGTGAAGATATCCTGGACCTGGCATGGTCACATTCAAAGGTATGGAAGATGAATTATTTCTAGGTTCGAGAATAATCAGCCTCGCAGGTATTGAATGAAATTCGTATCTTTTGTTGCATGCTTTTAAATCCAGCATATGGAGATAGTGATGCATATAAATACATACAAATCATTTTAGTGAATTTCAGCCAGTCTAATGATTGGTTAGCATACTATATCAAAGATGGGCTTTCTCTTCCCTCTCCACTAGCCCTTGGTGCAAAAATTGCTGGCCATTGTATTTTAGTGGTGGCATTTGTTGAGAATTTTAGCATAAGCAGATGCCGTGTATAGATGCTATGTCTTATTGAAAACTTCCCTATTCATAGTTCCAACAGCATATTTGAATTCAAAAGAGTGTATAGGGAATTTAACATCATGATGTTTATTGATTAGATCTTTGATTCGTATGGCAGTTCCTTCTGTCATCATCTATGGATAAAACAGTGCGTTTATGGCATTTGTCACAGGAGGAATGCTTGAAAATTTTTACGCACAATGATTATGGTATTCTCATGAATTTTTTCACTGATATAGAAACCAGAAACCTGCTTTTGCTCATGTGGAGATGCATTTCAACACTTTATGATCTTGTATTGCAGTGACTTGCATTCAGTTCAATCCTGTTGATGATAGATATTTCCTAAGTGGGTCTTTGGATGGCAAAGTTCGTATGTGGAATATTCCAGAACACCAAGTTGTAGATTGGAATGATTCAAGAGAAATGATCACAGCAGCTTGTTATACATCTGATGGAGAGGTTGGTGCAGAATCATATATCCCGTTCTATGAGCATTTCATGCATGTGTTGTAGCATAAAAGAAGCAGCTCTATGAATACAATCTTTCAATGTATATGCACAAATATTATACAGGATACACTCTGTGGTCTGTATATGTTGTTTGTCTCTTCCTAGACACGCATGTTCTACAATATAGTATAATGGGGACATGTAGGCAATTTATAGGCTGTAAATTAGATGTAAGTGCATTCAGATGCTTCATGACTTAAAGAGCATGATTAATTTTGGTAAGATCTTCTGGAGGGGAATGCAGCTCAAGAAAAAATGATATATGCTGAAGCTGTTATTTTCTTTCACAGTTGAGTCTATAAGCCAGCAATAATCAGCATTTTTATACATCTATTGCAAATCCATCCGTAAATAATTTATTTAGAGACTCCTTTGCTGCCAAATGATTTATAGGGCAGGGAGCTTGATGTATATATCAAGTAGGACTCAAGCAGCTAGATGCATTCAATGAAGGATGGATTTTACATTATTTGCCTGGATCGAGCCTGATTCGGAGTTGTGTGCACTTACGGAATGTCCAATAAACATGGAACAATCATGATGCGTGCCTTTGGTTGGTTGGTTATGACCTTCATGTCCCATAGTGATTACCATTGCCTCCAAGCACAACAAATGGCGAAAGATTTTGACGAGTGCATATTGATAACATTAGCAGCATTCACTTGGCAAGAGATTTAGTGTTTCAAGAGTGAACAAACCACTATCTACTATGTTACGTATGTTCCTCATAAAAGGGCCAACAGCATGGTAGATTACCCCCATTTATTGGCTGCATTGAAAGACAGGCTTGCCTATGGAGACAACATTCTCGTCTTTTAACGTGAAAGCCCCATATATCTTGCATGCTCAATCAGTAGAAGCTGTCTTTTAGGATCTCACCTGTCTTTGAAATCACTTGCCATCTTCAGGCAAACATTCCTGGGATTCAAACATTGAGGAGAAAGCTTTCTTGTTTCAAAGTTATTGTGTCAATCCTCATTATGTAGCTTTTCGCAAAGTCTGGGCGCAGGAAACAAGCGCATATTCAGCAGCTATACACATGCTAAGATAGAATTTAGTCAAGTGCTGGGAGTGGGACTTTGTAAACCTAGAGAGCAAAGGTAAATATTGGACATTAATCGTTTGTATAACTTTTCACCAAGGTTTTTTATTTGGATGTTGCTGATTACTCTTATTCTGCATTTATTACATTTGAATGATAGTTCTTACTGAGTTATTCTTGTCTTAGATTTGAGTTTTAGATGCGACTAGCTTTTTTGTGGCAGGGTGCTTTGGTGGGATCTCATAAGGGTACATGCCGTGTCTACAGCACAACAGGTAAACAAAGTTCTTTAGGACATCATATGAAAGCTTAGGTTATATTTTCCATTTTAACGTACTACCTTTTTCGAGCAACCTGTGTTGTTTATCAACCCCAGTTCCAGGATATGAAACCATCTCAAATGCGAAGTGCCTGTAACTTTCTAATCACCTTGTGGTGGCATTGCTCACATCAATCGAGGATAAACAAACGCATCTAGCATTGCTTGTCATTTGGTCTGTCATGCTTTTAAACATAACTGAAGCAGAAACTAGAGGACGACTAGAGAACATGAACAAGGTGCAAAAGACTTTAGTGTAGGATGATACTCTTTTAGCTCTTCTCCTCTCAGTTTTGTCATGCTAGTCATCAGGGGGATGTTAATATGTGATGTATCACCACTTTTAGATGACTAGGCGTGCCACGTTGTTGCTGTCATGGCTGACTTATAAAGCCATAGTGATGCTTTATAGTTCTTACTCACTAGCCTAGCTATCTCGTGTATCTCTTTCCATTCTTGCAAAAACTTATATTGTCTTTCAACATATCTTCACATAAGAGGTGAGAGTTTGACACCTTGGTTTACTATCTTGCATAGCGAATTTTGTTAGCAGCTTCAACTAAAGAATTTGAAGAACAACAATATCACCTAAGCCTGTTATGGTCAAATCATCTGCATATACTTCTAGAATTGCATTCAGCTTAATATACAAGCTAGGAAGGATAGAAATGAAGAAAGCGTTAAGCTACAAAGGATAAGGAATGAAGCAAGCATTTTATTGCCGCATTCGGAACTCATTTGCCTCATACAGACAAGACGGATTTGACATCCATTTGCTGCAGTTTTCATCCCCTTTAAGGTGCTAAGGCACAAACAGCTTGGACTTTGGAGATTCTTGCAACCAAAGATGCAAGGTCTTTTGTTTTTGCATCTGCTTTTGCAACACGTCTGGCTTTAAGTCGCCATCTGCACTGAATTCGGTTTCATTGACCTATTACCGTCAATTGTTTTTTCTCCTTTTGGAAGTTCAATAAGATCCCACTTTGCACGGCATGTTTCTCTTAAGGTTCCTTAGAGGTTTAATAATTCATTGTGTCCGGGTCACCAAAACCCTAGTGAATCAACAAGCTTAGCTTTGTGGCTGATCTCTTCACCTGGCCCGGCGCGAGAAGAAGCCGTGGCAATGCAAGAAACTGCAAGCTAATCTGATGAAGTTGAACACATATTGGACTAGCATAAACAACATCAAGTGGGACTAGGATGGAGAAGACTGCAGTATCCAACCTAAGATGACTCATCAGAGAGAGCAGAATCTTCCAGCCAAGATCCATTCCACTAAGCATATCAGAGGCAACAAAGGGTTATTCATTATAATATCATACCATCAAACAGAACATCCCTATTCATGCTGAATTTGTGAGTACTTAGATCTGGAAGCTATACAATGAAAATGTGTTTGTCCGCTTATCGTCCAGCCCAATAAGCAGAACTCTCTGGACTGTGGGCATTGGTGTAGACCGGCTCAGCCTAGAAGGTTTTAGGCAACAACCTTTTCTAACCATGCTCTTAGATTCCATATCATTCTGTCGTTTTGAAGGCAGTGTACATAATCCGATCATGCATATATGATTCTCCTATAAAAATTTTCTTATTCCTCTTAAGTTTGGTTCTCATTGTTAAAGCTTGCTGAAATGTTGTGGATGAGGCTGGAGTTTAACTCGAGCAGCCTCAAGTTTTAAAGCCTCTGAGGATGGTTAGAAGTAGCAATTCTATGAATTTGACTGCCAATGGTCAATTATGTAAAATCTGGGCAGAAGATGAAGTAACACGCAGGAAAAGGACATCTGCCTTTGACATGCTATATTCTAACTGACATAGATAGGAATTAATTTTCTTGTGCAAAGAGAGTTAAGGGATCATCTTTATATTCTGTCATATATAATTTAGTTCAAAGCTTCTAGGTTGTCGATTCCCGCCATGCAAAAGTTCGGATATGATCATATCTTCAGTTAGAAAACTATGATGAAACACTGGCTGTGACTGCGAGCTCAATCTCCAGATTGGGACAAAAATCATGTTTGCAATTTCGGAAATAAATTTTAGGGCTGCCGGAAGTTGATTTTCATTTGCTCGAAAATCATGGGGAAAACAAATCAGGGATCCAGATTTCTAACCATAGGCCTAGGTTTTTTGTAACCTAGCCTAATAGTAGTTGGAGCGGAGTTCTGCAAAGGTTTGAAGGGGCTGATTCTTTGCTCAAACATCTTTGAAATTAGCTTTATTGGTGTCTGAGGTAGCTTTTTACAGTAATTTATAGTTTCTGACAGATGCATGAATTGAACTGCATGCATGTAGTCATAACAGTATACTTTTATGGTGCATCGAAATGCGAGCAGATTTGAATCTCGTATAGTCAACCTAAGTTGTTTCTATACTATCTTCTTGCAAGTCAGACATTCTATGTCTCGATAAAATCTGTTGCCATTCATCATCTTCAGTGAAAAGTAGAGAGGCCACCAAATTATGCGAAGGAGACAATTTCCAAGAGATTGTCAGTTCGAAATTTTCTTTAGTCCATATAAAAACTCAACTGGCGTAGCAGATGAGCAAAAAAACCAAGCATTATTTCCCATGCCCTAGAACATAGAGTTTTTATCTAAATACATATTCTTGATAGGTGCATTCTTTCGCAAGTATTAATTACGATGGTGTTACAAAAGGGGCTTTTTTTGTTATTAGGAAACAAGCTAAAAATGAAAACCCACATCGATATTTTTAGCAGCAATGGTAAACGCTCCCAAAGGAAGAAGATTACAGGTCTTCAGGTAATTAATTTTATGTTAGTAACAGCTTTTGTATTTGTTGGAGAATGATGTATCATTAGCTCTGTAGTGCTTTCCAGGGAATGTCCCAAAGTTCTTGGTTACTTCAAGCGACTCTTGTATCCGTGTATATGATGGCTTTGAGCTTTCACACAAATATAAAGGTTAGTTACGCATCTATACTCCATATATTCTTTAGCCGTGAGAAAAAAACTCAATACTTAATTAATTATTGGTCTAGTTGGTCCAACCTCCAACTGCTCCGCTGGGTTGGAAGTAGGTATATTAACATATCAGAAAGTGATGACTAAACAAGAAGAAGCTAATTCATTAGGACACGTGACTTGGCAAATACAAATAACATGGACTAAGGGCTATGTCAGGCTCTTGATTCAATAACAAGTAAATTGATGTCTTATTGTTGGTAGAATAGGACAGTCATGCGTTATTTAGTTTCTATTTGGTTAGTCGCCAACCGTGGAGTAGAATTGGTCAACTCCTGTTCTCCCTCTCTTTTGATGTCACACGTCACTTCATTTTGCTGTTTGTTTCTATCTAGTTAGTCGCCACCCCTGGAGTAGGACTGACCTACTCCTGTTCTCCATCTCGTTTAGTGTTATTACTGCAGATCTATCATGGTGTCAGAAGATTGGTATAAAGGTTTGGGCAAACAATTCTCTTCAGGTTTGGACGAATTTAGCTGAGTTTAGGGAGCAAGGATGGTCGGGGTGTTGTGGGTGCTTTTTATCAAAAGATGTGGAGAACTGTATCGGATTTGCCTAAATTCAATAGGCCCAAGTCGTTTAGCCTAAATTCAATAGGCCAATCAATAGGGCGGGGTGTTTTACTTGTTGCTTGATCCGAAATTCTTCAAATTCTGCTAGAATTTGCCTAGGTCCGCAGTGAACTGTCTAGATTGTAAGCAGATTTTCCTTCTGAAGGCTGATCTGTCAGTAATGTTGCAGTGATATTTTACGGATTCCAGGTCTTTGAACCTCATCGATCCTTGGAAATTTAACAAAGAAACCTACCATTGAAGGTGATAATTTCACAACATGGAGACACCATTATGAGGTGTATCACATACAGACTTAAGTGTTTGACAAGGATTTAAGGAATGCGATGCATTTGAAGATGGTAGGAAATATTTGGCGAATAATTGTCTGCAAAGTAGGTTAGCTAATCATCCAAGAAAAGATGAATTCCTTGAAGTTAGAGGATTGTAAGCATATGAAGGGCTATGTTAATAAGGACAAGTCCTTTGCATTTGGAGGAGATTTATCTGAATTGCAGCTGGGAACGTTTCCATGTTCGCGTCTATAAGAATCATGTCATCGACATACAACAAAATGATGCAAGTCTCTTCATCGTTTATAATATAAAAGAATGATTCAAATGATTCAAATGAGCGAGTCTATCCTGAGGTTCTAGAGTTGTTTATATACGTGGTGTTTTTTGTATTGTCTCATAGACTGCGTTTTTGTGTTTAGGACTATGGAAAAAGGACTAGAAGGTGCCGAAACTACAAACACAATGAATGCCTATATAGGCCATCACATATATTGACAACTGCCAATGTGAGGTTCTAGAGTTGTTTATATAAGCAGCGTTCTTTGTATTGTCTCATAGACTGTGTTTTAGTATTTAGGACTTTGGAAAAAGGACTAGAAGGCGCTGAAACTACGGAAGCAATGAATGCCCATATAGGTCATCACATGTATTGACATAACACATCCCACCATGTTATTGAGGATAGAGTTAACGTGGCATTTCTCAACTCTTAACACCCCTTTTGAAATGAAACTCACTTATAACAAAAAAAAGTCTCACTTAAAACAAAAAAACTTAAGCTTTCAGATAGTGACAGTGGAGTGCTGTAGAGGCTTTGAATTTGGATGCTGTGATGGGCCAGTCCATCTGCACTTGTCTTGGTGTGGTACATATTGTAGACCTTAGAAAATAGACTTGTAGATCTAGATGTTTTGTTGGTGGGTGATAATCCTTGATGAGGTCGAGTGCTCCAGAATCATCTAAATAAAGTTTCATTGTTTTGATAAGCAGTTGTAGACCTTGAAACATATAGTAGCCATAACATTTCTTGAGTTCCTGCAGTCGCAACCTTAAGCTCCACTTCTTTTGTGCTAACATCGATAGTGGTTTGCTTCTTGGAAGCCCATAATAGTGCACTACTGCCAAAAAAGACTAGTTATAGATCTACTGAAATCAATATCTCTTCCTGCATGATCTGCATCTGTGTAGAGTATGAGCTCTGGATTTTCTTCAGAGTTTATGATAGACGACTCCTTGTATGGTACCTTTGAGATACACCTCAGGCTGTCAGAAGTGATGGAAGATCCTATGACGATGATGTGATGTGATGGAAGCTAGCAGCACATACAAAACATTAGAAACACGGATGCTGGATGCTTTAAGCAACATCCTTTAACTAGCCTTCTATATGCCTATCTTGGCTTCACATCTATTCTTGGTATGGCTTCAAAATATCCCAAACTAACATTAGCATCATCTATCCCTATCCTCCAATCATCTCCAACCAATATTATATACATTTTTTTTTGAAAGCCAACCAATCAGTACCTCATTCTATAATTGAAGCTGTGATTGGCATGACTATAGAGTAGCTAATCTAGTGCATGTCTGTTTGGTATCTGGATTTTGATTCTGTGTTTAGAGTGCACTGCTCTTGAATCTCCTGTGCACTTTAGGATCATTTCGTAACAAATAGCGAGAAAAATAGTTCTCATTTTCACATATCTTCTTTCTCCTCTCATAATCTTGGTCTTTAGATCTGAAGAATGCTCTTCAATCTAGCAATTCTCACTGTGGAATTGGGTCCTAGAAAAAACCATGTCTTGCTCAAAATTATAAAAAATAGCATGATGTATAATCAAGAATACAAAAGATATTTCAGTGACCTTTATAATATCACGTGCATAGATCTTGTCCTCTCGTCTATTTACATGTTAGATTTAGATTTCAATATTTTTGCATTCTTGTGTTAATGCCTTTTCTATTACAGGGTTCCGGAATGTGGAAAGTCAAATTGCAGCCTCGTTTGCTGCAGATGCACACTATATCGTTACTGCTAGTGAAGACTCTCGTGTATATATCTGGAGCACGAAGGATGCTAGTGCTCTTCAAAAATATGCTCGGAGGGGGAGTAACTATTCTTTTGAGAACTTTTATTCATCTAATGTAACAGCAGCACTTCCCTGGCCCGGACTAATTCCTAAAGCCAATGTGTGTAGCAATGAAAACAGTACGTCAGATCAACGTGGCCCAGGAAATTTAGACAATGATACGTCAGCGAACGAAGTAAACCTTCATACGAGGGTTGCTTTTAGAAGTGATAGTCTCTCATCACAATATTTTGAATGTGTGGATACTAGCCCAAGAAATCAAGATTCTGAACAGCTTCCGCATAATGTGCATCTGGGGGGGGATGGTAATGGTTTGACACAATCAGCAAGTACTGGTCCAGAGAAGATCCCTAGATGTGACGCATCATTTCAAAACGATGGCCCATGTGATTTTTTATCTGAAAAGAATCTTTTACTTACCGACAGCAACACGTTTTCTACCATAGACGAAGTTTCAGGAACGAGTTCTATAGTAGCAGAATCAACATTTGCAAGCTGGGGCCTAGTCATTATAACAGCGAGTTATGAGGGTCACCTAAGATTATTTCAAAATTGTGGTCTCCCATCGCAGCATTAACAATCATATCTGAAAGTCACAACCAGAGATCACGAGAAGCTATTTAGATATGCATCATTAGAAGATGCTGGTCGATATGTTCTCTATCTATAAAAAAGAATAATTTTCTACTTGCAGTCAGGCAACATGTTTGCTACCATGGTTGAAGTTCCATGAATGAATTCTGCCAGTAGAACAATCAACATCTGCAAGCTGGCACCTAAACATTGTAACAGCTTATTGTGATGGCCAGGCTGCTGCCGGGAAACGAGCTGCACCTAGACTCTCTCGCCTGTTGTTCCACCGACTTGTTCTTCGGTAAGCTTTGTTGTTGCAGGTTATTCCAACAGAATAAAAAACTCTGCTTCATGAAAACGAAGCCATAAAAAATGTCCCGACTTGGGCGCACGTGGCCAGCCCAAGTCAGGTTCAGAAGGAGGTCGGAAACACACCCTAAAGGTATTAGACTCGTCGAATACCAGCAGTTTCAAGCAGAAGTGGAATACCTACCAAATTGAAAAAGCTACTATGCCAGAATGGCTTTCCCAGAGAATTGAGGTAAGTCGAATGCCCAGAACCACCAGATGCGTCTTGGATGGCTATACGAGCTTAAATACTATTTATTAGGATTCAAGAACACTAGTTTATAAATACCAATCAGCTTTTGTGAAAGAAGGGGAGCTTTTCTGCTCATAATCAACAAGAAGACTAAACAAAATCCTAGCACATTGTTAAAACAAGTGCAAACGGGTTCCAAATCCGTGCAAATGGGTTGCTTGCGAACTATTTACATCCTTTAAACAATTTCATGCAACTGAATGCATGGTGCAAATAAGCAGATCATGCCTATGATGCTGCAGCGCCGAGCTCCTCATGACAAATCCGGTAGGGAAATTCCTAAGCCAAAGCTACGGGCAGTAACTCATGCGTTAAGATTGAATACCTCAGATTTGAAGGTAGGTATTCAGCTTACAGAATAAATCAGAGAATCAGATGAGTCGAATACCCTTCCCTTCCTGGCCGGAATTTTTTCTTTCCGAAAATTGTATTTTACGAGCAGAATACCCTTTATTTTCCTAGGTTCATTCAGAAGAGCATCTGCTTGTGGCAGCAAGCACGACAGTCTTATAATTGTTTGCAAGTTTATTCAAGGCTTGAGATGCTTCTTTGCAGTTTTTGATGGAATAGATGCACCTCTTCCTACCGATAAGGTTCATAGTAAGCATGGGCTTCAAAATTATGCGCTTGCTTTATGTGGTCCATTAATATATCACACAGGAAGACCCATTTTGCCAACTGCATCATACAAGAATATTCATTCTGAGCCTTCTCCATATGAGCTTTAGTTAGAAAGTCATTTTCCTTCCTTATTGCCCCTCAAGTTTATAGTGATCCAACGGTTTAGATCAATCTTGATCAGTGTGTTACTGGAGCTATAACACACTGTTACTCCATAACACCCTAGGGTGTTAGTAACACCCTAGGGTGTTATCAAATGGACGGATCCAGATTGATTTTGATGGTGATCGGATGACCCAAAACTCTCGCGGTGGTGTATTAAGGGCGATAACGCCCTGGCCCTCGGATGTTACTTCAAAAAAAAATTTCGGGCCATCAATCAAAATGGCTCGGGCGTGTGCGCGCCTCGCCATAGGGCGTTATCTACACCATCGCATATGGATTTTAAAGCATATCGGTCGGTACAAATAGCTCTAAAATCCAGTGGGTATGCAATAACTGTGAAATCCGTAAGTGTGTATAAGAGACTTGGTATCATTGATAGCTACAATAGCCATAATAGAACATGTGGTCTATGTCAATGATACTCCACTTGCTTTAAAGTGTTTGCGCTCTTGCTTTAGAGTAGTTTCCAGCAAGTTAACACCTCCCGAGTAGTTGCCAGGAAGTTAGCACTAAGCATGGGCTGTAGGCTTGAGACTGCCACTAAAAACTGCTCCATTTAGCAAATGACCAATCATTCAAGATACTATTAAAATCTCTCATCTATGGAAAGAAAGAAAGATATCCTCTACATTTATCTAAATGCTTCACTCTTAAGTGCATTGCACTGTGCAGAAGGTCATATGGTACGTCAAATGAGTCGAATGTATACTTATTTTGTAGCTAACTGCATTTTTTAAGCTTATTTGATGTAACATTCTATGAAGCTTAATTCGAAATCAAGAACAGCAGATAGTAAATCAAGCTTTATCAACTGGCTGTAGAAAGGATGACCGAGAAAAATATTTATTTGATAGATCTATTATGTAGTTAAGCATTATCTTTATATGCATAAAGTACATGCATACTGGAAGTACTTCTCGTCATTTATTACAGCAAAGGGTTGTCTTGAGATAACTAAAGACATATATGCTCCCTTACTTTTTCATTTGCCTGTTCCTAGTAAAAGCATATTTATCAAACATCAAAATTGTCTAATAAGACAAATGGCTTAAGCTTACCTCCCTATATTTGGGATAATCAGCAAGTATAATAGTCCCCTTGCATTGCTCTTGTCTCCTTGGAAGTCGTCGTCATAAATCCTCGGTTACAAATGGCATTATGGGATGTAAAGATCATAATCCTGTCTCTAATCAGTGCCATAGTGTGTTTTTGATATTTTGTTTTCTCCAAAGTCATGTTATCCCCAAACAAACCTGGCTTAACAACTTCAATGAAAATGTCACAAAGCTCATAGTACTACCAGGAGTAAATAGAGCAATAGGAGCTCGAAACAATTCATTTTTTTTTTAAGCTATCATTTGTGGTTTTGATTGCCAGATTTGGTTTTGATTGCTAGATTTAGTAAGTATCCATTTATAGCTGAATGGAATAAGAATAAGAATAGTTTTTTATCGTCCACTGAGACCAATCGGCCTATGGGACCCAGAAGGAGCGCAGCAAACTTATTACTGTCCGGGTTAAAAAAACCCTCGCCCCGAAGGGTTTTCGAGGGAAAACCGTGGGCGATAATAAGAATGTTTATCAAACCGCATAAGTATACATCATCATGAAATAAATGTGTATGTACATGTCAAGCGTGCGAGGACATAGCTGATCTCGCATGTCCATGACCTCCGGAAGGTGCGATCCTAGCACCCGCATCGGATGCCGCGGCTCAATGTCACATGTAGCGGCTGGCCGGGCGATCAACTCGGCATAGCACGTCCGGATTTGATCATATCTTTGGGCAACTTTGAAGGGTATGAGATTCATCCTCAATGACTCCCATTTAGCGGTATTGACAGAGCACCGCCCCGACGTGGCTCACCAATCCATCCGGCCCTGTCCCAATTCAAGATGATGTGCCCCCGCGGCGAATGGAGGCAATGAGTCCAAGTCTTTTCATGGGCAAGCGAGTGCGCGGTAGCATTGTGGGCCTCGTTCCAATGTGGGATTTATGTGGCGCCGGTAGTGTCTTTGTCTTGACCCGCTCAAGGGATCGCCTGGCATCCCAAAGCTTGCCGATGAAGCAAGCGTCAAGATATTGCCTCAAGTTATGGCGATCGCCTCTGTTTGCACATGTATGCACCTCGTGCTCCTGCACATTCTATCTAGCCATCCATTGAGCTCTCTTTTTTCCTCCAAAGAGGCCTCGAGGCCAGTGGCCCCATTGCCATGATATAAGCTAGTTTAGGGAGACGCGAGCATCGTCCATATTGACCACCTTCTTCTAAAATAGACAATGTGGCGATCAAGGGCCTCCCTCGAGGAGGCAAGAATCATGTCTCCCCGCAGAGAATTTGATATGGGACTGTGGACTTCACCCCTAGTGCTCGTACTAAGAAGGCTTTCTCTTTTGCTCCAAGTCATTCCAAGTAGCGAGGGATGCTACCGGGTTCCATACTTCAACCCCGTGATAAAAGGACATGCTCCACTAAGACCTTAAAACAGTGTGGTGATGGGTCCAATCATACAACTCCGCTCTATGACTATTGTTTTGCATTGCATATAGTGCCTTCCACCATTTGTAACTTTCGTAGCCGTATGGATGTGTCCCGATTGTATAGTAGAAGGAAACTCCACTCCCAAATATTTGTATGTGGATGCTACTTCCACATTCTCGCCCTCGATGAATCAAGGAGGGGATCCTACCGTGTCGTGAAGATGATATGAAAACCACCTTAGTCTTGGCCAAGTTGACGCGCATATCGATTAAACTTGACAAAATGTGTCCGGGCATCGAGATGTCATTGCATGTCTGGCGGTGTGTAAGCTAGGAGGTCCACATCATCGATATATTAACCGCATGATGATCTGGTAGAGAATGTGAGCTCAAATCGTCCCCATTATCGCCAAACCCGACTCTCAATTGATCAATGTAAAGCCCAAACAATATTGGGGAGAGAGGGCATCCCTGACAAACCCCGATACTACTATCAAATGGTTGGCTTGTCGGCTGCAACCGACCCGAGCATCTTTCATATAGCCTGTACACTGCATTCTGCAAATCTACAGGAACCCCCAGCTGTCGCAATCTTGCCCATAGTTTTTCCCGAGGCACAGTGTCAAATGCCTTCGCAAAATCCACAAAGCAACAATATAGATCCTAACGGCGGTTCCTGCTGTCTTCAACCAGAGTTTGCAATGTGAAGATGTGGTCAATGGTTGAGTGTCGGGGTCTGAATCCTGCCTGGGTGAGGGCCCGTATCTCTGCTGCCTCTGCCCAGGCCGTCAATCGCCGCTTTCGAGAATCCCGGCAAGCAATTTTGCAAACACCGAATCGACCATGATTGTTCGGTGGTTGGTCAAGCGGTCTTGGGTCACCGCCTTATAGATGGAAACAACTCGCTATTGGTCCACTGCGGCGGGGAAGCCTTCTGTAATGCCTTGTTGAACAAGGCGGTCAAGACTAGTATTATGGGCGGCCTACCTTTAAAGCAATTACCTTTTGCATACCATCCAGGTCCGGGGCTTTTCCATTGGCAAGATGCTGTAAGCCTTGTTCCACGTCCGAATCTGTGATTTCCAGCATTGGGCCTTCTTGCAGGGGTAATGCTGCATGTGCACCCTGAGGGTCGTATAGCTGTTGCAAGTATTGCCTCCACTGCTCGGGAGTGATGTTCCCTCGTGGGTCAGACGGCTTTCTAAGAACCCTTCGCCGGAAGGTCCCGGGTGACGTTCTAGGAGATAAAACATTTCCCTTTGATGCTTGCAATAATGTACCGGCTTTCTTAGCTTTAAGGAAGACGCCGGTCTTGTCGTACATGTGGGCGTAAAGCGAGTCTTCGTGACTTGGCGGAGCCAGCGTTTGTGTTCCTTGCACTCTGCATCAAACCATTGATTACGTGGGAAGGTTGTGTTCCTGGAGGTCCGTCGTTGGTGGCTTATCCCAAAGCATCTCTCTGCCGCAGTCCTAAGCACATCAGTCAGCCGACCTGTCTGTTGCTCTAGTGTAGGATATTGCAAAATTTCTGCCAGGTCATCTATAAGCATCTGGGCATAAGCCCCCGCATATTCATAATCCAATCGCAGCTGAGGCATGTGAGGAGCCGTTGCACAGGGGGTTCGCACAACCTGCCAAGCCAACTTCAAGTAAAGTGGTAAGTGGTCTGAGTCGATCTCTTCATCCCTATTAGTTGTTCCCACCTGGAAGTGCTTGATGACATGCATATCCTGCTCAGGCACCAACACATAGTCCACCACACTAGATCCTCCCCCCTGGTTTTCCTGTCTACAAGTGCTCTTGCGGGTGGATGGCCACTGTGCCAGTCCATTGCAGATTACCAGGTCAAAGATACCACAGAGCAAAAGCAAATTGTCTACCATAGCGCGTGACCTGATTGCCATCTGATGTCCGTGGTCAAGCTCCTTCTGCAGGATGCAGCTGCAATATATCATCAGTCAAGGGATCAAATCTCATGGGTTGTTCTACCCCGGTGCGCGCATTGAAGTCTCCAAGGAGTATGACACTGCCCAACTGCTTATGCTGCTGTATGTCATCATATAGATCGACATAGGGGTCCAGCCTATCCACATCCGAGTGTGATAGAAGTTGCTTTACGCATGTGGAAAGTAGCGGTCGCCACAAAGAGGGGTCTCTCTTCGCAGCTTTACACACGCACCCACAAGTACCGGTTGTGCTTGTCCGTCTTGAACAAGGAGATTGACAATTACCAAGGCCGCTCGATAGTAGCGAGGCAACTCCCCATGCCCCCGCTTTCCTGTGCAATCATTGAAGATTGAGTAGCGCTGGTATCCTGGCAAGTCGGGTATCCTGTGTCCTGCATGCTCCCATGTTTCCATAAGGAAGATGAGATCCATATCTGCGGCAACAGAGTTGAGACTATCTCCCTTCTGCCATGGGAAGCCCCGACAATTCCGTGGAGACCATGCGGAGGCACAATTCCTATTTGTTGGCGGGGCGGCGGTTAGGGGATTCATGGCGGCGGCGGGGGGGATGGCGTAAATAGAGGCAGCCTAAGATGTGCAAGCAACAGAAAGGTAAAGCAACTTGAGCGTGGCGTCTCGGGCTGTAGCAGCGGCGAAGCGTGGCATGGTCGTGGGGCGTTGGAGGGTTAGCGGGATTCACGGCCAGACATTTGGCGGCTTGAAAATTTGCATCTTACCTCGAATCGTCCCCGCAACTCCTCCCTGCGAATGCTTTTTAACTTTGGCCAACTCGCGTTACTGCGGTCTTCTTGTTGGGCGGGGTCGTCTCGGTCAACATATAAGGCAGCTTCCAAACCGCCTACCCCCGGCGAGGATAGCCGCTTTCACTTGGCGATCTCGCATACTATGAACGGATGGATCGCGTCAGGCGATCAAGGCGGGCTTCAAAACATGGCGTCTCGCCCTAATAATATGTAATCGGCATGGGGAACGTCATTCGAGCAAGAATCAACATTTGAAGCCGGTTAATGAGGTCCTCCCCTGCCTCTTTTGTCAGGCCACGTACCACCACATTGTGGCTTCTCCGCCTCAGCTCCTGGAACTCTCTGATTATTGGGTCAATCCTGCCCGGCACAACAGGAGTTGTTTGTTGTCGGCGGGGCATAGGCTGTGGCCTACATTGGGGCGGGGGTGGCATGGAGTGGCTTGGGGGTGCAGTAGCAGACGGCCCTGGCTGACGCCTTGCAGACTCTTGGGCAGGTGGGACTGCCGTGGCAGGTATAGTGGTCTCTCCTTCCTGAAGCCGGGAGCTTAGCTCCTGCTGAAATTGTTGCTGCCTTGTCAATTCACGCATGCACCGCTGCAATTGCTCATGAGCCTCTGCATTGAGGCCCTTGCCTTGTTCAGTGATGGCTGCCCTCGGCTCCTGCACCTTCCGATCTCGAGCTGCAGAGCTATGCTCCAGATTCTGCAAGCGAGAGTCCAACATAAGGTTCATTGCAGATGAGGCCACTTGTGTCTCAATCCTAGTTTGAAGGGCTCTCAATTGTGACTGGCTCTCTTCAAAAGCGACCTGAACTTTTCGCATCACAGTAGCATCCTCCTCAACCTCTGATTGAAGGCGGGAGATGGTTGCCATTGTCTCTTGCTCAACATGTTGCTTGTCCTATGTCATGGTTTCAATGGCGGTGGACATGGAATCCATGCGGGCCTGCATGTCAGCAAGACTCTTCTTGTCCTTTTGCCTTTCAGAGCACTAGACGAAGGCCATCTTCTAGGTGCTGTATGTGGGTCTCCATGCCGGAAACACGCTGTTTTTCAGTAGCCAGCTGCCTCTTGAGCAATTTGGGTGCGGAGGCCTACATTTCCTCTGCCAAGCAAGCAATTCGAGCTTTGTTGCCCTCTGCCATTGCTTGAACCTGGTTCCAGTGCTCCTCAACTGCCTGGTTTGGTGGTGGTGAAGCCCGGATACGGCTTGCCGCTAGGCTAGAGTATCTGTCATAGGCCTGTCGAGCTATGTTTGTTGCATGAGACTTTGCCCGCGCTTCTCTTTTCAATGTGCACCTATCAATTTTGCCAGTGTCATCTGGTCTGCGATTGGGGATGGCATCTATGTACGCTCCCAGTAAAAGTTTTGCTGCCATATCTGCTCTAGGTAGAGGGGACTGCGTATCAGCACCATCCACATGCATATCTGTGGGGTTGGATGAAGGGACGCAGGGCTCGTCCGGCTCTTCTATCACTGGAGTTGCCATGAATAGGGTGTCACCCTTCAGACGCTTGTCTGAGCCTCCAAGCACTTTGATCACGCACAACCTCTATCCCTTTACAGACGCCCGTCTGAAAGTTTCCACGTGTCAGAAGCAGGCGCAGGCTTCCAAGTGCAAGAAGCAAGTGCAGGCTCTTTCACCTTACAGACACCTGTCTGAAAGTGTTCAAGTGCATAAAGCAAGTGCAGCCTCAAGTGCAACCTCTGCCACCTTACAGACGCTTGTCTGAAATGAAAATAAGCAATGGTTTTCCCTCTTACAGATGCCTGTCTGCAAGGCTTTAGCATGTAAATGCTTTAATCCAAGGTGATTGGATGGTATCACACCCTCTGAATCCTGCCTTAAAATCGGGTTGCAAAAACTGGCTGTTTTCTCCTCTCAGATCTTAAGCAAATATGGACAAACCATATGTCTTTAGAATCATCACAGAACAAGCATTCTAATGATATGCATTGCTCCCAAAACAGAGCTGCAGATCAATAGATATGAAGAAAAGTATATAGTGCTGAAAAATGGAAACCCTAAATCCAGCACTGAAAATCTGTTGTTTTCGCTCTGAAATCCTGCCCAAACGTCAGCAACATAAAATATCTTTGAAATAACTCTGAGAGAGCTTTCCAAAGGTATAAATTTCGTGAGAAACCGAGTCACAGACAAAAATGTAATATGAACCACAAAGTGGTGGTGCAGGCTGAAAATCTATGTTTTTGCTATGGAAACACCATTCAAACATATATAAATTACATACTTTCAGAAAGATCTCTGAGGGAGCTTTTCAACGCGATAAATTTCAGCTGAAACGGAGTTAAAATTCCCCAAATACGATAAAAAATATGTGGACAATACCACGAGCACTTCAGGGTTTTTTGTGCCCTCAATTTGCAGCCCGAAAATCTGAGTTTTCGCTGAGGAAATAGTATTAAAAACATATACATATTACATACCAATAGGAAGAAATCTGAGATATCTTCCCAACGCAATAAATTTCAGCTGAAACGGAGTTCTTGATCTCCAGATATGATCAAAAGTGTGCAGCACCACCAACACTTCAGGGTTTTTTGGGGCCCCCAATTTGCAGCCCGAAAATCTGTGTTTCTGATGCAGAATAATTAGTGAAACATATACAAATCACATACTGACAGAAAGAACTTTGAGATGGCTTTCCAACGCAACAAATTTCGACTGAAACGGACTTCCGGATCTCCAGTTATGATTGAAAACGTGTGGCCGGCTTTCAGAGCGCCTAGGGTTTCAAAGCGCATGCAACCCAAGAGAACTATCAACAATCTTGTCTTCATCAGTGCAGACTTGATGACATTCCATAACTTGTTGCACCATTGCCTATAACTCACTATCCATTGAATATCCAAGTCTGTTGACAGACCTGATGACAAACCATGGGAGAAGGTAGTCATTTGCTAACATTGTAGACTGACTTCTTCGTCACTATCCAGTAGAACATCTTGGTAATCTAGTTGATGAAATTCCTCTATTTCCCCATGTTCCTGCTTTGTTCAAAACAAAGACCTCTCTGGTCCTCTATATGCTTGCACTAGAGAAGAGGCCTCCATCAAGCTAGTTTGGAAAAACATAAAAGAAAACTTTAGAATGCCATAAACTCAAACGCCATCTGATGTTGGCAACGCCATCTGCTTTGGGCATCTGATGTTGATCATAAGCTTGAAGAGCTGGGAAAGCAAGAGCCTAATGTTAGACATCTATTCCAATTCAAAAGACATGCCTTTTATATGCGCTTCAAGCAAAGCTCCTTAAGACTACGAATGCCCTAGATGCTCACCGCTCCAGCACAAAATAAGGTTACGAATAATTGCAGTATCATTCTTTGCTATCCATTGATGATAAAATGAAAAGCACATAAGCCGGTTGTTCAAGGAGCAACGATACAACGAGAGGAAGAAGACAGACAGACGATCAAGAGCCTAATGTTAGACATCTATTCTGATTCAAAAGACATGCCTATTTAAAAAATAGAAAGAGAAACGATGATTGTTCAACGCACTCTCATGCCTTCTATATGTGCTTCAAGAAAAGCTCCTTAAGACTATGAATGCCCTAGATGCTCACCACTCCAGCACAAAAATAAGGTTAGGAATAACTAAAATATCATTCTTTGCTATCCACTGATGATAAAATGAAAAGCACATAAGCCAGTTGTTCAAGGAGCAACGATATAATGAGTGGAAGAAGACGGACAAACGGTTTTATCATAAAACTTCTTTTCAAATCGGTTGCATTTTTTCACACGCATAATCGAACGGACCACAACAAAATTTTTTTCCACAACAAAATCCAACGGTCAAGATTGCGCACAAACTACTATCTTATTTCGGCTTTAGTATTATATATAGATGATGTCGTCATTCAACAAAAAGAAGAAGAAAATGAATTCAACATTCTCATGCTTCATAGTCAAGAGAAGCAGATCAAGCGGTGAATAGAAGGCTTGATAGGAAGGAAGGAAGAAATTTTAACGTCCGCGGAACCCAATCGGGTTATGGGACCAGAACAAACAAAGGGGACATAAGCCCTAACAGAACAGAGGGCCGAAGCCCAAAAAACAGAGCATGGGGTCTAAGCCCCGTTACAACACACAAATGAAGGAGTGGCTATGCCAAGACTGTCCAGGGATCAGCCGGCCACTGATCCCGAATGATAGTCTGGCCTCCCCTATACACTGCCCATTTCCGTTGTAGGCGAGCCTCGTGCACTAGACATAGCTCTGCTTTCCGCCTGCAAAGCTGTGCTGGGGTCAAATCTTCCTGAACAGAGAAGGTGGTCCCCTTCAAATGATTGCCATGCCGTAAGATGTGCATCCTAGAAAGAGCATCCTGAAAGCAGACCAAGAGATGACGGGGGCGGTCGGGCCGTGCTGCTCCAACCCGTTGGGCCGAAAGGATGCCGTCGGCAAGTATGTGCATCACCTGACTGAAAAAAGAGGCAGCCTCATCTGTAGCAGGCGAGTTACCCGTCTCCTTCATACCTACAATACGCAAGGTCGGGGCCGATGCATGTTCTGTGGCACTACCAAACTTAGAAGGCGGGACCTCGGCAGGGGCAGTGGGCAACAAATCCTCAAGCGAAGGCTGTGCGGGCATTGAGACCGGTTCATCAGTCCCAGGCATAGCATCGGCCGCAGGCATAGCACTCACATGGTCCGGCGAGGGCCATGTGCTAGACCCTGGTGAAACATTATTGGGACTGGCTGAGCTGTGCCCCGCAGACTGTAGCAATAACTCAAGAAGTTGTACCCAGCCTTCTAGTGGCAACTGAGCAGACGTCTCTGTGAGAGTAACGGTAGAGCGGACCCTGTGGATCCTGGCAAGTATCCCTGAAGGCAAACACTGGAGCTGAGCATCAATCCTGTCCAAGGCCGCAGCTAAAGATGCACCGGAAAGATGGGTCAGGATGGGATGCTGGGGCCCAAAGAAGGGGGCTACCTGAAGGTATGGCTCAATTGTGGGGTCATTGGGTTTGTCAAAGCCTGACGCGGGTGCCTGAATCAGGTTCTTTGATTTGCGGGTCTCCCTAGCCATGCGCTTAATCTTCCGGGTCATGCTGACGCTTTACTAGGCCGTAACCGAGGAAGGAACGTGAAAAGGATAAAGGAAACTAAAGCGAGCAAGGATGCTGGAGGAGGGCAGAGATAGGAGAGGAACAAGATTGCCCAACAATTATATTGAGGTTGTTTTGGCTGCAACGAAAAGTTAAGAGAAAGTTGTGGCAATGGGACAGGAATGGGACATGTATAAAGAAATGGTAGACAATTTAGAAGAACGCTTAGATGGGATACTTGGACATCTAAGGAGAGGACATGAAGATGATGATGAAATGAGAGCTTTCGGGAAGAAATAACTTGTTCTTCTATTTTATACTTCTCTTTGTATCATTTTTCTCAACATTGATTGAAGTAATATTCTCTCCCTTAACATGATCACACGATGCAAAATCACATAAATGCAAAAAAATAGCAAAGATTATGATACAAATAAGATCGTGCGACGCAAAAGCCCACTTGTGCAAACGAGGATGGAGACAAGTATTCTGCCTCGTGTTAGCATGTATATATCAAGTAGGCTTTACTGATTCCTTGTCTCTTCGATGTCAACTATTGCAATGATTGGGGGGCCTTAGAATCTTGTCATGCAAGCTTTCGCTTCCTCTTCAACATTATGTCAATGAAGTTTACCACTTTTGGATTACTTCTTGAAGCGACATTCTTGTCGTATTTAGCCATCGTGCTTCTATAGAATCATTCTGTCATCTGTCTCAGAGGATGGGTTCCTACTTTTCCACCCCCTCTTTGAGTGTCCCTATGAAAGGCTATTTTAACTTGTTTATGCAAATTCTATGCCTTGTGCACTCCAAATTGCTAGGCTGCCATACTTCCTAAAAAATCAGGGTGCATAAGCCCAAAAGATGTGCAAGTAATGTGTGACTCTACTCTCTCCCCATGCATCTATGTAAGCCTTGATTAATTTGTTATTTGCTTGCACGAACATTTTTGCATCTTCTTTCGTGAGATCCATTCGCCGAATATATGGGAACAATTCAGACAATGCATCCCATGCTCGGAACATACTCCATCTGTGCGGTCTTGTGTTCTGCGTCTGTTGAAGGTGTTCCCGGCAAAACCTTCAACCTCAATGGTGAGGTGTCAAACAAGTTGGCAAAGTATCCTTTTTCTAGTCAAAACTTTTGATGAAGTGGAAGTGATGAGTGTGACACGTGTGTGGTGATATGGAGGTGTTGGTGATGATGTGGCATGACAACATGTCCCCTTAATGGTCTAAACAACTTGTTTTGGAGAATTTTGAAGAAAACGGACATGGAATGAGGGGTGACATGTGTATGGTGTGACATGGCAATGGCGATGACGTGTACGATGATTTGGCAACTTTTGAGTGGTGACATGGGTCAGTTTGATACTAGTGCATATAAAATTGCAAAGTTCAGGCAAAAATTAGATCCTTTGACTTTTCTTGCTTCCAATAGGAATTTTTACACTTTCTCTCTCCATTTTGACTTCTAGAGGGAGAATTTGACCCTAGACCATGGAGGTGGCCAAATTAAGCGGAATTGTTTTTGCTTTTGCAAGTTGATGGTGGTATGGTGGATGTGTGAGGTGTGAATGGTGTATGAAAGACATGTTTTGACTAGAAAAGGTTCCCTTAACCAATTTGCTATAGGATATGAAGGCTAGGCATGGAGTTTGAAGTTATATGGGATCTTTTGCATAGAAAAGGAGATGAAGAGCTTAAGATATGGATCATATGAAATAGTCATGCCAAGAACTCAATAGCAAAACCACATACCAAGAACACTCAAGGGGTCTTCCAAACTTCAAATTTGCTTTGCTTGAATCACCTTTCCTAGCATCCATGTGTGATCTTTCATGAATGTCTTCACCTTGGTCTTCAAGTGTCCACTTATGATCTCTAGGGAAGTGTTCTCTTCAAATCAATGGTGTTTGTGTATATGTGCTCAAATCAATATGCAGGCATAAGTAAATCAAAATGCATCTTGCTCGTCTATGTTGCCATAGCATGACAGCATCATGCCAAACAGAAAGAACAGGCTGGTCTACCAGCCTCTGTATTTTTGCAGATGATCAAAGTGAAGTTCATGCCAGCTGCCAATATGGAGATATGTTTGGCAGCTTTATGAGCCGGCAATGGATTAAAAGAAAAGGGTATTGACAAATGAACCAGATGATATGTATGTGATTGTGAATGTAGAAAACAGGTGAACCTGCATGACAAATGTGATTGTTATTAGAGAAAATAGAACTGCTGGATGGAAGTATGACAACAGTCTGGTGAATTTAGTGGAGAATCATTGATCTGAAGTGCCTCAAGTGGATCAGGGGCAACTCTTGAGCAGGTTATTGTGGAAAGAATGTATGAGAGTGTACCTGCATGTGACAACATGTTTGTTAGCATAATGAGCTGCTGTTATGGTGGGAATGGCAGCAGCTATAGATATAGAGTAATATGGAAGAGAGTGTATAAACATGACATGTGTGAATGCAAATTCGGATGCCCTGCATGGAAATCAGAACTTAAGCGATAAGAACACATAATTTGAACAAGCTAACATCTGCATGAATCTTCCTACATTTTGCATTAGTTTCAGCAATGGAAACCTCGAATATAAAAGTTCTAGCTAAATGACTTCCTTAATTTAAGAATACAAACTATCTCACAAGCACTCCTGCATTATTTTTTGTCTTCTTTCTTCTTCTATTTTTATGTTTTGCAATCATAGTCAGTTCAAAAGCAAACTAGACTAATCTACCTACAAATTCTAAATAAACTTCTAACCAAACAAACTTAAGGCAACATGATCTCTTCAAGTGCAAGATGTTGATGGGATTTAACAGCTCCCTACCATCAAGAACATCCCTCAACCAATAGGAGTCTTTACCTGCTTTTCCAATTACTTCGAAAGGCCCTTCCCAAAGGTTCTCAAATTTTGCTGCTACATCTTCCCTTGCCTTATTCCATTTAAGAACCAATTCACCTGTTTTGAGTGTACCTTGGAGCTTATGAGTAGCCTTAAATGCTGCTATGTCTTTGGCTTTCTTGATCAGAACTGCATTCTCAGCTTCATACCTGTGTTCCTCCAACTGCATCAATCTTATACACCTTTCTCTTAGTGCATCCTCCATTTCTAAATTTATTTGACAAGCCGACCTAAGAGATGGGAGCTCAAGCTCGATTGGCACAATGGATTTTATGCCATAAACAAGGTTGAAGGGTGTATGTTTAGTGGATGCTTTAATCGTGGTCCTATATGCCCATAGTGCATCATGCACTTCAAGTGCCAATCTCTCTTGGAAATGCTAATGGTTTTCTTAAGGATTGACTTCAAAACCTTGTTAGTTGACTCAACTTGACCATTTCCTTGAGAGTAGTATGCTGAGCTTTTAGAGTGCTTGACTTTAAGAGTGGCCAACAACAAAGCAATGGTTTGGTTCATGAATTGACTTCCTCTATCAGAGACAATTTTAAAGGGAATCCCAAATCTAGCACATATATTCTCATGGAGGAATCTTGATGTGGTAAAAGAATTTGCCCTCTAAGTGGAACTGCTTCAGCCCACTTTGTGAAATAATCTGTAGCCATAAGGATAAATTGGTGCTGAGCAGATGAGGGAGGATCTGTTGGACCTATAAAGTCAAGCCCCTATGTTTGAAATGGCCCTGAAGAAGTTATGGCAGTGAGAGGAGCTGGTTGCAATACCCTTTTGCCAAAAATTTGGCATTTATGACAGCACTTAATGAAATTGTAACAATCTTTAAAAAGAGTGGGCCAGAAATATCTAGACCTCAAAATTTTCTTTGCAGTTGTATCAGCAGCAAAGTGTCCTTCATATATACCTTCATGACAAGCTTCAAGAATCATTTTGGCCTCTCCATGATCCACACATCTTAGCAATACACCTTCCTTGTCAACTTTGCACAAGACTTCTCCAATTAACCTGAATTTCTTGCACTTCTCTTTGAATCTTCTTTCTGGACTGCTGCTCATGTCTTTTGGCAATTCATTGGTCTCCAAATAGTTCCTAATATCAACTGCCAATCCAAATATTTTTCATGAAAAGCAATCAGGTTAGTAGCATAACCAGTCTCATTCAATCCCTCCTTATCCTCATGCACAAGGCATAAGGTAAGTATGAGCTAGGATTTTCAACTAAATTCACCACCTTGACAGTAATGTTGTAAGCCTGAATCTTGCAAGCCCATCTATACAATTTGGCCTTAGGCTGTTTTTTTGCAAACTGAAGGGAAAAAAGATTCTGCTTCATATAAACTTGAGTGTGATTATTTTGCAGCAAATGACCTTGTCTGTCTATTAGAAACATTAATGCAGCTGCACTCTTCTCGAGCCTGGGAAATCTCAATTTAGTGTCAGACCACATCTTGCTAGCAAAGGAGATACATAGTCATCCTGGAGTAATGCCAAACCAATTGCCTTTTTTGTGACACTGATGTAAGCCTTAAAAAGTTTCTCAAAATCTGGAGGTTTCAGCAAAATAGAATGACAAATAGCATTTATGATTGTATCAAAAGATTCTTGACATGTTTCATTCCAATCAACAAAGATATGCTTACTTTTATTTTTTGAGAATTTTCCAACCTTTGTAAGGTTAGAAATTGGACTTATAGTGTGTGAAAAATGAGGAACATACATTCTCAAAAAGCTAGTCATTCCTAAGAAGCTTTTCACCTGTTTAAGTGCCTTTGGAGGAGCAAGCTTCTTCAAAGCCTCAATTTTATTCTCTGCAACCTGAATACTTCTTGTGGATACTTCATGTCCTAGCAAATCTCCTTTTGAGCATAAAAAGACACACTTTTTTGGCTTTAGGCTGACACCTCCTTTCTGCACAAGGCAAATAATTTTGTCAGAGAATCAAAATGATATTTGCAAGAAGTACCTAAGCAAAGATCATCCAAAAAAATTGGAGGCATATCCTTGAAGATAGTTGCTGCCATGCTATGGCCGCATGGAAGAGCAAGGATATTTCACATTCTTATGCTCATATCTTGATTTGAACTTAGAGACACAAGGAGAATTCATATATGCACATCTTGAAGAGCAAGGTGAGGACATTTGACTTAGGTCACACAAGCAAGACATGAAGAAGAATCAAGCAAAGTTTGAAGACTTGAAGACCCCTTGAAGAGTTCTTGGTATGGGATGCTATCATTTGAGTTTTTGGCATAATTACACCCTTTGATTTCCATCCTACATCCTCCACATCCTTTGCCATCAAGAAATGCTCTTGAAATCTCAAATTCCATGCCTACATCTCATCTCCCAAGTCAAATTACAATAGAAGAAAAGAGAGACGAACTAGGAAAATAAAGGCAAAATAGAAAGGACGATGCTGTTGGAGACCATAAACATGCTAGAACTTGGACTCATACAAAGATTAGCTGCAGCAAAGAGACAAAATGAATTCCATTTTGGAATATCTATTTGAAGCTATATCTGTCCAGGTAGGCCCTTTCTAGCAAAACTGATTCCAATTTGGAATATATGTTTGGATCTACATCTGTCTAAATAGGCCCTTTCTGGCAAAACTGATTTTAATTTGGAATATCTATTTGGAGCTGCATCTGCCTAGGAAGATCCTTTCTAATTTCCAACGGATTTCTTTGTGGAAACATCAATCAACCTTGATTTAAGAGAGATACATCGAAATATTTCTTGAATGCATTTGAGATAGATCAAAGGTATGAAGAATTAATCCCCACCGGTATAGGCGGCAAGGGCGACTAAAACCTGTCTTCTGTTTTCCTCTAAACTTGCCAAATTACTCCTCTATTTCTGCTATATCCATCCAAATTTGAAATGGCAAATGAAGGATCCATTCATAGTCACTGTTTCACAACCAATCTATGTATTTAAGGCATTAAATAGAATATCTTAGTGCAAATAATCAACTATTAATGGGCTTAATAAAATCACCTCACCACCACATGGGCTTATGCAATTAAGTGCCACTTGAGGCATGAGCAATCATCCTTGTTTTTGACATTGCAAACCTGTGTAAATAAAAACTCAATAAATCAAATTTAAGAATTTATTGCATCAGCGAAACTTAGAGCGGTTTTGCTTTTAGCTTCAGTTGCATTTATAATTGTACTACACTGAAAAGGTCTACCTGCAATTATATGGAGGGATAGCCGAGGGATCATAAGGTGACATCTTCTAGAACTGAAATTCATATACCCGCTTGCCATATCTTTTTGTGAATGAGCATTAGGTATAGATAGAACCTTCAAGGTCAAATTGACCATCTGCAAATCCTTGGTTCCAGTAAAAGAAAAAATAACATGAGCAGGAGTACGAGTATCATGGTGATTTCTACATATATAATTGGCACAAAACAAGCCCGAAAGTCGAAGTCATATCTATGGCAGATAAGTTCAAAAGTTGATAGTGCCAAAATCTAAGACCAACAACCCTAAAAAAAACCTATTTCGAACGGACTCGAATATTACATGTGAAGGACCCCGTATATATTATTAAACCTAGTAAAAATATATTCTGGAGCAAGAATACAACATGGCAAATAGTCTAAGCTATTAAAAAAAAGCAATAAAATTAATGCGAGCTATGCACACTCTAGATATACGCATCAGTACGTCCACTCAAATACACTACTAAATCATAGCAAAACCATATTAAAAATCGCATAAAAGACAAAGAGAACCCCTGCTATTATGTTAGATATTGGAGTCCTTCCTATTCTTTTGTTGCCAAACCTTGAATTCTTTATCCACTAAATTTGTATTCTCGAATAAGGGCTCACATCAAAACAGACAAAAGCTAGGCTTTTCATTCATCTCAGCAAAATTCTACAATGGTTGAGAGTGGGTAGCTGCACATTTGCAAGCTACCCACAATAAAAAAACATAGGGAATATCCAGTTATATCATCTGGACCCCCAAAAAATTCTACAGATGTCGGTTAAGTGTACATGCCGAGAGCTTATCGCGGGGATTAAAAAACCCCGCCCTTTTGGGTTTTCGAGGAAAAACCCTAGTGATAAGCCCTCGGCAAGGGGCTTGGACACAACGTAAGGCTGAAAAAAATGCTCCCACAAAGAAACACACGAAGCCTGAAGAAGACGGAGTGTCACATCCCAATGTACCTATACATCAACAAACTAGAACATAAAGATAAGAAAACAACAACCTCGAAAAACGAGAGGCTGGTCACACGTGCCATGCGACAAAAAACACCCTCGAAAAAGCGAGGGACTGGTTACGCGTGCCACGCGACAAAAAATAATATTTATAATAATATACACATTAAGGGAGGGTGGGTGGGAGTCAAGGGAACTGCTGAGAGAGGAGAAAACACCGATGAGAAGTCGATGAAGAAGCTGCAAGAAATAGCAATCCCAAATGAACCAGAGCCACAGAAAATGCATGCAATGCATGCATGCATCGCCCATTCGAGAATACCGATCCGATGGCTCGGATCGATGGCATAGTTGCTAGAGGAATCTCTAGCTTTTCTTGTGGATTAAGCTTTCTCCTAGCCTCTCTCTCCAATTTGGCAGAGTGAATTCTCTGGTGCTGAATTGAATAATCCCTTTACCATTTCTATCTTCCAAAATTTAGTCTTTCTTGAAGTTTCTCTTGCTAGGATAGCCAGGTTGGATGGTGAGCTTTCCTCTTAAGGGGTGGAATTGTGTTTAAATCCTTTATTTCCTAATGTTTATTCTTGCATATACAGCCTAGGGATCAGTCCTCTATCACAATTCAAATGCTGGAGAAATTGAGAAATTAAAGTGTAAGTTATTTATCTTTGAAAGGTGGGACTTTGATAGCACATACGTAGTAGCTTTGCCAGATGTATTAAGGTTAACAAATGTTGGGAAGACCGTAAATGTCGCTGCGAGTTTGCTTCTAGTTCAAATTGAATTTATCAGATCAACTTTACTATTTGCTATTTAGATTCCTTGTGGTACAAACTATCTATTATCTAATTGAACTATCTGCTATTTAGATTCCTTGTGGTACAAACTATCTATTATCTAATTGAACTATCTATTATCTAATCTTTTGTTTTTTGCGAATGAACGGCATTATCTCTTTTACAAACTTCTAAACATAATTCTTTTATGATCATAAAAGGCAGCTCATAAATAAAAAGACACAACTGATGTGGAATGAGTTAAATGTGTGGGTAGAAAGGTTGGATAAAGCCATAACATCTTAAGAGAGTATTTAGAAAAGTTAGTGACATAGTTGAGACACCAGTCGAGCACAATGACTTGCCTCATGAGTTGCCCAAGACAATTTTGTACTTACCATGATACAACCACTATATTACGTTATCATTTTGAGGACAAGGAATTACTTTATCTCAAAGTAAAGAATACTTAAAGAGAATGCAAGCCACACTTATGTGTATGTTTGTGAAACAATTCTTTACAAGAGACGATGCTTTGCAAATCGAACAAATTCTCTTTCCAAAGGCTGGGTTGCCCTGATCCCCAAAAAAGCAATGGGAATAAGCAATGGGGCACATATATCGTCGAGATCATGCACATGCATGAGCTCAAAAAAAGCAGACTTAAGGATCACGAGTCATGATATACCCCCATGCAAGGAATTAAAAGATTAATAGAACGCGCACATCGTAAAACAAGGTTTCAGAGTAATTATATATTAGAAGCAGCCGACAGGCACACAAGCAAACAAAACCAAAATTTTGAAGGAAAAAAACAAAAGAAATAATAGTTAACAATGGCAGAGGCAGGTACGCTCTGCCCTATGGATCCACCCCTGAAAATAAAATCTATCTACCTGCCCCCTCTTAGCCTGCCTGTACCAAAGCCCGGGAAAGTACCAACCGGCAGTACCCACCGCTGGCCGGCAACCGGAATAGGGCGGTGAGAGTGACCGGCGGAGGCCTTGGCAGCTTTTACATGCATGCGGAGGTCGAGAGTGGAGCACCGGCGGCGAAACCACGTGGCTCTCCCCTGCTGGTGGACATTTCCGAGCGTGTCCTTCATACCGGCCCAGTGGAAACGACAGCGTCCTCCCAATTTTTTTTCTCTCACATTTGTATTTATTTGCAACATTTATTTTTATTATTTCGTAGCTTTAAGCGCCTTTGTGGCTATGGTGGCCTTCCGGCGACGCTACCGATCCGAGCAGGCCGTTGGCCGCTAGGCCTCAACCTCCAGGCGCGCCATCAACAGGCTTTCATATATTTATTTTGTGCTGTGATTGGCGGCTATTTTCTAGTTTGTTTCGGCCGGTTCTGGCGTAGGATTTTTTTTGATGGGTGCGGGGATATGTTCATGCGTATCTTTTTCCATATGAACGCTTCTTGCAGTTTTAATAACAGCCATGGTTGTGTAGTGCCGGGCTCCGATCGGCAGGGGTAAATGTAAGGCTATCTATTTGCCGCGCTTTAGGAAGCACTGGATACTTCTTTATTTTATCCAAGTACTTGTGAACAAAAGGATTGAATGGGCATTCGTATTGGAATGAAAACGTGCGTTTTTGTCCAATGCAAGTTCTTTTTTGGTATTTTTGTCGAAGAAATCTTGCAATCAATTGCGGATGCTCATGGTATCGGATAGTCTGGATGTAAAAAACTTGCACCGATCCACGCTCAAGTGCTAATGATCCTCTTTTGTGTAAGGTAAATTTCCGCTTCCTTTATAGTCAAGCCAGCCCTTCTGCTATTTCCGATTCAATTCATCTCTGCATGCATTCATTTGTTTTGTCTGTGTAAAGGTCGCATAGGGATATCCATGCGCCTGCCATGAATGAAGGCAAGATTTTGAAATTTCTACGTATTTTTCTTTTCCCATAGATTCTTAACCTTCCATCCATTCTATTTTTATCAATTGCTTCCCTGTTTCTTAGCCTCTTCTCTCATTCTTGACAACACGTTTAATTCTTCCTGCAAGAACGGAAATTTTATCTTGCAGCTAGACTTTGCTGCTAATGGGTGAACATTGGAGGCAGCTGCCTGTTGGCACTGTTGCTGCACCTAGTGGCTGGTTTGTTCCTGATAGTATGAGGGGTCAGTTTGTTGACCACCAATTGTGGGGAGGGGAAGCCAATGCATTAGAAATGGCAACCAGCACAAGGGAGTGGACTAGATTGGAACAAGGCTTGTGTTGGGGGGAAAATGTTTTAATTGATGAGGAATGCTCTTTGCGAGGTAAAACTGGCAAAAGTGCTTGGGACTTGGGCCAATCATATGGCAGTCAAGCACCATTCGACATAGAACAAACTGCTCTTCCAGAGCTGACTGAAAATTTCTCGAGCTTTCACTGCAGGGCAGATTTGGTAATATTAGATTGCAGTTCAGATGGAATTACACTAGAGAATAATGAAAAATGGAAGCATAGGGAGCTTCTTAATGGTTTACCCGATGACCTTCTTGAGAGGATTTTTGCTGCATTGCCTCTCCTCAGTCTGTTCCGAGCAAGAGCTGTTTGCAAAAGGTGGAATTTAATAATCGACTCCAGTTCTTTTCGGGCTCTTTGTGCCCAACATGCTAATCATAAACCTTGGTACCTCATGTATAAGGACTCAGAGAAGCCCATTGTAGTCGCATTTGATCCTTCATCTAAAAGGTGGCACAACTTTGTCCTTCCTCATTTTGATCCTATGACAAGTTTCGTTGCCTCTGCAGATGGTCTGGTTTGTTTCATGGATAAGACCAATTGTGACATGATTTATGTATGTAATCCAATGACAAAGGCTTGGAGAGTACTACCTAAACCACCTGATCATTGGATTTCTGATTACTGTGCAGTTTCAATGACAATAGGCAAAGATCAGAGAACTTACAAGATTGTTATTGCTCGATCAAAGCAAGTACCCGATGATTATACACAGTGGGATTTCTCTATTGAAGTCTATGATTCTGCGTTAGACTCTTGGATGAGTTCTAGCAGCAAGGTCTTGAAAGGATGGCGAGCAGGAGAAGAGAGCAATATCTGCAACGATATGTTTTATTGCGTTACGCACCCTACTTTTGGTGTTGGTCAGGATAACTCAAGGCATGGATTGATTGTGTATGATCTTTGTACTACAACATTTCAAGATATGATTTTGCCAATGCCTTGTTCCCTCTCCTGTGTTAGACTGATGAGCCGTTGGGATCGTCTTATAATGGTGGGCGGTATTGGCACATATGATTTTATTAAGGGGGTTGGTGTATGGGAGCTTGATACAGAATGGAAGCAGATTGCTAGAATGCCTACCAAGCTGTTTCATGGCTTTATAGGAGGTCTTGATGATGTATTTTCATGTTGCGGACATGGCGACCTTGTTTACATTCATAGTTATGGAAGTCCACAGCTGATGGTACATGATATATCTCAGGGATCATGGAATTGGGCAAGAGCATGTCCTACTCTCAGGCGAGATCCTTTGCACCTCTTTGCAGGTTTCTGTTTCCAGCCACGTCTTGATATTTTAGTATAGCATTTAAATTATGGAGGCACACAAAGGATTGAACTTGAGAGTCGTGCAATTTTGAGGGGCAGTTGAATTTATTTCTGTGTTAGAAGAAATAAAAGTTGGCATCATTGCTAGGTCTTGGAAGTTTGGAAAAGTTTGTGCCTCCAATAGGGTCTATAGTTTACTATAGGAATTCTTTTATCAGGCAAAGGAAGAACTATTTGGTATTGCTATGCTGATTTATCATTGTTATTTGTTTTTGTTAAAAGGCATGGTGATGACATTCCTTAAATTTGGTATTGTAGCTGTTAATAGTTCTTCATTTGCTGAGCTGTTTGACAGTTTTTCCTTCACGTTTTTGAAGTCGTTGACGAGTGATTAAACGAGTTCTAGTTTTGGTGCCGGTTTGTCTTTCTTGTTTGTTGGTGTTTAAGATGTGGCTGGATGATGGCCATGTGCTGGCACAGGAGTGGGTTGGGATGGAAGCACACTTGCTCTTAGAACAGAAATTTTTTATTATGTAAGGGTTCTTAAGCTGAAGATATGGCTCGAGAAAGACTGCTGGAACTTCTGTGTAATGGCAGATTCATTGAATTGAAAAAGAAGACATTGTGTCATTCCTAAAGCATGTTTGTCTCCCTTTGCTATACCATTCCTAAGCACGTATGTCTCTTTCCTCCATGATTTAATTCTGATGCAGAAATTAATGTCCGCTAGACATAACAAGGTGCTCCCATTGCCCTCCCCCTATGTCATTGGAGGAGAGTTAATTTATGAACTAATTCTTTAAAAATAAGAGACTGCATTTGAGCTTTCAAGGCTTGCATTCTCTTAAACATCTTTGCCAGGCTCTAAAAATTGGAGAATCTGACTGGATTTGCAAAAGTTCTTGGCGTTTTTCGCGTTTTGGGGTCAGATTAAGGGGAGAGCAGATCTAGAAAGATGAACTGTTTTCTAGACTAATTAATCTATTGACCTATCATCGCCTACTGATGTAGTTCCATGGGGTAGAAAGAAATGACCTATCAATAGCCTACTGATGTAAAGAAAGAACAAGTTTCATGCAAAGTTGTGGGGTAAAAAGAAAAGGAACGTATGGAGAGAGGTTTTACCTTTAACAAATTATTATGCAAGACAATTTTAACAAATAATGTTGAATAAAGTAAAAGATTCGTAAGGTTTGCTATAGATGATTCCCATCGGTTTTTTAAAGGTTGGGGAGGTTTGTTGATGTTTTCTGTTTTCTGTTTTCTTGATGTTCGAAGGTTTATTTTTAGAGTCACATGGGCTTCCTTTCTTGGCAGAACCTAACTTTCTTGCACGGCGATGGCGGAAGAAGCCATTTTTCTTGCAGAGCAACGATAAAAGGAGAGGGCAACAAATTTGTTAAGGCGGGATTGTGTGGCAACGGTTTTACCGGGGTTGTACTCCCCGCTCCTCCCTGTGCTTAGAAAATGTTGTTTTTCTTCCCATTATTCGGTGTTCTTTCCCTCAGACCGTAGTTTAGCCACAATTTTGCCTTCGCTCATACTGTAGTTACTTACAAAATGTTTAAGAATTTCTTCTTCTGTTTGATCCACTTTAGTACTTGATTGATGAAAACGCTGTGCATGTATTTGTGATTCAAAAGCTCACTGTCTGCATCCAGAGCAGAAAGAATCGATCATTCGGCTTTCATTCCTCTTCCATTTCTGTTCATCCTTGGAGATTTGTGTGCGTCCACTTCGGTTGTTGCATCTACCTCTGAATCTCGCTTTTTGGTTGTGGCCATTGCATGTGCTGTAGCTGCCACTGCACATGATTTTGCTGCAGGTGCTTCGTTTGCCGGAGCTTTTCAGGTTCAGGCTCTGGCTTCATCGAACCACTGACTTGTGCATGTATTTGCACATTTTGGTGTATTCGTTGTTTATATATGACAATTCAATGGTTTAACAATGGTTACAACTTTTAAAAAATACAATAATGATAATGCAATAAAATCGACATTTCTTGGACAGGGATACCCCATCATCACATCATCCTATATATAGTCCATTTTTTGCCTCTTTTGCCATCGGTGTTCACTTGAGCCTTTGTTGTTAGGCGCTATTGGCCCTACCTAGTTGCAATCACGGTTCTATTTTGTTGGTCACCGCTCGCATGACTCTTAGGTCCACGCCTTTCCATCCACGCCTACCTCATCCAACACCCAAAGAACCACCTCTTGCTAGCAAGTCCACGATATGGCAGATCAGGGCTCTTCCAGTACCTCGTAGGCTTCTTTGTGAGCCCAGAAGGCTAAACGGGTGGCGGTCAGTTCTGCCCCATCCACCCCACCTGTTCGACGCATGCGCATGTCTACGCTTTCTATTGCACCAGATGTGCCTACTATGCAGACTTTTGCTGCCTCTGTTGACACCATTCCCCCAGTTATCCCTCCTGTGAGACGTATAAGTGCAGCCTCTCATTCTGATTCTGCTGGTTCTTCTCGAATTGTTTCTTCAGTATCATTTGCCTCGGTGCCTCCTCCAGTTTTTTTCCTAGCATCCGCAGGTCCTTCTGTGGGGCCGAGCCACTCCTTGCCGACCGCAAGTTCTGCAGTCCCATCCCCATCTCCATCTTTGGATATGGTGCCACAGTTGCTCCAGACCCATCAGTTACAGATGGCGCAGATCCAGAGCCTACACTCTTCTCTTACTTCTGATGTATCTGTTCATGAGCAGATTGAGGTTCTTCGGCAGGAGGTTCGAGAGGTGCTTCTCATCCGGTGCCTAATTTCAAAAGGGTGTCGTCTCACCACTAGTACGAGTTCCTTTGCGCTACGGAGTGTAGATTCCGAGAGCTGCATGCGCGATTCACCGCCTTCTCTGCTCGTGTTCCCAATTTGGTCTTCCAGATTGTTGAGGAAGGTAAGGCAGCCATTCACCAAGATAAGGAAACCTGGATAAAGAATGTCAATATATACAACTATGTAAAGCTCAATTCTACAAATTGAAAGCAAACAATCTTAATGTATGGTGTAAGTTGAAAGATATCCACAAATAACCCAAAATAAAAAAAGACAATTTAGGTAAATAACATGCAATCCAGCTTCAGAATTAAAAAAAAAGGTGTTTTTTTTTTTTTTGGGGGGGGGGAGGAGATGATTGATAGATAGATGGATGGATGTGAGCATATTCGGAACAATGTATGAAAACATGATGTTCGTCCTTGACATGTCCTGATGTGCATACCCTACATAAATGGCCTTCCACCGGGGTCTTTGTCCACCTTCCTGCCTCTATTTCCAGCTTGTTTGAACCAGTCCAGTATCTTGCTATCAGCTGTCTATGCACCCTTGGTATGCTCGCCTTCATGTATCTTTGATTTTCATATATATTCATGTGGTTAACCTTTTGTTTAATATTGCTGCATTCTTTTTCCAGGTTCTGCCCACAAATGGTCGATTGCTATCTTTTCTAACAGAGTTCTTACTTCGTGCTTTTCACTAGGCCAGTTTGCATCTTCTAAAAATAAACCCTGCAAAAATTTAAAGCTAAAATCAATGGCAAATCATACAAAAGTTTATAAAAGTATACTATTTTCCTTCCTTACTCATCTTTCCTTAGGTCTCGTCCTTTAGACTGAATCCGTTTAGGAAAAATTCCAAATATACCCCTCAAGTTTGTAAAAATTCCAAAAAAACCCTCCAATATACTTTGTTCAATTCGTTTGGTATAGGAGGAGGCTTTTTTGGCACTGGTTAAGGCTATGATTGCCTTATGGTATTATATTCAAAATAATAGTTTTTTACATGTGAGAGAAGCTTAAAAAGACCCAGAGAGTAAGTCTAGTTATTACTGTAAGACTATAGTATCATAGCAATTATGAAATGATAATTGGGAGTGCTAGGGACTAGGGGAGATAATCATTGTTTCATTGGAGATGCACCACTTGTCTATTCGTTTATCAAGTTGCATGATGCAAGATGTGACTCATTTCCATCAAGGACTGCTCTGCATTTAGTACTAAGCATTCCCCCCATTTTGGTGGCTAAATGCACAAGAAGGAATACTATATTGATGGCATAAAAGAAGAAGAATTGGTAGGCAAAAAATATATGTTTCCTATAGCGTTGACAAATAGTGGCAAATTATTTTGGTGGATCCCAAATCACGATAAACTATTCTTTTTGTTAACATCTACTTGCTTTTCATTTTCTATACCGCAACTGAATGAGGAATGTACGAATATTATAGTCACATCTATGCTCTCCAGGCATTCACTCTTAGAGGTAGATTCGAACCACTGGCACAAGGACTTTCAATTCTTTGCTCTAACCAACTAGGCTATCTAGACGAGAATGATTAGCAACTAATACTACATGTACAACCTCATTTAGTTTGATTATTTTGGGATCAATACCTAACATACGCGTTTCTAGGTCATTGATCACCCATTCTCATCGATTCCATTATTTAAACAAAGGTTAGGGAATGAGAATTAATCATATCATCTAATAAAGCAGAACAAAAATAAAAAATAAATTCTCAAACCAGCCCTTAAGCCCAAAACTCACCACCTAATTGGGCTTGCAAAAGCAAGAAATCCAGAGATAGTCCATGCGAAGTTTAAGTTACAAAAGCAAGAATTTCTTTGGACCGCTCTGCTCAGCAACACTATATCAATTCCTCCGTTGATCGCCCTCAATCAAGGAACATAACCAAGTCCATGGTTACATCCCTACTTGAGTCCACAACTAGAAATCTCAACCCCAGCCCTTAAGGCTAAACGTTTTATTCAAGTCCAACCCTTAAGACAAAAGTTTATGAAAATGGTATGATTACCAAGATCAACTATTATGATGCAATCATAATAGCTATGTCAAGATGTTCTTTTCTGCCAGGCGACTGACATGCGCATCAACTTGGCCAAGACCAAGGTGGTCATATCATCCGCACGACAACCAAGGTTCTTCACCCTCACTTATCGAGGCCAGAATGTGGAATCCGCTTGCAAATATTTGGGAGTGGAGTTTCCATCTGCCATGTACTGGGACACTTCCATCCGACTATGAGCAGCAATAGACTGGAAAGCATTTTATGACGGATTTTCCCGCATCCTCATCATCCGGCCTCAAAGGCAAAGATGGGACCAGTTTTGATGCTATTCCAAGCAAAAGAAAGAAGGAAAAAAAAATGGACGAGAAATTTTGAGAAAATTTTGAGAATAAGAAGATATGAAAAATTGGAACAATGTAAAAAAGAACCATGGAAAAGATGTAGGAAAATAAATAGGATGCACCACTTTATTCAAGAAGGTAATAAAAAAAGCTTCAAGACATCTTGCATGGGGGAAGAGGTCTCTAATACCATCTTCCCAGGGCTGCCACTACCCTTGCTCCATGTGAGATTCTAGAGCCCTAAAAAGAGAGGAGGAAAACAAGTCCCCTCAAAATATTTATAATTTTTGTACATCAATATCGGCCGTCCACTTGTCACGATCGTGTCCATCCTTTTTGACAACTCATCAATCTCCCCAAATTTGTCTTCTTCTCCCTTTAACAACTTTGTCTTTTTTCGATAACAATAGGCACAATTTGATTAAGGCCGTTAAATTGTAACAACAAATACAAATGAATCTAGGCCCTTGATCTTCTCCCCCCCTCTTAGACCATTAGATAGTAATTCTTCCATGCTGACCGGGATTTTGCCAAAAATTCGGTCAACATCACGCCCAAACAAAAGATGTGGTCCGTCCCCTCGGCCGCCAACTTCAAAACTTTTCATATTTCAAGTATAATAAGTTAGTCTTATTTGGCACAAAGAAGGGCAACTGGGGGTTTTAAGGATCCCATCGAATCTATTAAGAAAATGGGGGTTTTAACAGACCCTCCAAACCTATTAAAAGTTATAATAATTTAGAGTTTTTAAGGTGTACTCCAATACCAATATTTATGTGCTATGAGAAAGATTTAAAAAAGCAATGCCAGTTTTGGCCTTGGGTTAGGGTTTAAATGCAATGGGCAATGGTCTTAGAGAGAGGGGTACATCCAAAAAAATGTCTTAGGCAAGACAGATGAAGAATACAAAAAATAGTATGACATGAATGGTGGGAAAGATTAATGGGGTAAAAAGCAAAGGATAAGATAGCTCATAAATAATTCATGGGCCAAAATAGTCGCGAGATGTAGTAAGAGAAAAGAAATTAAAAGAATGGTAAGCAAAACAGAACGTGGAAACAGAAAGGGGCAAATTGTTTCTTTTCTTGATATGGGCGCAACGAACTACAGGCGGCTAGGTGGCTATGGCGGAAGCAAGATTCGGCAGGGAGAGAATGGCTATGGATTCGGTAGGCAGAGCAAGGCGGCGATTGGATTCAGTAGGCAGAATGGCGGCTATGGCAACTTCTCTTCTTATCTCCTTCTCTTCCCATCTCTTTTCTTGACTCCTACACTGCCTATTCTTTCTTGGAGGTGGCAATGGCAGAGACAAAGGCTATGGCAGTTGGATTCAGCAGGCAGAGAATTGCTATGGTTGGATTCGGCAGGATGGAGCACGGCATGCCTCCTCTGGGCCTCAAAACAAGATGAAGGGTAGACTCCTTCTGAATATTATAGTCAACCAAGGTCCTGCCATCTTGAAGCTGCTTTCCAGCAAAAATCAACCTCTGCTGATTAGGAGGAATTCCTTCCTGCCTTAACATTATCAATAGTATCAGAGCTCTTCACTTCAAGAGTAATGGTTTTACCAGTAAGAGTTTTGTTACGGCACAAGCTCAGGGGAGCGACGCAGAGGATTTGCAGAGATGAACAAAGTGGCAAAGGTGTTTGTTAGCATTTTGAAATCTAAATGTGTGGTGGAATTAAAGCAAGAAGCTATTTTAATATAAAAGGCAACTGCCTGCTAAAAAAAGGCTAGTCTTGGAGAGGTCTATAAATAGAAGTTAAACTTCAATTGGATATATCTTAGCAATCAGAGCTGCGATTGAGGCGATTTTACTTCATTGGAACCGACTCAGAGTCTAGTTTCCAATTGGAATGGCACATTCTATAATTCGTCCATATGAGAGAGTAATGGACGAAAATGTGATAAGAGGTCATAAATTACTGCAGCAGCGACATCACAATTTTGTAACCAAGTCTTTATGATCCGCAATTGATCCCAGAGAAGTTGTTCAGTTGAACAACAGAATTCTCAGTTTTGGGAAGAGCCACAGAGATCCTTTGCAGTGTTCGCAAATCTGAGCCCGATCGGTGGTGAATTTGTGCCAAAAGGTCTTGTTCCTGGGTTTTAAAGTTGTGTTCGATTAACTGTGACGACTAGTTTTGCAGGTAGAAAAGACAGTTCGTATCAATTGGTATCAGATCGTAAGTTGACCTTGTTGAAGTAATCTTGTGTTAGGCCTTCAACACGTTTCGAGATTAGCCAATTCGACGTTGTAATATATACCTGATGCCTAGGAAGTTTCAGAGAGGTTAGCCGGTTGATTTAACAGAAGGAAGGAAGAAACTGCTGTTGTTCTTGATGCAGGAAAAGTAAGAAAGAACAAGAGACAAAAGAGATTGTCCTGAGCAGTTGGAGTCAAGAAGATATTGAGCAAGAAAGCATGCTTTGCAAATGATCTGAAAGATCCATCCCCAATTTGACAAAGAGAAGACAGAAGCCTAAGAGAGAGTGTGACGTCCCCTACTCGTATACGATGCCCGCACCGTATACAAACAGGAGTTCATCCCCCGCACCAGCTCCACACTGATACAGGGCCCTCCACATATCACTGTGACCGTCTAGAGTCCACAGTGGGAAGAGTGAAGGGGTCATTTTACCCCGTCTCCCTCAGGGTCTACCTAGCTGCGGAAGCGTAAACATACACGTCAGTAACATAACATCATATATCCACCTCGAAGGGTGGCACATCAACATCTGCGTAGACGAAGATCAGCACAATACAAAGGAAGTTTCTACCCAAGGCTCAGACTCCAGGGGATGACTGACTAGCTTGGGTCTCCGAGTTCGGTCGCGGGCATTTAATCATGACGATGGATTGGGCTGGCATAAGAACATGGCTTAGGGTTGTCCACTCCATCCGCCCCTCCTATGCACACTTTGCAGAGTAGGTTGAAAAGTGTTGGGACCTGGATCAGCCTGCGGGTGCATAGCCAAAGGGGCTATTCCCCAAAGTTACATCTCCCAGTCCCGATGGGGCGGTAGGGATCACTCCCTCCGTAGATCTACATGTCGACCCAAGGTGACTAGAGAGCCACTGCCCTTATTCGACTTAACCCACTGGAAGGTGAACACCTGTCGAGCCCATGCCTTACCCACACTCAGTGGCAAGCCATTAGACCTAGTCACTCTGATCCCCGGTAGACTTTACACGCCAGAGGGATCGGTCAAGGGTCCTCATTCTAAGCCAGTCTGGCCCCTTCACCCACAACCAGGTGGGCTCCTGTACACAGGCCGAATTCTAGTAATGCACTAAGAGGGACTAGCTAGGAGTATCATCTACTAAGCTTTAAGTCTCTACCCCCCTTCCCAATACAATGAGTCCACATAATATATCCGTCCATCATATGAACATAAGTAATAAGAACTAATCTAATACATAGAGTTAGGTTCTTTAGTTAGAGTCAATGTCGGGACACCTTGCTTATTACTAAGGGCGATTTAATAGGCTAAACCCTCTTTGGTTCAAGGCCGGAATAAGGTTTAGGCTATTCAATCGACCAAATACCTGATCCCTGGTTCACTCCTCTTGATCCGAAGGCATCCATGTCTCTGTTCTGCTTCGGGATGCGGTCGGAAGGATGATCTGACAAGCTGGGGCGCAATGGCAGATCGTGGGAGTTGGAATTGACTCCTCAGGCGCGCGAATCGGAGCTCGGGAGGTCTGTGGGCGAAAAAGGGAATGTTAGGGTTTGGTGCCTTATGTAGGCTATCAGTTAGGTTTAGGGTTTCCATGACCTTGGTCTACCTTTAATGGGTTAAAGGTCTAAAGGTGCGCGCATTGCTAAGTGTGCGCATCATTGCAAGTTGCCCCCTAGGGCGTCCTTGCTTGGGTACACGCGTCGGCATTACCGCGTCGATTGGGCCGGCGATATGCGGCGTGGATTTGCAAAGATGCGGTATACGTCTTGGGACCGTATAGCGTACTGGAACGTCACATTCTCCCCACCTTGAATTGATGCTATCCGCTGCATCTTGGGTCTCCCCACCTTGGGATCTTCTTAACCTGCAATCAACCTCGTGCATACCACATACTTTACTTGTTATTATAGTTATACATTTAATAGGATTACCTTAAGGTAATATTTATAGAACATTATTATACTATTATTCAATCCAATAGTTATCACTTATGTCATTATAACAATAACTCCTAATGTTTCGGTTTATTATTATTTATACAATTATTCCTCGAGGTACTCTTTATTCCTTGCAACACATTACAACAAAATTGTGTTGCAACAAAATTGTGTTGACCTCCTGGCCCTCTGGAGCGCTCTATTGGCCTGCAGGTCAACACTACGTTAGTACCATTAATATTAATAAATTTTTTGGTTATATGGTGACCATCCCTATCTACATGAATGCATGGCTAATCTCCCGGCGTAGGAAGAGGATGATTCTTCCATCTTGGCCGAGGAGACAGCGCCTATAATGCCTATATGGCGCTCATGCCTACACCTTTAGTTGCCCAGCGTGGAGGATAGGTCCTTCCCGTATATGGGGCGTGAAGGCCAGATTCCTCCTATCAAAGCATATATGGGGCTAGAGGTGCTTTTCCTATCAATGCATTCCTCAATGACCTCCTTTCTCTCGAGGTCGTCTACTTCCGTGGGACAGAAGTAGACTTTCCAAGCAGAACCGCGGTCATGCCTACATTGACATTACACCACGTCCTAGAGATCACCGTAGTAATCTCATCATCGGTAACAACGCATGCAACCCTTACCTCATAGGTTGCATGCGTAGATTATACTTAACTAGGCTAGCTATTAATCTACACAGATCGACATGCCTGAGCCGATTTCTTCGGAGATGACCTTGCCGTCCCATTGCTCCATAAACTGTGGGTATTGTTTTTCCAGATCTCTTTTAAGTACCCATGTGGCGTCTTCCACTGGCAAGTGTTTCCACTTGACCAAGTATTGGATGAACTCCGATCTCCTTGTTTTCTTGAAGGCTTTATCAAGAATTAGCTCTGGAACTATTTCTAACTGCTCTTCTGTCATTTCCAACATCGTTGGTGTATCCAAAACTTCCTCTGGATTGGGAGTATGCTTCTTCAGCAGACTCACGTGGAAGACTTTGTGGATCTTTAAGTGTGCTGGCAAGTCTAACTTGTAGGATTGGTTACCCACTCTTTGGACTATTCTGAAGGGTCCAGCCCACCTTGGAGCAAGCTTCTTGCAATTTCCGATGCGGAGTTTCGCCTGCTTCACTTTGATCTTGAGCCATACATCCTCTCCAACTTGGAATTCTCTGACTGTCCGGTGTTTGTCGGCAATGCTCTTCTGCCGACTCCTTGCTGCTAGAAGATATCCTCGAACTTCTTCCACAAGCTGCTGCATGTCGCTCAACATCTGCTGCGAAACTTCCACTTTTGACACGGGATTGTGCCAAGTGTCTGGAGTTAGGCATTGATAGCCGTAGTTGATCATGAACGGCGACATTTGGGATGATTTGTGCTTGGTGCTATTGTATGCAAACTCCACCAAGTGAATAAATTCCTCCCACATCCCTTGCTTGTTCCAGACATAGTTTCGGAGCATGTCTTCCAATATTCTGTTGATACGCTCCGTTTGCCCATCCGTCTGTGGGTGATAGGCCGTGCTCATGGATAGCTTCGTTCCAATCGTTGTGAAGAGATCCTGCCAGAAGGCACTCATGAACTTCGGATCTCGGTCAGAGATAATTTCCCTGGGCATGCCATGGAGTCTGAAGATCTCTTTGGTGAAGAGCTTTGCCGTATCCATAGCTGTGTCCGTGGTCCTGGGCCATCTTCGACAATTTGTCGACCACGACCATCAAGGCATCCTTACCTCTTACTGTCCTTGGCAGTCCTGTTATAAAGTCCATGCTGACGACCTCCCACTTAGCGTTTGGCACCGCTAATGGTTCCAATGCCCTTGGTATTCGAAGTTGTTCTGCCTTTGTTTGCTGGCATAGCTGACACTCCTTGATGTAGCGGGCTATCTGCTTCTTCATTCCCGGCCAATAGTAGCTGCTACGCACTTTAAAGTATGTCTTCATGAATCCTGCGTGGCCGGCTATTGGGCTGTTGTGGGTGTCGTGGAGGATCAACTTTCTTACTCCAGATGATTCCGGCACGCACAACTTGTTCTTATGGTATAGGAGGTTACTTTCCTTCTTAAAATTTTTGAAGGTTTCCCTCTCCTTATCCGTTCTCGCTTCCTTGCACAAGCTTGCCCATACTTCCTTGAAGTCCATGTCCGTTGGCAAGGTTTCTTCTATCTTTTTCCCGAAATCGCTGAAGAGAGTCGAGATTGCGTTGCAGTGCACCCTGGTTGTCAGTTGATGCCTTGAAAGCGCATCTGCTACCACATTAAGCTTCCCGGGCTTGTAGACTATCTCAAAGTCGTACTCCTCGAGAAACTCCATCCACCTTCGCTGCCTCAGATTGAGATGTGGCTGCGTGAATACGTACTGGAGGCTCTGGTGATCAGTGTCCAGCTGGAACTTCCTCCCTAAGAGGTAATGCCTCCAGATTCTCAATGCCCTGACAACTGCTAGCAGCTCTTGGTCATGCGTCGGGTAACGCGTTTCGGCGTCGTTCATCTTCCTTGAGTCGTACGCTACTACCCGTTCTTTTTGCATGAGCACTGCACCTGTGGCTATCTTGCTTGCGTCCGTCGCCACTAACTTGTCCTTTTCCGGGTCTGGCAGGGTTAAGACGGGGGCGGTTGTTAAAGCTTCCTTTAACAATTCAAATGCTGCCTGGGCTTTCTTGAGCCAATGGTCTGCCCAATTTTTCACTTTCTCCGCCTTTGTCAAGTCTGTCAGTGGGGCTGCTATCTTTGCGAAGTTCTTCACGAACTTTCTGTAATACCCTGCTAGGCCAAGGAAATTTCTGACCTCATGGACGTTCTTTGGTGCCGGCCATTGGATTACTGCTTCAATCTTGGCGGGGTCTGTCGAGATTCCTTCCGCTGAAATCACATGACCGAGGTATTCCACCTTTTCTGTTGCGAAGTGGCACTTCGACAACTTGGCATACAACTGATGCCTTCTTAACTTCTCGAACACCTTTCTTACGTGTTGTACATGCTCTTCAACAGATTTGCTGTACACCAGAATATCGTCGAAGAATACTATCACAAAGGTGTCCAAGTATTCTCAGAAAATGTCGTTCATGAGTCTCATGAACGTAGCTGGGGCGTTAGATAAGCCTAAATGGCATTACGGTGAACTCGTAATGCCCATACCGGGTTCTGAAAGCCGTTTTGTGGATGTCCTCTTCCTTTATTCTGATCTGGTGATACCCTGACCTTAGGTCGATCTTGGAGAAGACCTTTGCCCCTTGGAGCTGATCCATCAGGTCGTCTGATCTGGGGAGTGCGTACTTGTTCTTGATGGTGTGCTTGTTCAATTGTCTGTAGTCTATGCACATCCTCAAGCTTCCATCCTTCTTCTTGACAAAGAGGATGGGTGCCCCAAATGGTGAGACACTAGGCCTGATGAAGCCTAGATCGAGCAATTCTTGGAACTGCTTCTTTAGCTCCGTGAGTTCATGTGTGGTCATTCTATATGGGGCCTTGCTCGTCGGCTTGGTCCCTGGTTCGAGTGCTATCTCACACTCCACTCCCCTGTAAGGAGGAAGCTTCTCGATCTCATCTGGAAAAAGATCGTGGAACTCCGTGATCAAGTTGGCGATTTACTTGGGCAACTTGCTGAGCACTTTGTCTTCTTTGCTTCCCTCCGACTCGGGTTCCTCAACCTCGAGTTTGAAGATGTATGCTACCTGCTCACTCTTTATAGACTTGAGCAGCTTCTTAACAGACATACACTGCATGATGGGAGTAACTCCTTTACCTGTGATTTCAATGGCTTTGCCGTCGGGTGTTGGGAAGGTCACCTTCCGCTTTCCACAATCAATGATGGCCCCTGCAGGCCCAAGATACTCCATTCCAATGATCAAGTCATACTTGCCAATGCCCATTACTTACGCCCCATCCGGATATTAATCCACGGCAAGTCGATGTCGAAGTTGATCCTTTTTCCAGGTGTATGTCTTCTTTGCTCAAAACTTGCCAAGATTACGAGTCTTGGTTTGGACTTTAGGGGTTTCAATTTCAACATTTCAACCATCCTCGGGGATGCGAAGTTATGGCTACTTCCGGAGTCTATCAAGACTATGAAAGACTTGGCCTTTGCCTTCCCTATTGTGGAGATTACCTTATACTGGGTCTCTGCCTGTTCTGTATCTATAGCAGCGAAGATGTGGCACTCACCCTGAATGTAATCGCGTGCCTCCTCGCCGTCTTCGTCGTGAGTGTCCCATCCGCCCAGATGCGCGGTGGCCGAGCTCATAACAAATGGGCGGTTCATTTGTTGGTTGGCGGTGGAAACATCTAAAAGCGGCTGCTTCTCTATGCATTCCTGCCTTTTCTCCTTGGGCATCGCCTGTAAGAAGGACCGTACTGCTTTCGAGTAATTGGAACCTTCTTGTTTGTCCTTGAAGAACACACCTTTCTTTCCTGCTTTGTTTCCCACAGTTTGCTATTGTATGGGGACTTTCTTTGGACTTGGGCTGGCTGCCCTAGGGACTTGTAGCTCCTGTTGCTTTCCCTCTATCGATAGTAAGGCTGCCTCGTGTGTTGTTCTCGGCCCGAATCCTTACAAACTAATTGCTTTGGATTCTGCTTCCGATACTGTTTTAGGGTCTATTGCCCTTACAAGTTTCCTGATTTCCTCGTTGAGCCCTTCTATGTAGCTTTCCCTTTGCATGTTTCTCGCTTCGGCTTAGACACATACTGACCTTAGTCTCATGAACTCTTGATTGTATACGCACCATCTTGTATCCCTGGCGCAATCTGTAGAAGCTTTAGACTTGTGTTCAGAGGAACATAGTGGTTCTTAAAGCTTTTGAGAACTTCTTAAATCGGCATGCATCTCTTTCAAACCATGGGCCTTGGCATAGCCCTTCCACCATATCGTCGTGCGGCCCCCTTCGGGTTGGTTGTTGCCACCACTGCCTCTATCCTTATCCTTCATGCGTAGGCATTGCCATACTAAACTCATTTAAATCGAGCCATGCCTCTGCCTCTAAGCCGGATCTGTTCTCGCCCTAGAACTGTTTGAGTTTCCGGGCTTTCCATACATTGCCGAGCGCTGAATCCACCTTCTTCTGGTAATCCAGGGCCTTAGTGTCCTTCTGTCTGCCGTCTCTACGGTCCGGCGCCTGCTCGGCCTCTTTCTCGGACTCAGAATCCGAGGTCGAGCTTGAGTCGGAGGTCTCTGTGCTAGGGGACCTCCTTCTCTTACTCCTCCTCTTGTCTTTCCCCGACTTTTGGGGTGTCGTTTGTGGCCCGGATGATGCTTGGGCTGCTAGTAGGGCCTTTATCTGGTCCAGCTCTGTTCGCATCTGCGACATCTCCTCTTCAAATTGTCGGGGACCATATCCTTGAACGAGGTTCCTTTGAAGGGGTTGTCTGTCGGGGGTCTCTTCATCTGTTGGGCCTTACGTTACTTTCGACCGATTCGTTGTTCCCTATCTGCATACACAATTGGTCATGGCTGTACAGTTAGTTTTATTTTGTTCTCTTGCATTATATGTGTTGTTGGTATAGTTGCGGGACAAAAATACATCAACAAAACATTTAAAGTGCAAAAGAAGTTATATTCATATTATATAATATGTTAATATAAAAGGACTTCCGGGATCAAGATTCCTAACTATTCTTGACAACGCCGGTAGGATGGATTATCCTCTAGGAACTTCTTCACTTGGGCTGTTCCCACTGAATGACCTAAGTTCCTAAGGACGTTGACTGAAGATCCACCCTGCAAAGCTCCCGCCAACTCTTCTATCCTGCGCTCGGAGGTATAGGCGACGGTCATTGCCAGTCTTCCCTGCCGTCTGTAAGGTATGGCGAAGTAAAAAACATCGAGTGCTACCGCTCTCTTCACCAGGATGGCATACTCGGTGTTGGGAGCTAGCCGAGCATGCCGGCCAAAGCCTGAGAGTGCAATTAGCATCGATACTCCTTCCTCGCCCCTGGGGGTGAATTTGCAGTGTATTACCGCTATTCTTCCATCCATCAGCAGGGGAAGGTAATACCGCAAGGACCTGTCGTTGCGTGACGGGTCCTTGCCTCCTCAGCCTCCAGCTCTGTGTCTACCGGCATAGTCATCGACTTCCACCGTGGTGAGCTCCCTGTAGTCTCTGACTGTTGCTGAAGCTCTCCTTAGGTCGAACTCGCCTCTTCGCTCCCGGGGAGGCGTTGTCGAAGAACTTGCCGTTAAGATGTTCGAGGTTGCGTGGCGGATCCCCATCTGTTCCTGTAGAGCAAGGAACTCTTCCTCCGTCGGTAGTTGCCCTGCCTCCATAATCTGCCTGATGTTGCTGTAGGCTTGCATATCAGAGGTCGACTCTCCCGTGTAAGTGTCGGCTTCCCTTACTTGGAGTGGGAAGTCGGAGGTTCCTCGGACGATGAAGTCGTCCAGGTCAGTTCTCCGGAGTTGGTGCAGCAATTCGTCCGGTCGATACTCTCTTTCCCTGCACTCTGGGAGGTTTTGGATGTCGCTTAGGAGCAAATATTCTTCGCCTTCGAGGATGATGGGGGCTAGGCTTGTGATACCTAGCCCAAGGGGTGGCGCGATCCTAAGAGTTTGCCGTGCAACTCTTGTTCTGCTAGCCGCTGCTCTTCCGCTGGGTCGAGCTCGACGTAGTCCTCATCCTTTTCCTCTGACTCCTCGTCTTCTTCTTTTCCTTCTTGCTCCTGTTCGTACTGCGAAAGGAGTTGTTGCGCTGCTGCTGTGGCTATTGGGTCCACGTCCATGGGGGGAATGGAGGTTTCTCCCATGGGGTTCTCGGCACGGTGGGTAAGGAAAATTGCTAAGGCAGAGTTGAAAGAGAAGTACTTGGTCCTGTTGACAGTCAGGACCATTGGCTCGGGCATGCGCTGGGCCTTGTTTGTGAGATACTTGCCAATGTTTGGAATATCGCCTAAGGCTGCTTGAAGGGATTGCCTAGGAACAAAGTAGCCTATGCAAGGTGGAAGCTGCACTAATGATGGCTCTACCCTAGCTTGAAATTCAGACAGGACTCTGCTATATGTTGGGGTTGCATGCAAGATTGCTTGGACATCTATTTCTTTCCGGAAGATTCAGAAAATCTCATCGATGTCAGCCTCGGCAGCATGAGCGCTGGCGCTGTACCATCGCCTGAAATCAGAAGTTGCCATGAGTTTAGCGAGGAAGAGACTAGCAAATGGATGCAAGAGCGCCTCAGGGAGCTGGGAAATCGGCTAAGGGGGCAGGAGCAAACTCGTAGGGTGCTACGTATGAAATGAGGGACCTATTTATAGAAAAGGGGAAAAACCCTAATTTTTGGGTGACTTGGAAAATTCTTGGGGTTGGGCGGTTCTAGCCTATGTTGAGGTCAAAATGGGAATTGGAAGACTAATTTAAGGGTTTGAGCATGACTGGATTACCTAAAGATGCTAATACAACAGGTTGAATATCATTTGGACAAGTTATGGTGAAGAAATGGTAGGAGGTCTCACAGGTAGTGCCTCGTTCAAAAGCTATACTTTAGTTTCTTGACCAGGCGCGACGTGTGAGACATCACTCTCATTTTGATCAAAACATGTCCAATTTGGGTAAAATAAGGGTGTAAGGATGACAGACTCATCAAATCAGGCAGACTTGATCCCTTATTTGGTCAATTTGGAGCTGTTTTGGGTAATTTTAGGCAAGGTGTCACAGCTAGCGCCTCGTCCAAAAACTAAACTTTAGTTTCATGACCAGGCGTGACCTGTGAGACATCACACTTTTCGAAAACCTGCTATTCGTCCTAATTAAGCAAGATTTGACATATAACTACTCAAAATCGATTTATATTACAGAATTTTCGATTATTTACAAAATGTTTAATGGCGTTCTCCCTTGATGCGACTAGCAAGATACATGTCTTGCCTCATAAGTGTTACTCGCTTTGCATGAACAGTGCAAGCCGTCGAGTCCTCAAAATGTTGCACTATTTTCTGCTCCGCCGCTTCCTGTAGTGCCAGCAGCATCTCATCCGTGACCCTCATGTCAGTCTTGAAGTCCTGCATCACTTCTCTGACTAGACGGGCAAAGGGGGCACGGGGGATTAGGAGGCCGTAGCTGCGCTGAAAGTGTCTGATCTCTCTCAGTGCTCTTCTTTCGGTCTCCTTCCTGCTGGGTTTCTTCTTAGCTGGTCTCTTAGGGGCCTTGGGCTTTGGTGGTGGCGGCCTTAGAGTCTGCTGCTTTGTCGGATGTCCACCCTCGATGGTGCGTACTCTGTTCTCCTGATAGTAGGAGTTGTAGGCCTCCCACTATGCCTCGTGCTCTCGCATCTTTCGCTCGTAGATCTTTACGGGGTCCGTGACATAGGACTCTCGGGCAGGCCGGGGTTGCTTCTTCCTGTCCCACTTTGGATAAGGAGGGAGCTTCTGCACTTTGTCCGGTTGCTCCTCCTCGGGCGCTACCTGCTGGGTTACCACCTGCTCAACGATCGGGGGTTTGGAAGAGCTTGCCCCCTCAGTGTTGGGGTTATGGTCTTCGTCAGAATCCTCGGAGGAGGCCGGGGGCTGATCAGGTGGCCGTTCGGTAATGGTGACCTTGGGGTTGGGCTTCTTTACTTTTGGGACCTCCTTGAGCTTTCTTGGGCTCCCCACCCATTTCCCTTTCTTCTGCTTGAGTTCCTCTGCCGCTTTCGCCTCCTCCTCTTCCCTCTTCCTCTTCTTTTGTTCCCTTTTCCTTTCTCGGCGTTCATACTTTGCGATAAACGCAGCGAGGTCTTCTTCCTCCGCCGGCTCAAGCCTCGGCTCCCGCTGTTCCTCTCGTTCCTCGGCCTCCTTCTCGCGGATCCAGGCTTCGAGTTGCTCTTCAATGGTGGGCTCGGGAGTCGGTAGTCTCTGCTCCTCACGAGCCTTGGTCCTCAGGGTTGCCCTTAAGGGGCTATTTATAGCCAAATGGCTATATTTTGAATATTTTCGAAAATGAGATACTAAAGCTGAATAGGTTACTATTGAAAATAAATTATATTCTTTCGCCAAAGTTTTACCATTTCGTCTGCCCGCCTTTCTTAAATTAGCCATGCATTCTTAAGCTCAGATCTAGAGTTTCGCCTCCAGTTCCATGGATCTAAGTGTTTAGGATCATAGATTATCCCCTTAACAACATTGTAGATCAAGTAATTGTTTGCTAGCTCTAGTGGACCATAGTAGAATACTCAAAAAATCAACAATTACTCAAATTTTGCTAAACATAAATCCTTAATCCTGTAAGTTGTATGTGAATTGACATCTAATTTATTTATTCCAATTACCACATTAACGTTGGCAAGGTTTGCCAGAGTTTCTATAAAACAGTTCAAGTCGCAAAAAGCAATCGCCTACAAAATTAATATAGAAAGCTTATGATTCGCCTCACCTTCTAAATCACGCCTATGCAGATATGGCCTTAAGGGCAACCCTGTTGGTCCTTCGTTCTCGCTGTGCTCCCTCCTCTTCTTCTTCAATTATCTCCGTTCCTGCTTCTGAGTGCACCTCTTCTTCTCGGTCGACCTGCCGGTCTCTCTCCTCATTCTGTTCTGCTCTCCGCTGGGATCCTTCACTATTGTGCTCATTCGAGGGTTCTCCCTCACTCGAAGAAGATTGACCGTTGGGGTCAAGAAGGCGCTCCTGAAGCATGCGCCGAATCGTGCTGGAATCAAGGGCGCTGGTCGATTCGCCTGGGCGGGCTTTCCTGGCAGTCTATTTTGTTCGGGCCATATTTGACGGATCGACAATCGGGTATCGGGCGCCAAAGATCGCCCTAGGGAGCTGGAGCAGATTTCTAAGGCGGGAACGTCTAAATGAGGGGGTCTACTTCTATTTATAGCTTGGCAAATTTTTAGGTCAAAATTCAAGTTGCTCTATTTAACATGCCAAGGCACCTATTTACTTAAAACTTACACTTATTTCAGACTTTTTCTACTTATTGGTCTCACAGGTAGCGCCCTGTTCAAAAACTAAAGTTTAGTTTTTAGACCAGGCGCTAGCTGTGAGATCTTACACATTTTTAAGTAATTTAAGTAATTTAAACATGCTATTCTAACTAATTCCTACCTTGGAAGTAGCCTTACCATATTACTTTTCTCAAATTCATCAAGTTTAGTGTGTTCTTGGCTCGATGTTTCACAGGCAGCGCCCTGCTCAAAAACTAAAGTGCAGTTCTTTGACCAGGCGCGAGCTGTGAGACCACCTTGCCTGGGGAGGTTTTGGCTCATTCTTTTTAGTCTTATTAAGTTCCAATTCACTTAACTGTTACTAGCTTAGCATAAACTAAAAATGAGAAAAAAATTTCCCACTTTTCGAGGCTTAAGGGTCCTATCAAGTTAGTACTACTGGGAGCATGGTCAGTGCTTTGCTCTTGGTCTCCAAGAACATGGCTCTGATACCATTGTGACGTCCCCTACTGTCATATATCGATGCCCGCACCGTATACAAACAGGGAGTTCATCCCCGCACCAGCTCCACACCGATCTGAGGGCCCTCCACATATCGCCGTGGACCGTCCTAGAGTCCACATTGGGAAGAGTGAAGGGTCATTTTACCCCGTCTCCCTCGGGGCCTACCTAGGCTGAAGCGTAAACATACACGTCAGTAACATAACATCATATATCCACCTCGAAGGGTGGCACATCAACATCTGCATAGACAAAGATCAGCACAATACAAAGGAAGTTTCTACCCAAGGCTCAGACTCCAGGGGATGACTGACTAGCTTGGGTCTCCGTGAGTTCGCAAGGCATGTAATCATGACGATGGATTGGGCTGGCATAAGAACATGGCTTAGGGTTGTCCACTCCATCCGCCCCTCCTGTGCACACTTTGCAGAGTAGGTTGAAAAGTGTTGGGACCCGACTATAGCCCGCCGGGTGCATAGCCAAAGGGGCTATTCCTGGGTTACATCTCCCCAGTCCCGATGGGGCAGGTAGGGATCACCCCCTCCAGAGATCTACATGCCGACCCAAGGTGACTAGAGAGCCACTGCCCTTATTCGACTTAACCCACTGGAAGGTGAACACCACCCCACGGGTGTCGAGCCCATGCCTTACCCACACTCAGTGGCAAGCCATTAGACCTAGTCACTCTGATCCCCGGTAGACTTTACACGCCAGAGGGATCGGTCAAGGGTCAGAACACGAACCTCATTCTAAGCCAGTCTGGCCCCTTCACCCACAACCAGGTGGGCTCCTGTACACAGGCCGAATTCTAGTAATGCACTAAGAGGGACTAGCTAGGAGTATCATCTACTAAGCTTTAAGTCTCTACCCCCCTTCCCAATACAATGAGTCCACAGAATACATCCGTCCATCATATGAACATAAGTAATAAGAACTAATCTAATACATAGACTTAGGTTCTTTAGTTAGAGTCAATGTCGACACCCTTGGCTACTAAGGGCGATTTAATAGGCTAAACCCTCTTTTGGTTCAAGGCTGGAATAAGGTTTAGGCTATTCAATCGACCAAATACCTGATCCCCGGTTCACTCCTCTTGATTCGAAGGCCCATGTCTCTGCTACGCCGGGATGCGGTTCGGAAGGATGCTCGACAAGGCAGCGCGCCGCGGTCGTGGGAGTTGGAATTGACTCCTCGGTAGCGAATCCGGACTCGGGAGGTCTGTGGGCGAAAAAGGGAATGTTAGGGTTTGGTGCCTTATGTAGGCTATCAGTTAGGTTTAGGGTTTCCATGACCCTTGGTCTACCTTTAATGGGTTAAAGGTCTAAAGGTGCGCGCATTGCTAAGTGTGCGCACCATTGCAAGTTGCCCCCTAGGGCGTCCTTGCTTGGGTACACGTCGGCGTACACGTCGATTGGACGGCGTGTACGCGTGACGGTGCAGTACGATATACGTCTTGGGACCGTATAGCGTACTGGAACGTTACGAATTCACATTGATTATCTAAAAGATAAGTAAACTAAATAAGTTTGTGTATGCTTATAATGATTAGTTAACTGAGCATAGCTCTTTATTTGACTTAGAAAAGGGTTTCTTTTCACTCAAATATTGATGTAGAGTTTAGAAGTACGGAGGTGACTATGACTGCAGCACAGAAGCCAGATCCTTAAAATAACGTTTTGTAGGCAGATGGTAAGTCTACCAGCCTAGGAGAAATCTTTTCAAAGCAGATAGTCATGCGACTAGCTTAGAACGAAAGGTGAATTATTCCAGCAAAGCGGATAGTCAGGTGACTAGCTTTGGGAAAAGGTGGTTGTTTCCGCAAGACAGATGATCGAGTACGATCAGTCTTGAGACGGAAAGGAAAGAAATTGTTTCCGCAGGACAGATGATCGAAAACGATCAGTCTTGCCCGCAAGGCAGACGATCAAGTACAATCAGTCTTAAGACGAGAAGAAATTATTAAGACCTGCAAAGCTGATGATCGAGGACGATCAGTCTTGAGACGAGAAGGAATTGTTACGGCACAAGCTCGGGGGAGCAACTCAGAGGATTTGCAGAAATGAACACAGTGGCAAAGGTGTTAGTTAGCATTTTGAAATCTGGATGTGTGGTGGAATTAAAGGAAGAAGCTATTTTAATATAAAAAGCAACTGCATGCTGGAAAAGGCTAAAGTCGTGGAGAGGTCTATAAATAGAAGTTAGACTTCAATTGGATATATCTTAGCAACTAGAGTTGCGATTGAGGCGATTTTTACTTCATTGGAACTGACTCAGTGTCTAGTTTTTGATTGGGATGGCACATTCCGTAATTCGTCCATATGAGAGAGTAATGGCTGAAAACGTGATAAGGGGTCATAAATTACTGCAGCAACGACATCACCATTTTGTAACCAAGTCTTTATGATCCGCAATTGATCCTAGAGAAGTTGTTCAGTTGAACAACATAATTCTCAGTTTTGGGAAAAGCTACAGAGATCTTTTGCAGTGTTCGCAAATCTGAGCCCAATTGGGTGGTGAATTTGTGCCAGAAGGTCATGTTCTTGGGTTTTAAAGTTGTTTGGATTAACTGTGACGGGTAGTTTTGCAGGTAGAAAAGTCGGTTCATAGAGAGTTCAAGACAATAGCCAGCCTATTCGAGGACAAGAGTAGATCTAGGACAATAAGTTCTTCAACTCAAAGGTCAAGCTATGCAGATATAAAGATACATCACCTCCGACAGCAAACCAATCACGGAGGAGAAGTCATGAGGCTTTGCTCGCCAGGAAGATGCACATGGGGGGACAAAGGCCACAAATTGGAAGCTGGAGAAGTGCTAGCAATCAACCACTTCCACAAGCTCTCTAGATGCAACATGAGGTTCAAAACTGAGGAGCGTGATCAAGTGCAACTAGAAAGTACCACAAACCAGAAGGCAACAACATAGCACCGGATTCTTTGTGGCTAGTTCCAAAATTTTTGCACGAGTTCTATTTCCCAAGGCTTCCTACATGTTCCTACCAATCCCATCCATGGACACCATACATGCTTCATAACTCATATCTTCATGCCTCATCATCATTTTCCCTAGCCCAAGTTGGCAAAGAGTCTTTTTTCTAGTCAAAACACATCTTACACGCATCATACACCCATCATACATTCACCACCTTTGAAAAAAGAAAAAAATTCCACCAAGTTTGGCTATTTACATGGTCTAAGATCATCTTCTCTCTCTAAAAGCTAGAAAGTGCACATTTTCTTCAAACAAGTATGGAGAAGTAAATTATCCAAGTCATTGCATAAAAGATCTATTGTTATGTGCACTAGTACCAAATTGGTTGCCAAATTGTCCACATTCCTCAAAAATGCCAAATACCATCCACATCATCACCCAAGCACATCCTTGTCATCATACACGTGTCACCTACCACAAAACGTTTTTCAAAAGTTTTGGCCTAAGTAAAGTCATTTTGATACTTTAGGTGACATGTCATCATCTCGGTGCCACATCATCCCCAAGTGCTTCCACATCATCATACACATGTCATCCACATCACCTCCACTTCATAATAAGGTTTTGACTAGAAAAAAGTCATTTTGCCACCTCACTTGACACATCATCACTTCATAATGTCATTTCACCATCCCTTTTTTTTTTTTTGGAAGAACTGTGTCATCAATATATTAAAAGAATGGTAATGTTACAAAGCAAGTGAGGAGGAAGGAGAACTGCCCCAAAGAGACAGCGATACCTCGACACTCCACAACAAACTCACAGAAAAACTGCAACTCTACTGCTGTACAAACCGACCATCACCATCTACAACACCCAAGAAGTCCCGCCAAATGGCAAACTTCCGCTCTACTACTCCCGGGAACACCAGAAAGCTTTGAAATAGCTTGTACCTGAGTCGAGGAATCGAGAGAGGGCTGCAGTCTTCAATCCCCCGAAAGATCCACAACCGCCGCCGCTTCCAAATCAGCCACACCAACCAAGCCACGCACAGATGCAAGGCTTGCTGCCGCAAGAGCGGCCAAGCACCAGGATACACATGAAGCAGCAAGCTGGCGGCTAGTCAATCTCACGAAAGCGAGCCCTAACCCAATCCCGGCAGCACGCAAGTGAGGGCATAAAACCGGACAATGCTCCACAGTCTCACGATGAAGGCCACAACAAAGGGCGTAGAGGGCTCACACCCGGCCTAAACCAACTCACAAGGGCATTCACCACGATCTGGTGCACCACCACCCGCCCGAAGCACCCTAACCTTCGGTGGGGGAAGTGAGCTCCATGTCCACCATCCTTTTGCCAAATCACCCCACCAACTTGCCACATCATCAAATTTCACTTCCATTTTTAGCCAAAAAATCAAATGCTCTTTTTTGCAAAAAGATTTTCCCATCTTGAAGAGCATCAAAAAAGATTCCATGTGAAAAAAAGGAATTTTTGGAAAAGACCCTATATTGACCTTCATTTTTCACTTCTTGGGATTCGTGCCAAATTTGAAAAAATTAAAAAAAATTCCTATCTACCCCTACCCCCCCATCACTCCCCATCCAATCTCCCCACCTTACGTTGGTACACTTTCAGTGTGGGGCGGCAACGGGCCGAATCCCACGTGGGCATAACACAAATGGATTAATAATAAGATTTTATTAGTGCTTATATACCCAAGCTGCTTCTTCTGAAAATGACTGTGGGATATTACCCTAAAAATAGATTCATACCAAGATCCAGATTTGCAGATGGATTTAACAGCCTAATCATACCTATTCTAAGCCAAGAAATCCAGAACCAAATTAAAAGACAAGATTGGATGCTGGATTTGCCAAGAATGAGCCGGAAACAGAGGATTAAGAAAGGGGAATTTTGTTACAGAGATTTAAGGGCTTTGGACGCAAGAATCGATCAGAATATCTCTCATATAGACTGGATTGACCAATTGATGCTTGAATCTGTCTTCCTTGCTTCATAGATCGATGGATTATTTGAGGCAAATCTTTTGATTTCTACTGTTATGTACTTTTGATCCTGTGCCCAAGACATTAGAGCTTGGGAATGATTTGATTGACTGTATGCTATTCATATGAATGAAAATCCGACCCTTGGCACAAAAACTTTCATTCAATTTACATTCAACATTGCAAAATGAGGTAAAGTGAAGAGCTAAGGGTGAGATTTAAGCAAAATGCAATGTCTTCTCTGAAATTCATATTGAGATGTATGGGAGCATCTGGATATTGGGAGTTATAAGAAGGGAAAGTGAATGCACATAGGCATAATGCACTACTAGCTTAAAAGCAAAAGAAAAAAGAGGATAAAATTAAAAAGTTGAAGGCTTTACTTTTTCAGTCTACATCTAGCATATCATAGGCAAATTGCATCTCATATTGTACTCTGAACAAATTTCAAAAAGAAAAAAGTTGAAGACTTCTAGAGTAGATTGCTCGAGTTTAGAGTTGTCTTAGAAGATTAAATTATCACAAGCAGGTTGAGCACTATATTTTGAGTTTTATTCCACATGCAGAACTACTAGAGTTGTTAGGAAGTGTCAAAGGTAAGAGAGAAAGTGTCAAAAACTGTTTTACAAAAGTTTGCTTGCTGTTTTTTTTTTGGCAAAATTACAGCATACCAGTCAAAAATCATCTAATCTGACCATTTTAGCATCAAGTCTTACCCAAAAAGTTGATCCCCTTTGCTTACAGATCTATCAGAGGTGTCAGGAGTTGTCAAAAGTAAAAAAAGATCACTAGAACTTGATTTACAAAAATTTGCTTGCTGCTTTTGCACTGTAACAGTCTTTGTGCAAAAAATCTGAATTTCAGGGCATTCTAGCATATTTTTTTTGCCAAAAAACTTGTTGAACCTTGTGTTCAGATCTACAGAGATAGGATCAAGTGTCTGAAGTTAAAAAGGACTCATTCTTTTTGATCTGCAAATTTAGCTTGCTGCCAGGGATATTGACCAAGTTTTGACTTGGCCAGGATCACAAATTTGAGAGATCTCTGCAAATCTTCTTGCATCTGGCTTTTGGTCCCAGATTCCTTGAGTGTCAGAGCAACTTTTTGAATTGGAACCATGTCAAAATTCGAGTCTGTTTGCAAATGGCATCATTCTTGTTGAGGTCACCTTTTTCTAGTTTTGGGAAAGTAGTGCTAACTCATTGTTTGGACTTTCTTTTTGCAATTTTCTTGCTCAGAGTGGTTGCCTAAAGCAACCTGGAAGTTCTAAGCCATTGAGGTTGAAGGTTTGCCAGGAACACCTTCAACATAGCCCCATCCATGTCATAAATTTTTCTATCAACTTACTGTCTAATAGCCCCATCCACGTCATAAATCAATCTCAATTCATCCACGTCAAAACTCAATCTTTTTCTGAAGATTTTCTTCCAACAGATACTGATACGAAGATGGTAGCTCGGGGGTGTGGTCTTGGACGTTAGCCTTGGTGGACTAGCATGGTTGTTTGGGTTTGACAAATTATTGGCAAGGCAAGGCAAGGCAAAAATAATGGCAAAATCAAATCTTATAAAGGATATGGTCTAAATCATATATTTTAAACCAAGATATTCTTACCACGTTTAAGTGTTAACCTTTAAATAAAGGTTAGGGCCAATATCGAATCAAAGGTAAAAAGGCATGCGATCTTCAAAAGGCGGACCTAATATAGATCATGGATACATCATCGAATTGGCATGGCATTGCTTATGGGCGCTACAATAACTCTAGGACAAGGGCGACCATTCTCGGACTGCTACAGTAACAGTTCGACTATAACAAACTCAAGGATTGGGAACAAGGCTGCATCGAAATAGCTTCAAGTAGTCTTCAATGATCAACAACTACCAAATCCGGCCAATTCATTGCCTGAAGCTTTCGCCAGAATAATCAGCGATTGAATTCTGATCCCTTAAGGATCATACTCTTAATATATTGGAACTATGAGTAATAATTTGCTGTTACCTAATGCTTTCATAATTTGCCAGTTCCTAGCACGGATTGACCTGGTTGGACAGTGAACTACCTTAATTAATCTAGATAGTAGAATCTTTCTTCGATTTTGGTGAATTGGATACTGCCTATAAGAAGTTATTGGTGTAACTTCTATCAGAAGGAGTTTAAGACGGTTTTGATGAACTGTTTAACATCTCTGTGCCCTATTTGCTTATTATCTTGTTATTTCATGTTTGATACATTTGTTAACAATTTTGTTTGTGGTTTCTATGCTTATGTAGATGATCTAAGGATTACAAGACCTTGTTTAGCTGAAGAAGTCTTGTATTATGGTTTCTGAAGTTAAAAAGGTTCTGATAAGTGGTGTGATCTGTAATAATTGATATCAAGAGCCTGGCTATTCTTGATGTTTGCAAGTCATCTAGTTGGTGTTGGGGATTGCAAACTGGAATAAAAATCCTTATCCTGAGAATCCAAATGATCTCTCTCTAAGAATTTAGATTTATATCTTCTTGATCTATTCTTACCAATCTGATTTCGTTAAAAGCAAGAGAGCATTCCAGAGTAATTTTTGAATATCAGTATGGCGAATTCTTTTTGTTGCAGGAAACACAGATACAAATTTCTTAGGTATGGGTGATTTGGAATAAGCAATGCGAATTTGCCTATCCTACATGATCAATCCATTTCGTTTTGTCAAAATAAATCTCTTTCAAATCAAGCCTAACTAAAACTGACAATCCATCTCCTTGGCCAGGATGGATCTTTGATTAAACTCTTCCTCTATCTACAGTGGACGAATCTATTTCTATCCAAGCTAATCAAAGACTAAACAATATAAACTGCATCTTTTTTATGAGTCCATTGTTTCTAGTTGATGATAACTAGAGTTTGTTGGTAAGTAATTGTGGTTATGTGTAGATGAGAGGAATTTGTAAAAAGTTCATGAAGTGGTCAGTATTTCTAGAGAAATTGTGGATCAATTTTATGATTGTATTGTTTCTTATGAAGTTGTTGATGCCATTATAATATGCACAATATTATGGTTGGTGCCATAAGTATTTGATAATAATGTATAACACTAAATGTTTTAGATTGGTGTCTAAGACTTTCAAGAGTAGTTGGTGCTACTGGTTGATGTTGGTGCTTCAACAAAACTCCATGACTCTTTTCTCAAGCTTTGTCCATTCTTTGAATTTAGAAACTTATTGTTTAATTAGTACAACTCAAAACCTTGTTAATCGTATTCCCACTTGGTAGATCAATTCAATCCTTTCAGTATCTTAATCATCATCCTTAGCCAAAAAATTGTGATTGTAACGAATAGTTGGTGCTATTCGCAAGATCATAATCCTAATCTTTCGACCTTAAAACATTGGTGCTCAAAGGACACAAAGTGAGTTGGCATTTAATTTGTGGTTTAGGGATACATGCAGGTCAGTTGCTTCCAAAAACGGAATAGTTGATACGAACATAGTGGGGGGGGTGGTTTCTGACGTTAGTCTTGGTGGGTGGGTAATTGGGTTTCACAAATTATTGGCAAAGCAAGGCAAAAATAATGGCAAAAGTAAATATTATAAGAGCTATGGTTTAAATTATTCTTACCATATTTAAATAAAGGTTAGGGCCAATATTGAATCAAAGGTAAAAGGGCATGCGACCTTCAAAAGGCTGACATCATCGAATTGGAACGACGACTACTTATGGGCGTTACAATAACACTCTAGGACGGCGACCATTCTCAGATTGCTACAGTAACACCTGGACTATAACAAACTCAGGGATTGGGAACACGGATGCATCGAAACAACTTCAAGTAATCTTGAGCGACTAACAACAACCAAACCCGACCAATTCATTGCCAGAAGCTTCCGCTTGAATAACCAGCGGTTGAATTCTGATCCCTTAGGGATCCTGCTCTTAATTTTCTTGAAACTGTGATTAATAATTTGCCTTTGCCTAATGCTTGCCTAATTTGTCAGTTCCTACCACCAATTACCCCATGGAGCGGTGAACTACCTTAATTAATTTAGATACCAGTATCTTTCTCTGATTTTGGTGAACTGGATACTGCCAATAAGAAGTTATTGGTGTAACTTCTGTTAGAAGGATCTTAAGACGGTTTTTGTGAACTGTTTAAAATTTCAAATTATTGGTGTAATCTGTGCCCCGTTTGCTTATCATCTTATTATTTCATATTTGATGCATTTGTTAATAGTTTTGCTTTTGGTTTCTGTGCTTATGTAGATTTATAAGGATTACAAGACCTTGTTTAGCTAAAGAAGTCTTGTATTATGGTTTCTGAACTGAAAAAGGTTCGTATCATTGGTGTGATCCGTACTCTAAATATCATAAAACTCTTAATACTTATTTTCTTTTCATTTCTTTTTTAATATTGAAGGGGAGGAATGCACATCGTGAGGTGAGGCTTGCACTCACTCTTAGCCCACCTAGTGGCAACCAATGGGATTTGAATGAAAGCCCAACCATCTAACCATCAGACTATCACCATGACGGGTACGCTTAGTACTTCTTACCAAGTCAAACTTATCAGATTTCTCGAGTTTTAACATCTATACCCAAAGAATCCTAGTCAAGGTTCTAAGGCTCAAAATGATTATTCCGAAAATAATCAATAGCTCCAAAGAAGTAATTTTTATAGTTAAAGTAATTTACAACTTTATTGTTCCTTCTTTATCAAATCCTAAAGGCCGAGTCTTCCCCAAAACATAGGGCATCGAATTTCAAGATTAGTGCAACTAGGATCGATCAGAGCATCTTCTTCTATAGTAGCTTAGATCTATTAAGATGACTCGAAAAAAAATATCTTGATGGACTTTCAGAACCATAGATTTGGCAGTGGCTTAGATAATACAAAAGAAAAAGATTGTCATTTAAGCACACCTAGATTCATAAATTGTTTGCAAATTAGTAACTTTTGCCAGATGTCCTAGAATGTTCTGGAAGACACAAAAAAGTGACTAGTCGATTTCAAAATTAAAAAAATTACCGCTCTTGCTTCTAGCTATGCACCAACTTGAAAATATATCAACTCTATGCTATGCCAAAAGCTTACCACCCTTGGCTCCAGCCATGCACAAGCTTGAACTTGCACTTTAAAAATGCGTAAATTTCTTGTATATTACAACCATTTGGAATTCAATAAATATATACATATAATTAATGCGTGCAATTCTTCAAACAAGCTTCATCATGTACTTTCTTTTTTCTTGGCACAAATCATAATAAAACCTTGCTTTTGAATTTGTTTGTATGATATAAGACCACAAATCCTACAAAGCTCCTCAAGCTCACCATCACTCCAGTACCTAATTGGGCGAACAAGACCTTCACTCTGCATTAAAAAACGATAAGGTAAAATAGTATGTACTATGATCAAAAGAGACAGAAAGAAAGAGACCGAGACATCGTTTTACCATGTTTTAACATGGCGTTAGAAGATTATATCAAGAGGTCTTAAAGCCATACATAGATTTTATGTCTGACACAATTTTTATGTCTATGATATATGAGCACACATTTCTTTTAAATAGAAAGATTTTCTATTAGAGTTAAGAATATATATAGGGAAAATTTTAAAAATACCCTTAAATTTTAGTGCATTTGTCAAAATGCCCTTGTATTTCTAATATTTATCAAAATGCCCTATTTTTGTATACGCTTCTACGCTTCTGAATCCTTGAAGACCTATACAGGTCCGATAGATGAATTTTGGCCATTGCTCCTACCAATCCTGCATGCAATATGGCTTTTGAAACCACTCAACCAGATTTTTATTACAGAAGTTTGCTTCTTCTTCTAGAGCTTCCACTAGCCCCAAATTAATTTCTTTATTAAAAAATTCCAGCTATGGTGCTCTTACAGGTATTAATTTCTGGATCCAGAGATTACAAGCTCAAATCCGAGTCAAGCTTTGAACTATTTGTTCTTGATTTGAAACGATCAAGCTTTGAACTATTTGTTTATGATTTGAAACGAGGATTTCTAATGAAACCAAAAGCCAGAAATTTGAGACAAAGCCATAATGAAACTTAGTTCCAGCGATTATAGTTTCAGCTTTGGCGGAACTGTACAAGCCAACCAATCAACAACAGATAGCAATCATGTCTTCGCTGGATTCAAGGTGCCATTTTTCAGTAGAGACCGCATTTGTGACATCTCCGACATCCTCTGGTTAATTTGTCTGCTAAATCCATTCTTGTTGCTTCCAATCTTTCCGTTCGATTCCTCTATTCAATCTGATTCTATTTTGCCCTTGTTTTGAACTAATTGCTCTGTTCTGTCCCTATTTCTTAGTAAAATCCATCGGTTCCAAAATCTAGAAACAGGTAATCTTTCAACCCAGGAAGAAGAATTAGTCATGAATCAATAAATCCTAAATTGTAGGGCAAGCATTACGTGCATGATAAACAAGAAGATAAATGGGGCAAAAGATGAGCATGGCTATGGCCAAAAACAAAACGATGTGGGAGTTTTCACCCCGCCATACTAGGGGCATTTTGGTAAATATTAGAAATATAGGGGCATTTTGATAAATATATGAAAATACAAGGGCATTTTTAAAATTTTCTCATATTATATATACAAGAAATTTAATGCGTCCTACGGTGCATGTTCGAGTTTTAGCATGTTCCTATGCTGCAAGTTCTTGTATATTATATATACAAGAAATTTAATGCGTCCTACGGTGCATGTTCGAGTTTTAGCATGTTCCTATGCTACATTCTAAAAGAATCTTTTGAGAATACTCTAAATTCATAGATTCTCTAAGATTCTACCAAGGTTCTCTTGGAGGTTTCATGGAGATTCCTCTAAATTTTATAAGATTCCCTCTAGATTCCATTAGATTTCCGTAGATCCTCTAAGATTCTATGAAGATCCCCCTAGATCCCCTTAGATTCCCTTAGATCCCTTTAGACTTTATGAGATTGCCCTAGGTTCCCTTACATTATATGAGATTGAAAGAGATTCTATAAAGATTCCCCTAGACACTCTAAGATTTCATCAACATTTTTTCATTTTTTTAGATTCCCTTAGATTTTATGAAGATTCCCTTAGATCCCTCAGATTTTAAGAGATTCCCTTAGGCTTGTAAATATTTTCCCAGATTCTCTTACATTTTATGAGATTTTTTTAGATTCTATTAGATTCTTCTGGATTTCTTTAAATTCTAGAACTTTTTAGAACATTCTAAGACTTTCTGGAACATTCTAAGACTTTCAATATATTCTAGAACTTTCTGAAAGTATTTCCCTAAATTTCCTTACATTCCCGTAGATTCCCCTACATTCTAGAACATTCTAAAATTTATTAGAACAATTTGGAACTTTCTGGAAGAATTTTCTTAGATCCCATATTCTCTTATGTTCTAGAACTTTCTAGAAGATTCTAGAACTTTCTAGAGCCTTCCAGAACATTCTAGAACTTTCTTGAACTAGCTAGAATGTTAGTCTATTTTATCTTAATGGGAACATTACCCTTAAGTACATTTAAAACATAAAACATTCATGGAATTAATGCTTGGTCTAGTGGTTAGAATGGGGGGCTGGGGGGTCAATGGCCAGGGTTCGAATCCTCCACACAACATAAAAATTTTAAAAGCCTTTTCCTAAAGGATGAGCATTCAACCTGGGCCGTAGGGTCTTGGACCCGATCAAGGGTCGAGATAAACTCATGTGCACCTTAGGATATGTGCCAAGCCACGTGAGCCGTAAGATCTCGGATCGACGATCAGGATCGGATCAACCTAGACCGTAGGATCGATTACATATAATTCCCAAAGCCATGTGCACCGTAGGATGTGTCCCAAAGCCACGTGAGCCGTAGGATCTCAGACCGACGATCAGGATCAGATCAATCTGGACCGTATGATCGCTTACATATAATCTGAAACAAACTCCCAAGCCATCTGGGCCGTAGGATGTGTCCCAAAGCCACGTGAGCCGTAGGATCTCGGATCAACGGCCGGATTCAGGAGGACAAACATAAGAACATATATTATGATATGTAGCTGATCCGAGAAATTTTTTCGGCCGGCAGCCGACGGCAGGAAAATATTAAAAGTAATAAACACTTGCTTCAAATTACATACAGAAAAAAAATTTCAGGAAGAAATTTTTGTTAGCAGCTATGGCGGAGGCAGACATTGCAGTGGCAGCTCGTGAAAGCAGCAACCCACGACTGAACAGAGATGCAAATGTGGGATGAACTGGATTTGACTCAAAGCTCTGTTTCATGCCAGGCTTGAGCTTCAAAAGGGTTTTTACCTTCTGTTTCATGCCTGAGGCCTTTTTCCACGACAAGCTTGTCCTGAACTTCGATTTGGTCTGGGCTTTAAAGTCCTATTCTGGTGATCATTCAAGCTTCTAGATTTAAAAATTTGTAGGGTTCTTATTTAAAAATCACCCAAGTAACTTGCTCTTTCTATCGGTTCTTCTGGAAATTTAACTCTAACCCTATTTTCGCTTTTGGGTTTAAGATATACAAAAGAAAACTTTCTAATCACGAAAACTTGCGGTAGTATTCCCAAAACAAATTCCGGTTAAACTACTATATACCACAGAACGTCTCTCTGCAAAGATTCTGTGGCGTGGATCCTTACCAGAGTCAATGTTTTGAGGCAAGTCAATTGCTGCAGCATGTCTTTGCTCCAAGATCTAGAAAATAGTCATTGCAGCAGGTCTGTGGAAAACCTAGATTTTATATTATTATATATGTCTTATATTTAGATAATGGAAAATGGATTTTTTTAGGACGTGTCGTACGTATGACATGGAGGTGACATGAAGCCCAAAAGGGTGTCTTATAAAATAAGAGTGCTGTGGAAAAAGGGCCTGAATCTAAACTCCATAATCTCTATCGTATTTGGCTGCTACGCTATAGTATAAGCTGTATTTGAGCTCTTATCCCTTGTTTATGCCAGACTTAGTGTCAATTACTATGATCCATGTCGGATTTGGGTTAAGACCCTGTGACCCATGTCGGATTTACTCTTTCCCATGCCTCCTCATGAGTTAGAATGTTTTGGCCTGAAATGAAAATCTGCAAGACCCTCTAAATCTCGCTAGAAGATCCATATATATGCTCTGCGAATCAGAATTTTGGCGTAAGATACAGCCAAAATGAATCTTATTATGGATAGCTGGGTGGGGATGGAAAAGAAAGAAGAGTGCCCTAGGTTTTCGAGTTCATTATGGTCGGAATAGTGATCCAACCTGCAGTGCACTTCAAAACATAGAAAAACAATATCCCACATGGCGGCGCCACTATAGAGAGTGGGGATGCATATTGCGCGTGATAAAATGTACAGAAGTTTAAAGTAATTTGAAGCAAGTGTTTATTGCGATATCACATGTGACTGCATAAAATCTCCATTAATAAATCGTTGGCATCTTCCTCTCCTTCTCATTTCTTTCTGAACAGGAACTCTTACAAGCTTGCAGGATCTGGAGCGGATTTGTATCAGCACTCTGTTGGATCAGGTCTTGTCAAATTTGAGTAAGATATGAGCAAGAATTCATCAAATCTGTAACAGAAAGTATAGACAGTTGCTTTTTAGAGCTTTTGTGACGATTCTTGAGTAAACTGAGTTTGAATTATATTTTGATCAATGAGTCGTTTTTTATCAGCAGATCAGTATTATCAAGTTGATGTACAGTTTCAAGGCATGTAGGCTAGTTTCTTGAATGATTTGTTGGACAGATTTCAGTCCACAGTTGACTCCTTTGATAACTTTTTGAAATAAAAGACGCATGATCTGCAACTAAAAGATATCTGAGAATATAAACAATTGTTTTCAAGAGTCTTTGTGATGATTCTTTGTAGATTTGAATTATACTTTAATAAGTGGTTTGGTTTTGACCACCACTAGACCAGCATGATAAGGTTGATTTACAGTTTCAAAATGCTCCATTCACAGTTTCAAGACGTTTCAGCTTCTTCTTGACTCTTGAGCTTTATCTCCATGACTCTTCATCTTTTTCTCACTGATACCCCATGATATAATGCTTGCTGAATTTAATGTGAAACCTCTGAGGGTTGAAATTGCCTTTCAAACAGTGACTTATTTACATCAGTTACACCGTTTTGGACAATCACAAGGTGGTAAAAAAAGACTTCCCTGGTTGGCATATGTGTCGTCTAAAATATACATTGGTTTAAAATATACGTTGGCAGACCAGGGTAAGCGCTGTTGGTCCTCAAGGACATCTAAATTGTTTGAGAAGATGGGCTTCTCTATGGGAAATATCCCACCTTTTCAATACAGTATAATGGATGATAATCTGAATTTTACTCAGCAAAAAGTTTATCAACTTATACGCCATGACTTGGAGTGTCTTTATGTTTCAAATATATGGGTAAATCCCGTCAAAGATCTGCCTGCTAAAAAGAAATTCTATAAGGATAACTATATCAGCAGATGGTTTTATCGTAAGGCCTGGATATTTGGATATTGATCTGCCGAATAAAGTGAGATGCTCTATGGGGCAGTTTAGAGTGTCATCTAACCAGTTGGAGATTGAGGTTGGTAGGGCGAAAAATATTAGTCGTGAAGATCGGAAATGCCCAATGTGCGATTTTATAAGAACAACATTTTATTTTTACCTGCCCAACTTACTACAGCATTAGAGGCAGATATCATTGTCTTTTTTAGAGACCCCGCATCTCTACGATACCTAGTAGTAGAATATTACAATTAGAAATGTGTATCTCACTTTGTATATGAACTATCCCTAGAACGGAGAAATATTCTCAAACAAAATAATCCAACAGGCCTGAAACAAACAGAAATAACCTTTTTATCTGAGTCAAACGATGATAGAAGGCATCACAGAAGAGGAAGTATCCTGACCCTAAAGGGTGACTTTGGCACTGTCTAAGAAGATAAAACAATCTGCAGCCATGAAACATAAAAAGTCTTTCCAGAATAGGCTGAGCATCAAGCATCAAAGCAAGCCAAGAAAAGGTATTATGAATTACTTTGCAGCAGTCACAAGAACAAATGGGCTATCCCCATCAAAATCTACCTGAGCAGATTCTTAGGGTTTCACTATAAGTTCCGTTAACTTATTATTTTTGTTTGTATATTTTAGATAACAGGAGGGTTTTCCTCCTGGAGGTCTTGAATTCTGTATGTGTTATGGTCTTATAGACCCTTCGGATCTTACGTAGACGTTAATAAATCTTTCTTTCTTTCACTCAATCTATTTCCAATTTTTTAGATCCAACCATGATTGATGACATTGCAGTTAGAGAGAACGTTTTTAACACTCTTTGAAACTGAACTTTAACTAGGGACTGAAAGAATTTGAAAAAAACTGAAGTATATCAAGTTATAAGTGAGTGAACTTCCAGTAATCTTCATCTCCCTGAACCGAAAACCAATGAGTGGTTTGGTCATGCCATCTGCAAGTTGTTTGCCTGTTGGCATGTGAGATTTGGTCACATAGGAGACAAGAGTTATCCCGCTTGTCCTTAGTTGAAGGCATTCTCAACTTGCATTCTCAAGTCAGTTCTCCCAAATCATTCTCAAGTGTGAGGGATGTCATTTAAAAAAGCAAACTCAAGCTCTTTATCCTACACATGCTGCAGACAGAGCAGAAACAGAGTTTCAGGCCACTGATTTGGTACCCCTATATTTTTGCTTGGGTGTGGAAGTGTGGGAACATTCTACATCCATTCAGTTGACTCAAACAAAGTACATTAAAAACTTCTTGGCTTTCCACATGGAGCACTGCAAACAGACCCTAAAATCTTATAAGCCAGGTAATAAACTTGCTATTGATGCTAATGGATCCATTTTTTTTGTGTCACTTGTATCGAAAGAAGTTGGTTCACTTATCTATCTCACCATTATTCGACCAGACATTGCATTTTCAGTTTGTCAGAAGAGTAGATTCATGCATGACTTTGGAAGATCTACCACTGGATTTGTGTCTCTATTTGGAAACAGTCCGCTCACATGGAATCCAGGAAACAAAACACTCTCAGTTTGAGCATAACTGCGGCTGAACTTAAAGCTTTAACTGCTGAAAGCCAAAAAATGCTATGTATACTACATCTTCACGATTTGCAGCTACCAATCAAACCAGTGAAGATTTGTGACAAAGCAGGGGTCATAAATCTCACCAAGGACTTCAAATACCACCCTCCAACTAACATCTATACCCTATTCAATCATGAAGAAGTTAAGGGCTTGCCTCCCATTCATGAAAATGATGGCATATGCGAAGCATGTGTTTTGGGGAAATAACATAGGATGCCTTCCCCAAAGGATGAGTCAAGTACTCCGTTGGAGCTCACTCATGCGGAACTTTGTGGATATATGCCAGAAACATCACTTGGTGGCATTATACTTCCTTTTGTTTGAGGATGATGATGATTATTCTAGAATGATGTGGATTTATTTTTTCAAAAGAAAATCTGGAACTGTTGAGCATTTTCAGAAATTTAAGTTGCAGGTTGAGGCTGAAACAGGGCAGAAGATTCGCTGCCTTAGGACTGATAATGGAGGAGAATTCACTTCAAAGAAGTTCGAGGAATTTTGTGCCCAGAGTGGCATTCAAAGACACGTCACTGCACCATATTCCTCGCAGCAAAATGGAGTTGTTGGAGAGATGCAATCGGACCATTGCTAACATGCTCAGATCCCTTATGGCTCAATGGAAAATGCCTCATAGGGTTTGTGTTGAAGCGGCTTTGACTTCAGTCTATCTTCTCAACAGGTCGCCAATAAAAAATTTGAATGGCACGACGCCTTATGAGGCGTGGCAGAAAACCAGGGGTAAGATACTTGAAAATTTTTAGATGCAAAGCATTTGTTTTCATTCATAAAGAACGAGGCAGAAAAAAATCTGACCCCTCAATAGAAAACAATTCTGAGACTAACAGCTCTGAGATCTTCTGAGATCTTGAGATCATCCATGCAAGGAGTTTTTAAGTTCTTGCTCCACAAATCCCCGTAATATTCCTACAGCAATTTCTGACACCATCTTTGAAGTTTCTTTTGCATGATCATGTATTGCAACTTGCTACATCGTGCTTTCCACATTGTTTATGCCTAGAGCTTCACGCCAAGGACTATCAATCCAACGAGAAGCATCAGAATTTCTGAAACTTGCAGTACTGTTGAGAAAAAAATGTCAAATAATATCTCAGACTTTCCAAATTAACTCTGCTCAATTTGAGATTTCTGTTGCTTTTTCTGTTCATTATTCTGCCCAAACTCGGATCTCCAGAGGTTTTGGGAACTATAAATGTAGTTTGCCAAATCTTGAGACGCAGAGGATGACCTATAGTTAGCTTTATAGATGTGTAACCTATATCATTCACATCAAGAGTAATCTCTGAAGGGTTCTGTCCTCTTATAACATGCTAGAGACCTTGTGAAATTAGTGATCATGTCATTTGAAATCTTCATTTTTAATAGTTATGACTGCTAAGAAACTTATCTTTCAGAGAAGCGACAATCTCATACAACCCCTCCTGAATTATCATAAACTCCTCCGGAACTGTAAAGTGCTACACAAATCTAATTGGCTGCAAGCTGTGTCACAAATACAATTAATCTAAAGTTAGGTCAGATTATTGAAAGATATTCTGCTCTCTGCTCCATACCCTGCAGATCCATTAGCCCAACAAGAATTAAAGGCCATTAAGAACCCTAAATTTTATCTCCACAACAATACTAATTAACATTAAAGGCCATTAAGGTCTGCTACGTTAACATGCAAAATATATCGTCCCTTGTCCTTTACACCCTTTTGGAAGGATAAAATATGGCTTCCGCCTCATTTCGATCAATCTTGGCCACATTAAACCCTGAGGTCCATAGACACGCAAACACAGCTTTCCTAGATCCGATCACAATTTGCCAAACGTCACAGACCTAACTCCAATTCGACAGATCTTCGCTAATCATCATAGACTCCAAACTACACAACTCAAGGTCTTCTCTCAAACATCAAATCCGAGTACTAAACTCCAGATCCAACTCTTTCCAAATTTAGACGAAAAAACTTGCAAGATTGCATAAATGTCTGCAGAGAATTTTTCAGCTACCACATTCTAGACCCGCAGCACGTTCTAGCCCCCTTCTAGACCAATTCTTGCAATAAATGCAAGAAAAATTGATGCCAATTCCTCCGAATACCACACTCTGATCCCCCTGCTAAGCTCCAAAACTCATCCCATCCCGCATTCCTGCTCTAATACAATCAAGATTTATGAAACCACTGTATGCATATATATATGCTAGAACGGAAGAGATACACGAGATAGCTAGGCTATGAGTAAACTGGATAAAGAACTATAAAGCATGACTATGGCTTTATAGGAGAGCCATGTCAGTAACATACATGGCATGCCTCAGTCATCTAAGATACGGAAGAGATACACGAGATAGCTAGGCTATGAGTAAACTGGATAAAGAACTATAAAGCATGACTATGGCTTTATAGGAGAGCCATGCCAGCAACATACATGGCATGCCTCGTCATCTAAGATATTACAAAACTAAATTCATGGTAATTACCCGTAACAAGGGTAAGAATTGAGCCATATAATTTGTTGAACCCAAGAATGTAGTAGCTACAAATATGCCGCCAGGTTTCAAAACTCGGCTTATTTCTGCCACCTGCAAACACAAACCAATAACAGATAGTATTACAAATTGTGAGCATACCCTAAATAAGTTAGCCTAATGTAGCTAGACTAAATTAGGGTATGCAGCTAATATAAATGACATCATTTCCTAATCTGCGGCTGCTTACATTCTTTCACAGTGTAACGAGGCCATGAGCACTGACCAAGATATACATGAGCTGCTTTGCTTTCTAGATTGACCAAATACCTAATAAACTATGCAATGAGGCCACAAGCACTGACCAAGATATACAAGCTGCTTTGCTTTCTAGATTGTCCAAATCGCTAATACCATCAAGCAGCAATTGAGCTGATCACTATATATTGAGCACATATTAGGGTCAAATTGAAAATGATACATCGACATGGTATCATTTGGGACTCACATCCAGTACCATTCTTGGTTGCTTTGCATCAACATCAAATGAATCCACCTGAGATATGAACTCGGGGGACACAACTAGGTAGTCTACCATAGCGTTACCACCTTTATAAGGAAAGCATGTATAACTAGCAGAATCAGGCCACTTTTGAAGCCCATTCATATTATAATCTGTCTTAAGTCCCACAACATCGTCCATATGCTGTAACAGGGGCATTGTCGCAATATGATCATTTGGCTAAAGTCTGGGCTTGCAAGTTCCTTCTCTGGCTCTGTCATTTTTGCCTTAAGATTTGCCATCTCTGTCTTTAGTAAATATAATCTGTCCAGCGGTCCATTCAAATGCCTCCCCGAGATTTGAAGCATAAAATCTTGGCCAACACTAGGGTAGTAGAAGTTCCTGTTCCAACAGGGCCAGCAGTTGGCTGGCGATTATACTTGGCAATTGTACTGATGTCTCCATCAGAGAAGCTTCAGACACATGGGCCACAAGGGGAATGGTTTCGGCAAAAGAGAAGTTCGATTGTTGGGTAACGATGCCTAAACGAATGGTTCCAGCAGGTCGGAACAGCAAATGGATAAAAAAGGAGTAAATTGGTCGTCCAAACGTGGACAAGGTGGTCGTCAAAAAACAGGAATTAGAGACCAGAAGACTAGGAAGGCACAACTTCATTATCCAGCATCTCAATCATACAATTCTGTAAAATCCAATGATAAAGGTAAAGGTAAGAAGGAAGATGCTGCTGCCCAAGAAGAGATTTTAGGGAGGCCAGCGGATTCACTATTGGTGGAGGCTGGGTTTTCTGGTCCATTCTCATACATACTTAGGGTTAGGAGTGTTTTTACCCATCGAGTTAGTGTAAAATTCACATGGCATATCCCCTTTATCCCTCGGACATCTCTCGGGCAGGGAGTAAGGACAAGTCCCGCTGTAACTACTATCCTGAAATATAACCACCTCCAAAGCTTGTTTTTACTGTTGCTGTCAATCCAGAGCATTTCACTAGAAGTTTGTTCCATGAATTCAAGTCTTTTCACCAATACACAAAACCCATAGGTAAGGAATACTTTGGAAGTCATTATAAAGTTGAAGACTGATCCGGAAGCTGAAAATTAGCATCTTGTACCACTGCCATGGCATAAACCCCCAAACAAGCTAACACCAAAATGCAGCAGCCTAAGTCATATGACAGTGCATCATCAATCCAATAACTGCCCCTAAGTTACAAAATATGCTTGACAGACCATCTTCTCTGCATAATACAACAAATTCCCCCAGCCCAAGACACTTCATTACCCTGGGAAACAGCTTTCATCCTCATAGATCTACACTCCTTATCTCAACATTTACCATATTTTCCAGCGATTGTAAAAGATCTGAAGAATGCCTCTAATCAGCCAAGAACAACCTAGAATCCTTGAATAACTGACCAGATTCTTCTCTATAAATGCTCAAATCCCCCCTGGAGTCTAAGCTTTCTAGATGTTCTCTGCAAATCTTCATGATTTGCATCTCAGGCTTTAGCATTACGTCAAGAAACAAGATACACTCAATAATGCAATGCAGCTAAACAATTACTCTCTCAGAACCTAAGCTTTGGCACCATGTTAGAATTCAGAAAAACTGGGAGAAAGAAAGAAAGAAAAGGAAGATTTATTAATGTCTACATAAGACCCGAAGGGCCTATGAGACCATAACACATACAAAATTCGCCACTTTTGTTAAGAGAAGGGGATGTTCAATGAGCACTTCCAAGATTTTTATGTAGTAGTTTGGCATGGATCAATTTCTAGCGTTAAATTGAACTCAAGAGAAAGAAAGAAAGAAAGATTATATTAACGTCTACGAGAGACCGCTTGGGTCTATGAGACCAAATATACATCAATCATGTCCAGCTAGGGGCGCATTTGCAGCCACCTAGAGATATTGCATAAAAAAGGAAAAAGAAAACTAAAACAATGAGATTAAGAAACTTTTGTCTTCTTGGCCACGGGCTCAAAGTATAAAGTAATGTCAGACTTGTTTTCTCTTTTGAAGGACTGCTTATGTTTATCCTTTACCGTCCGCTTTCTTCTTCTCGACACTTTCATGGTTACTCCTTTTGAGATTGGATGAGATGGTCCGAGGAGAGAACCTGCCTTCCGTTTATTATCATTATCACCTCCAATGAGAAAGAAAGTGATCAGTCTTTCGCGTGGGATCGTTTTTCATGTCCCGCTCTTCCCCCAGCTTGCTCCTTTAATAGATTTCTTCTATGCACAGTCATTTGGTGAAGAAAAAGAGCTATACATTTCTGATCCTCATAGGCGATCAGTTTGGAGAGGGAGGTAGGTTCCCGAAATAGGCAATGGAATCTGCCCCGTATTTCATAATAGACTGGACATGTGAAGATGAAATGTTCCTCTGACTCAATTACATTCAAGTGACATAGTCTGCAGATTCTTTTCGGCTCTCCACCTTCGGTCTACTAGCGACCAGCTTCGATCTCGAGCTGATGAGATGAGACCCTGAGCTGACCGATAGCATGTCTCACCTTATAATGCGAGGTGAATATTCAAATATCCTGGTCGCTCGATGAAACCATCTTCATTGATCTCAAGGAAGTGATCTTTGTAAAATTGCATCTTGGTAGGAAGATCACTTGGGGTTAACCATGTCCTTGATATGTATAAAATTTCCAGATCGTGCCGTATGAGCTGGTTCTTCTCTTTTTCAAGTCTCTTTTTTGCTCCAGGTTTTACCGCTGTATTAGCTGCAGCTACATTATGTTGAAAGGGGGGCAGGTTTCCCAAGCCAAATCCTAAGGAAGCAGCCCATTGCGATGCTTTTGCGTACCAACATTCCTGCACTCCCTTTTCAGCCAGATCTTTGGAGCTCTTGAGAGCAATCCATGGAAGCCTGCATTGGCCTTGCTGCGAGGACCCGAGTTGGTGCACTTTATGCAAAAAGGAGACTAACTGGAATGCTGCGTCCAGTTGAAGCGGAGTGGCTGAAAATTCTGCCAATATGATTGAATGTGGCACAGATGCTTTGCTCATAATCATTTTGGACAGAAAATAAATTTGCAGTCTGTTGAGTGGAGAAGATGATCTGAACAGCAAAACACTATGGAGAGAAGAGGAGACGCACCAAGTAACAAAGGAGGAGCAAGAAACTTGTGTATTACCCTAACTCATAAGGTGTACATATATATATGTGCCACGTCCTCATGTTGGGTGGCAAATAGGGAAAAGGGTAAAGAATGGGGGGACCCATGGGCTAATATAAAATGCCCCATGGGGTACAACGTTAAGTTACAACTTTATATATCACATTATACTATTCTAACACTCCCCCTTAATGTGATATTCCAGACTCCTCTTTCCTCACGCCAAGAGCCAACCTGAAATCTTCAAACTTGGCTTTTCCTAATGGTTTTGTGAAGATATCTGCAATCTGATCTTCTGACCTGCAGTATTGGATATCAATTTCTCCATTCTCAACTTTTTCTCGTACAAAATGGTAGGTGGTCTCAATATGCTTGGTTCTGCCATGAAAAACAGGATTGTTTGCAATGCGTATGCTGCTCATATTATCGGTGAAAATGCAAGTGGGTCTGCTGTCATTGATCCCAATTTCTTCCATGAATTTTTGAATCCAAACGGATTCACATGCTGCAATGCTACAACCTTTATATTCTGCTTCAGCAGTGCTAATTGCAATAGTGCTTTGTCTCTTACTTTTCCAAGTTACAGCACCATTTCCAATTGAGAATGCATAACCACTCGTGGATCTTCTTGTGTCCACACAACCAGCCATATCGGAGTCTGTGTATCCAACTACATCAAGCTGACTATTTGATTCATACAAGATACCAAAATCATGTGTTCCCTTGATGTATCTCAGCACTCTCTTAGCAGCAATCCAATGTGTTTGAGTAGGATTAGCCAAAAATCTACTCAATACTCCTACCGCAAATGATATATCAGGTCTGGTCACAGTGAGATAGTTCAAGCTTCCTACTAATGCCCTGTAGAGTGTTGCATCAAATGATTTTGCACCTTTCTCATGGGCAGAAAGTTTAATGCCAACCTCCATTGGCGTAGAAGCTGGTTTGGCAGTCTCCATGTGGAATTTCCTTAGTAGATCTGCTGCATACTTTTTCTGACAAATAAAAATTCCATTGGCAGCCTTCTTCACTTCAATGCCCAAGAAGTAGTGTAACTCTCCAAGATTTGTCATGTCAAAGTACTCTCCAAATTGTTTTATCTCATGTTGAATCAACTTGAGAGAACTGCCCGTGACAATGAGATCATCTACATATACTACAATCAAAGTAATGTCATCACCATCATGCTTAATGTAGAGGCTAGAATCTGCACTGCTCCTTACAAAGTTTTTGCTCAATAAGTAACTATCAAGTTTGGAATACCAAGCCGAGATGACTGTTTTAGCCCATATAATGCTTTGTTCAGTTTGCAAACAAAATCGTTACCTTCGTGCTTGTATCCGGGGTTGCTCCAAATAGACCAACTCCTTGAGCTCTCCGTTCAAGAAAGCTTTTCACATCAAGTTGATACAACTTCCATCCAAATTGAGCTGCAAGCGATATGGATAACCTCACTGTTTCCATTTTGGCTACCGGAGCATAAGTGTCTAAGTAATCTTCCCCTTCTCTTTGAGCAAAACCTTTTGCCACCAGCCTGGCTTTGTGCCTTTGAACAGTCCCATCTGCATTATACTTTAGCTTATAGACCCATTTGCATCCAATGACATTTCTATCCTTTGGTCTTGGTACCAATTCCCATGTATTGTTGACTAGTATGGATTTGTACTCCTCATCCATTGCGTCTTTCCATTCCTTAGAATGTCTGGCATCTTCAAATGAAATGAGTTCATGAATATTGGCAAAATTGCATTGATGAGCTGCTGCGCTTGTTTCGGACTCAATACTGCCTTGACTTCTTGTAAATGGCCTTTGTGCCCAAGGTGCCAGATGAGTAGTAGGGGCTGATTTTGCATTCAGCTGAGTTGCATCAGATTTTGTTGTTGGCTTTTCACCAATATCTTCTTTTGCTACTTCCTTACCAGCTCTCCTTTCATAGGTAAGCACTTTATCGGGCCAAACTCTTGGTTGACATTGAGGTGTAACAGGCCTGTTTTGATCTGATGCTTCATCTTGCTGCCATTTAAGTGGAAATTCAAATATTTCCTCCTCTTGCTCTTGCTGATCAGTGACTGATATTGGACCGGCAGCGTTCTCATCAAACATCCGCGTCCGCGTGAGACAATTATTTTCTGCTTAGCAGGATCCCATAATCTGTAGGCCTTAGCCCTCAAACTATACCCAAGCATGGTGCAAACTCTTGCTTTGTCATCAAATTTCTTCCTGCCGTCCTCCTTAAAGACATGCGCATATGCTTTACATCCAAATACACGCAAATGATTCACACCTGGCTTTCTTTTGTAATAAACCTCATGTGGAGTCTTTCCATCTAAGACTCTCGTCCCTGCTCTATTCAGCAAATACACTGCAGTGAGTACTGCTTCAGCCCAAAAACGATGCGGCATCTTCCATTGAGCCATTAGGCAATTTGCCATTTCGCAAATTGTCCTATTGCGCCTTTCTACTACTCCGTTTTGTTGTGGAGAGCGAGGCGTTGTCAATTGCCTTTTGATCCCATTGTCTTCACAAAATTGTTCAAACTTTGTGGACAAAAATTCTCCTCCATTATCGGTCCTTAACGTGAGTATTTTCTGCCCTGTTTCAGATTCCACTTCTTCCTTGAAGACTTTGAAATGATAAAAGGCCTCTGATTTTGTTTTCAGAAAATAAACCCACATTCTTCTTGAGTAATCATCCACTAACAAGAAGAAATATAAGGATCCACCAATGGATTTTGTTGGCATAAAGCCGCAAAGGTCAGCATGCACTAATTCCAATGGTTTTTGCGCTCTATATTCAGATTCTTGAGGAAATGGAACCCTATGCTGTTTTCCAAGAACACAAGGCTCACAAATCTGTTTTTCATCATGTATTTGAGGTAAACCATGCACATTTTCTTGCTGGGACAGCGTGCGCAAACTTCCATAACTAATGTGGCCATACCTTTTATGCCAAATCTCTGATTGGCTGCTGCTACCTGCTACTATATTGGCCTGATTTTGGACAGGGACAATCTCCATCTTATATAAATTGCCTTCTCTTCTTGCACGAGCAATCGCCTTCATATTTCTTATCATCTTCATGAATTCTTCGCTTGGCTGAAAAATTATTGCTTCATCTTCATCAAAGAAAACTTTGAAGCCCTTACGAGTAATGCAAGCAACAGAAAGCAGATTTCTCTTCAAATCTGGTACAAGTTTGACATTTTGAAATGTCACAATGGCGTCTCCTTCTCCTTTCACTCTTACATTTCCATTCCCTTCTATTGCTAGCGAGGAATCATCTCCCAAAAGAATTTTATCTCCATCATACTTTGTGAATTTTGAGAAAAGGGATTCATCTCCTGTTACATGAGTTGAGCAGCCACTATCCAAACAAGCAACGCACCTATCAGACTTGTATCTTACATGATCGACTTCATCTACGAACATTGCAAAATCTTGTGCAGCCGTAGAGGTTCTCTCCTTTGAGCTTGATGGCGACCCTTCTTCAAGGTAATGCGACTCCTTTTCAAGTTTCATTTTCAATATACTCTTCTTTAGAGGGCAATCATTCACCATATGGCCAACTTCATCACAACAATAGCATTTGATATTTTTGTTGGAGTATGAACTCCAACGTTCGCCTCTCCCTCTACCTCTATTTGTACGGCCTCTTTCATGGCCTCTTCCTCGTTGAGGTTCTCCTCGTTGAGACTGATGAGATTGAGAATCAGTCTTGGCAGTACCTTCTTCTTGGTGTTGGAAATTTCTCCAATTTCCTCGACCCCTGCTCCCCCTTCTTCTTGATTGGCTGAAATTCCTTCTTGATTGGCTGAAATTAACCTGCTCCGTTTGTTCCAAGATTTGTGATCTCAAAACTTTCTGCTGTAGGGCTGCTGCAAGCTCTTCGAAGCTAGGCTCACTCTCCCGTGCTTGAAAAGCATCAAGGAAGTGCTCATATTCAGGTGCTCCTTGATATATGGCATTTAGGAGCTCGGCCTCTTCAACTTCAACTCCAATAGAAGCCAATTGTGCAGCGATTTCTGTGATCTTCGCAATGAAGTCACTCACATCTTTACATTCTCTTAACTTTAGACTGTTAAGCTGATTTCTTAACAGCTGCTTCCTTGTATGATTCTTGGTCTCATAGATTTGCTGAAATCTGCGCCAAGCTTCACTAGCACTTTTCACTCCAAGTATGTGCCTTTGCATGGAATCATCCACTGCAAGTTTGATGAGCAGCAGAGCCTTTTTGTTCAACTCCTCCCATTTGTCATCTTCATTTTGGTCTTCACCAGCTACTACATCCCAAACTCCGGCAAGATCAAGTGCCAAAGTCATCTTCTCCTTCCAAATAGAGTAGTTCTTGCCTTTAAGCAAGAACTTTTCATTCATGAACACCTTTTCCAGGCTGTCCATTGTGAAAAACACAAGCTTCTTCTAATCAATGCCACAAATCTGCAAACCCCTACTCTATCTTCAACATGCAAGGCAATATGCAAGCTGCTGCAAGAAATCTTTCAGATTTTGCACTCAAGGGCTGCTTTTAGCTTGGTTAATGCTGCATGCAACTCTCCATAACAGAAGAATGCTTAAGAATGCTTCTCTCTAGGCTCAAACAGAAGTTAGGGTTAAAATCTGCTCTGTTTTTCACAAGGCAGAAAAACCTTCCCAAAATACTTCCTCTCCTGCACAGAATGAAGCACCCAAGGATGAAACACCGCTCTGATACCAAATGTTGAGTGGAGAAGATGATCTGAACAGCAAAACACTATGGAGAGAAGAGGAGACGCACCAAGTAACAAAGGAGGAGCAAGAAACTTGTGTATTACCCTAACTCATAAGGTGTACATATATATATGTGCCACGTCCTCATGTTGGGTGGCAAATAGGGAAAAGGGTAAAGAATGGGGGGACCCATGGGCTAATATAAAATGCCCCATGGGGTACAACGTTAAGTTACAACTTTATATATCACATTATACTATTCTAACACAGTCTTTCTATATGACCCCATTCTTTGGCTGTCATATCCATTCCCCACATCAAAGCTCCATATAGAGCAGCTGGTCTAACTAAGGTATTGAAAAGATGAATCTTTGCTGGGACATCCTGAAAATCTGCTTTGAAACATTTCTTCTCTAGCATTGCAAGCGAGGCATATCCCTTTGTGAGCCTGTCATATGCTGCGTCTTTCATGCTAAAGACGGGACCCTTAAATTGCACCCCTAAGTAAGTATAATGAGAGACCACTTCCACTTGTTGATTCATGAAAAAGAAGCTGCTGCGATGCATGCAAGCATGTGATGTGTTGAAAACCATCACTTTTGTTTGTCCAAGTTCACTTTAAGCTCTCTTTGAGCGCAAAATTTCTCAAGTGCCATTAAATGATGCTGAAGGCCCTCCGGAGAAGAAGATATAAGTACCACATCATCCGCATATAGAAGGATGGATATGCATTCATCAGCTAAAGCAGATCCGGCACCTCAAGTGCTGCTCTGAAGCTTTCCAGCTCGTCAATGTACACACCGAAAGAGTGTAGGGGATAAGGGACAGCCCTGTTTAACCCCAATTGTGCTGCTTATGTCATCCGACCAGCCCCCATGCACTTTAATTCTTCCCAAAACATTTTCATAGAGCATCAAAACGGCCCATATGACTTGATGCGACAATCCAAGTTCAGTAAGTCTATGAAATAGGCGATTTCGAGGACCGATCAAAAGCTTTTATGGAAATCCACAAAGCAACAATAAACTTTTGTTTTCTTTGCTTTAGCTTCCTCAATGATTGACCGTAAGGTAAAGATATGATCTATTGTTGAGAAATTCCTCCTGAAACCAGCCTGGCCCTTTGCTCTAAGGAGATTTATCTCCGCATATTCACTGATAATCAAGTCCAATGCACATCCATATAATCTTGCCATGACATGTCCAATCATTATAAGGCGGTAGTTGTTTGGATTCATTGGGTCTCCGGCCTTAAAAATTGGCTTGATGATATTAATGGTCCATGCTTTTGGAAAGCTTGAGCATATTATCTCATTGAATAAATCTGCCACAATAGGCGCAAGGGTATCCATTCCATGGATCAAAAATTCAGCCTGCAAATCCTCACAATCTTTTGCTTTTCCAGTGTTCAATTTGCTTATAGCTTCTCGGATAAGGGAAGTAGAAAAGAGAGGAGGATTGGGGCTGGGGCTGCAATCAATGTCAAGCAAATCTGCTTTTCCCACATCTAGGAGCCGTTCGAGCATAACTGGTCCACACTTTTGGGTCTTTAAGAGGCAAATCAGATTTCCGAGCATGAAGCTTTTGCCAAAATTTAGCAGATTTATTACTATAAAGCATGTTAAGCATGTCTTCCCTCACCTGCTTTATATATGCTCTTTTTTTCATGCGGATCAGCTTTTTGTATGATTTCCTAGTCGCAATAGCTGTAGAAGAGCAGGCTGCCAACTCTTCCTTGAGCTGCTTGTGAAGATTTTTGCATTCTTCATCATACCAAGTGTTTTGAGGCATCTGTGCACGTCGTTTACGGAAGGAACAAAGCTTGTGTGGGAAAGTCTTTATGCAGGCTTGGTGTATAGCAGATGTGAGCAACGTGGCCTTTTCTTCCACATTATGAAAGATATGGATGTCCCTCAATCGTGTGTCAAGCTCAAGGTTATAGATGAGATCAAGCGAGTGGTCAAACTCAAAACGGAAGTAGGGTGGTTCCTGAGACAAGCTTTTGTCCAACTCCAAACACATTTTGAGGCAAAAGAGGAGAGGAGAATGGTCCCCAGTGGGTGGTTGAGGTGGAACTGAAAACTTCTCGATCTCTTTTGCCAAGGCTGGAGACCCCATCAAATAATCCACTACACTATGCCCGCCGCTTTGAGGATTACAGGTATAGTTGGACGAACCCGGCCAGTGTTGCATCCCATTGTAAATGACAAGATTATGCATCTGTCCAAATTCCAAAAGGAAGTGCCCATATCTAGTAATCTCCGCATTACCATCAGCTGACTTTCGCATGGTATGGGTTTCAACAGGAGATAAGGATGGCAGTAAGACAGGATCACTTTCAAAATCCATCAATTGAACTTGGGCATCCGCTGTCCTCGCATTAAAGTCACCCACGAGCAGAATTTTGCCTCGCTTAGAGAATTCAATGATATCATCAAATAAAGCCATGTAAGGAGAGGCCTTCTTGGGTATCTACATCAGCATAATCAGAATTTTGAGGGGGGAAGTAGCATGCAGCAGTGTATATGTAATCTCCTGGAGAAGTTCTTATCCTGACCCACAAAAACCTTGCTGCTTCATCCTTTTTTACTATGGAAATGATTCCTGATAATTCTGATTTGTAAAGGACTGCTACCCCTCCTGATCCTCGTTTACCTTTCTTCTTGCTTCTGTAGACGGAGTCCCAAGTGTAACCCGACACATCTGGGAGACCTGTTTCTGTTGTTTCATGTGTTTCTGACAAAAAGATAATATCTCTATCTTTGACAAGGTCCATAAGACCACCTGGATCTGATCTTAAGGTCCCATTACAGTTCCATGCTGCCATAGCCAAGGATTTGATGGTCTCATAGACCCTTAGTTCCTATTTGTGGATCTTGTCGGATGATGACTTCGGCCATCTCTATAGACAGCCCATTTGTTTGGATCTTTTCGAGCTTCTGCAACCTCTTGCAGACATCGCTTTTTGTGCTCAACCTGCATTGGAGTGAGATCTTCATCCATGAAGACTTTAGGAACTGTTGCAAGTTTTCTCCTATTCTTGAGGGCATTCAGTCTATCTTCCAAGGTCTTAAACTTAATAATTAAAGGCTGCCCTCTTGGGTTGCCCTTGTTTACACTCCATGCAGCTTCAATGTTATGATCAGAGATGCCTAAAGTATTGGTCACAAACTCAATTGCAACATCGAGGGGATCAGCGGTCATGTCAAGCCCAAGGACTCTGATATTGCGTGCTTTCAAAGATCTTTTCCTTTCCTCCTCTAATGTGGCATTGATTGTCTCCTTTGCTGGCTTTTTGACAATATCCACCCATTTAGAAGTTTCTTCTCGATGGGAGTGGAGCTCCAACTCAATCTGTTTTAATCCTTCAATTGATGGCAACTTCCTTATTACTGCAATTTCAGACTTAATGTTTTCCAATTCATCCAGGTAGGCCTGGTTAAATTCTTGTTTCCATGACTTCTCCAAGGCCTCAATCCGTGGAATCATGCTTGCTACTGTCTGCTGGAGCATATCAAAATTACGTGCCTTCTTGGAGAGTTCAATAATATGCATCTCAAAAAATTCCATCCGTTTCTGCAAAGTGTTCCAATCCCCTGCCGAGAGTGTCAATTCTGGACCAGTAAAAGGGCTATAATTGGCCTGTTCCAAATCTGGAGCACCCAAAAAGGGTTTCGAAGGAGTATCCATCAATCCGGATAGTTGAAATCCGGAATTAGGTCATGCGGCAGTTTTAGGTCAGCGCCTAGAAAATAGGCGCCAGCGCCAGCGCCAAAAGTGGCTCTAACACTACGTGCCAGGTTTCTATGTTCTTTCTATGTACACTTCCAAAAATTTTGCGTAGCAGTTTGGCATTGCAGCTAATACAGATGACATAGCCACTTTTGTTAAGGCCAGTGATGGCCACTTGGTGACCTAATTAGACTGTTCAGAGCTCCAAAACTGAAATTAGACAAGTAAAGTTCTATTATCTGCATGGCATCGCTTGAACACAATTGGTGAAAATTTGATGATCCCACGGGAATTGAGGATTGGACTTTCTTTGAACTAACACAAGTCAGCTATTTCTACTAAAAGATCCGGCAAAATTGCCTAATATAGAGAACATGGTGGCCTGATAAAATTCACACAACACATTCATGCAGGATGCCACGATGAATGAATAAGATGAGAGAAAGATGCATAGATTCAGCTTTGTATGAGAAACTAACGTAAATGAAAAAATGTGAAATTTATGACTTTTAAAGAGAGCTAGATGCGATGACGTGGTAATATCTGGTCTAATCATCACATTATTAGAGTTGTCTGTTACACTAACAAATATCTTTAAAGAAAAAAGATAACGGAGGATACCATACCCCAAGTGAAGGAGATGGCCAGCAATGTAAAGCCGCTCCTGCATGGACTGCATCAATTGTTGAAGCAGCAAATGGAAGCCGAGATACATCAGCTCTAATCAGTGAAATTTCTCTGTAAAAATCTCACATTAGACACAGCAATGATCATTTATTCATTAACAAAGATAACTGGATGCCAATATCACAAGTTTATGAACGAAAAAATAAGAAACTTAACCTTTAAGAGCATTCATATGGAATACGCAACAACTAATCGTTACATGCAACTGTATACTTGAAGAACAGATTTTGGCATCAGCGCATGGCACCGCCTGTGGTATTACTGTCTATGGGAGACCCATAAGGTCTATGACCAAATAATTACAGCAAGTCTTCAACATCTAGGAGCATTCTCCTAGTTGAAAGTGCTAGTTAAATCTAGCAAAAAGGAAAGACTAAAACTTAACGATAAGCTTATCAATGATTCTGTATCCTATGAGAACGCACCCACTTATAGGGCCTGAAAAAACCCTGTGATGCTTTGTGCATACTTATCGTCCCTTTTCTTCTTTCTTCTTTGTATATGAACTATCTCTAGAAAGGAGAAATATTCTCAAACAAAAGAATCCAACGGGCCTGAAGCAAACAGAAATAACTAATTTCTTTTCATCTGAGTCAAACAATGATAAGATGATAGTGGAGTCATCACAGAAGAGGAAGTATCCTGACCCTAAAGGGGTGACTTTGGCACTGTCTAAGAAGATAAAATGATCAGCAGCCATGAAAGATAAAAGGTCTTTCCAGACGAGGCCGAGCATCAAGCATCAAAGCAAGCCAAGAAGGGGTATTATGAATTACTTTGCAGCAGTCACAGGAACGAATGGGCCATCTCCATCAAACCCTATCTGAGCAGATTCTTAGATTTTCACCATAAGTTTTGTTAACTTAATATTTTTGTTTCCATACTTTAGATAACAGGAGGGTTTCCTCCTGGAGGTCTTTCTTTTGGGGCTGTCCTTTCTTAACCTTTGTTGACCATTTTCTGATTGCCCCCAGCGGAAGTGGACCCTTCTGACTTCCTTTTCCTATTACTGTTTATTGGTGCCGGATCATGTATGAAAAAAGAAGTCAGCACTGTTTGCTTGAATTCTGAATCAGTTTCTTTTTGTTTAAGCACATTTCTTCCAAATTTGGTGAGTTCATATATACTTAAAGCAAGGCATTTTTGGTCTGGAGGAAAGTTCATGAGCTGCCTCTAAGTGGTCGGGTCCCTGAGAAGACAGTGGTACCTTCCTCTTATTTCATAGTATACTGGACACAGAAAGATAAAGTGTTCTTCTAATTCCACTTCCTGTAAGTTGCACATTTGACATATTCTTTGTTCATGTGCCCTGCTCTTAGCAGCCAGCTTCAATCTCTAAATGATGAGATGAGACACAGAACTGCCCCAATACATTCCCGACTTTATGTGACAGATGGTATCTAAGTGCCCAAGATGTAGGGAACAATCTCTAGATGTATTCAAGAAATTATCCTTGTAGAATTGACTTTTGGTGGATAGATCTTTCAAAGAGGTCCAATTGTCTGCCACATACATATAACGTGTCAAACGATAGTTGAGAACTGAGCGATTATTTATAGTTGCGTAACTGTGCTTAAATGGTGGAAGGTGATATATTGAGAAGCCCATTTTGTTGAACAATTTGCATGTGTGGGAAAACCAGCTATCTTTATCTCAGTTGGCCAATGCTTTGGATGAACTGAATAGCCTTTGCCTGCCCTCTCGTGTGTCAGCCAAAGACTGGAGTCTAGAAATAAAACACCATCATAAGCACAGCTTCGAGTTTCAGAGGATTGGTTGCAAATTCTGCCAATACCAGTCATGTGGGACTCAGGATTTGCATCTGATCATATTAGAATTTCTGAACTCAGAGAAGATATCAGCACAAGAAGCAAAAACATCAAATTGGGCAAACGTGACAAAACTCAAATTAAACTGAAGTGACCTGATTACATTTCTAGTAGATCCCATGCACACTTCTACGCTGACACATACATGTCTCTACTAAGATAACATGTGTCCTAAATAGTCATGTGTTTCATACATTACAGCAAGCCAAGAAGGGGTATTATGAAGTACTTTACAGCAGCCACAGGAACGAATGGGCTGTCTCCATCAAACCCTATCTGAGCAGTTTCTTTGATTTTCAATTGTTAAACTTAATATTTTTTTTTTGTTTCCATACTTTAGATAACAGGAGGGTTCTCCTCCTGGAGGTCCTGAATTCTGTTTATGTTATGGTCTCATAGACCCTTCGGGTCTTACGTAGACGTTAATAAATCTTTCTTTCTTTCTTTCTAACACACCCTCTGAAACAATGTGCTTCAGCTTACAAGATACATCAACATCTCGACAATCAGGGAACTTCCAACAAAGGGAATGCCAGAGGATTGTTCTACACAGGAAAAATAAGGCTAAGATAGAAGAGATTAAAGAATAAGATAATAAATACGAAAAAAGATCAATCCATGCATGAAGAATCCCCTCTCCTGCATGAGATCAAAGAAAAGAATCAAGGGTATTACTGAGAGGTGAAAAAGCGCCGATGAAAAGTGATGAAGAACCCTGAAATAAGTAGCGATCTCCCAAAGGAAAAGAGCAGCTGGTTTGTAAGCTTCAACGAAGTTTATATGGCTTAAAACAAGCCCCAAGATGTTGGATGAGAAGATAAATAATTTTTCTCATACAGCAGGAATTCGTTAGGTCAAGGGCAGATACAAGCTTGTACTATAAAATGGCAGAAAAAAGCAGCTATTTGTATTTCAGTTCTCTATGCTGATGATATCCTTCTCACAGGGGATGCCTGTGATCTTAAGCTACTGTCAAGGAAAAACTAAAAAGCAGCTTTGAAATCACTGATTAGTCTTGCTCCACTTCTGATTGGGGGTTGAGGTATGGCAACATCCGTCTCACTCAAACAATGTACGTCAAAGATCTTATAAAGAGATTTTGAATGGGGGAACGTAAACCAGCGCACACTCCATAAACTTACCTTGGACACTGCTGGCTTTGTATTGTCAATAGGTCTCTAATCTACCTTACAATCATATGTTCAGATATTGCAATTTCAGCAGGGCAAGTTAGTAAATTTATGAAGGGACCTCACTCTCATTGTCTTGCTGCTAAGTGAATACAAATCTCATCTCCAAGGTACCGTGCTATAAGGTACTGTCTACCAAAAACTAGAATCTCCAACATCGGTTTTCTACACAGATGCAGACCATGCAGGCACTGATCTTGATATGAGAAGATCCACAACAGGTTTTGTTTCAACGATTGGATCTAGTGCTATTACCTGGGCATCGAGGAAACAGAAAACAATAAGTCTGAGCACTACTGAAGCTGAGTTAAAAGCTCTCTCCGTTGGAACACAGAAAATGATTTGGCTACTTCATTTGCTTCAAGATTTACAACTTCCTCTTATCTCAGTTAAGAGTCTTGTTGATAACTCAGGGGCTATTGATTTTGTCAAAGATTAGAAATATCACACCAAAGCATTTTGATCTGCAAGCATGTTTTGTGAGAGAACGATTGCAGAATAAAGTTTTACATTATTGCAACACTCGTAGACAACTAGCTGATAATTTCACAAAGCCTCTTGCAGCCTCATCTTTCAAGAAGATGAATCAGCTTCTTCTGGGAGTGAAGATCTTGCAGCAGCCAACATCACTTTGAATTTCTTTCCTTTTTCAGTTTGTCTTGATTTTCAGAATCACATTTCAGAAGATTAAAATTTATTATTCCAACTCACTCTTGATGATGTGGCATGCCATGACATCACATGTGACTATATAGTCAACATTTCATATGCACTGCATTTTCTTGTCAATAGGAGATTATTATGGGCCCCTTGCATCTCATGCTCATGAATCCCAATTTCCTTTAGAGATACTATGAATGATCAAGATTTAATCATATCAGTCTTAAAGGGGTTGGAGATCTCTATGGTAATATTACTGGCGCAATTATGACACGACGGATGTCAAATGGACATTTAATGAGGTAAGAAATGCTTTAGTTCAAGAAGAGCTGGAGTGTACTAGAATAACCAAAAACCAAACTAGCTCGACATCAATTGGCTCAACTTAGAGTCTGGATGTGGCTGATTCCAATAAAGGAAAGCAGAGACAACAGAAATCTAAAGTCGAAGACAAGCCTAAAAGGGGCAGTTTTCAAGTTATGTATTGTTGGCACAAGGGAAAATAAAAGCATAAACAGTCGGTTGAGAGAGACCAACACCCTCTTCTTCTTCGCACCTGCAGCTATGGAAAAGATACTTCTTCGTCCCTTAAGGTTTCATGATACTGTCTGAGTCATCTGGACTAGTCATATATTGTTGAGGAGAGGATTTCATACCTTAACACCTTCTCATTAGATGATTGCTCGGATGGTTTATCAAACACATCACCAAGACCAAAGATAACATAATGATGGGAAACTCCGTTTAACTAACAATTTTTCAACTCCATGATAGGCTTATATGTAGAATGTTAAATCATCACTCACATTACATGCATCTTGACATTCCCTTCGTGCACTTCTATGCATGTCACTTTAGACTATAAATATCAATAAATGATCCCACAATCTTGGTATCAAAAATGTAGTAAATCGTTACAGTGCATCACAATGACAGTAGGAGAAAGGCAGCAGAATGACAGGTCCAAAATTAGTACAAAGTAGAGTGAGAGACAAAAGGTAGAATTTTGGCAAATTGAGTCTGGCAGCAAAACTATGCAAACAAACTGCACAAAATTGTCACATCAAATGCCATATGGACAAAACAAAACGTTAATGCCCCATGGGACCAAATGGCCCTCACAAAACTGGCAGAGAGAGTATTCATGCATCATACATGATTGCTTGAGTCATTTGCTGGAACGCCACTTCTTGTCCTCCTAAAGTCAATTAGGCTCTAATATCATGTCGGAGTTGATACCATATTGAAAAAAACAGACTAAGAGAGACTTCGAAGAGGCCTAGACCGGACTAGAGGAGCAAAAGATGATGAAAATTACTTAATCCAATCAGGCTTTTATAGCCCATGTGCAAGGCTCATCGGTTTGCAAATCACATATATCAAACAAATAAAAAATTGTTGCACCACTACATACGATGTTTCAAGCGACTTATCCTGCTTGATGAACTCAAAACACTGGCGCAGCATGTTTTCAGAAAAATCCAATGCCACAACTGCTGCATAATTGCCTGATTTAGCAAAACGACGGGTAAAGAGACCACTTCCACAGCTTACATCCACCAAGATGCCTCCAAAACTTGGCTTCAGAAATTGAAGGGCCATCTTTAACTGCACAATGAAGATAAATCATGCATTTTCTTAGTAGTCTAGGGCAATGAAAAATAAAAGGGGTGAAAGAAAGAAAGAAGAAAGATTATATTAACGTCTACGAGAGACCACTTGGGTCTATGAGACCAAATATACACCAATCATGTCCAGCTAGGCGGGTTTGCAGCTCCTAGAGATATTGCTTAAAAATGAAAAAGGAAGACTAAAACGAACTTTTGCATTCTTGGCCACGGGCTCAAAGTATAAGGTGATGTCAGACTTGTTTTCTCTTTTAAAGGCTGCTTATGTTTTTCCTTTACTGTCCGTGTTCTTCTTCTAGACACTTTCATGGTTACTCCTTTTGAGATCGGATGAGATGGTCCAGTAAGAGGTTCTGATTTCCGTTTATTATCATTATCGCCTTCAATAAGAAAGAGAGTGATCAGCGTTTATGTAGGGTCATTTTCCTGTCCCACTCTTCCCCCAGCTTGCTCCTTCAACAGATTTCTTCTATGCACAGTCATTTGGTGAAGGAAAAGAGCTATACATTTCTGGTCCTCATATGTGATCAGTTTTGAGCGGGAGGTAGGTTCCCGAAACAGGCAATGGAATCTGCCCTGTATTTCATAATAGACTGGACATGTAAAGATGAAATGTTCCTCAGACTCAATTACATTAACAGAATCTGCAGATCCTCTTAGAGCACTCCACCTTGGCTCAACTAGCACGGCCAGCCTCAATCTCAAGCTGATGAGATGAGACCCTGAGCTGATCAATAGAGGTGAGGAAGGATAGAGTCATTAATGTATGCTCATAGGGTATGTGAACCAACTATATCAAACATAGGGTATGAATCCCTAGTCAATTGAAATAATCTATATTAAAAGAAGATACTGCAAGACAAACAAAATTACGACTGCCTCAGGGAGTCATCTTGGTGGAGCCCACTTGCCCATTCTAACCACTGTAAAAAATACGCCCTAATATCAGCATTGAACCTTTTTTGTTTCCGAATAAGCTTCCTTTTCTGAATAGACTCTTCCGCTGCTGATCATTTTATTTTCTTGGACATTGCTAGTCTCATTTACCTTCGTTTGCAACGAATAGAAGGTAAATGAACTTCTAGATGTCACGGGTAGTTAGCAACTGCCAGCCCCTCGTTCTATTTGTAGTTTGGCTTAGATGTTTCTCCCATCAGCGCTGTTGTGCGCATCTCCATGCTAGATTTCTTCTGAGGCCTCTTCAAATCGGTCCTTTTGGGGATAGGTTTCCCTTTCCTATTGCATCCATTCCATCGTCATTTTCATCTCACACCTTCGGTTGTTGCTCCAATCTCTGCCATCGTTTCTTTCTCTCACATCTTAGGGAGCCCTTTGGTTGCAAGGAATGGCACCTCGGAGCGATTCTGGTAGACTAGGCAAGCGGCCTGCCGTTCATGGGTTTGCTTCCTCATCTGCAGCAGTTAACGGTGCCTCTGGAGAGCCTCCATCTGATTTGCAGGCCCCGGCCTGGGCTCAGGAAATTATGAAATTGGCCTCTGATAGAGCAGACCAATTGTCTTCTTTGAAGGCAAGGATCGTGTCTCAATTACAGTCGCAGCCTAAGACAGAGGATTTGACGGCACTGGAGTCCAAGATGGAGTCCAAGGTTGCAGCATTGCAGGAGGAGATAGAGCGCAAAAGCAAGAAATCGAGAACTCCAATGCTCAAATATCCAAGCAATATCAAGCTATGGGACAGTCTCAACAACATTGAGGATGCTTTTTCTGATTTAGAGAGCCACCTCCATTTGTCCAAGACTCTGGATCCGATAGCCAAGGCGAAAATTGATAAAGGTATGTCTGTTGTTTCTGAACAAAAGAATTTAATTTGGATAAGGGATAGGGAGGGCCCGGCTGTTGCAGAATGTTATGAGTTTGGCGATCTTAATCCGGGTGATGGCGATAAGAAACTTAGGGAAGTCCGGGTTGCTTGCTTGTCTGCCTGTTTTGCAGTTCTAGACTTATGCTTAGTTAGGCTAGATGTTATCTAGATGTTATAACAAGGATCATTTGCTATTGCTAGTAAATTGTAGTCCTCTCCTACAGAACCACCTGTTGCATGCATCTTTCATTTGTTGTGGCTCTTGGGTTATATGCATTTTCTTTCCTGGGTTGGATTTGCAATGTAGTTATATGACTTTAACAGGAGGATTTTGTCTGTTCTCTGGCTAGTTATGCGTCATAGTTTAGGAACTAGTCTGGTTGTTATTTGTAGGCAGGGCTTTACAGGCTGCGTTTTTTCAGAGCCGGTTGTAGGCCAGGGTGCTGAATCTGTATGGGGTTGTACCAGAAGTGCTATGGGAACTCCTGTGGTAGTTCCGCAGGGACAAAACTGACGGTTACCGTAATTGTTGACATTTCGGGCAGTGGTCCTTATGGCTGCATGCTGTTTAGTTGAGTTTCGGCATTTGGAATGGCTGGCTGATCGTTGTCTACTAGATAGCTTTCTAGTAGATAGTTTGTTGCATCAATCTCCATCTATTTCCATGGAGGCTATGTCTTAATCGTTGCAAGTCCATCTATTAATTAGCTTCTTTGGCAATTTCCATGATGGCCACGTTGAGCAGTCTCTGTTGAGCAGTCTCTAAGCTTCATGTTGTTGCAAGATTTAACTTTGCTATTCAATACTCTTACATAAATCATCCGTTGCATGATCTACAAGATGTTTTATCTTACCTATTGTTTGCAGTGCGACACAACTTTGGCTGCATGCATTCTCGTTATCTCACACCATTGTATAGTTTTCTACTTCCTAGCACTCTCGTCGCAATAATTTTTGAACTTTGGTTTTCCATTTAAACTAGCTTTGTGCTTTGGTCGTGCACGGCCTTACAATGGTAAATGGGAACGTACCGTTTTAGTTCTGTTCCTTCACCTTCTTGGTAGGTTTATTCGATGTTTATTCTTGCTTTTTTAAGTGTTTTGTTATCAGTATTTGGAAGATGGTTATTTATGTGAGTCCACGGGTATTATGGTACCGTGATGTGGTGAGTAACCATTGAGAAAGTACATGTAATAATTTTTAATTGTGCACTAACAATAATCTGGGTGTCTAACGTTTCTGGTTGGCATTTTTCAGAGTTTTGCACCCCGCCCTGTGAGACACAGCTGCACCCTAATGTCCATTTTTTAAAGAACAGACTCAGGGAGCATCTTCCCTTTTGGCGGTCATTTTGCTCTTCTGCCATGGTTTCCATGGTTTTAGACCGGGTGGCTAATGGGTATAAATTGCCTTGGTCCAATGGCCCTCCTCCTTTGCCCTGGTTTCAACTCAACCACAAACTTGCTTCCATGCATGCTGATTTCGTGCGTTCTGCTATCCGTGACCTGCTTGATTCTGGTGCTGCCATATCTTCTACATCCCGGCCGTTCGTCTGTTCCCCCCTTAGTGTGGTTCCAAAGGCTAATAATAAGTTCTGCTTGATCCTTGACCTTCGCTTTGTGAATTCCTTTCTGTTACAGACTTCCTTTAAGCATGAAACTATTAAGGATGTGCCTGCTATTCTGCGCAGAGGGGGTTTGCTTTTCACCATTGATTTGCACTCGGGTTATCATCATGTTGACATTCACCCAGAATTTTGGACCTTCTTGGGCTTTGAATTTGAAGGCCGCTTTTATATGTTCACATCCCTCCCATTCGGCCTTTCAACAGCTTGTTTCGTATTCACCAAGCTCATGCGTCAATTGGTTTGTAGGTGGCGATCCTTGGGCTATCGATGCTCACCTTACATTGATGATTTCCTTTTTGCAGTTTGTGCTGCTAACTTTTCTCATTCTCAAGCTCTTATTTTGCACGACTTTGAAGATGCAGGGTTTGTTTTAGCTCTCCATAAATGCCAACTTCGGCCATCCTGTGAAGCAAAGTTCCTGGGCTTTGTCTTGAATACGTCCACAGGTTTTCTTTCCATTGCTGCTTCCAGAAGAGAAAAGTTTATCGCTTTAGCCTCTAAGTTATTGACTTGCTCACGTGTCCGTGCCCGTAGCCTAGCCTCTTTCATCCGCAATCCGGGCCTGGTTATGCTTATCTTTGGGAACCTATTACTCCTTATAAGTCCTTATGTTATGGTGCTAGTGGTTCTGGTTGGGGTGTGTGGTTGCATGGTGCCAGCTCGCTCCAATTTTGCGGGCCTTCTTTCCACTTCTGGTAAATTAGCATCCTCTACGTCTCGCGAACTACAAGCCCTCCTTACCTTTCTTAGACACCATGGATCCGCATTGAAGTCCTCTCGGGTTATAGCCTTTGGAGACTCTCTTAATGCTTTTTATATCCTTAGCAAAGGCGGTTCTCCTATCCTAGAGTTACATTTTCTCTGCTTGCGCATTTATACCTTGTGTCTACATTTTCGAATTTCCCTCAAGCCTGCTTGGATCCCTAGGAGCTTAAACCAATGGGCAGATTACCTGTCTAAATTACAAGATTTTGATGATTATAGTCTTTCGCATACCGTGTTTCGCATCATTGATGAAGCGTGGGGCCCGCAAGATGTTGATCGTTTTGCTAACCTTTCCAATCATCAACTTCCTAACTTTAATTGCTGGCATCCTATTCCTAATTGGCCTTCACCCCCTGATACCTTTTCTCAGTCTTGGTCTGGTTTTAACAATTATTGTTTTCCTCCCCCATCACTGGTACCTACCTAAGACTTTGGAGTTTACCTTAGCTTGTGGGGCAAATATGACATTGGTCATTTTTCATTGGGAATCAGCTCCTTGGTGGCCTATCTTACATACGGATTCGGGTGATTGGCTTCCCTCTATTGTGAGTCATCTCTACTTTGCATCAGGTGGCCAGAGTTTGGTTAAAGGATGGGGTGTTCGTCATTCCCGCTTGGCAAACCGTCTAGCCCGATTATTGCCCTAAGGTTTTCTTTCGACTATTAATGGTAAGTTTGTTGTTTTATTGCAGATGTTTTTAAGTCTCAGTTTTGGAATGAGGTTGGTGGTTCCAACATGGAATTGTGCAAGTTGAAAGATCGTTTTCAGCATGACTTGTTAGGTTGTCGAGCTGCATCTACCTTGAAGAGATATGCTCAACCTTGGCATGAGTTTAAAGCCTGGTGTGGTGCTAGAAACCTGTCATGCCTTCCTGCTTCTCCTTCTTCTGTTTGACTTTACCTACACATGTGGTGTCCTTTTCGACTTCCATGTCACGAGTCAACGTTATTCTGGTATCTATTGGCTTCCATCATGTTTTGGCGGGTCTACCCAAGCCCAATGATCACCCCCTTGTGGGGCTTGCTCATGATATTGCTAAGCGTAAGTTTCCCGCTAAGTTTCCCGCTGGAGTCGCTAGGAAACGTCCTTTGGTACCTCATTTGGTCCGTCGTATTATTGTTAAGTTTTCTGGTCCTAATGCCACTTTGTTAGATCTCATGCACTCACTGTGTTGCCATTGTCCTTGCCTTTGTCGGATTCCTTCGCAGTGCTAAGTTACTCAATATTTATTGGCATGAAATTATTTTTGCTTCCTCACATGCTAGTTTCTTCATTCGTTCCTCTAAAACTGACCAATATGCCTGCGGTGCTTGGGTCTCGGTTGCACGCTGCAACGGACCATACTGTCCTATAGCTCTAGTAGAACATCTTATCTCACTAGCTGGTTATAGAGAGGTGGATGGTCCTGCTGGTGGTCCTTTGTTCAGAAGTGTCATAGTTTCTAAAGGTCGTCATTCGCTGCGTCACAAGCCTATTTCATACTCAACTCTGCGTGCTTGGTTCCGCCATTGCTTGCTTGCTATTGGAGAAGATCCTTCTACCTTTGGTACGCATTCCGCGAGGAGGGGTGGTGCCACTACTGCTGCAGCTTTTGATATCCCTGATCGCCTTTTCAAAGCTCATGGTCGCTGGAGGTCTGAATCAGCTAAGGACGCTTATGTTTGTCCAACTTTGAGGGAGCAACTTTCTGTTACGCGTGCGTTGGGACTTGACCTTGCTCAAGAACCTTGTTCGTTGTTGCCATGCTGAAGACCCCTGAATGGTATTCTCCTATTTTCTGCCTCTTTGTCAGCATGTGTTCTGTTTATGGAGATGCTCACTGGGGCCATTTTGTCCACCTTGTCACTATAGCTCTAGAAGTCTCATTTACCTTCGTTTGCAGCGAATAGAAGGTAAATGAACTTCTAGAGCTAAGAGACACGTGTCACGGTGTCACGGGCAGTTAGCAACTGCCAGCCCCTCGTTCTATTTGTAGTTTGGCTTAGATTTTTCTCCCATCAGCGCTGTTGTGCGCATCTCCATGCTAGATTTCTTCTGAGGCCTCTTCCCCCCACCCTCCGTCTACTGATCTATTGCCTACCTGCTTCAGTTTCCTGTTTGACCTCACCAGTATGCCTGCTTTAGTTATTGTTGTTTGGTGGATTAGGCGTATGGAGCCTTGGTGGCTTATTTCAGTATGGTTTTTAGTCTTGGAGCCTTGGTGGCATATACTGATATACTGGTATGGAATTATTGGTTTACATGGTGGTAGAGCCTTGGTGGCTTGTTTGACTTGAAAACCTTGGTGGTTGTTTTGTGGCTTTGGAGCCTTGGTGGCTTGTTTGAGTTGGAAACCTTGGTGGTTGTTTTGTGGCTTTGGAGCCTTGGTGGCTTATGTTGGTAGCCTCTGGTGCCGGTGGGCCCGGTTTTGTCTTACTTGTGAGTTTTTTTCTTTTGCAGGAAAACGCAATCATGTCTTGGGATTTTGGCTGATGGAGCAGTGGCTTTCGATCAGGCTTCTATATAGCGGATAGCTCATGCCAGCTTGTGGTTTCCTTTTAGAATGTATCTGTAAACCCAAAAAGGCCTGTAGGCATGAGGGTTCCTTTTCCCGCTTCAGTTGTGTATATTGTCTCTTAGACGGTTGTTTATCTTTAGGGTTTCCTCGAAAACCCGAAAGGGCGAGGTTTTCATCCCGGGGATAAGCTTCCTTCTTAGAGATACTTTAGCATGCAGCATAGCATGTGTTCTGTCAGTAGGTGTTCTATTTATGGAGATGCTCACTAGGGCCATTTTGTAGCATGTGTTCTGTTTATGGAGATGCTCACTAGGGCCATTTTGTCCACCTTGTCACTATAGCTCTAGAAATGATATTTCCTTCAAACTTGTTTTTGACCTTCGCCTTCTCGTGTGCCTTTATGACATGGCCTTTATGACATGGCCTTTATGACTTGTCATGGCACGTGGCATCATTTAAAGTAGTTAGTTAACATACATAGACACAAAAGCATATTCATATTATGTTAAGGAAATGCACAAGAAAGAAAGAAAGATTATATTAACGTCTATGAAAGACCACTTGGGTCTATGAGACTATTTATACAGCAATCATGTGCATCTAGGGGCGAGAAATTTACTTCCGTAAGCGGAGGCTCAATAGACAAGTGGTTTCTGTTTCGAACAGCAAGTGAAATTAAGCCAAGTTCCCACAGGACCACAAGAGGAATATGACCACAATCCACAGGGACAACAAAAATGGTGAAATAACTTGCCACCCAACATTGAGCTCAAACAAATTTAAACTTACCACCGAGCTAAGAGTTGGCACTCGAGAGAAACATATCTGTAGACAATCCAAATCCTGTAATTACCTCTCTTATACAGCTAGCTCTTTCACCTTTCCCCAAGACCTTTCACCAATGGTATCTTGGCATATAAGGCTTCCACCTTAAATGGCTGTTATAGCATTTAATGCCCTTATGGACTGCACCGCAGAAGGCCTCACCAACCAACTGCTACAAATTCCATCTCAAAATCGTAATAGCCCACTGGGTAAGAGGCAACTGACCTCAATTGTGATTCCCTATGCCACAACATTTATCATCAAGATCATACTGCTTTGATTAAGAAATCTATCTAAGTTCCCCGAACTAAGGTAAACTGTAAATGAAAGTGAATGGACTCGCCACCCAACCTTAGATTCACCCAGTGGATCACCCACCAAGCAGAGAGCCAAGCTAACGCACGAGCAAGTCAAGAACAGTTATCAGTTAATGATGCTTTCAGTTAATGATGCTTCTTTTTTTCATTGTTATGCAACATCTCTGGGAGGCTGCAAATGCACCCCTAGCTGAACATGATTGGAGTATATTTGGTCTCATAGACCCAAGTGGTCTCTCGTAGACGGTAATATAATCTTTCTTTCTTTCTTTCTCCCTTCATAGGCGACCTCTCATGATATGGGCATCTAGCTCCCTTTTCACCTTTCCTTTCTGCCTTCATCTCATCATCTTTTGGCCAAAAAAGGATGTACCTTGGTCAGCGTATGATTGGGTCATGACCCCCAATATATATGGCATTTAGGACATAATCCATCCTTATACCAATCGAAGTCATTATCCATCCTAATGCCAGTATGAAGTGTACACTCCACTAGCTAGTGCCTACACTAACCTAGCTAATGGTTGGCGCCTCCTAAGGGCACACAGCTTTCCTAGGGTTTGGATCAACACATAACACATGCATCCAGGATCATCTACACATACCCTCTAGAGGCGCAAAGCTCTTCCAGGCGTGACTACAAAGGTCACTTGATCTGTCGATGCAGAGAGATCTGTCTTCTCAATTTTGGGCTGAAGCCATTTTGACAGTTGCCTATATTATCAATCGAGCTCCTACAAAATTCCTTGAGTTCAAAACAGCATATGAGGTTCTTTATGGCCATAAGCCAAATGTGTCAAATTTACGAGTTTTTGGGTGCCTGGCCTATGCCATTAAACCTCGAAAGATTTTTCAAACGACGGGTAAACTAATCTTGAACTAATCCTGTTACCTGGAGTTCAAAATTACAAGCTACCCCTAGCATTAGTACAACTGAAGTGGAGTTAAAAGGCCTTGTCATGGCAATACAGGAAACGATATGGCTTGGTCATCCTTATCATGATTTAGGGCTCACTGTAGCTCCAGCATAACAACGGTGCTATTCAGCATGTGAAGGACTATAAGATGCACCTTCCAATCAAGCATCTTGATATCAAGCTGTTGCTTTATCCAAGAACAAGTTCAGACTGGTCTGATTCAGCTTCCTTATCATTCTACTACACGGCAGGCTGCAGATGGTTTCACGAAGTTCCTTAGTGGCAGTAGCTTTGCTACTAAAAAGAAAATACTGCATGGCCTTATGTTTTTCCTCGGGGGATCATCCTTCTCATTAGCTACTTCTGTCTTGCTTTTTTTCCAGGGTGCGTTAGTGATCAAAGGGGATGTTAGGAATATTCATTCTACCTATCATGATGACTGTATGCACGCCTATGCTGACTCACTTTTGTTGCTGACATGGCACATATATGATGCCATAATCAGGCGCCATTAGGACATTGCACTCTTGAGCTTGTAGGACGCTTACATCTTTCAATCTATCTCCATTTGTTCATCCTAGATTATCATTTTCAACACAAATATTCTTGTGTCATTCCTCTGCTATTATGCATTTTACAAGCTAATTGTCTTCACGTACCTCTTCATCCGGTCCAGGGAAACCACTTCGTATAAAGCTTTGCCTCCAACCTCTTTCATATGCAAAAGACACCAGTGGATTCCTGCATTACCAAACTAGTCTCAAGTATGAGAGATTATTGGTGGCATCTGTAGAGAATGAACAAAGGCAATTTGTATTGAGAAGCTGTGTAAACGCATTAAATAGAAAGTAGATTTTGCTTCAAAGGCAAAGAAGTTGCTCCCGCTGTCCCACACGATCAATGGTGAACAGAATAACTGACATTTGATTTTTATACAATCTACCTTCAAAACATAAGGAGAAAGGAAAAGTTGGATAATATCTGCAGTATGAGGACTTTCATCTTGATTGACTAACTAAAATCAACATCTAGATTTCAACATAGGGCTTTAGGGATTAACTATCATCACAGTCAGGAATAAGAAATAAGGTAGCCTCGCCCCCTTCAAAACAACATGCTGGGTTTCATTTCCGAAACAACATGCTGGGTTTCATTTCCGTCGGTTGTAGTGTATGGGCATTATTAATTCTACCCTGCCAAGTGTGAGGGTATCCTGGTCTACCATTGGAACTCAGATTACACTCAAAATGCACAATTATGCTTAGTTACTGTGTAGTTCTTGGACTTGCATCTTTCCAGGGATGAGCCTGGATACATGTGGAGCAGAAGAAATGACAAGAATGGCAGAGAACAGCAAAAAGATGGCCTTAGTCTATCATAAAGTCTTGAACAGACTGGCCTCTTCCCTCTTCCTGCCAGTTGCATGGCAGCTGCATTCTAGTCATTTTTGCTGGCTTGTAGCATGACCTTACAGGCTGCAATAAGATATCACAAATCTTGGTTGACATTATAGTTAGCTTTCAATGGCCGTATGCCTGTCAATGCTCCTCCACCTCCTCCTGTTACTGCCTGATCAGAATTTCCACTTCTCCTAATGGTTTTGTGCTTGCTGGATTGGAACACCTGCAGTTTTACAGGGTGCTTTTTGATGATACAGGTAATTCGTATTATGGCCGTGGCCCTTTTATGAACCTTCTTTTCAAGAAGGTAAGAACTATGGTAATGGGTCTTTTATCCCTTACCTCTATTGTAATTTCCTTTTATGATATAAAAATGTTCCTCCCTTCAAGGGCAAAAATTAAACCGTCCAGGAGTCAAATTTCCTCCTATATCAATAGACACCCGGAACTTCCAAAATTCATAGCAAACTCAGAAACCATAAAATGAGTCTGTTTATTCAGTCCAAAGAAGCAATGACAATGTAATTTTTTGTATGTATGTTTTTAGATAAACTCCATATATTTGCTTACAACAGAAATGGACCATCCGAATGAATAAGCAAGTCAACCTACAAATTTTAAATAAATGTAGTAGTACCTGAACATCTCTGTTCCTATCTCCTGACTCTCCTGATATACAGTTGCAGCAGAGGTAAGTGTAAGATCCAAATAAGATTCTCTCCTGGAATAAGTGCGACTGCATTTTTGGCACTGGAAACCTGACTTTGAGATTACTATCCTAAATAATCAATATGTACAACGTTGAAGAAAGTAAGTAAGGCTAGAATAGCAAAAGTTCACTCTAGTATGTGGTCTTACTGATTAAGGCCTTGGGGACCTTTCCGTATAAGTGGTTCGAAACAAATTGGGCATGCAAACAGCTCTTCTTTGCCCCTTATTATGACGCCTTTTTTGTTCAACTACATAAAAATCGAGAAAGCATGGAAACGTGAAAAACAACTATTACATATGAACCTAAACGACGAAAGAATCAATTTTTCTTTTGACTCAAAGTGAAGTCATACAGGTTGCTGCTCCAACAGCTCCGATCTAGCTGATGATGCATTTGCAAGCCGATTACTCTGGCATGGCCAAGTTGAATGCCCCAAACATAATGAGAATGCTGACATTGAGAGGGGCGAGGCTAAATTTGAGTCTTCGGTCACTGGCCAGGAAAGCGGTCTTTATATTTCTCGCACTCCATCCATTTTGTACGGTTCCTATTTAATGTCTCTATGATGAGTTCATTATTTAAGCTCACACTATCTCCGCCCGAAGTTTTTTAGGTGCAGAATTCAAAAAACTCCGCAGCCTTCACCACATAATTTTCTGCCTATATAAAATACGTATTCATAAGATAAGATACAAATATATCGGATTTTATCTTTCTTTAATGATTACTAGACTAAAAAAAAAAATGGAATTAGGGCGAGATTCCACTTGCAAGACGAAAGTTTGACAGTTTTGACGAACTGCCTTCAATTGAACGGAACAAAGCTTTTGCCAAGGTATTCCACTATGGTGGAGGCAATTAAACCACAACAGAATCTGAAGCATTGATCCGATGCGTGGCAACATCTTAGAGCTTGCCAGTTCCTTCCGCTGTAAAAGACGGAGGGCATCCCCTGCCAGTTAGCGCAACACGTTTTGCTTCCACGTCTGCTTCCATACCTCTTCCGAAGCAAAATCCTAGGCTTAACTTCCACTGATAGTGGAATCGCAGAAACTTAAGTAATTTCTAAATCGTGCCTCTTGATTGGTTGTCCTTAACTTCCAGGAACCAAAATGGCGACCAAAATGGCGATAGTGGAATCTGGCCCTTAGTGAGTTTTTAGCGTACTCTTTCCGGCGACTTTCCGGCTAAACATGGCATAGCCTAGCAAACGGTGAGATTAGGACACTGTCGCGCACAAAGTAAAATTAGATGCCCTTGGCACTGAGCTCTGAACCGCTTGACTCCGAAATGCTTGGCTGTGTTATATGCTGCCTTTTTAAACCTCGGAAACACGTTTGCAAAAAACCTCTGAAACACATTTCAAGAATTGTTGAGGCAAGGAGGAGTTAGCTGTGTTAACCACGTTTGCAAAATTCTTGAGGCAAGCAGAGTTACCTGTTGGGTTTATCCAAGCTTATCTTCACCAGAAGGTAGGATTTATACCTTGCCTATTGTGATGAAAACACAGTTTAATCTATTCATGAGCAATTCGTGCTATTTATGAGAATAAATGGGTGTTTGCAATTTCCTGGCGCAGACATTAGCTGGTGCCGTCAATTGATTGAAGACAACAACTAATTTCGTGAAGCAAAAAAGAAAACAACCAGGTATGTTCTTATTTACGCCTGGCTTAATGAAGCTCGTGCAGTAATAGTTTGGCAAGCAGGCTTTGCAAATTATAAGAAATTGGTGTTGCTAAGTGCAGCTTCGAGATTTTAAACTTGGCAGATCTACTTTTGCCTTTGTATTTTCTTGGTTTTATATAGAATAGAATAGAATAGAATAGATTTTTTAGCGTCCACGGAGACCTGAGTATTTGATATAGATTAAGATAAGCCATCCATGGCAACCGAGCTTAGAAAACTACTAGGTATATACTTCCAGTCGTCTGTGATTGGGAACGTTCCGATCACATGAAAATTCCACATGATACGGAGGCCCATTTACTTAGTACTTTTCTGTGAACTATGTGCAACGAGTTTTAATTGTTGGCGGGACAGGGCATGGAAAAGGCATCTTTCTGACTTACATAGGCGAAATCCAGTGCTTAAACCCCTGTACTTAATCTTTTCCTGAAATGGGTTTCATCAAATCTGTAATCCCTCTTGATCTTCATATTCAACCAAAGCATTGGGAAGATAAGGGCTTGAATTATTAACTAGATTGACCACTTTCACACTAATATCATAAGTCTGAACCTTGCAAGCCCATCTACGTAGTTTAGCTTTTGGCTGATTTTTGGCAAAAAGAAGAGACATGGGATTTTGCTTCATGAAGACTTGAGTGTGGCTATTTTGCAAGAGATGTCCTTGCCTATCTATCATGAACATAAGGGTTGTTGCACTCTTCTCCAGCCTAGGGTACCTAAGCTCAGTTTCAGACCACATTTTACTTGCAAAAGCACCAATTCAATCATCTTGTAGCAATGCCAAACCTATGGCTTTCTTTATGACACTAATGTAGGCTTGGAAAGGCTTCTCAAAGTCTGGAGGTTTCAGCAAGGTAGATTGGCATATGGCATCTATGATTTTATCAAATGATTCTTGATAAGTTTCATTCCAATCCACTAACATGTCTTTGCTCTCATTTTTTGTAAACTTCCCCACCTTTGTGAGGTTGGAAATAGGGCTGATAGCATGTGTGAATTGAGGAACATACATTGTTAGAAAACTGGTCATAAATAGGAAGCTCTTAACTTGCTTGAGTGTTCTTGGAGGAGCAAGTTTCTTCAAAACTTCTATCTTGTTTGCAGCAACTTGGATGCCTTTGGTGGAGACCTCGTGTCCTAACAAATCATCTTTTGAGCACAAGAAAACACACTTCCTTGGATTTAGGCTCACACCGCCCTTTCTACACATAGCGCACAACTTAGTGAGATAAGCAAAATGATCCTTGCTAGAAGCTCAAACACAAGTCATCTATGAAAACTCTAAATGATGAGGGAGGCATATCCTTGAAAATGGTGTCCATTGCTCTTTGGAATGTTGCTGATGCATTCATTAAGACCAAAGAGCATCCTTCGGGCTGATCCTCCTCTTTAATGTTGATCTGGTTCTCTCTTGGCACATGGCATAACTTCCATGACTCGAAACTTGCTAATTCTTCCAATGCCTTATCTCTTAGCAAGATCATATCCTCATTTTTGGCCTGATATTCTCCCAAGATCTGTCTACAAACCAATTGTGAGTCACCAAAAATAACAATGCTAGTTATGCCTAGATGCTTGGCTTCTTGCAGACCTGCTATGAGAGCTTTATATTCAGCCATGTTAGAGGTAATATTAGAGAGAATCCTGCCTACTTTAGCCAATAATCTATTGGAATGATCTTGGAGAATAGCAGCAGAAGAAGCAACACTTAACCTTTTAGATACTCCTCCATCAAACCATAAAAAAGCAAAATTTTTTTCACCTTGAGACATGCTCATCTCCATGGGCAATTTTGGCTCTGATATTTCAGCAGGGGCAGTAAGCTCATACTCACCACAAGGACTTGATATCAGAAGATCCTCTTCAATGAAGCTTAAGACTTCAAATTCTCCAATCTTGTTGTAGAGGGTCACCTTTTTTCTTCCATTTAGATATGGTACATTCTCCCATTGTCCATATAGGCCTTGCATCTACTATAGACAACCATTTTCTTCCCAAAAGCAAGTCATAAATATCAGATTTTTTATCAATACCTTCAAATGCGACCACCACAAAGTTAGTAGCCACAACAATGCCTTCTACATCAATTGGCACATTACTCACAATGTCTATCGGGTTTATTTTAGTGTTAGAAAAGGATTTTAGCACCATATGAGCCTTCTTATCAATTTCTAAACCACACAATCTCATAATTTGATGAGGCATCACATTAAGTGGTGATCCTCCATCAAGCAGCACTTTGGTTAGGACCTTCTTACCCATCCTTGCTACACATGTAAAAGCAACTGGATCATAATCTTTTCGGGTCAAGACATGCTCCTCAATATGCTTTGTGAGAGCCACTTCATCCTCTTTGGTTAGATTCAACACTTTCTTTCTATAAGATGGAGCAATCTTGAGCAAAGTTAGCAAATCCACATTAATCTTGGAATTCCTCAATAAGGACTCAAAATCCTCACTTTCCTTATCTTTTTTTATGTATTTTTTACAAGAACGAGGTGGCACAACCTGATTTGGCTCATTTTCCTTGAGTTTGGGTGCATTAGTCTCCTAATTGTCTTGAATTGGCTCTTTATCCTTTGACTTGATCATCCCTCTGGTATGGACAACCATGAACTCTTCCTGGTCTTCTATTTCTTGCACAAATCTCAGTGAGGCACTCAGTTCATTAGTTTTGGCCTTCTCTTGCCTTGTAAACTACTCTTTCACACTACACCTATCTTCACAATGGCCTACTGCTTTGCAAAAAGCACAAACAGGGCATTCTTTACCAAAATGCCCTCTCTTACCACACTTGATACATGGCCTGTACCAACAATAGTCTGAAGAATGTGTATTCCTTGAGCAATGAGCACATGGGGGATAGATTCTCTTCTTGGGCCTTGAACTCTTCATTTCTTGGAGCTGCTTTGTGACCTCAACTAAGGCTTTAGATACTTTGGATATCTCAGCCCTGACATTAGCCACTAGACTATCTGGATCCTCCATCTTTGGCTTCTTCTTGTCTTTATGAATAACATAGATTGGCACTGGTCCAAATGAGGTGAGTATATATCATCAGGAAGATAGGAAATCATATCAGCAATTTCAGTGGCCTTAGTAAAGGCTTTATGTATGGTATCAAATCCCTCTTGCTTTTATATCTTGAGCATTTTCCTATGTATCCTTGGTCTGCTGCTCAAAAACTTTAATAAATGAAGCAACAAGATGCAAAGTATGGTTAGGTATTTCTTTTACTTGGCACTCCCCCTCCCTCCCCCCCTTTTTTTTTTTTTTTATATATAGCAAAATAACAAGGGGTTCGAAGGGGATTTGATATGGATGTAAAAATAACAATTCCTGAAACCATAGACCATATATCCCTAAACAATTGAATGGGTTCTTATGAAAAAAAACATAGATTCAAGATAGAAACTAATCACATTAGCTCATTGGGTACATTGGTTAAAGTAGTCTTATTAGGACATTGAGTTATTTTGGTAGAGGTTCAAGCCCCCGTATTTCATATTCTAAAATCTAAAGCAAAACCGTATAGAGGTTCGATATTCCTTCAAAACCTTAGGCAAAATCGTATTTCATATTTCAAAATCATAGGCGCCTCCAATCATAAATGACTATAAGCGAAACGAGAGGTGCTCAGAGGCTCCAACATACGATCTGGGTCACAGGATCGACGAATCCGACAACTGTGGTAGTCCAAGGTGCACCTCGTTTAGAATATGTAGCAAAAATATAATATGATTAGAATATGCTTGTGCTTTAATTGATAAGCTAAAATACGAAGTATCGGGTTTGGATGTCGTTACACCTTGTATGAGTGGTCTTAGAAGATACCAACAAGACCATGAGATTTATAGATACACTTGGGCATTGTTCACACCTGTAGTGCAATCCATATACCTAAAATGGAACGGCTTTAATTAATGTGCATATTGACAATGGTATAATATAGACTATTATCTAATATTCTTGTATGGTAAAAACATTGGCTGTAATATGTTTCTCATACAAACTACCATGTTCAATAAAGGACACAGGTAAATGATTTTCGAATTAACTCCAGGAACTATAGCAAATGGATTTTAGGGTACCAAGCTTTGGAGATGTAGAGACATACCACACGAACCATGGTTGGGCTGCGGCTAGGTGGCTATGAATAGAAGCACTGGCGGGAAATGAATTGATATGAGATATCAAATCTAGATACATAGTCTGCCGTTTAAGGTTTGAGCATCTGACACTGATACTAGTATATTCACAAGAGTTAGGGTTGGTCATAATGCTTAGACTTAGCCTAGAACAGAAATTTTGAGCAGAAGATAAGATATGGTAGATTGGGCACACCATTTGATAAGTTATAGACCTGTATTCCTGACTTAAAGAGTACATGAGTATGGGTGGGAATAAATGTCACGAATATGAAGCTTTCAAAAGCAATGCATCTGAGGTGCAAGATGAATTTGATTCAGATGGTTACCCTGTTAGTTCAGATGGGGAAGACATTTTAGAAGAGCTGTAGAATTCCAAGCTTGCCTTGGAAGCTATAAGCCTAAGAACACAGGCATGGAGGCTGATAGAAATGCCGGATTAAAGCACCCTTGGTTTAACAAGCAGGGATCGGGAGCTCATAGGCAGAATTATACGAATAGACAAAATGGTGAAGGGCTCAGACAAGCTGGCTCCAGCTTCAGGAACAATGTCCCTGATACACAATAAGAAGACCTTGAGTATGATATCGAGGATGTTCAGGTTTGGTTTATTTGAAGAATGACGTATCTAAATTCTAGTCTTTTTTATACTAAACAGGCATGCTTGGTACAGTAGCCTGGTGTGGTTATTTAACATGGCCTTGTGCATTAGGATATAAATTATCATCTGGATTTATAGCAGTGGTATTCAATGGTCTCATGTAGATGATCATATTGTTCCAAAGATTTAAGGCATGCTTATATTTAAATATAAGGCATGAACTAACTGTAGTACAAGTCTGATAAGCATGCGTGCTTCTTCATTTGTCTATATATTTAGCTAAGAAACAAGGTTTAAAATGAAACGCACTTATTTAAGAAGTGCGTTTGAAAGATTCCCTCAAAAAAATTGGAATTTTTTAAAAAGAGCAAAAAATAGAGGCATTCAAGTTTTGTGGATATGATTTTTGCAAAGCCGTCATGAAAACGACACTTTTGAAGAGAAATACTCTAAAAGCATAGGACCAAAAAAAAAAAGGAAGCCATTTAGGGGGGTCAAGCAGAATTTCACGGGAGCCATAGAATTTCCATTGCCAAAATACATGCAATTGAAGTAGGTTGTGTTGCAAAGCGTGCATGAATACTCTCTCAGAAAGCGTAACACATCGTTTAGCGTAAATAAATTCTTTAAACTTTTAACAGAGAAGAAAGCATTCAAGTAAGTATTCATATTAAATAGTGTTACCAAAAGTTGTTACATAGCACTATCTCAGATAAGGTCTTTAAATAACGGGGCATGCCACGGCCAATTTGCGTGAGAATGTTTCAAGTAAGAAATAGTCAGTCTACGGTATAAATTTATACCGACAAAGTTGAAATGAAAACCCATCGGTATAAATTTATACCACGTGGTGGTCCACCCAAATTCACAAGACTCTCATCACCTTGAGATTTTGTTTTCCTTGATGTCTCCAAATACGTCGTTCTTCAGATGCATTCCTTTTGTATGCATTTGTTTGATAATTTGAAGTACTTCAGCCTACTTATTGTATTTAGCACTTTTTGGAGCTTGTGAAAGACATCTTGAATTTGATTAAATCTTCAAGTTTAATATGAATATTTTCTAGCTACCAATTAACTATGAAACTTAATGATAAATTCGAATTTGGTCAATCCAATCACAATCAAAGCTTGAAAGACCAAAGTTTACACAAAATTATCAAATCGACAATCAAGACATGCAAAAAAAAAGTTTACCGGCGACAAAAAAGAGCTTACCAAGAAACTACAATGGAAACTACAATGGAAGAACCCTATTAAATCTTCTCAGAAGTTTTTATTAGAAAGGAAAACCTTTTCTTACAAAACCCAACACACATATTACTTTGAATCAAAAGAACATGTGATCGTTTTCAATTAGTGCCAACTCCTTGGCGATTCAAAGTGTTGCGTAACCTTGAATAAGCACATAACACATGGCAACAATTTTTTGCAGATGGGCCATGCTTCCTTTTACTAGCATATGCGAAACTTCTCGCCCCGATTGTACCATTGTGCCACAAAATGAGATGAAGGTTTACACTAGGATTGAGACCATTATTACACCTTAAGTAACTTTAGAGTTTTTGAAAGTAACAACATAGTTACATCGTTCTCAATCTCCTTGCACATGTCTGTATAAGTGGAACCTTCTTGAATCTTAAAAAAGCCAATCTCACTTACGCTGCCAAGGTCTTTCTCCTAAAAAGTTAAAGCTATTTTTGTTGATCCATTTCTCAATGGAATCTCTCCCACCGCAAGAACTAATGGAGCAGAGCTGAGATGAGAACTTTGTAAAAATTTACCTCGATCATCTCAGCAAGGCCTGGAAGGAGTTGGCGAAGATGGGGGTTTCAACTCAGGATACTGCATACCAAAGTTGGTTAATGAGATTCAAAATGATCTTAATCTAGACAGATTTGGTGCAAGTATAGAAACAAAATGATCTTAATCTAGACATATGTAGTGCAAGTTTAAGAGACATACCCTAGCATAGGGAGACAAAGGTCTAGGAGCAGTGAGGGCACCGCTGCACCCGTTTTCCTTTGGTGTCACTTGGGCGTGCTCTTCAATGGACAGTGCTTCAACAGAGCTTGTGCGCCTTCCACAACCGCTTCAACAGAGCTACTTCCACAACCGCTACTTCTACAGTGTTCTCGATATGCCTAAACTTCGAGAGGACAATGCACTACAAAAAAAACATCCGACTTTTTTTACCTTTAAGTAGAAAAAGGCTCTTCTCAGGCATTCTGGAGCTCTTAGCTATGGTGGATAGTTGTCTTAGAAGGGCTCTTCTCCAGCGACTGCCAAAATGTGAACTCAGCCCCGCAGAATATATTAGCAATAGTCTCCAAAATGAGCAGCATAAAAACAAGAAAAAGCTCCTCCTCTTCCTGAAGCATCATTGATCCGTAGAGCAGCACCTCAACACATGGCTGCTGCAGGGATCCAACTATTCAAATTTCCAGTGGCCTTTTGTGAATCTTCGGCTATTCTAATGTTATTTCTTCTCTATATAACAAGAAATCCATGAATGGGCAGAACTAAACTTCGTGGTTGTGCCAAAACAGAGCCAAGATGCAAAACTCGTATAAACTGATGCAAGATTTGTAGGCATGAAAAGGAACGTTTAGTAGCTATGAGAAGATCTAGGAGCAAGCAACGTTACTTTGCTACATCTCTCATTCTGATCCAGCGCAGCGCCTCCGTCCCTCATATGGATATGCACGAACCCTAAACTGGCCGCATCAACAAAACCCTAAATGCTTTTTTCTTCCACTTTCAGAAGAAATTCATGCTCTAAGAAACTCCAGCATCAACAAAATCCTGCATTCGTTAGAATATAGAAATCCCAAAGCTTCCTTCACAAAAACTTTTCCTAGTCTCCGTATAGATTTATACCGTCAAGCTGAAAACGAGATGTAGAACATATTTTGCCTTGTTTTAACCAACCCATGGCATGTTATATCTATGCAATGTCACGTTATAACCATGAAGATAGTTTTATATAAATGATTTTTTGTGTGTTATAGCATACTATAGTTGTAGCGAAACGTTTCTAAAGAGAGCTCGCGGTATAAATTTATACCGTGGCTTCCCGTGTAAAAAAATGTCGGTATAAATTTATACTGCTCCCGCTCTTTTCCTGTGGGGTGATGGTATAAATTTATACCGCTTGAGCTTACAGGCGGTATAAATTTATACCGCTCGAGTTGTCTCTCCGTGCACTGCTTGAGCTCACGTGGTATAAAATTATATTTTTATATGCCTCTTGAGCTCACCTATGCTTCAAATTCATATCGTCCAACAAATGTGGGGGAAATTAAAGCCGCAAAATATAACTTTGTTCAGAATGTCAAATGCATTATATTTTTTACAATTTTGTTTAAAAATTTGTAATGGTTTTAAAAACTTTGAATATTATATGCTTTTGTTGCTCTAGTGGAATTGCTATTTGTTTCAATGTCAAATTTTTTATTGTATTTAGATTTGTTAGTATTTTTCATACCAAACTAGGGGGCCAAAACGGGGCAATAAACAATTTCGCATGTAAGCTAAGTTCAATTACCCCCTCAAAAAGGGTACCTAAAATGTCCAAAATGTCACGCTTGTCACAAATAGATCGTGAAAATGGACCTTTTTTGGGGAATTTTAGGGAATCTTTTAAAGATTCCTTTTGAAGTGCGTTTGGAGCAAATTAGTGCGTTTCATTTTAAACTTTGTTAAGAATGGATGTGGGGTAAAAAGGCTACAATAGATGACCAGCGATAAGCTGAGAAACCTAATGTACCTTTTGGCCCCTCACTCATTACCATCTTGATGCTAATGTTGTGTTGTTTGGCTGCAGGTACTGGTTTCTCCTCTTATTGTTGCTTTTTTGCTTTCAAATGCATTTCTGCCTTTGGATTTAAAGAAAAAGGAGCACTAGCAGTGGGAATACTTTATGAAATCAACAACCACAGCATGGAAAGGGAAGATACACTGATCTTATAACTGAAATTGGATAATACCTCAGGGATGCTTTGAAAGAGGAGGCGTCGTATATTTGTTGTTTTTCATATACTCTTCTAGCTACAATTATGTCTAGCTGGGTGTTTTGTTGTCCGTGGATAGTATAATGAGGCTTGACATTTAAATATCCACTTGGGCTTCACATGGATTATAAGGATTAAGCATCTATTTTGTATGTTACGAGTAGCTGATGTATGTATGAACAACTGCTGGTTCTTGTTGAGTAATATCAAGACTATAGTATTTTTGTTGATAATAATGGAATCGTGGCTTAGTTCTGTACAAGACTGTTTTAAAGGACAAATGTAGACTATGGCATCTATAGCTGAGTTTTGTATAGCACTGCTCAATGATCATATACATGATCAGACCAATAACTAAATGTATATGTCACATCCTGTTTAATAGAGCATAATGTTTTAGACTAAAAATCGTAGTGGGTAAGGGCTCACAAGCTAAATTATAGATATATGGAAATGGCTAAATGGCAGGAGTAATAAAGTTACATGAATGAAGGAATTTTGATGATTATTAATGTTTATATTGCATATGATCATTCCTATATCCCGGTTGGCATTTTATTCCTTTAAAAGTGGGTTAAAAATTTCCTATGGCTCTGTTAACGTACCGAGTCTCAGTTGGAACACCTATACATTCAGGGGATGAGTATGGTTGAACATTGAAAAGCCAATATTAGGTTCCTATGTCCTACTAAGGTTCTGGTTTGGGTCTGTCTAGTGCTATAGGCTAATTACTTGGGTGCCCATAGATAGTATGTGCCATCATGGATCATGATCCAAGTATGGACTGATAATACTACATATGGGATTGACCATAATAGATGTCATTGCTAGTGGGCTTTTGCTAAGGCTAGTGTGGACTGGATTTTTTTAGAAACCTCAGTTCCCTGGTCTTACCAGGGGTCACAAAAATCTTGGACTCAAGTATTTAGCAATATAGCATCTAGCAATGTACATTTATCGATATTGTTCTTGTAATGTATGTCATCTGGCTGACATTTACTATGCTGCATACAGGAGAAAGAAAGGTCTTTGAAATAGAGTTACCCATATGGAACAAGGAACTAGCAACCATTGGGTATAGATATTTCAAATCAAAAGTCCCAAGCTACCCGCAAGCTACGCGGTACAAAATATACTATGTTGCATCAAAGATATTAAGGCACATGAGTATATAATTCAAAAGGAAACGGCTAGGGGAACTGAACAATATTCAGCCATCCTACATCTTGGTTTTAATCAATGGATTAAGGCTTTCCCTATTATCAACAAGGCTGGGGGTGATGTAGATAACATTGTCAAGGTTATTGACGAGTTGTATAATAACCTACCTGATATGATTTACCAATGGACAGCTGAAGAGGACAAATGCAAGAGCCAATATTTTGTGGGAATTAAGGCTTTAGAAAAGGCTAATAATATCAATGTTAAGCTTGGTGAGGTACAATACTGTAGTGCTGCCAGTGAGGACAACCCTTTTGATGCACTTCTAACAGAACATGATATGGCTAGCCTCAATGCCAATAATGGTCCAGAAGGGATGGACGACAATGATAATTTTGAGTTCACATTGAATAATTACCTAAACTTCCCCATCATTCATGAACGTCTTGTTGAAAATCATGTTGTTTTATGTAATCAAGGGATATGGAGGACCAAGAATTTTGGGGCTTTGGCTCCTATCAGCAAGGAAACATGGATCCTTCTTGGGGATTTGACTAAGGACCAGATCTCGGCTGCTTCCAGTGCTGCTATGAGGATGGAGAAGTTTGTCAAAAAGGAAGAAATCAAGTGCAACATTGACACTCGTTTCTTTGATAAGACTTGCACTAAGAGCACGTATATGTATGTTAGTCAGAAGGGCCATATGGCTTATCCTACTATCGACAGAAACGATTTCTATTTGAAAAGGTTATGGGGAACTCTATGCTCGTATATCAAGTGCATTTGTGAAGACCGAGGTAAGAGGTAAGACCGAGGTAAGAGGAAAAACAGGAAATCGGCTTGTGGAGACAACATGACATGGCTAGACCATGCAATCTGGTATATGTTGAATCATTTGGATGCTTTATACTCTAATATGTCAGTTGCCGCACATATGGTATCATTCAGAGGCTTCCTCGAAGGCCCTCTGAAAACCAGTATAATGGCATTCATATCATACTTGGATGTAAGGGAGATGCTCGTATACATGACTATGCGAAAACAAAATACTAGCTCCGGAGTGTGATTCACAACCAACAAGTGACTTAAATGAAACCATTGGCTCCTTAAAATGTTTATATGGCTGATAATAGGATCTGATATCAACCCATTCGAACTCATCATACATGGATTCGAACTTTGGTTTCCAGCTTGAAAGACCAAGTGCCTAACCAAGGCACCAACCTTAAACTTAATAAGAAAAAGCTAAGTGCCTTTCCAAAAAGGCAAAGACCGGAAAGGGAATTTACGTTTAAGGACCTTTCAAGAGACTATAAAAGAACATACATAGGAGGACGAGACATGAAGAATTACCGTCAGAGCCCTACCTCTCTTCCTCTATTGATTTTCCCTGCTACTTCCAATTCTCCATAGCCAACTTGTTGGTCTGAGCGGGATAAAGATTTCTTGCTCCAGGATAAAGATTTCCTGGTGAATCCGGTTGGGTGGATCGAGCTTCTCCTACTAATTGGATTACCTTTTTAGCTCTTTGGTTTTTACAGGTGATTTATTCGAGATCTATAGGAGGACGTATCAATTGGTATCAGAGCCAGGTTTGATCTTGAGTAATAAATTCCTGTGCTATGGCTGCTAATCGCTTCAATATCTCTGAAAGTGACTATATGCAAGCTATGCATAACGCTGGCTTTGTGGCAGTTCGAATCGCCCTTCCTCTGCCAGCTAGCCATGCTGATTACCAGAGACAATTAGAGCATCTAGCAATTGCATAACAATTCTTGCCCGATCCTGCGCAAACAAATACTGCCATGAATGACTCCGTGCCACCTCCTCTGCCAAGCAGTTCTCCGCCTGAAATTCCTCCTCCACCTCATGTTCATCACTTAGGGTCCCGAGTTCGCAATCTCAGTGAAGCCGAACTTTTGCGAAAAATATGTTAATAGATTGCGAGAGGAAATCTTTGCAGAGTTGGATCTTTTAGAACCAGTAGATATGGTAGATGCAATCCGAAAAGCAGGAGCTGCTGAGAGAAAACTTAATCCCAAAGCTAGAAGATTGGTGACATGGGAAGGAACACCATCGAGAGAACAAAAGAGAATGAAAAGAGAAAAGTATGATAATAGAAAAGATAACAAGGGTAGGAGAGGACGAGATGAAAGGAGACCTCGAAGGGAAACATGCGGGTATAAGTCCTAACAGCAAGAGACTCTCAAGGGACCAAGAACTGGTTGCTATATATGTGGTGGTCCGCACTATCAGACTAATTGCCCAAAGAACACAGTTATTCCTGAAAAGTCGATAAGAAAAGTGCAGTTCAAAGAATCTGCTCCTAAGGAACACCCTACTGCCCAAGCTCATAATCCGGAGGATAGGCTTGAAACATCCCAAGTAGGTGAAGAAAGAGGACGATTGAAAGCAGTGGCTTCGAAACAAGAAAAAGGCCAGTTGCAAATTGCATACATGAAGACACTAAGTGCCGCAGCAGTCCCATCCTCATGGTTGTTTAAGCTCAGAGGTAAAATCGCAGATCGAGAGATTGTTGTCCTGCTAGAGATGGAGCAACTCATGATTTTATCTCCATAAATGTGGTAAATGAGTTGAAGTTGCCAGTTTATGAATTGCAAGCTCAACTTCCTGTAGTACAAGGGCTTAAAGGGTAAGAAGGCAGTTGTGACAAATTTGTTATTGCGCCATTGCAAATGGAGACTTACTCTGAGTGCAGGGCACTATTAGTAGCTGATCTGGGAATAGTGGATGTAATTCTGGGAATAGGATGGCGAATCCATATTATGTACAACCCAACTATCGCCACAGGACCATTAAAATGTTTGTTGATGGGCAGCCAATAATTTTGAAAGCTGAATATATAAATGAATGTGAACCTTTGCTATCATATTCTGAAGCAAATACCTTAATACAAAATGACGCCGAGTCATATTTCATTTATTTGAGAGACTCTGATCCTCCATTTCAAACTCCTTCTGAATTGTATGGTTTTCTTAAACAATTTGATGATTTGTTTAAAGATGAGGAGACCTTGGACCTTCTTCCACCTCGTCCAGAGGACCATGCTATTCATTTATACCCAGATGCAAAGTCTCCAAATAGAGCACCCTATACTTGAGAAGCTAGAGCTATAAAAGCAAATAAGGGAGATGTTAAAACGACAATTGATTCAGCCAAGCAGTTCTCCATTTGGAGCCCCTGTTATTCTGATAAAAAAGAAGGACAAGGGATATAGAATATGCATAGGTTACAGGGCTCTTAACAAACTGACAATCAAAGATAAATTTCCAGTTCCTAGAGCAGATGATTTGTTTGATGAACTACGATGCGCCTGCATATTTAGGAAAATAGATCTGAAGTCAGGCTATCATCAAATCATAATCAAAGAATCAGATATTGAGAAAACAGCTTTCAGAACCACTTTTGGACATTATGAATTCAAAGTGATCCATTTGGACTCAGTAATGTACCAGTAACTTTTTGCCGATTGATGGGGAGAATTTTGGCACCTGTACTGGGAAAATGTGTTGTTGTGTCCTTTGATGACATTCTTGTCTATAGCAGATCTGTAGAGGAGCATAAGAAACAGCTTCAACAAGTTTTTGATCTTCTCAGACAAAATCAGCTATTTATTAATGAATCCAAAAGTCGTTTCTTTATGCAAGAATTTGGATATCTTGGATACATTGTATCCAAAGATGGAATTAGAATGCATCCAGATAAGGTGAAGACTATTCTTAATTGGCCTCGACCTAATAATGTGTGAAGTTATTTAAATAATCATGTTATATTATATGCTGTAGCTAACATATTTGTTGAAGAAATTGTGCAGACAAAGAAGCTAGGGATTGCATGAAAAGAACAAGGTGAATCCTATGTAATCATGAAGGTTGCATAAGGTTGAAGCAAGGGTTAAAGTAATTTAAATCCAATGGTTCTTATGTTTATTATTTTATCACAAATATTCAATGGTCTGTGGAAGCGACGATTTCCAACTGAATGCATGTGGGATATATCGAAGAGATCAAACTGCTATTCTTATGCACAGAGATCTAGCCGTAACCACCGGATTCACATATATAGAGGCAAGAGGAAGACACATTTGGTACCGAGGCAGCTTTAAGCAGACGGATCGAGGTTAATACGAAGTTGAAGAAAAGCATTCTAGCATCGGTCAACGTTGGAGTAGTTTTTTGGTCAATACCTTTTGAACAGTGAATTTCAATGGTGTTTAAATATCTTAGCAGGAAGTTCTTGTGCTTAATTGCTTATAGGGATTGACCATTGTATCTTTACAACTCAAAGTTAGTGGGAAGTTCTTGTTTGACTTGCACCAAGGAATTAGTGACCATAACTTGGCTTCCTTGGTGCTAGAACTTGGTTTAAATTTTGTTTGCCTAGTTCTACTAGAAATACAAGCTTCAAGGTTATATTTGACTCTCTGAAGTGTTAAGACATCCTTGCTATTGGAATATTGAAGTGTTGCTTAATCTAACAGTGGTATCAGAGCCATAAAATTCCAGGTGCAGGATGTCAACACGGTTTGGAGCTAATCTCCTTAATTCCATGGAGGTGTTTAAGGGAGATAGTGGATTCCAAGTACGGAAGCAAGGCATAAAGGAAGTATTGGAATTTGAGAACCTGTGGTATTTGTGTGATGCAAATACAGCTGGTGCTGGAGCAGGTAGTGGAAGCTCTAGTGGTGATTGCACAGGAGGATCTAGTGCCAGTGCTAGTTCTGTTGCAGGTGGTGCACGAACTGAACCTGCAGGTGCAAGAGGAGCTGCTAGTACAAGTGCAGGTGGACGTACAAGTGCAGGAGGAACAAGTGCAGAGGAGAAAACGAACATTATGGAAGCACAATCAATAATTAGTAACAAGGTTGGAACTGTGATTAAGTTAAAACTAAGAGGTAAATCTCCAGCAGACATGTGGAAGTATATGATTGATAACTTTGAGATTAAATCATCATCTCAAATCGATGTATTGGAAAAACAACTGAGAAGATTAAAACTCTATGAAAAAGACAACATCACTGAATTCCTAGAGAAGTTTGAGTCTATTATTGCTGACCTTGAGGGTGCAGGGGTTGTCTTGAATGAAGATTATCAATTGCTAGCTATTTCTAGAGCTGTATCTCATAACTCACAACTTGCTACTCTCTTAAGGAATGTTGCCAGGTCAAAGGAGCATGCTATCAAAATGATTCGTACAGAGTTTGAGCAAGGAAAAGATGCTGATGATGATGAAGCAGAAGTCCTATATGCTGGCAAAAGAGGTAAGAAATCATATGATAAAGGAAAGATAGGTCCCTGCTTTAATATGGACATTTGAAGAGAAACTGTCCTAAGATAGACAAAGAGATAGTGTGTTATAATTGTGAAGGGAAGGGCCATATGGCAAACAAGTGCCCAAGTCCAAAAAGGAATAAAGCACAAGATAAGAAGTTTTTTGAGAATAAAAACAGAGGAGGAAGAAACAGTCCTAGCTTGAATGTGGTTAAAGAATCTGAGGAGGAGGAGTTGGATGAAGATATAGAGGTAAACATCCCAAACAATTGTTTTTCAAAAGAAAAATCTCATGACAAAGGTGTTCTCATTTTAGATTCAGGAGCTGAAAAATCAGTAGCTTCAAGTTCAAGGTTATTGAAAAATTGTAAGGGTGAAGCAAGAGGACATGTCCAGTTCGGGAATGGAGAATTAAAACAAATAAAAGATAGTGGAATGCTTGAGCTATTTGATTTGCAAGGGAAGAAAGTTATACTAAAAAAAGTATTATGTGTACCTGGTCTTGTTAGAAACTTGGTAGACCTTGGTTATAAGGTTGTGTTTGAGAGGTTGCAATGTAATGTGTTACTTGGAAATAAAGTGAAGTTTATTGGAAAAAGGATTGGAAATCTATTTGGACTTGAATCTATACATTGTGAACCAACTTGTCTTAATCTTGTAACCTTGCCATCAGTTGACACATGGCATGGAAGGCTTGGACATGCAAATTCAAAAATTATTGAGCTATTATGCAAAAAAAGGATTTATTGAAGCAGACTTGAATCAATCTGAAAAAACTATATATGCTGGTTGTGCCCTTGGCAAACATAATAGATTGGCTTTCAAAAGATCTAACAAAAGAGCACAAGGTTTATTGGATCTAGTTCACACTGATTTGTGTGGACCTATGAATGTAACAGGCCTATCAGGGAAAAGATATTTCATGACCTTGATCGATGATTTTAGCAGACATGCTCACATTTATTGTTTGAGAACAAAACATAAGGCAATGGACATGTTCAAACAATATGTAAATGAAGTTGAGACTGAAACTGGCAGGAAGATCAAATGTTTGAGGTCTGACAGAGGTGGAGACTTTCTGTCAGGAGAATTTAAACAATATTGCAAAATGAAGGGAATAAAAAGACAACTCACCTGTAGATATACACCCCAACAGAATGGGGTTGCAGAAAGAAAGAACAGAACTCTCCTTAATGCAGTAAGAAGTATGTTGAAATTCTCAGGGCTTCCAAATTTTCTATGGGAAGAGGCTGTCCAAGCAGCTGCTATGATTCAAAATAGTCTACCTTCAGTGAGCATACAAGGAGCAATTCCTGATATGCTCTGGTCAGGAAAAACATTGGATTATAGTAGGCTAAGATTGTATGGGTGCTTGGCCTACACTCATATTCCTGAAGAACCTAAGGAAGAAACTAGATGACAGGGCCATGATTACCTACCTTGTTGGATATGATAAACAATCCAAAGCATATAGGTTATATAATCCAAGCAAGTAGGGATGTTACCTTTGATGAATCTCAAGTGTATAAAGTTCTGATAAAGGAAAACAAGCAAAAGGAAGTTGTTGAGAGTATAATCAATGTTGATAATGCTGAAAAAAATATGTCAAGTACTAAAGTGTTTGATAATGATGATGATATTCCAGATGATCATAAGGATATGAATGCAGGAGCTGAGGAGAACACTAGTGAAGGAGTAGGTGATTCAGAAGAAATACAAGTGCAAAATCAAGGGATCCCAGCTGAGCCATCAGAATCATCAACTAGTGCTGACATACGATCAAGGAAAAAGAGAATTACTGAAGTAGAGAGGCTGCAGCAAGCAAATATCAAGGTTGATCCCTCAATCCATGGTAGAACAACTCGAGGTAAGAGTAAAAGACTTCAAGGCATAGAAGGAGAACTGGATAGTGTATTTGAGATTTTGACTCATTTAGATCCAGCAATTCCAAGTACATATGAGGATGTATTAAATTCAGCAGATAAGGATAAATGGATAAATGCTATGAATAAGGAGATGGATTCATTTCATAATACTAACACATATGAACTTGTTGATAGACCTTGTGGAAAGAATATTGTAGGTAACAAGTGGCTATTCAGAATAAAAACAGGTGTGGATGGAAAGACACCTAGATACAAGGCCAGACTGGTGGCTCAAGGATTCTCACAGAAAAAAGGTCAGGATTTTGATGAAACTTTTTCACCATTAGTCAAAATAAATAGTGTTAAAATGTTACTGGCAATTGCAAATGCATGTGATTTAGAAGTACATCATATGGATGCAAAAACTGCATTTTTGAATGCAACTTTAGAAGAAGAAATCTTTATGAAGCAGGCTCCAGGATTTGAGCAGGGGATTGACAAAGTTTGGAAACTCAGGAGAGCAGTGTATGGTTTGAGATAGTCACCTCGAGAATGGTACAAGTGCATGGATGGTTTTTTAAGGGAGCATAAACTTATTAAGTTAGATAATGATGGTAATCTATACAAGTTTCAGTATGGAGAAGAATGGTGTGTCTTAGCCTTATATGTTGATGACAATATAATGGTGGCTAAAGGAACAACCTGCTTGAATATGTGTAAAGATTTGCTAAGACAAAGGTTTGAAATGACTGATTTAGGTGAGTTGAAGAACTTCCTTGGAGTTGAAATGTCCAGAAATAGGGCAGAGGGTATAATAATGCTCACTCAAAAGAAACAAATACTTGACATGTTAAAAAAAATTAACATGCAAGACTGCAAAGCTTGTAAAACTCCTGCTGCACCTGGATGTAAGCTATCTGAAAGCATGTGCCCACAAAATGAGGTTGAGAGAGAAGATATGCAGTCAGTGCCCTACAGATCCCTGGTTGGATGCTTATCATACGTGGCCAATTGCACAAGACCTGATATTGCACATAGTGTTAACATATTAAGCAGATACAACACTAATCCAGGCAGGGACCATTGGACTGCTGCAAAACGAGTCTTAAGATATTTAAAAGGTACTGTTGAAGAAGGAATTGCATACAAAACAGGTAACTTGGTATTAAAAGGATTTTGTGATGCAGATTGGGGAGGGGATATAGATACAAGGAAGTCAACTTCAGGGTATCTTGTTATGCTGGGAGGAGCCCCTGTATCCTGGAAATGCAAAAAACAAACTGCCATAGCTATGTCCAGTGCTGAGGCAGAATATGCTGCTGCCACTTTATGCTCAAAAGAAATCATTTAGGAGAGAAGATTAATTATAGAACTGGGATTTGAACAATCATTGGCTACCAACATTTGGTGTGATAGTACAAGCTGTATAGCTTTGTCAAAGAATCCAGTCCTACATGAAAGGACTAAACATATAGAACTTGAAATGCACTTCATTAGAGATGCTGTCAGAAAAAATCTTGTAAATATGGTATATGTTAGAACTGAAGATCAATTAGCAGACCTGCTTATAAAATCTCTAGCTGAGACAAGGTTTAGCTATCTAAAAGGAAAGATGATGCATATAAGTATAACATGAAGGAGGATGTGAAGTTATTTAAATAATCATGTTATATTATATGCTGTAGCTAACATGTTTGTTGAAGAAATTGTGCAGACAAAGAAGCTAGGGATTGCATGAAAAGAACAAGGTGAGTCCTATGTAATCATGAAGGTTGCATAAGGTTGAAGCAAGGGTTAAAGTAATTTAAATCAAATGGTTCTTATGTTTATTATTTTATCACAAATATTCAATGGTCTGTGGAAGCGACGATTTCCAACTGAATGCATGTGGGATATATCGAAGAGATCAAACTGCTATTCTTATGCACAGAGATCTAGCCGTAACCGCCGGATTCACATATATAGAGGCAAGAGGAAGACACATTTGGTACCGAGGCAGCTTTAAGCAGACGGATCGAGGTTAATACGAAGTTGAAGAAAAGCATTCTAGCATCGGTCAACGTTGGAGTAGTTTTTTGGTCAATACCTTTTGAACAGTGAATTTCAATGGTGTTTAAATATCTTAGCAGGAAGTTCTTGTGCTTAATTGCTTATAGGGATTGACCATTGTATCTTTACAACTCAAAGTTAGTGGGAAGTTCTTGTTTGACTTGCACCAAGGAATTAGTGACCATAACTTGGCTTCCTTGGTGCTAGAACTTGGTTTAAATTTTGTTTGCCTAGTTCTACTAGAAATACAAGCTTCAAGGTTATATTTGACTCTCTGAAGTGTTAAGACATCCTTGCTATTGGAATATTGAAGTGTTGCTTAATCTAACATAATGTCAAAGAATTGTGCTTCTTTGTGCAATTACGCAGTTATTATCGCCGATTGAAGGATTTTGCGAAAATAACTCTTCCATTGAACAAATTTCTGAAAAAGGATATACTGTTTCAGTGGAATGATGATGCAGAAAAAGCATTTCAGGATCTTAAGCACAAGACGACAACTTCCTGATTGGAATAAACTATTTATAGTGTGCTCAGATGCAAGCGGTAGTGCTATTGGAGCAGTGCTTATGCAAGATGGACACCCATTGGCTTACATTAGTCGTATGCTAAAGCCTTCTGAGCAGCGCCATAATACTTAGGAGAAAGAGTTGATTGCTTTAGTACATGCATTAAAGAAATGAAGACATTATTTGATGGAGACTAAATTCATAGCCCGATTTGATCACCAAAGTCTAAGGCATATTCAAACTCAGGATATCATAAATGCATGCCAGTTGAAAATCATTGATACCAACATAGACTTTGAGGGTATGCAGCTAGAGTATAAACCAGGGAAGGAGAATAAGGTTGCTGATGCCTTAAGCTGGGTGTTTACACATGCAATGTCTATTGCCAGAATCACTGACTTAGATCCAATGAAATTGGATTATAAAAATTATCCTTCTTTTGCAGTGCCATTCAATCTGTTAGAAAAAGAAGGTCGAGATCCTCTTGGGGGATACAAGTTGCACAATGGTTCCCTTTTGTACCAAAATCGCTTGTATGTTACACAGGCATATAGACAGAAAATGATGCAAGAATGTTATGAACCTCCTTATTCAGGTCATCGAGGAGTTCAAGCTACACTTGCAACTGTAAAAAGGCGATTCTATTGGCCTAAACTGGTAAGGGATGTCAGAAGATATGTAGAAGCTTGTACAATTTGTCAGCAAGTTAACGCTTCAACTAATAAACCGGCTAGATTGTTACAACCTTTACCAATACCAGAAACGCCATGGAAGCACATTACTATGAATTTTATCCAGGGTTTCCCAAATTCTTCTCACAAGAACACTCAGATATGGACAATTGTGGACAGGCTGTCTAAACAAGCTCATTTTATCCTTTGTAAGTCCACCATGACAGCTCCTCAGGCGAGCAAACTCTTTTTGAAGGAGATATTTAGGATACATGGATTGCCGGATGCAATTATCATAGATAGGGATCCAATATTCTGCAGCAAATTTTGGTCAGGACTTATGAAGAATTTGGGTACCTCTTTGAAGTTTTCTACAGCCTATCATCCTCAAACGGATGGCCAAACAGTTGTTAACAGAACTATTGAAGATATGTTGCGGGCTTATGTAGCAGAAAGGAAAACTCAGTGGGAGGATTATCTATATATGCTAGAGTTTGCATATAACAATACCGTTCATTCGGTAACGCAGAAAACTCCATTTGAGATTGTCTACAGATGTGGTTTAGATTCATCTATCACAAAGATTGGAGGTGAAGTTCCCGCTTCAGATGCAGTCACTCATGACTTTACAGACATTTTGAAGGAAGTCAAGACTCGCATTCTCAACAGTCAGCAGGCTATGATGTCCAAACTGGCAAAGAAGCGGAGAAAAGTTGAATACAAACAAGGACAATGGGTGTGGATACATCTTCCCAAGAAGAGACTTCAAATTAAGGTATGTGAAATTGGCACCCAGATACTATGGACCATTTCAAATTGAAGACAGAGTAGGTGAGAATGCTTATCGCATCCGTCTATATGGGAAATGGCTTAATCTTCATCCAGTCTTTAATGTTGTAGTACTAAAACCCTTACAAGGGAGGTGAGAAATTCTCCTGAGGTTTTGCAGAAGACGGACTATCTGGATCCGCCTCTCTTTTTAGCTCTTTGGTTTTTACAGGTGATTTATTCGAGATCTAGAAGAGGTTGTATCATCCATGGTCGGATTTGAAGCTGAATCTAGCAAAGTGCAAGATGGTGGAAATATGCGAAAAAACTATTAAGCCGGTCACATTTCTAATGGATACGGGTATGGCTGCTAGCAACAACACTAGCAGATCATATAACAGGCAGAGCATGGTCACAAAACCACCAAGGATCACTACAAGACCAGCTAGTGAAGTTCCTGCGGGTTCGGATAGTACATCAATCGAATGCATTGGCACACAAATCCCTGCTGGACATTCTGTCACTAAGAATAAAAACACTACTAATCGAGGGAAGAATGCTTCTGGGGGAGTAGAACTTAACTACTCAACATTTCTTTGAGGTATGAATGGATCCATCTTACATTCTTATACAAGCTTGATGCATGATTTAGAATGTCCTACTTAGGAATGTTGTCATATGATTTGATGAAAGATCAAATATGAAAATACAAACCAATGCCACTCGGCCCCTTTAAATCCACTACCATTTGGTGTGGTTAAGCCAGGATATTATCTTAGGGTTATATTTTAATTGTATTTAATCTAAATGTATGTTGCAGTTGTCTAAGGCGATCACCAAAAATTGCCAGGGAAGACTGTCTTTAGTTGACGAGAGGCCAAAAAACAAGTTGGAAATTATACATTGCATCTTTCTGTCCAAGGTACAGGACCATATATGCCTACCAAGAATTATGCATAAGGTGGCCAGTGAGTGTTTTAATGAGATTGGACAAAACATGATGGACTGCAGTATATTTGGTTGGAAGTATTATGAAAATCTACAAGATATATTATATAAACCCTTCTATGTTTTTGCACAAGAGGCTGAAGTCCCATGCCCCTGCATGAATCCAAATATTGCTGCTTTCATGGACCCTAGTATTGGCCATGTGCACACTACTAGTATTGGCCATGTGCACACTACATAATATCTCTTAGCATTTTATTCCTGACCATAGTGGTTTCATTAATTGGATAAAATAACGCATTTTTGAGAATTTTAAGCACACCTTGTTTGCTCAAGCATGAATACTTTCACCTAGTTCTCGAGCCCAACAAACATGAGGTAATTAACATACACATATACATACAAATTATGTGTTATACTTGTACGTGTACATGATACGTATAGAAGCCCAATAATAGCCCTACATTCTACACCAATAATTCACATCAATAATTTTACTTCACTATAAAAACAGCTCGACTCGGGGGTATAGATCATTCATCTTCCATGGCTTCCTCGATGCCTCGTCCAAAGACATCCAATCTTTCAAGTGCTACTTGAGCTACAACGATCTGAATGAATGCGCTAGAAATGGTGTTAGTCTTGATCCATGGCTCCAATCTAAAGCTGATGGTCCTGCTAGTGCTTGCAAGAAGCTCACTCGTGTTGTGGTCCACATTTACTGGCTTCCTGATCAAGAGATCTATGAGCTGAGTAGCATCACGAGCTTTGGTGTTGATGATGAGTGAATCAATGTTATCAGTGATGACTACTATATCTGTTTATGATATAATAATGGTATGAGCACCTATAAACTATGTAAGGATGTAATAGCACAATGAATATTGTTTGATGTATCATACCTGAGTGTAGTGTAGGGGTGTGCTCTTCGACTTCCACTATATCTGCAAGCTTTTCAATCACACCTGAATTATTGAAGCACAAAAACTTCTACCATATTAAAATCCACAAAACATGTTTTAAAAGCATACACATATCCATACGAAAGATGTATTATACTTGTATGTATACAACAGTCTTACACACGCGCAATAATGGCGGTAAAGTCTACCCCAATAATTCACCTCAATAATTCTACTTCGCTATAAAAGCTTCTCACTTCGGGGCTAAAGTTCATTCATCTCCCATGGATTTTTCTCCTTCATCAGTTCACCACATCGAGGCGATCAAGTGCTCAATGAGCCACTCTGATCTTGTCGGTTGCCTGGACAGGGGTATTCTTCTTGATCCCTACCTGCGAAGAAAAGCTTTGGGCGCTGAGATTCGTTGCCCTGAGCCAATTCGTGTTATGATCCATCTGATTTGGCTTCCTGAGCGTCATAGCTATGAGATATCAGGGATCACTACTACAGCTGTTGATGATGAATGAATCACCTGTTCAACATTGTATAGTGTAAGAGCTCTTGTGTTAAGATGAAAAATGCAAGACGTAATGAATAATAAATAGTCTATTGTACCTTGCATATTATATATGCTATAGTAATCATGTCAAAGAACATTGCATACCTCAAGAGTTCTCATCATCCTCGTTAGCTTCTTTAGACACTAATTCTTGCAACTGAGCCCCCACACTATTGGGGATCACCACTAACAATGGCTTCGTCTCTACCGCCCAACCGTAGTCTATTGTTTTCAAATGTTGGTAGCGTGGCAGATCATTAGGATTGGGTCTCCAATTCTTGCTCGAGCAATCCCTATACTGCATTGCATATGAGGTACCCTTTCTGGCAACAGGCTCAAACCAAGAGACAAACACCTCTTCATAGTGAGGGAGATTAGGGTCCTCTACTGGGTCCTCTTCGGCAAAGGCCATCCACGTCGGGCAGTTATCATGTGGCCTGATCAGCAAGAGCATTCCTTTCTTGACATCTTGGTAGGGGTCGAATAGCTCAACTGGGTTCTTGGGTCTACCAGAGAAAGGCCCGACATAATGAGATGCACCAATGTGCTCATCCACCAACACGTTATCGGGTTCTTCCAATGCAATTTGTCTCGTGCTGGGCTAGAAATCCTGAATGACAGCTCTACCGGGCTGAACGTCCCCAAGCACTCGCAACAAGGTGGACCAGTAGTCAATAACTTCATTCATATATGTGTTAGACCATGAGTTATCGCCGGCTCTAGAAATAGCTGCCCAGTGCATCATGTACTTGGCAATAGAAGCTCTCAATGCACCTATATCTTTCAAGCTCTCATATGGCTGCACGACCTTAGGTGACCCTCTCGGAATCATAGGTAAACCTTGGGCATCCTCTTTCCACATTTTGATTCCCTTTTCAGGTAGCCACTCCCTATGCCCTGGCCTCATCTTGTAGAACATTAGTGGCCATCCATCCTTCATGCAGAACTTGAAGAGTAGAGGTTCCAAATGACCACATAAACGGTCCTTCTTATCAGGGATAAAACCTTTCACGAATTCTTTCCAGTTGGGAACCTCTGACACAAGGTAGGGTGAAGGAGACTTTGAACTACACTGCCTAAGAGTTACATAAGCTCTGGAATAGTCAATGCATCTGATCTTCTCAATAGAGTAGAGTAGTTTCCAAAGAGGGCATCTATGTCATCGTGGGTGTGTCCAACCATCATGAATCCCAGCTGCACCTGATCGAAGACACCTAACCAGACCAAATATGACAAGTAAGAGAAAATATACCTGTTCTTGTTTTGACCTGAGCAATTGTCTAGCTGCAAGTAAAGCCTCCTAGGCAACTTCTTTGGTACCATAGGGCCCTTGATAGGAGGCATAAAATCATCTCTAGTGCAATTGACCATTTTTGTCCTGAGGGCATCCGTGTTCAAAATTGCTCCACCCCAGCAGGTTCCTGGATGATCTGTATTTCTCAAATGTCCCCAATTGTCCTCAGATTGATTCTCTAGTGTTTTCAAGTTATGATTTAAAGATCCCATATGCAAATTCGCGAATCATCAGGCCAGAGGTCCAGCGAGAAGTGGCCCAAGGCACCTACACCATGCCCGTGCATGAGAGCACCAGTAACACTCACCTTCAATCGTTCACCCCTCCATACAGACTTTGCTAGCTTCTCTAGACGAGGAACCATGGTCTTATTCTGATCCATTTTATCATGTATAATGGTTAAGGCATGTTCAGGAGATCGATGAGACAAAGCTCTCCATGACCAGTAGAGACTCCTGCAGGAAAGTTGGGCTGTCATGTGAGATTTCCTTTCCACGGCAAGTTCTCGTCTTTCTCTTGGATCTCTAGTCTTGGCAAGCTTCTCCTTTATCACAATACAGGTATTACACTTAGAGAATGCTATCCTTTTAGCGATTGCTACCTCCGAGTGGTTCTCCTTCCACGTTGACAAGAAGGACGACGGAGAAACATGTTTTCCTGTCATCTCGTGCACGGTAATATCTACCTCTTGATGTATGTCCTTTTTAGTCAAGATGGAAGGTAATCTCTTCACATTTTCTCTAGTGCCCCCACTCGTAACCTTTGAGCGGTGTGGCATAGTTTCAGCATTTTCATCTATGTACATAGATAGCACAGCACTTCCGGCCAGTGTATGAGATCTTGTCTTCTTGGATCCGGAGTTTCCGTGCTCCGCAATGCTTCATCCATTTGTAAAATGTAGAAACTGGTATACCGTAAGCACTATGCCATGCCTTCACACAGACTTGCTTGTTGTTCAGCATTAGCTTTGTCACACTTCCATTCTCTGAACAAAGATCTAGCATGTTGGACGCAAAAGTTGTACGTTCCGAGCTTTTCATGTTCCAGTAAAAGGTCCTCATGGAGGATACCTCTTTAACTGTGAAATTAGCACAACATCTCTTCAAGCAGCACAGCGAGGACCTGAACTGCAAGATAGCGTCAGGTGTGGTTTTCCTTTCACATTTGTTTGGGGCAGAGCGTGGTCTCGCCCTCCTGTTTACCATGTGGTACTGTCTTTTCTTTGGTATTCCAGCCTCCGGCCTGATGGCATAAGCTTCTTTCTCGACCTCTGTCTCCTTCACAGCCGAAACTAGAGTTGAAACTGGAATACTGTCTACTAGGACCAATGCTATTGGCCATCTCACCAAGTCATGCACCTGTGGCATTTCTGCACAAGCCTGACAGCGCATAGAAATATTTTCGGGCATAGGCAACAAATTCATAACAGAAACCCCCTATCCATGTTTCACCCAACTTCATGTCAGACACGACATCGTTTGGATCTGCGAAGACGATGACACCGGAAGCATAAGGCAGGTTGCAGCACTCGTGCAGTAACGCGCATGTCTTTTCCACTAGTTTATCTCTGCAAATCCCGTACACTTCAATTGGTTTACTGTTTTCTTCACAACCATTTTCTCGGACTTGCCAATTTATCCGTTTGATCTGACCAGGTGGTGTGCTAACATCGGATGCTGCTTGATTTTCATGCTCAAGGTCGCTTTTGGACCAAAGAACGAAGCTACCGATTGCTTCCCCTAGCTTGTTCAATTCCGGTTCTGGGAACGGCAGTGGTATCTGCCCATCCAAGACAACTACAACAGAAACTACTATCAAATCGTCTGGCACAAGAACGTTGTGGTGGTTTTTGAAGTTATGCACTCTGCCTTCAGCCACCTTCTTCCCCAACAAGTAGAAAGACTGTAGAGATTCCATCCTAAAAAAAGGTCAACATTGATCGTCAACATCGCGAAGGCGATCCTCTGGACCTCATTAGTAAGAAAATAATGCAAATTATTCAATGGCCCAACAGGTATTATTTTATGAGTGCACCCTGAAGGGACGACATGATACCTCAAGAAGATCGCGAAGGCGATCCTCTGGACCACATTGGTAAGAAACTAACAGGGAAAAGACACAGAGGGCCCAGCAAGTATTATTTTATGAGTTCAGCAAGTATAATACGTCAAGAAGATCGCGAAGGCGATCCTCTGGACCATTTTGGTAAACATCTAGAATCCTTCAAATCTAACTAGAATCTTCCTCTAATCTAACAAACCTTCTTCAGCTCTAACTATTTTCTCTGACCATTTAAAAAACACTTTCCTATCGGATTTACCTCCACAAGATCGCAGTCGTGATTAATTCGATGTGAGCTCGCGTCGCGTTATATGTCCTAAGCTCAGGAGGAACGCAGTCGCGATTCTTTGAGGCAGAGAACCGAGCCGGTGCAACTGAGAAACAAATAGATATTTGAGTAACTCATGCAAATTAAATGTTAACGTAAATACTAATTGCAACTATTAGTTCTACAATGATTCTTTGCCTTTCTGTTAATTAGAATGGAGATCTGTCCTGATTTGTCAACCTGGGGGCAGATCCATTGTTATGTTACAGTGTTCTCCATTAAAAATCTTTGGGTATGCGATGTACTCTCGGGAAGGAGTATTTATGCTCGTTATTAGGATCATCTTCTAGCCTCATTCTTACACTGAGACCGAGCTGTCTGACCCCCTCATTACTCAATTAGTCAGAGAAATAAACAATTGATTCAGGGCTTGCTTAACAGATTATACACAGCCGTGAACAGCATATACCAAGAAAGAGCTGGTGCTAATACAGTTAATTGCATGGTGGTTGTGAAAACACTTTTATAACCTATACATAAACAACAAATCAGAAATCACCTCCTGAATTGGACCCTGGCAGCTTAAGATACTCGAGCGCCTTCAAGATGAGACCTAGCGCCTTCAAGAAGAGATCGAGCGCCTTCAAGAACAGATAGGGCGCCCAGACGAGGAGATCGAGTGCCTTCACCCAGAACACCTTGCTCGATTTCAAAATGGAATTCCAGCCGAAGAGAACGAGCGCGAAATTCAGTCTCAAAATTCAAATGCAGTTGTCTTTTTCCGTCCTTCACTCGTCCTCTGAGGCTTGTACTGTTTTATTCCGCGGGGCATTTATTACGCGGGCATTGGTACCGGGGGGTGGTTATATATCTCCCTCTACGTACAGATTTTGAATCCAGAGGTCCACGTCCAAAAGTACCTCTTGTCCGGAACATGCCTCAATTTAAATAAATTTGTTGCGTCTCCATAATTGAGGGCGCCTGCATTAATGGTGTGTAATTATTAATGCCGGCCGCATTAAAACCAGGCATTTATGGCGCGTTAGATCTCGCACGTGTGATATTAATTTAATGCGGGCGGCAGATCACTATTTATTTCCAGATTTCGGGAATTTTTTTTACGAGCAGCGCCATCGACGTTTTTTGCGCCTTCAGGTCAACCGAGCGCCTTCGACCGCAGACGTATAGAAGCCGTTTTCTGATTTCTTCCGGCGCCCGCGATCCATGGCACCTAAAGCCCTACTCAGAGAAGGTTAGTTCCAGCCCCCTCAGCTCAAGAAGATCGCAGTCGCGATTTATTTCGATAATGCATGTTTAATTTTATGGTTCGTCTTTTCGTCTAGTAGTCATAAAGAAGTATGGAACTCAACAGGATCGCGACCGCGATTCTCAGCAGGATCGCGGCTGCGATCCTCTTGAGTGCTCAGCAGGATCGCGGCCGCGATCTTCATGAGACCTCAGCATGATCTTGTGGAGTGCTCGACAGGATTGCGCTCGCGATCTCGTGGAGCACTCAACAAGATCGCAGTGGCGATCATGCTGAGCTCTCATGAAGATCGCGGCCGCGATCTTGTTCACTTCACGGGAGAATATGTGCGGTAGGAATTAATAATACACTTCTCTTGCTTGCAGCTCTGGATTTGTTTCGCGGTCCAGACGTTGAGCCTACGAAGATCATCACACCTTCCAATGAAAGGAAGTGCACAAGCAATTCCACAGACAAAAGGCGACGCAGAAAAGACCTCTGCTTATTCCTCAAGACGGGCAAAAAAGCTGAGGACATACAACAGATAGGAATTGTCATTGCTATGTGGGAAGGAACAAAAAACAATGTCCAAGATGCCATTATATGCAGCATGGAGGATACTAAAGATTTGCAGTTCCTCGAGTACGTCCTTAAATGGACAAACTATGATCCCTCACTAATGACAGCTAGCAAGTTAAACAAGCCGGCCACAGGAAAGAATGTTCCGACCAGTGCAAAAGGATACGGCTGGGAGCTGCAGTCCTATGAATCTCTGTCTCTGTCCGGAATAACTGGAAATAGAGATATATTGTGTGACGCTCACTGAATATATACGACCCCCGGCCGTATACATACGGGGACTTTCCCCTCCCATGGCGACCATCTCGCCATGAGCAGGGCCCTCCGTCTATCCCGGGCCATCTATAGAGAGATGCCCGAGTGAAGGACACGGAGGTGTCATTCGGCCCACGCCTTCAATGGGACTCCTACGTCGTGGAAGCGTGAATACATGTTAGCACACAGCATAAATCATATATAAATAACCACCCCGAAGGGTGGAACATCCATCCAAATACCAACGGCAAAGAATATGCATCTAAAGGAAAGCACCCCAAACCCATGGTTCTACCCCGGCTCAGACTCCTGTGAGGATAGACTGACGGCTCGGTCTCAAGAGATCAGCAGACAGAGGTATAACATGGCGTTGGCTGGCATAGAACATCGGCTAGGGTTGTCCACTCCATCCGCCCCTCCCACACACACTTTGCGATGAGTCGAATCATGCTATGGCTTCGCTATAGCCTTTCGGAGACGCAGGCTCGAGGTATCACCCTGCTGAGCCTACTCCAGGGTTCATGACGCCCCGGTCCGATGAGGCAGGTCAGGGAAGCGTCCCCTTCTAGGATCACAGTGGTTCCATGGGTGGACTAGAGAATACGTGCCGCATCATCACGACCCCCTGATCCGTGCAGACTTACTCGCCCTAAATCTACTCAAAGTACAGGATGCCCCATGCGGGTCACACCTCTGTACCCAGGGAGTGTCAGACCCATACCCGGCCTGGATCGCGCCTAGCTCACTGGCCGGCTATTAGGCCTAGTCCACTGTAGGAGTCTCAGGAGCCTTTTATGTTCGTGCAAGACCCCACCCCCGCTTCACCACTGTGTCCCTTGTTTGGTGCTAAGCCAATCTATAGCATCTATGACCCGGTGGTCTCTTGTACACAGGCCGCAACTAATGGGATAATACAGGGCTCTATCTAGGAGCATACTACAATACATGGGCTCAGAGGTCTCTACCCCCCGTAATTCCCCCATTTCAAGAGTAATACTATGCAAAGAACTATCAATCCATCATTTAAGAGCAAGTATCGAATCAGAGATAAAGAGAACTCACCTTTGCAATGAAGGGTTAGTTCCTACAATTAAAGCACAGAGAGAACACAGAGAAACAGAAGAAATACACACCACAAATGCCCAACAGGGGCGCTACCCTACAGATAACACAGCTAAGCTACAGACTAACCGTTGAATCGGGCTTGGGATGGCTCCATCTCGATTCTTTGAGGGTGCCCGGCTGCTTTGCTCCTCCTCCCCATCTCCAATTACTCCTAATTCGAATTGGGGCACAAAAGCCCTAATTTGGGTGTCCAAAATGGAAACCCTACCTTGCCCAATCGATTTGGGCCAGGTGGCAGCTCCGGGTTGGCTAAGATTACTAATTTGGTATTTTAGGCCCTTTTAATATTAGATTAAGCCTTAAATTCGAATTAGGGTTTAAGGTTAGGTTTCCACCTTTATAATTTAATTATTAACATAGCTAACCTTAGCTTATGAATAATTAATGTGCCATTAATTATTCATAGTGACGTGTCACGTATTTATGCTTAAAAAGGCGTATAAATATGTGGAACGTCACATTCTCCCCACCTTGAAAGTGATGCTGTCCTCAGCATCAAGACTACTCTTGCTGTGGGCAATACATCGTACATTGGGAGGAAGTCTCCCCTCCTTAAAGAGATAGCGTGAGATTATAGGTCACACAGACTTTGTCATGTTCAAAGTGATTAAGTTTGAAATGACTTGTAATGTGCAATTTATAACTCTGGGATATAGAAGGTAGAGGTATAGATTAGACCTGATCATTGCCTAGGACTGTCAGAAGTGAACAGTCAAGGTGTGTGGAAGTCTCACTGTTTTCAGAGTATGGCTAATTTTGAATTCATTCTTTCTATACACACGTGTAGTTGATTATATATTATGGACATGTATAGACACAAGCAACTTCTATTTGTTCTTATATTATAATACAGAGTTATTAAGCTCGCAGTGTTTAGTAAAAAGTGACTCTAATGATATTAACTTCTGTGTCTATGTATTATCTTCTTCCGTCGCTTTACAATCCATTTAATTACAGCCATCGCTAATTTAATTTTTGTATCAGAATTTTGTTTTCCTATTTTGTTATAGTTTTGACAACTCATAAGGTCCTACCCTCAGTATTTGACATGCCCCTCACATTTAGACTTACCCTTTAATACAATTATATCGTACTGTATCTGACACTTTCACGCCTATACTCTAATATGAACTACAGGCACATGTTCTTCATCAATTACTATTCATAACCTTCTAAGATAATCTAAGTCTCGTTATTCTCTCAGAAGTTTGTGTAAGACATACATAATTATCTCCTTTTGTTGTGTTTGATTATGTGTTTAAATAGCTCCTTTCAATTATCTTTAATGTTTCCATACGCTCACTCTATTCTAGTTTATCTTAACCATAGGTTATATTCACGCTCGGTACACCTTTGAATTACTTATTCATATTCTTATTATTTCCGTAAATTTATGACACATACGAATAGTCTTATTTTTTACAGGTACATCTCACGATACATTCGACGAATCGGTACCGCCGGGTCGCTATCTGGCAAAGCTATGGCCATGCAATCGCCCCGTATCACGAAGGCCGGTTGTGACTATGGTGTCCACGGCGGAAGCATCGAAACCATGCGTGGTGTGTCCCGAGCACTGTTGTATGGCGATGGATGACCGAAAGGTGTCCCGGGCTCTTATTTGAAGCGTAAGTGCTAAACATTGGGCATAGTGAGTGTTAAGGTATCCCTATATTGAATGGATACTTTCGAAAATTTGTATGACGATGTTTGGTATCTGATTGAAACACTGGACCTAATAATTACGAAGATTAATTTATTATGCGGCATATATATTGGCCTACACCATATATCCGAGGAAGAGGTGGTTTATGATTATTTACCATAGACCACGTTAGAGCATGATGGTGCAGGCATAGAATGTTGAGCCAATATTTTATAGCTATTGCCACTTGAATGGAGATATGACTCGCGGAAAGGTAGAGAATAATGTTGTATGAAGATGCGAATCCATAAACTACGGATTATAAAATTACGCCTACGTTGCGTTTCGTAAGAAGATTGGTGTTCATGAGGTGTGCAATAAGAATGCAAGCGGGTGCATGAATAAGATGATGACATAGTCAGTTGGATACGCTCAATGACGTTGGTCAAATGCATGACCATTACGAAGGATATAAATTAAGGAAATGGACACATCTGATGTCTGCTGGGAACATGGAGATGCCGAATAACAGACTGGAGAATAGTGTGGAACGTAGTTTCCACATAAGGTCAAGAGAAGACGACAATTGGGAGGAACTGGCACAAGCATCGAGAAGCTGCAAGGTATGTTGGACCTTTGGTGAAGCCAGCCTATGAAGGAAAGTTGACCTTCAACTAATGATACATTAGGAAGGCAAGTAATGTATCCACACGACAAGTGGGAGACAAGAGGTGCTTGAGAGTTGTTGTAAACAACGTTTCAAATATAGAGAGTTTGGAATGACACATTGAATATACCTAAGTCTAGAGTATGAACAAGGTAGGCGCCCAATGAACATCTCAGCCAGGAGAATGTGTTCTGGACTTGGTATCGTGTGTGTATCTTGAGAAGTAGCTCCGCGTAGGAGGACCATTTAATAGTAAAACATAACTAGAAGAAGATAGGATATATATACTAGAACTTTTAGTTCACATTCCATATGAATACGGAAGTAATGACTAGAGCTTGAGGAGGAAGGCAAACTAAGGCTAGTGGTGTCGAAACCACAACATGTGTATGGTACTAGATAACCAAGTTGAGGAAATAAGTTGGCTGCAAGTATGAATATAGCTAGATGCCTATGTCAACGAGTTACATATGAGTATAGACTTAAGGTTGGTGCACACATGTTACTATATCATATAATAACCACGTAGCGGTCTTGGATGTTGGAAGGACTTAGTAGTATCAAATACTACACTAGCGAGGATATCAAGGATGTCGATTGTGACATCCAGATGTATGTCATATTGGAAGATGGTAGAATATTCGTACAAGGCTGGTGGCACGTTACGTGGCAATGTTTACAGAAGAAGCATAATGATATGCTTATATACGAAGATATTGGGTTAAGGTATGGTCCACCAGAGATATGCACTCAAGCTATTACTAAGGGAGATGAGAAGAGTTTAAATCAATGAGAATAGCTAGAGTAAGTCTAGCATATACGGTGACGTCACATTGAAGAACATCCCGAGGATGGTTGGAACGGTATTGGAATAACCGATAATGAGAGGTTAACTACTCAAAGGTTCCAGATATGAATGAATTACTTCAACGTTATAAGCTGAGAGCATTTATTTGGTTTTGGGAATAAAAAGATGTATCAAATCACGTCCCCTTGACAGAAGAGAAGAAGGAGTACGACGACTTTGGTGATTACATCTTTAGGGATAACCGAGAAGAGGGCAATAGATAGAAATTCCATGTCCCGATAAAAATCAAGACGAGAGGTATAGATCAGAAGGGGTGAGATTATATAGACCAGTAGTCCATATATCCTAAGAGTTACCCTACTCGGGGGGAACAATTGTAGGTAGACCCGTTAGAGATTATGACTTTGAAACCCTTAAGAGGGTAAGGAATTGGATAATCATATGGCGGTTACTAACGAAGATTGAAACATTGGGTTTCCTATTAGAAGACCAGGAGGTTTTAGTGCCTCCGCTTCATTATGAGGGAGCCAAAGACGACAACATTCAAAGGGATCAAAAGTTGAGGTTGACATGCTAATTTAAGAAAAATAGGTTAGGTGTGACAAAACATGGCGAAACGCAAATTAACTGAAGGAACCTTTAGAAAAGGCCTTGGACTATGGTAGAAACCTTTGGAACTATGGCATAATCCCATGGGAAAATTATAGTTTATGTACGGGGTTAAAGTACCATAAGTTTAAATTCATCCCTTTTAGGTCAACCCCTTAGGTTAAGATACTCCATGGTGGCGTACCTTTATTGGGTGACGTGTCGACTTATTTATCATTATCTACCGTATAAATACGTGGGAACGCCACATTCTCCCCTCTTAGAAATAATGCTGTCCTCGGCATTGGGGTTAATCAAACAAATGACTGGTTAATCAAAACCGCAATAGAAGAAAGTATACATAAAAAGGAAGGTAATTCCTTATTTCCAAAGGTAATAGCATGAAAGCTTTAAACATGGAAGAGTTTAAGCACCAAGGTGCATTTGACATACTTATCATAAGAAGGTTTAAGGACCCAAGTCCGATATCAAACATCACCGTAACAAAAAGGTAACACATGTAGATAAGGTAAAACGAAAAGTCGGGCCATCAAGAAACCCTCTATACATGGGCAGGTCACGCGTCTTTGCATCGGCCTGCACATGTGAATACATCAGCATGTACAAGTCCAACATAGAGTTGGCCCCCCATTTGGGAAGTAGGTGGTACATCCACATCATAAGAACTACTGAAGGTTATATTTTAGCTACGTTAGAGCAGAGCTCTAGTATTGTGGGATATGTTTATTATGTACATACCATGTACATATATGATAAACATCTTGGAGAAGTAATCCAAGTAGCCATAGAAGGAGAGAAAAAATGAGTGTACTCCAAAGTTACTACTTGAAGGGTATGGAGCTATATTCGAAATGCACAAAGGACCGTCAATCCATTGCGTGCTAGGGTAGTTGGCACTTGAAATAAATGTCAAGGGCCCACAAAATAAAGGTCAAGATGATGGAGTTGAATAGTACAATAGTACAATTCTAGGATGAGTAGCAAATAGCGGTACTTGCTAGAAGTTCAAATGTGTTTTGCATAGACACTTAAGACTATCTTTCCCACATGATCCATACCGATCAGGCAGGTGAAAAAAGCATGGGTTACATGGAGGTGTAAGTCGAATATACGAGGACTTCGAACATGGATACAAGTCCGAAGTTATATCAAATGTCGGTATTGTAGGAAGACTCATAAAATACCAGGTAGACACCTTGATGACTCCAGGTAATTTAGGATTAGTACGAAGGCTCACCCGCTCTTAGGCCATGACTATGGCTTAAATGAGGATGCCAAGTCATTTGGAATGCCAGAACAACAACATAACATCATGACAGAGAAATGTAATAACTAACATTTGGAGGATGTAGAACAACGTTGAATCATAACCCCCAATGATAGGTGGGTCAACAATATAGGGAACATATAATAGCGGCTTAGAAGCCACAAGACAATTGATGAATACGTAAAGGAGTAATTGGATTGGTGACTCTACTGAGTAAAGGTCACAACAAAACGGTGAGTTGTGTACGTTGTAGCAGGCGTAAGGGTCGGAATACTGAGGACCCTTATTAAAGATGTTTAGCAATCTGAGTAGAAAGGTTATTGTCTAACATGAAGGGTAGTCCTTGCTAACATGCAAAGATATACCACTGCTTGAAAGGCAAAGAAGAGCTGAAAAACTCTTTAAAGATTTGATGTATGACTTAAGGAAGAAGACTTCCATGTCCTAGGACAAGATGGTGAATTGAATTTACCAAAGACATTTTTAATAATTAAATAGATAGGTAGATAGCATTTATACATCATGCCATGTTGGCAGCGTCCATGAGGACATATGAGGAACCCTCAGAGACTTGAAGACAAGATCTCTGGATAGAGGAGGCCTAGCTTATGCGGGTCTTGTGTGGTATTGTCCTTCGGGATAGTCACATAATCCCTTGGAATATGTAAGTTCATTTGCGGACTTCAGGACGTTTAGGCATTAAAATAATGGTTGGAATTACTTTGCCCGGATCATATCTAGATATCCTAGAAGATAGATATCCTAGAAGGAGGATAGCCAACAATAGTTGGATGTCATTGGACCCTTACAGTGGAAGAACCCCAAAAGAGGGTAGGTCATGGGTCGGTTTGACGCGTGTGGGGCGCAGATAATTATTCACGACCATATAGGCGGTGAGGTTTGGCACAAAAATAATACTAAAGTTTGTAGCCGAGAGATTGATTTAGAATGAAGGTGTTAACACTATTGTAGGGGTCTAACACAAGCACTCATTACGTATTACGGGGGTATGTATCGGTAGTGCGGGGAAATGGTCCACAAAAAGAACATGACCATTGAGAAAAAGTAGTGAAGGGTGTAGGATTAAAGCTACCCATGGTCTAGCTAGAAGGGTGCTTTGCATGGCAGTCCCCTAGTTGGTTAGGCGAGAAGAGATCCTTTCTCTAGGAAGTGAGACGAGTCAAGGTTTAGATACTAGAGAGAGAGACAACGTTAATTACAGTTATGTCTATAAAACATTACTTATATAACGTCGAATAAGGTCTAATATAATGCATATGAATGTAGTATGGATTGAATCATGGCAAGGCCCGAAGAAATTGTGTTATCAAGGCATCTACCAAAAGAAAAATATAGGTCGAGGAACGCCGATAACTGGATATTATTATCGTCGCTTAAGGAATATCCAAGGATATAACACATGCTGCTATCCTAGAGAATTGCCCTGTCGTTATTAATTAAATTCCGGAATTAGTCCCACCAAGTGAGTTGATGTTATCATAACAAGTTGGCCGGACTTGCTAGATTACGTCGTTTCATTTGGTCGGTTTATTCCTAGGGGATACTAGCTTTATATATGGTTAACAGCTTATCCCATTTACTATGGCTATGGCGGAGAGGTTGACTCCGCGCTATCGCAAGACCCGCTTACTCAAGGCGGCTATGGCAAGAGAGCTTGCTCCAGCGGAGTTGTTGCCTCCACAACGTGGATCTATAGAAGGTAGTCTTCTAATTTAAATAGAAAACAGAGCCACTATAAATAAAATGAGAACTATTATATTCCTCAATAGAGGAACTTAGCCCATTGGTAAAGGGGTTGACTTAGTTGTAGGAGGTTAAGGGTTCAATCCCACAATATGCCCCTTTCTTTTAAAAAGAGTTGTGGTCTAGAAATAAAACATTAGACATGTATAAGAAAGTTTATAAAATATATACATAAAAAGAAAGTTGGCTCATTGGTAAAGGTGTTGGCTTGGTCAAGAAAAGGTCGGGGTTCAATCCCGGGATGTACCTTTTGCTTAAAAAGGATGTTCAACTAGGCAAAACAGATTATAGACATGTATAATAAAGAGAGAGAACAGCATATCCTACATTAAGAGAGTTGGCAAAATGGAAAGACTCTTGGGTTAGAAGTGGGAGGTCATGGGTTCGAGACGGGGAAAAGATACCTTTAACTAATTTTTTTGAAATTTTAACCCTAAAAATTTTTTTAAAAGAAAAAGTGGCGGCGCCGCTTTTAGGTGGCGGGCAACCCCTACCTCGACAAGTTGCTTCTGACGCCCGGGAGGCGTCCGGGTACCCCCCCCCGCCACTTAGGGTTAGGGTTTTTTTTTTTTTTTTTTTTTTAAATAGGGTGGCGGGCACCCCTACCTCGACGTTGCTACCGCCGCCAGCCCGGAAACACCCGGGTACCCCGCCCGCCCCACTTAGGGTTAGGGTTTCGCACCGGTACACATACCAATATTATACTTAAACCACGTTAAATCAATCATGACAACATCTACTACACCACCCAAATCTCATACTACTCCAAAATCCTCACTCACTAGCTAACGATCTAACGAGTTAGTATGTGGACAAGGTGCAATAGTTTGGCTTCCCGAACCATGCTCGATACCACCGCGGACGCTCCCGAATATATATCGACCCCGGCCAGATATACATGCGGGACTTTCCCCTCCCATGGCGACCATCTCGCCATGAGCGGGGGCCTCCGTCTATCCCGGCCATCTATAGAGAGATGCCCGAAAGTGAAGGACAACACGGAGGTGTCATTCGCCCACGCCTTCAATGGGACTCCTACGTCATGAAGCGTGAATACATGTTAGCACACAAAGATAAATCATATATAAATAACCACCCCGAAAGGTGGAACATCCATCCAAATACCAACGGCAAAGAATATGCATCTAAAGGAAAGCACCCCAAACCCATGGTTCTACCCCCTCCGGACTCACGGAGGATAGACCCGACGGCTCGGTCTCAAGAGATCAGCGAGACGGGTATAACATGGCGCTATCGGCATAGAACATCGGCTAGGGTTGTCCACTCCATCCGCCCCTCCTGTGCACACTTTGCAGATGAGTCGAATCATGCTATGGCTTCGCTATAGCCTTCCGGAGACGCAGGCTCGAGGTATCACCCTGCTGAGCCTACTCCAGGGTTCATGACGCCCCGGTCCGATGAGGCAGGTCAGGGAAGCGTCCCCTTCCAGGATCACAGTGGTTCCATGGGTGGACTAGAGAATACGTGCGCATCAACCCCCCCGCATCCGTGCAGACTTACTCGCCCTAAATCTACTCAAAGTACAGGATGCCCCATGCGGGTCACACCTCTGTACCCAGGGAGTGTCAGACCCATACCCGGCCTGGATCGCGCCTAGCTCACTGGCCGGCTATTAGGCCTAGTCCACTGTAGGAGTCTCAGGAGCCTTTTATGTTCGTGCAAGACCCCACCCCCGCTTCACCACTGTGTCCCTTGTTTGGTGCTAAGCCAATCCATAGCATCTATGACCCGGTGGTCTCTTGTACACAGGCCAAAACTAATGGGATAATACAGGGCTCTATCTAGGAGCATACTACAATACATGGGCTCAGAGGTCTCTACCCCCCGTAATTCCCCCATTTCAAGAGTAATACTATGCAAAGAACTATCAATCCATCATTTAAGAGCAAGTATCGAATCAGAGATAAAGAGAACTCACCTTTGCAATGAAGGGTTAGTTCCTACAATTAAAGCACGAGAGAACACGTAGAAACGTAAGAAATACACACCACAAATGCCCAACAGGGCTACCCTCTACGATAACACAGCTAAGCTACAGACTAACCGTTGAATCGGGCTTGGGATGGCTCCATCTCGATTTGCTGAAGGGTGCCTGGCTGCTGCTCCTCCTCCCCCATCTCCAATTACTCCTAATTCGAATTGGGGCACAAAAGCCCTAATTTGGGTGTCCAAAATGGAAGCCCTACCTTGCCCAATCGATTTGGGCCAGGTGGCAGCTCCGGGTTGGCTAAGATTACTAATTTGGTATTTTAGGCCCTTTTAATATTAGATTAAGCCTTAAATTCGAATTAGGGTTTAAGGTTAGGTTTCCACCTTTATAATTTAATTATTAACATAGCTAACCTTAGCTTATGAATAATTAATGTGCCATTAATTATTCATAGTGACGTGTCACATATTTATGCTTAAAAAGGCGTATAAATATGTGGAACGTCACATATTGTCTGGTTTCTCGACATGCAGAAAAGGTTTGCTAGCAGATAAGAAACCACCCAGCATTGCATTAAAAGCTAAACGAGATGAGAAAATGCCCTCGGTAATGGACACAAACTGGTTAAGAGCTCAGGCGAAGAAAAAGCATGTAAAGCCCATTTCAACAGCAGAGGGCTCTACCCAGACCAGAGCCCTGTCTGTGGAGCCTGTTTCCACTGCCCATCCTTCTGCTATTATTAATCCTACTCAGCCTTTGGCTATTTGTGCTCCCCCTATTGTGACGAAAGATACTACGGTCCGAAATAAGATTTCTAAGTTCACGATCAACCTCCGCAAACTGACTACTTCTGACAGCGCAGAGCCTTCATCTTCTCGCACGCCCCCTTCGGTCACATGTATTTCATCCTCGAAGAGCTTAGCATGGCCCGTTGTTTCTGAACTGCCGACGAAGCTTAAATTCAATCCTGAGGAAGAACGCAAGTTGGCATAACAAACTGCACATAAGCTTGAACAATTTAAACGGTTCTATCCGCTTGGTGTGAACTGGTTTATGAAGGTCTCTATCTTTGATTGCGAGCCAGCTCCTGCTAACCTCACGCATCGAATGCGTTCAAACGACCATGTGCAGACACTCGTGAAGAGCTTCAAGACTTATCCTACGGAGGTGCTCACACCGGCCGACGTTGTCCCCTTCGACCCGATTACCAGGTGATTGTTATTGTCCATCATTTCTGCTTTGTGGCTTCATAACTTATAAGTGCACAACATTTCAGGAAAAGATCACGTGGAACACAGAAGCTGATTTGAAGGGCAAGAAATTTTGGATAATTTCTGGTAACCACAGTATATGTGCAGCTCAATTGGTTTGTGGTGTTGTTGGAGAGCTGGAACAGCGGCTAGAGTTTGCTAAAGCCTATGCCAGAAGAAGAACAAGAGTGCTTAATGGAAATTTGACAGATAGAGAATATATTGAATTGAGCATTCAGTGCAATGAAGTCATTGCTAACACTGTATACAGAGAGCCATTGTTAGAGAATCTTCAACAGCTGCGGCATCAACATAAGGCGTATGGATGTCCTCCGCAAGGTTCTATTGGTACTGCCACAACCTCAGCTTGGAAGGTATTTTTCTTATCTTAGCTCATGAACATCGCGGCCACGATTTTCCTGACCATTTCTTTTGTAGGACTTCCACGAGATAGCTACCACAACTTTGAAGGTGAAAGAGCTAAAAGACGAAAAACAATTTATTTTTATGGAGGAGCGGGTCTTCAGAAAATTAATGGAAGTGGCCAACAAATGGGTGAGCAAAAAAATCTGTGATGAACATGGAGATTTTCCTGATAAGCCCACGAAGGACTTCTTCAACAAAACCTGGTTAAGATACCTTCGAGGCATGTCTAATGCAGAGGTGTCTCAGCTTCTTGATGAGATTTTGGAAGGAAAAACATACATTAAGGTGCAAGCCGGATATCATGGCAGGTTTGATTGCAAGCAGCGTGCCATTGACATTAGAAGCTTGACCTTCATGCGGAAAGAGATTTTGTCATACGCTTCCACGTTGCTTCAGAAAGAATACACTTTTTGGGAAGAATTGATGTCTGATTTTCCTGCTTTCACGGAACAACGGATTCTTGATATATCTGATTCGGATACAGAGTACGTGAAAGCCAATTACAATAAGGATCATGTTGTGGGTAATTTGCCAGTTGCATTTTTAGAACCCATAGATCGATTTTGAAACCTGAAGAGGCTATCAAAATCAAACAAAAGAAAAATGTTGTACATGCTGTGACAAAGGAAGGGATTCCTACCTCCACTCCAGTATCTGAGAATGCAACTTTGGTGTTCATTGACATTAGAGGATTCTCTACATTATGGACGTGCAAAAAATACATGGAACTCTTTACCAGAATATCCAGCATGACAACTACTAATATTTATCACCTAGTGATTCTGATGCGATCTGTGAACTTGCCAGATTGCTTGTACAGCCAGAAACAAATTCAGGGCGGGTCCCATATTTCTGTAGGCACATATGACGAGCCAGGATGGGTGAACAAGAAAAGGGTGAAGGAATATCAGTATTACATCACCCATATATGCATTAACAGAAGGGATTCCAGGGTCAGCTCGATATTGCCAGAGCTGGAGCTTCGTTTGACACCGGTGAGCACTGCACCAAAGAACACCCCCTTGCCACCAATGCCTGTCACTGGTAACAAAGAAACTGATGAGAAAATGAAAAAAAAAATGGCAGACTTACTTCACGGGTAAACATAGTTGACAAGCTTGTGCCCAAGGATGGTTGTGTCCTTGATTTCTTCTCCGCAGGTACTGCTTCCCGTGTCGCCTTAATGCAGGGAAAGAAAAGTATTGCCGATTTCTGAGGGCTTTCTTGGATAAGCTCGAAAAAATGGCTTGCCAGGGCACTGGGGAGACAGTTGAAGAGGAGAAGGCAGACACTATAAATGATCCTGACAAGATCAATTTAAACATTACCCAGAGAACAGATATATCTAAGATTGATGAAATCTTGGATCAAATCGATGAGAAAAGCTATGAGGAAAGGATGCAGGAAACGAAAAGACTCCTGGAGTCTACTGATATGGATATGGTAGCTCGGGGGTGTGGCCTTGAATGTTGGTCTAGGTGGACTAGCATGGGTGTGTGAGATTGGCGAAATAATGGCAAGGCAAGGCATGCATATTGGCAAAGACATCTTGTTTAGCAGTAGATTAATAATATCTTATGAGATATTATTTAAAGGTTAAGGATTGCATGATTTTGGCTTATAATAGGAAGAGCCGAAATAGTAAAAGGGAAATGTGCCTTTTAAAGAATAGGTGCAGCATCGGATTTATAGAAGGATAGCATCGAATCATAGGATAACTCTAACGGCTGCTGTAGAACCTGCGGATCATCACCAATAAGCCGCTACTGTCGGATTTGCTAAGCTCGGCCATCCACGGAATTTAGGGACGTTTTCAACTAACAGCTATTACGGCCGACTCTTGAACCAGCCTTAAGCCAGCTTCGCTCATAAGCCAATTGAGCTTCCCTTTGCCAGAATCTCTGATCCTTGCCGTGAAGTCTTGCCATTGCCTTCTGCCTTGTGGTTAGTTTGCCAGATCTCAACACCATTGGCCCGGTTGGGTGGAGAACTGCCATTAATTGTCTTGAGTTGTGAATCTGTTTCTAGTTTTGGTGAACTAGAGCCGGTTCGGTCTGAGCTATTGGTGTAGCTCATATCAATTGGTATCAGAGCCTAACAATTCTGCACTAGTAAAGCATCTATGGCATCCAATTCAGGACCAACAGATGCAGAGACTTACTGGAAAGCAATTACCTCAGCTTATACAGCGGCAAACCAGATGGGAATTTCCATGCCTGAATCTCAAGCAGGAAACTAGAGCATCTGGCGATTGCACTGGGTTATGTAAGTGAGGAATTGTTGCAGAATATGAAAACCCATGTACCTCTGCTACCTTCTAAACCTGCTCCCATAAATCCGCCTCCTCCCAATGAAGAAGACATTCTTCCTGGCAAGAAGAATAAGTGCAAGTGGTTAGAAAAGTCCGACATGCCTTCTTTCCGTGGATATCCCGCAAAGCCCACACAGGTTATCGGATTTCTGAGCACCTGGGAGTCGTTCTTGAAGAGAGTTGAAGCAACGGAGGAAGAAAAGTTAGGCGCCATGGATATATATTTAAAAGGCACTGCGCAGCTATGGTGGCAGGGAAGAAAGAGACTGGATCCAGTAATAAGTAATTGGGACGATTTTAGGAAGGAGTTTGAAGCGCATTACCTGCCTCCAGATTATTACCAAGTAATCCAAAGAGAATGGGATCATATTCAGCAAACAGAGAAGGAGACTGTGAATGATTTCACTATGAAATTCAATCACTTGGCTGCGCAGATGAATAACATGGACGCTCAGAAATTGACAAGGAAGTACATCAACGGATTACGTAACGGATATCTTCAGCGAAGTTAGCTACTCCAGGCCCAAGGATTTACGAGATGCCATAATTTATGCATCTGCTGCTGAGTTAAAGATTAATCCAAAGGCAAAAAGAAGTTATGCATGGCAGCCATACTCCAGCCCAGATGACGAGAATGGGGGAAAACGGAAAAAGAAAAAGGAAGTGGATGTGGAAACTCCTGAGAATGCATCTGAGCAAAAGAAAGGAAGTATGGGTAAGTCCAAGGAAATACGTTGTTTCCGTTGTGGTGGAAATCACTATCAGAGGTATTGTCCTGAGAATAAAGCTGTTGTAAGGTCTGGATATCCTCCACAGCCACGAAAAAGCATTGAAGGACAAATGCATAATGTTCACATAGAGGAAATAGATCCAGGTTTATATGAAGCTGAGAAGTTAAAAGCAGAGAAGAAAGCAGCTCATGTAGCGCATATGGAAGAAGAGAACAGCAAATTGACGATAGGTTACCATTTGTCTGGTAAAAAGTAGCATGATTAAGAATTCCGTTTAGAATTTAGATATTTTATATCTGAAATTGTTATATTTCCTTAAGATGATTGTTCATGCCATTAATATAATACAAAATTATGGTTGGTGCCATACTTGTAATCGTTAATGGATGAATTTGCAATTTTAGATTGGTGTCTAAGCAAATTGCAATCAGTAGTTGGTGCTACTGGCAGAGGTTGGTGCCTCAATGGAATCCTTTTGAAATTCTTATAAACTTGAACTTAAAATGTATTGAGTTGGTGCTCAATTGGATAAATTAAGTTGGTGCTTAATTTATTTACGGACACAACTGAGGTCAGTTGCCTTCAAAAAGGGAGGAATTGATATGGATATGGTAGCTCAGGGGTGTGGCCTTGAATGTTGGTCTAGGTGGACTAGCATGGGTGTGTGAGATTGGCGAAATAATGGCAAGGCAAGGCATGCATATTGGCAAAGACATATTGTTTAGCAGTAGATTAATAATATCTTATGAGATATTATTTAAAGGTTAAGGATTGCATGATTTTGGCTTATAATAGGAAGAGCCGAAATAGTAAAAGGGAAATGTGCCTTTTAAAGAATAGGTGCAGCATCGGATTTATAGAAGGATAGCATCGAATCATAGGATAACTCTAATGGCTGCTGTAGAACCTGCGGATCATCACCAATAAGCCGCTACTGTCGGATTTGCTAAGCTCGGCCATCCACGGAATTTAGGGACGTTTTCAACTAACAGCTATTACGGCCGACTCTTGAACTAGCCTTAAGCCAGCTTCGCTCATAAGCCAATTGAGCTTCCCTTTGCCAGAATCTCTGATCCTTGCCGTGAAGTCTTGCCATTGCCTTCTGCCTTGTGGTTAGTTTGCCAGATCTCAACACCATTGGCCCGGTTGGGTGGAGAACTGCCATTAATTGTCTTGAGTTATAAATCTATTTCTAGTTTTGGTGAACTAGAGCCGGTTCGGTCTGAGCTATTGGTGTAGCTCATATCATCTACTGAGAAAGGTATTATTGCGCTAGAGCCCGTGTTTCAAAAATTGGGGGCTTTAAACAAAAAATTTGATGCCTACATGCCTTTCTTGACAGGCGGGTCGAGTTTTGAATACGTAGGCATGGACGTGGACCCTGCGGATCAAGAGGGTGAGCCATCAGGTACACAAGAGCATCAGGTTCCAGCCAAGAAACAGAAGCTCTTCCATGCACCCGATATCGCCTGTGCTGTGCAGAGTGGCGCAGCAGTCGAAGGTAGCGCTATGGATACTGAGACTGAAGGACTGGATCCACATATCCAAGTCCTTGCACAGGCCATGTCTGTAGACATCCCAGATGTAACAGGCTATAGTGAGATGGACACAGCAGAGGTTATACAAAGGGGCCAGGAACATGTTGCTAGGATAGCTGCTGAGATAGGAGTCAGTATCAGAAACCCAGATGGACTAATTTCTGCCCCTCTGGCAAAGTAATGTACATTGCTATATTTGAGGAATATAACTTACAAGGCTTTGAAGTTTTCCACATCTTTGAGTTTTCTTATTGTTTGAGTTTTGTTTCTTGCCTAAACTTTCCTTGACTCGATATTTGCTAGCACTTTCTTAGAATTATTGGCTTCTACAGATTTCTTCTAAATTAAGAATTCGAATCAGATGGGCAGCTAAACAGCTCAAAATGTTCGCCGCCGCGATCCTCAGTATCACTTTGTTTTCTTTTCATCCATGTGTAGACCTTAACGGACTTGTGATATTATATCCATGGGCTAGCTAAACAGCTTCAAATCTTCGTCGTCGCGATCCTGTTGAGTATTTTTTATCTTTCTTGTGGACTGCTCTTACTCACAAAGGAGCTTGGGATAGCCTTATACATGTCAAAGTCGGATACCTCGCTGGTTGTGACCAAAAAACAGCGAAAAAAACGGCAACTTTTACTCTGTTGCAACCACTTACGGTGTTTTATAGACAACCAAGAACCTATTTCATGCTAAACGAGAATTCCGAAATTCTCTAATTAATTAATTCGTGCTTGAAAAGGCCTGAATCATATTCTTGATAGGGTTTTAGTAATAAAAGAATTTGAAGAGGAGATTGCTAAGGTATGTGATATTTTCTTTGAAGCACATAAATACTCTTATCTAGAAATTAATGGGGATGAAATAGCTGCCTTCAGGATGAGAGTTATGGATATTGCTACAAGCAGAATTAAAATTGCTATCAAGAATGAAGGTCTCAGAAAATTTGCATTGATGGACCCATGTGTCATTAGAAACATAGAGTGGCTGGCAACTAATTTCTATGTCTCAGGTGTGGAGAAGGCCACCAATAATCTACACTGAGATTTCGCAAATTGTGACAACATGGCTTAATGATATTCTGCTAAGCTGGCCAGATATTGCCAAAATGTTAAGTGCCAATGTACATACAGTGATGCCTGGAAAAGTTAATAGATGCTGGGTTATTAACTCTGCTTATGATGTGATTATTAACTTACCACCCAAAATACATAGCATTTTTGTGGCTGACATAACAAGATGTTATGAAAACATCCCACTGCTTGGGGATAATGGAATATGCAGGGCCATAGAAATGGTTATCAATGCTGCTTGGAAATGGCAAAAAAGTGTCAGCACGAGAATGAGTTATGGATCAAACATGCCCCCAATGGTTTCACGACCAAGTGATTTAAGATAGATCCAAAGGGCAAATGCTGGTCTAAAATGGAACATCAAGGTTTTATCAAAGCCAATCATTGGCTGCTGTCCAATTGCTTCATTGCGATGGGTAACAAAACTTGGCAACAAGTGTGTGGCATTCCCATGGGGTTTGCATGCAGCCCAAGCTGGTGCAATCTATACTTGGCCTGATTCGAGAAAAGCTTTATCAGAAATTTAGCATCTCAAAGCAGGTATAAGGAGATAAAGCATATTCAAACACATTTTTTAGACATATTGATGACCTTCTGGCCATTAACTGTCCAGTAATTAGGGAGTTCCTGAAGGAAACATTTGGTGACTCAACTGGAGACATCAGCTTATATGATATAAGCAAACTTGAGATCAAAGAAGAAACTGTTTTTCACACACGATATGGATTGGATAACCCACATGGATACAAGGTCAATTTCCTTAATCTGTCCATTGAGATTGTAAATAGTACTAGTGGTGTTTATAAAACCACTAGATATGACAAGAGGGATATTTTACCGTTTCAAGCACTAAAATTTGTACATGCAGGTAGCTGTAGGCCATACCTACAAGCTAGAAATGTGATCGTTTCCCAGATTCTACCATATATGTGTGTCAACTCATGTCCTGTAAAGGCTGCTGCTGACATTAATGGACTGATTCGATGCTTCACCAATAATGGATTTGATATCCAAGGTTTAAAGAAGAAAGTATCAAATTACATAAAGAGTAGTACATTTCCTGGATTCGGATTTGACAAATCTATCCTAATACAAGAAGTCGAGGCTTTGATCTAAGGTACATTTTGCACTGATCTGTCTGTAACTTTACAGCTTTGCTCTTGTTTCTCCAGATTTGGATCATTTTAAATTTAATAGGATAAGGGATGGACCCCCAGCTGTGTTGGTAGGGGTCCATCCTCCCTATAACACCAAGTAAATCGGGCACCTATCCTACGGTAGGAGGTAGGTTTTTTTTAATGCTTGTCCTTTAATTGATAAGTTAAAATATGAAGTATCGGGTTCAGATGTTGTTACACCTTGTATGAGTGGTCTTAGAAGATACCAACAAGATCATGAGACCTATGGATACATTTGGGCATGGTTCACACCTGTAGTGCAATCCATATACCTAAAATGGAATGGCTTTAATTAATGTGTATATTGACATTGGTATAATATAGACTATTATCTAATATTCTCCTATGGTAGAAACATTGGCTGTAATATGTTTCTCATACAAAATATCGTGTTCAATAAAGAATACAGCTAAATGATTTTCGAATTAACTCCAGAAACTACATAAAACGGATTTTAGGGTACCAAGCTCTGGAGATGTAGAGACATACCACACTTCTTAAATGTTTTATGAAGATTCCGTTGAATACCCCTAGATTCCCAAAGATTCTCTGAAGATTCACATAGATTCCCTAAGATTCTCTTGAGATTCCCCTAGATTCCCAAAGATATCTCAAGATTCCTCTAGACTCCCCAAGATTCTATATAGATTAATATAGATCAAGTCTATATTCACTTAAATTCTATAAGGATACCTTTAAATTCTCCAAGATTCCATTAAGATTCCCCTAGATTCTCAAAGATTCCATCATGAAACGTCTAGATTCCCAAAGATTCTCTCAAGATTCACATACATTCCCCAAGATTCTATGTATATTCTCCAAGATTCTCTAAGATTCTATGAAGATTTCCCTAAATTTTCAAATATGCTATGAAAATACCCTTAGGTTCTCCAAGATTCCATCGAGATTCCACTAGATTCTCAAAGATCCCATCAGGATTCCTCTAGATTCCCAAAAATTATCTCAAGATTCACTTAGATTCCCCAAGATTCTATGTAGTTTCTCTTAGATTCTCTAAGATCCTATTAAGATTCCTCTAGATTCTCAAATATTCTATGAAGGTTCCCTAAGTTCCCATAAATTCTCTCGACATTCCTCTAGATTCCCAAAGATTGACCCAAGATTCACCTAGATTTCCTATGATTCTATGTAGATTCTCTTGGATTTCCCTTAGATTCTATGAAGATTCCTCTAGATTCTCCAACATTCCATCCAGATCCCATAGATTCCCAAAGATTTTATGAACATTCCTTTAGAGTCCCTTAGATCCTATAAAGATTCTCTTAGATTCTCCAATATTCCGCCAAGATTCCCTAGATTCTCGAAGATTCCACCAAGGTTCTCTTAATTCACATAGATTACCGAAGATTCTATGCAGATTCTCTAAAGTTCTATCGAGATTCCCCTAGGTTCTCAAATATTCTATGAAGATTCCCCAATATTCCCATAGATCCTCTTGAGAATCCTAAAGTCCCTAAGATCCTCTTGAGATTCCCCTAAATTTCCAAAGATTACCCCAAGATTCCTCTAGATTCCCCAAGATTCTATGTGGATCTCTTAGCTTCCCTTAAATGTAATGAGGATTCCCCTAGATTCTCAAAGATTCTCCCAAGAATCCCATAGATTTCCCAAGACTCTATGTAGATTCTCTTATATTCTCTAAGATCCTATGTAGATTCTCCTAGATACCCAAAGGTCCTCTTGAGATTCCCCTAGATTCCCTAAGGTTCTATTGAGATTCCTCTGGATTGCTAAAGATCCCATGAAGATTCTTTGGATTCTCTTAAATTACTCTAGATTTCGTATAATTCTAAGATTCTAAAAAGATTCCTAGAGTCCGATCACATTGGCTCCAACTACGATGGAATGGTGCTAAAGCATTACTCACTGGAAAGTTCTCAATGAGAGGAATGTAATGATGTGGATCCCACCTTCATCTGACTCCTAAGGTGCAAGTTACGTGCCCTTAAAGGCAATTAAAAAAAGGAAGCTTCCTAGAAACTCCACACATAATTGCCTTGACACCTTACCTTTTTATAATGAGAGTCCCACCTCACCTCCTTTTAAAATAAAAGTTGCAATTTAATATAAAAACTTAAAGGCTAGGATTTATCCTCACCTTTCAATCTAACGGCTAAGATTTACCATATCCACTTTTTTCCACCTTCCTTGCACCTTCCTAACAAAGATCAAGGGCTAGGATTTCTCCTCCCCTTTTGATCCAACGGTCCGGGGATGTGGTGCATGCCCCCATGCATGCCTATGCATGCCCCCCATGGAGATCCAATGGCTACAGCTTTGCCACCTCGCCGCTTTCACAATGAACGGCTTAGATGCATTTAAATATGTAACAATCTATTCCATGGGGGCATCCAAATTAATTTTATAAATATTATGATATAAGGCATGAACTAACTGTAGTACAAGTCTGATAAGCATGTGCACTTCTTACTTGTCTATAAATTTAGCTAAGAATGGATTGGGGGTAAAATGGCTACAATTGGGCTTGTATTTCACATGGATTATAAGGATTAAGCAGCTGCTTTGTATGTTACGGGTAGCTGATATATGTATGAACAACTGCTGGTTCTTGTTGCGTAATATCAAAACTATAGTATTTTTGCTGATAATAATGGAATCATGGCCTAGTTCTGTACAAGATTGTTTTAAATGACAAATGTAGACTATGGCATCTATAACTGAGTTTTGTATAGCACTGCTCAATGATCATATACATGATCAGACCGATAACTAAATGTATGTCACATCCTATTTAATAGAGCAGAATGTTTTAGACTAAAAATCGTAGTGGGTAAGGGCTCACAAGCTAAATTATAGATATATGGAAATGGCTAAATGACAGGAGTAATAAAGTTACATGAATGAAGGAATTTTGATGATTATTAATGTTTATATTGCATATGATCATTCCTATGTCCCGCTTGGGATGATTTATTCCTTTAAAAGTGGGTTAAGAATTTCCTATGGCTGATATTGTTTAAAGACTTAGAACCTGAATAACATTCAGGTGGGAGTTGTTTATCTGTAGGAATGGGTATACAAATGAGTTCTTAATATAATAAGATTGTTAACGTACCGAGTTTCAGTTGGAACACCTATACATTCAGGGGATGAGTATGGTTGAACATTGAAAAGCCAATATTAGGTTCCTATGTCCTACTAAGGTTCTGGTTTGGGTCTGTCTAGTGCTATAGGCTAATTACTTGGTGCCCATAGATAGTATGTGCCATCATGGATCATGATCCAAGTATGGGCTGAGAATACTACATATGGGATTGACGTAGATGTCATTGCTAGTGGCCTTTTGCTAAGGCTAGTGTGGACTGGATTTTTTTTTTTTTTTTGGACGGAAGCTAAAAAGTTTATTAATCAGATAAAAGTACGAAATTTAAATGTCTCATCTAACTGTGTAAGCCCAAAAAGATGCCACAGGAGCACGAGCCTGGAGCACAGTGTGCTTACTCCAGAAAGGGAGATTAACGATAAGAATCAATTCGAAGATACTGAATCCAGATGCGTTCCATCAATTCTGAATCAAGAGAAGAGCACTCATAGGCTGTCAATATTTTTTTTTGGGCCACCATAATAACACCATGTGCAGATGAATAAATGCCTTGGAAGATGTGGTGTCTGCGACACTCCCATATCGACCACATGAGCCAACCAGAACCAAGATGGAATGTCCTCTGTTTAGCTGAAGGCCATGCATTGGGATAGAACGCCAAGAGGATGCATCGGCAGTCCAATGTACTGTTAAACAAGAATTGTAGCCAGGACCATGCTGGTTAAACCTCTGGACAATCAAAGAGACAGTACTCAAGAGTCTCAACGGCTGAAAGGCAAAGCGGGCATACTGCAGATATGCGAGGATCATAGCGATATTTGAAGGAACCTGCCACTATAGTACAGAGACTTTCGGGTGGAGCAACCTATCCCAAAGCCATCGCCATGTATGACACAAAGTGCGTTGTGGAACCTGAAGGTGCCACCCATCTGGCAACTGGAGGGGCTGTGGTGCTAAAAGAAGGCGATATACTGATCTGACAAAGTGCTTACCTTTGTGAATATTTTCATGACAGTCCCATGGCACTCTTTTAGCAACACCAACTTGCACTATAAGAGGCAAATTTTCTGCGGCCTTCTCCCATAGAGACATATCCCAACGAGAGAGCAGGAACTTTGCCTGAAATTCAGACCAAGATAGTACGCGACCCACTTCATACCATGCTTGAATAGAGATAACGCCTACCAAAACCCACCGTCTTTGTGAAAGGGGATGAAGTGATGCTGCCAGTGGAGGTGCTGAGGGGCCGGGAGGCAGTGGTGCCCACCACTATGGAGTCTCCAATAGGGTGCGGATGGAGGGGCATGGCCAGAAAAGATGTTTGACTGCCTCCCATGTTGTCAACAAGCCACGCAAAAATGGAGAAGCACTTGGAAAAGGCTTCAGAGTCTGAAATAATGCCCAAGGTAGGACTGGTTTGACAGCCATTTTGCCTAGAGGGATACAGTGACCAAGAGCTTGTTTAAGAAGGCATAAACCAGGAGAATCATCTTCACCATTCAGGAGTCTCCAAATGAACTTTGAAATAAGGACTTTGCTCAGCAGTAAGAAGTCCCTCATACCCAGACCAGCCGCCCATTTGGGAAGGATGCACTTCGACCAAGCCACCTTAATCACATCACCTTCCTCAGTACCCGCCCATATAAAGTTCCGAACTATTGCAATGAGCTCACATACTTTGATCTGTAGGCTAGCAGTAAGGATGCCATATAAACATGGGTACTACTAAGGACTGACTTGGCCACTGTGATGCAACCCGCAAGAGACAACTTTGCGGTGGACCACCAGAACAAGTGCTTCAACAAACCCTTAATGATCTTCTACCATGCAACTCCCATAGTAACATGGATGCCAACTGGAATCCCCAACAACTTCATGGCCTGTCCATGCGCAAGTAATTTCCATAGATAATCATGAATACACGCCGGAGTCAGAGTATCTAATGTCCATAAAGCTGTACACTTCTACCACCCCACAAGGACGCTGGAAGCCAGTGAAAAAGTGTCTAAGAGCAATTTGGCAGCTGCAAGATTCTCAGCATTAGTGACTATTGATTGCAAACCTCCCGTGTGCCATCCTCCATTGCAAGACCATCGAGAAGTCCCTCTGTGGTTGGGACGATGAATAACTGTGACAAAGCCTCTGCGGCAATTGTGAAAAGCAGTGGTGCTAAAGGGCATCCCTGATGAATACCACGACCGAGTGAGAAGGCATTTGACGGCTCACCATGGAATATACAGTCGCCCGAGCAGAGACGTGCAACTTCATATTATCTGATGTGAATTGTTCCCCAAATCCCAGTCTTAGCATACAATGACACATGAATTGCCAGGTAACACTGTCATAAACCTTTGCAAAATCAAGCTTAAGGTATACAACTGGAAGGTTTTGTTACGTGCCCAATAAATTCCCTCATAAGCAGCAGCAACATTGTTCAGAATGCATCGTTCTGGAAGAAAACCTGATTGGGTTGTTGAGATGGACTATGCCAAGACATCCTTCATCCGTTCTGCAAAAGCCTTGGCAAAGATCTTATATACAGATGACAATAAGGTGATGGGCCGCCAGTCTGAAATAGTTTGAGGATCCTTGACCTTGGGGATGAGTGAGATGACACCTCTGTTTAGAATTATATCCAAAGCAGTGGACCATCGAAAGTCACAGAAAGCATCATACACATCTGGCTCCAGCCATTCCCAATACTCCTGGAAGAACTCAATTGACAAAACATCCAAACCTGGGCATTTGCCTCTTTTTAGTTCAAAGACTGTGAACCTAAATCACCAGCTATCGTAGCTGCTTCTATTGACATGCGCTGCTCGTCAGAGATGATGAAGGAAATCATAGATAAAATAGCATCTCGCATTTTTGATTGAAAGGGAAGATGTTTCTCAACGAAAAAAGTCTGAAAGTGGCTATGCAGATATTGCTTGAGTTTGGTTGGCTCTGTTAGCACCGAACCATCCGACAAAAGCAATGAGGACATGGTTGACATCATGTGATGCCAGCCGCGCGGAAAAAGAAGCATCTACAATGGTCTCCCTCACGAAACCACTACAGAGCTACCTTCGTCTTTGCCTGCTGGATTTGCTCCTCCTCTAATGCTTGGATCTGTGCCAAAATATCTCGATCATGAACACCTGGAAGGAGTCCCTGTCGAGAATGGAGCAGGTCCTGATACAAGGTGTCCAATAAAGCACGACTTGCTGCTGCAGACTCTCGGCCCCACTGTTTGGCAAAGCCTTTGACTGCCGCAATTGCATCCACTATGCCAGCCACGCCTTGACGTCGACTGAAGGTAGTTGCCCACGTATTCTTGCAACCTTCTTGAAAGTCAACATCCTTTAAGAATTTTACATTCAAACGAAAACATGTCCGTCCAGGCCGTCGCTGCTGCAGAGGCTTGTCTGAAAGGAATTGCGGATGGTGGTCTGAAATTGAGTTGTCCTTGAGATAGAACCGGGAGAGACCCGGAAGTGCCACAACTGCATCTGCATTCCAGTAAGCTTCATCCAACCGAGAGCTTGCGCGACCTCCACCAGCTTGACCATTGCACCAAGTAAAGGCACCTTCACCATCAATCTCCGAGAGGTGGGAGTCATGGAGTAGGCGGAGCCAATGTTGACGTTCAAAACCTGTAGAGGTAGCCCCCAACCAATCGAACTCCATTTCCACCATATTAAGATCTTCAACAAGAAGCCATAAAATGTGGCATCCCAAGCTGAGCATCTTCCCTCGCAAGGAGGCCCACAATGAAGCTCTCTGATGAGGCCTATTGTGGGCACAAACATTAAATAGACCATACTTAACCCCTTGTTCCTGCCATACAATTAGGGCCCAATGACCAAAATGATCAGCCTGAGTGAAGATGACTGGCAAGGAAAGAAGCCATGCTATCACCACCTCTGCACTTGCAAAATTAGCTGTTGCGATAAGGACATTAAACCTTCAACCAATCATGTCTGCAAGCTTTGTCTTGAAAACATACAAACTGAGGATCCAATCTAGATAAGTAGAAAGAAATGTGACTCTGCTTGAGGGGGGAGGAGGCTACCCCCTGAACATTCCATGAAACTAACCGCATTGACCTTATGATGCGGACAGTTCAGATGAGACCGCTGGTGTCTCAAGGAAATTTGAGGAAGTCTCCTAGGCATCTGGCATGGCAATAACCTCATCAACCAAATCAGCCCACCGAAGCGGATCAAAGAGACCACAGTGGGATGCAATTGGGGGAGCAGAGCTACATGAAGAAGGAACAGAGGGCTGGGATGCAGAGGAGTTAGATCCCTTGGCTGATTTTCGTGGTTAGCGAAGAGCCAGTGGATGTTTTGGTGGTGGGTGGATGCCACGCCGATCAATGTCCATGTACTGTCCACGAGCCTCTTCAATTTGCTCCTGCGACTTCTGAATTTCAGCCAGTCTCAACATTTGGTGATCCAGAGACAAAGTTGAGGAAGCTGCAACTGGAAGAGTAGAGGGAGCAGTCACCAGACTGTGACAGATATCCATTGAGGCGGGAGCTGATCTAGGAGCATGAAGTGCTGGAGGAGCAGATGGAGGATTATGTTGGTGAACCTTGTGATATTGAGCAAAAAGAGGGGCTGTAGAAAACATGAGAACTAGCTCAGGACCATTCCACAAGGACAGCTTAAATAAAAAGAACATCGGCCCGCTCTGGACAACAATTGTTTGAGGCAAATCACGATGAATGGGCCTTGCAACACAAATCTTGGTGATGCCATTAGTTATGGAGTGTTGCAAATGGAGTCCAATCTCATTAGCAATGGCGGAAATGAACTTGGAATCGCGTAGCTTCGGAGGAAAATCTTCAATAGCAAACCAGAAGGGAGCACGTAAGGCATCTGGCTTAACTGGAAAGGATAAAAGAACATACTGCTGATAGAGCAAGAAGTGTTTCCAAAGAGGATCAACACCTCGTTCTATGAGTTGGAGCAGCTGGCTCAGGAGATTCAAACATCAAAAGAAATGCTTCAGATCCAAGAAAGGACCAGTGAAATGGTAGACCACAGAACATGCAACCAACTGCTCCACATGTTGTCGATGAACTTCATGGCTAATCTACACCACTGGAGCCCAAAATGCTCAAAAGTTGCCCTGCATTCCTGAATCTCATAAAAGATTTCGTCTGATGGGAGCTGGACATCCATGGAGTTTTTCTTGGCTTGTAATTACTAGAGATAGGACACAACTTCTTTCCTGTTATTATTCACCATGGTGGCAATGGCCTCTGAGACATGAGCTGAGGTGGTTGGCGTCGCCAAGCCCTTGCAAAGCCACTCAGAAAATCGCACACCAGTAACTCGAGCTACTATGTCAGATGATCTCCAAGGTGAGGTCGAAGCAGCTCGGAGGGTGGAAGAGGAAGTCACCCCAGCCTGTCGCGGGGGAAGAGGGGGAAACTCCTCCTGCCCTGAGGAACCTCCAACGTATGTTGGATGCACCACTTGCCCTGCGAGTACACCAGTTTGTGTAGGTTGCACTACCATCTGAGCACTACCTCCACAAGTAGCCTCCGTGAAGGAACTTCCAACCTATATTGGAGGTGCCGCTTGCAACACTATTAGGTGCAGCATGTCCAGAAGGGCGCTCTACAAGCGCGTGAGATCTCAACTAACATGAGGCACCTGCAACATGTTTTGGAGGTGCCGCTATCCCAGAAGCAATTTCAGCAGACAAAGAGGGTCTTGCCTGACCCACAGAACTTCCAATAATTGTTGGAGGTGCTAATTGGCCAGAGCACACCACCGACCCGAGGAACCTCCAACGTGCGTTAGGGGTATGACATTTTCAGAAGAGTTTTCCAATGGCACATGTTCAACACATCTTCTAGTCTCACCAGACGTATGGGCAGAGGCGTGAACTGTAGTCGAGACAACTACAATTGGAATAGAAACTGGAACAAGTAACTAAGAAGAGGAAAGAGATGGAGCTCCTGTCTCAATTGAGGCAGCCCCACTCATGCCATTAGAAGACATGTTGGGCAACACTAAAAGATTGAGGTGCACCGAAGAAACCAAACTCTCATGAGCCGAAAGAGCATCCTCGCGAGCCATTTTGTGTGCACCACGTGCACTTATTCTGGGAGAATCTGCAGCATATTCTTTTCCAATTCCTCCACGTACTATGGTAGAACTACCAGAAAAACGTTTTGGCGGGCTGCGACTGGATCTTGTCATCACCACCAAAAGGGGAGGGGGGAGGGGGGCCAAGTTTCAGAGCTGAACAGTCCTTCCCAATAGGCCAATCTCTGAGAAGATTAAGCACCACTATATGGAGTGCTCAAAGAGCTTTTCAACAAGCCCAAAGACGCCCAAACCTGCCACCAGAAGCAAAAGTTATGGCCAAAAGAAAATTGCAGCCAAACCCTAGCACTGCCAAAAGAGGGCCGGGAATGTCAGGCGAGTGCTTTCCACCAAAACAGAAGAAATATCATACAAATTATACACCAATGGAAAGGTCGTGCAACGAGCTTTCCAAAGAGCCCAAGAACACCCAAATCTGACATCAGAATCCCGAGTTATAAGCAAAAGAGCGGGGCTGAAACCCTAAGCGCCATCATGAGCCATCGTGGCCTAAGGTCGTTTTACTTGGCACTTGACAAGGTATGAGTTAAATCTTACAACATATTGATGTACACTTTCACCATGTTTAATGTGAAAGGTCTACAGCTCAGAGATCAAATCTTGGGGGTCAAGAATGTTGATATTTGGGGTTCCTGGCATCACCTTGCAGCAGCAGTCCATGACTGCCGGATGCCACAAGGCTGCCACAAATGCTCATGGATCAACAAAAGAAGGTGGGAAGAAACTCCAAGAACAAGAACAAAGCAAAGAATGAACAAAACTGAATCATATTGATGCTCCAAACGTGAGCAAAAACCTAAACAATGAGAGGAAATGCTCTCTCTAAATAGTAGAGCAAAACCCTAACCCTAACCCTAACTGGCATCTCACCTACCACAGATCTAGGCTAAATCTGGGCCATAGATTGTGGGGGCCAATATGACAAATACATGTGGCCTATGCCACCTACCACATATGTGGGCTAAATCTGGACCCTAGATCAAGTGGTCCAATGTGATAAATACATGTGGCCTATGCCACTCATACATATGTTTAGCCCAAAGGGCTAACACTCCCCCCCACCACACCAAACTATGTAGAACCTTTATAACAGCAGGTTAAACATTTACAACAGTGTCCAAAGTGAGGGGAAATAATGAGAGTGTCGCCGAAGTCTTGACCAAAAAATGCCAATGTCGATGAAGTACAAAATTCATGAGAGATTGAGAAGGCTGTCACTACTTCTCTTGAGCTTGCCACGAGCTCCTTTAAATCCATAGAAGTCGAATCTAATATTGAGAAGGCTGTCACCACTTCTCCTAGAGCTTGCCACTAGCTCCGAATACATGCGCCAATCCAAGTGTCTTGTAATGAGTTGAGCGAAAATGAGGAAACAAAAGTTGTTGAAGGGGCGGAAGGCCCTAAGTCAGCTTCATGCCAGTTGTTGAACTTGAATGATTTGAACAAAGAGTTGAACTTGAAAGAGTTGAAACATAAGTGATTGAAGGGGCGGAAGGCCCTAAGTCATCTTCACGCCATTTGTTGAACTTGAAAGAGTTTGAGCAAATAGTTGAACTTGAAGGAGTTGAAATTGAAGGGGCGGAAGGCCCTAAGTCATCTTCACGCCATTTGTTGAACTTGAAAGAGGCTCAACCGCCATGTATTATGGACGGATGAGGTTGATCAAAATGTTGAACTTGAAAAAGTTGACACCAAAGAGTTGAGCTTTTTTGCGAGGAATTGCTGAAATTGGCCTGCACACGCCATGTGGCCATGTGAGGTTGATGTACGAAGGGGCGGAAGGCAGAATTCATCTTCACGCCATTGCAGGAACTTGAAATTTGTTGGTACAAAGGTGCAAAGAAGATCTCCAAGAATGAGGCAAAAGATGAGGCGTCCCCCAAAATATGCCAAAAATATGCTCCAAAGGCTTCTTGCATGAAAAGAGGATTGAAAGTTGTGCTCGAAGTCACGCCGGGAGGGGCCATGACAATTTTAATGAACTCACGCCATTGGGCCGTGATTTTGTTGCCGAAAGAGAAGGATGCTGCTGGACTTATGGATTGATGAAAAGTTGTGCCTCCAAAGGCACAATGCCTCAAAAATTTGACAAGAGGTCAAGAAGTCACCATGAAAAAAAATCACGCCAAGGGGTCGTGATCGAGGTTGCATCCAAGTGCTGAAGAATGGCCTTAGCATGCCGTTGGGCCATGTAAGGTTAAGGTATGAAAGGGGCGGAAGGTTGAATCATCTTCATGCCATTTGCTTATAAGCACGCCATGTATAGAACGTGATAGATGGTATAAAAAAACCCTCTTCAATAGTAGACGAAGTGGAAAATACCAAGAATGTTGCCCATGTTGAATGGCCTAAGTGCCAAGTCTCGCCATAAAAGAATCGAGTCATATGTGTGTTGAATGACAAGTGATTTCATGCTCTCTCTCTCTTTTTTTTTTTTTTTTTTTAATGGTTGGGGGGCCGCACGCCGAAACTAGTGCCACGCCCATGAGGGGCCGTGGGCGCTGAAGGTGCAGTGGCCACAGCGTGATGGACTGTGGGGTTCTGAGGGCGGAAGGCCATGCCGTGAGGGGCCGAGGGAGGGTCCACGCCTTGGTCACGCGTCACTCGCAGTTAAATGGTGCCACGCCCGTGACGGGCCGTGGCTCTGGTCTGGACCCACGCCGTGGGAGGCCGTGGTCATGCTGATGCACGGCAGTTAAATGGTGCCACGCCCGTGACTGTCGTGAGGGGCCGTGGGAGGCCGTGGTCATGCTGATGGACGGGGCCGTGGATGGACTGACAGGCCGTGGTGAGACTCTGTGAAGCCAAGCCGTGACGAAAGATGGCTGTGAGAAAATATGGCCGTGGAACGGTGGAGATTCAGATGCCGTGGGTGCCGTGACAGGGACAAGATGCTGAGGTGCAGAAGACTTGAACCTTTACCATCCGGATCAGAGCGATTCTTCTGTATTTGATGTAGCGGGCGGGAAAACTACTGCAGAACTTAAGTACTCTGTTTTCATAAGGCCATGAAGGTCCGAGAAGCCAGGCCGTGATGGGCCGTGGCTTTCTTGTTGCTCAGTGTTTGGGGTCTGGGTTCGGGAACTCCTGCAAGACAGCCCTCTGTGAGGACCCTTGGATCTAACAGGAGAATCCGGGAGCTATGTCACGCGGGATTTGCAAAAAGAACAAAGACAAGAGAACAGAAAACAACAGAGAACAAATGAAACAATAATGAGAACAACTTCCTTGATGTCAATGAAGATACATGAGCTCTCGCAATCGAGAGAAAACTGATGTGAGACAAGACTCAAAACTCATCTAAAAAACTCATGGGCTAGCTCTACTCATATATATAGTACAATGGCCTTTGGCCCAATATAGACACTCTGACTGATTTCGGTGCCGACTCCTGGAAGGAGGCCTAATTTGCAGGAATGCTGGCGGTGCCTCTTGAAGTGCCTGAAATCACGCTGACGCTGACACGGGCGGTGACGGGCCGTCACTTGTCTGAGCGCCTCCTCTTGACACCTGCCGTGGTCTTTGTCTGCGTGGTCTGCTTGGTCTTCTGCTGAGCCTTTGACGACTGACCCGTGCCTGGTTATGGATCCTTGGCCTTGACTTGGTCCGTCGTATGCATGAATAGTCCTGTACCAGGAGGCACAGGACTAACAAAGAAGCTGACCAAACCTTGCCAAGAATTTCTTTACAATTTCATCCCATGAATTAGCATCCAAGCTCATGACATATTTCAGCCATGCTCTTACCTCATCATTTTTGAAGCACATTTGGAATTCAGAGAATTTGCATCCCTTTTTGTGTCTCAAAAGTCTTCAAGAAATTGTTAGCATTCATACTTGGATCAAATGTAGGTGGAGAGATTGGCATGTTTAGTTCAAAGTAGTCGCAAGGTATACCTGCACTGCATTAGCTTGAATACTTACTCATGTACTGCTGCAGAGGTCTCATGGTTCTCTTGTGCTTCAACATGCTCATAATTCTCATTGTTTCTCCTAGGAGCCACGAGTTCAAATTTCAGGTAAAGATCTCGGTAGAACCTCCAAAATGTCGAAGGTGTTCTTGGCAAACCTTCAACCTCAATGGCTTAGAATCTCCAGGTTGCTTTAAACAACCACTCTGAGCAAGACAATTGCAAAAAGAAAGTCCAAAGAATGAGTTAGCATTGCTTTCCCAAAACTAGAAAAAGGTGACCTCAGCAAGAATGATGCCATTTGCAAACAGACTCGAATTTTGACATGGTTCCAATTCAAAAAGTTGCTCTGACACTCAAGGAATCTGGGGTCAAAAGTCAGATGCAAGAAGATTTGCAAAGATCTCTAAAAGTTGTGATCCTGACCAAGTCAAAACTTGGTCAATATCCCTGCCAGCAAGCTAAATTTTGCAGATCAAAAAGTATGAGCCCTTCTTAACTTCTGACACTTGATCCTCTCTCTGACAAGTCTGCACATAAGGATCAACAAGTTTTTTAGCAAAAACAATGTGACGTCCCCTACTCGTATACGGTGCACTCACCGTATACAAACAGGAGTTCTTCCCCCACACCAGCTCCATGCTGATACAGGGCCCTCCACATATCACTGCACCCGTAACGAGTCTCAGTGGGAAGAGTGAAGGTGTCATTCTACCCCGTCTCCCTCAGGGCCTACCTAGCTGCGGAAGCGTAAACATACATGTCAGTAGCACATACATCAATATCCTGTGACCATCTCGAAGGATGGTCCTCCTCTTATCTGCATAGACAAAGATCAGCACATCACATAGGGGATCCTACCCAAGGCTCAGACTCAAAGGATGACTGACGGCTTGGGTCTCCGTGAGTTCGTTCTGGGGCATGTAATTCATGGCAATGGAGTTGGTGGGCATAAGAACATGGCATAGGGTTGTCCACTCCATCCGCCCCTCCACGTGCACACTTTGCGAGTAGGCTGAAAAGTGTCGGGTCTCGATCAGAGCCACGGATGCATAGCCGAAGGGGCTATTCCTGGGTCTCATCCTCCCAGTTCCGATGGGGCAGGTAGGGATCACTCCCTCCAGAGATCTACATGCTAACTCAAGGTGACTAGAGGGCCACTGCCCGTATTCGACTGAACCCACTGGAAAGTGTACACCACTTCACGGGTGTCGAGCCCATGCCTTACCCGCACTCAGTGGTAAGCCATTAGACCTAGTCACAATGATCCCCGGTAGGCTTTACACACCAGGGGGATCGTTCAAGAGTCAGGACATGGACCTCCTTCTTAGCCAGTCTGGCCCCTTCACCCACAACCAGGTGTGGCTCTTGTACACAGGCCGAATCTACAGTGTGCTAGAGAGGCTACTCTAGGAGCATCAACTACAAGCTTTAGGGCCTCTACCCCCCTTCCCAATACAAGGAGTTCACAGAGATACATCAACCCAATACATCACAGAAGAACTAAAGAACTAGATCTAATCATAGAGTTAGGTTCTTTAGTTAGTGTCCGAGATCTAAGATCTAGATAGCTGCTATGGGCAATTTAATAGTCTAAACCTACTGATTCTATGATTAGAAGACGGTTTAAGCTATTAAATTGACCAAATACCTGATCCTTGAGTGGCTCCTCCTGACCTGAGTTCAACCATCCTGCTGAGCTGAGCGAATTCAGGGGAACTGATGGTGCAATTCGCTTGGGCGGCGTCTGGGAGGCAGTTTTGGCTCCTGGGGCAGCCAAAACTGAGCTCTAAAATCCTAAGGACGAAAAACTAGCAAGCTAGGGTTTTCCTACCCTAAATAGACATGGGGTTTAGGCTAGGGTTTCCAATTATCCAATTTGGCATGTGGGATAATTGGAAAGGGCCCACTTGCCTTAAATGGCTAGGTGGCAAAATATGCCAACATGGAAAGGTGTGCCCTCATTAATGTGCACATGTGCACATTAATAATATATGAACACTCCTAGCAAGTTGCCCCCTAGGGCTACTTACCTGGCTATCCGTTGGCGTACACGTCAATCGGGGTGGCGTGTACGCGTGACGTGGCAGTACAATGTACGTCTTGGGAGCGTATACTGTGCTGGAACGTCACAAACAATATGCTAGAATGCCCTGAGATTCAGATTTTTTGCACAAAGAGTGTTACTATGAAAAGGCGGCAAGCAAATTTTCGTAAATCAAGTTCTAGTCATCTTTTTTTACTTTTGACAACTCCTAACACGTCTGACAGGTCTGTAAGTAAGGGGATCAACTTTTTGGAGGTCAATCGATCGATCCGGTCTGTATGAGAGATATTCTGATCGATTCTTGCGCCCAAAGCCCTCGAAATCTCTGTAACAAAATTCTCCTTTCTTAATCCTCTGTTTCAGCCATTCTTGGCAAATTCGACGTCCAATCTCGTTTTTTAGTTTGGTTTTGGGTTTCTTGGCTTAGAATAGGTAGAGATGGGGTGTTTAGCTATGATTAGGCTGTTAAATCAATCTGCAAATCTGGATCTTGGCATGAATATGTTTTTAGAGTTCTTCACGCTTTTGTTGAAATATCCCATAGGCATTTTCAGAAGCAGTAGCTTGGATATATAAACACTAATAAAATCTTATTATTAATTCATGCGTGTTATGCCCACGTGGGATTCGCCCCGTTGCCGCCTCACACGCCCGGGTGTACCACGTGGCAGGGGAAGATTAGCCCCCGGGGGAGGGGGGAGGAGAGGGGGATTTTCAAATTTGGCATGAATCCCGAGAAGTGAAAAATGAAGGTCAATATAGGGTCTTTTCCAAACATTCTTTTTTTTTTCATAAGGAATCTTTTTTGATGCTCTACAAGATGGGAGAACCTTTTTGCAAAAAAGAGCATTTGACTTTTTGGCTAAAAATGGAAGTGAAATTTGATGATGTGGCAAGTTGGTGGGGTGATTTGGCAAAAGGATGGTGAAATGGCATTATGAAGTGATGATGTGTCAAGTGAGGTGGCAAAATGGCTTTTTTCTAGTCAAACCCTTTTTATGAAGTGGAGGTGATGTGAATGACACGTGTATGATGATGTGGAAGCTCTTGGAGATGATGTGGCACCATGGGACGATGACATATCATCTAAAGTATCAAAATGACTTTACTTAGGTCAAAATTTTTGAAAAAAGTTTTGTGGTAGGTGACATGTATATGATGACATGGATGTGCTTGGGTGATGATGTGGATGGTATTTGGCATTTTGAGAATGACGTGGACAATTTGGCAACCAATTTGGCACTAGTGCACATAACAATAGATCTTTTATGCAATGACTTGGATAATTTACTTCTCCATACTTGTTTGAAGAAAATGGGCACTTTCTCTTTCTAGCTTAGCTTTTAGAGAGAGAAGATGATCTTAGACCATGTAAATAGTCAAACTTGATGAGATTTTTTGCTTTTTTCAAAGGTGGTGAACGTATGATGGTTGTGTGATGCATGTAAGGTGTGGTTTGACTAGAAAAAAGACTCTTTGCCAACTTGGGCTAAAATGATGATGTGGCATGAAGATATGAGTTATGTTGCATGTATGGTGTCCATGGATGGAATTGAGGTGGTAGGAACATGTAGGAAGCCTTGGGAAATAGAACTCATGCCAAAATGATTTGGAACTAGCCACATACCAAAGAATCTTGAGCGGTCTTCCAAACTTCAAACTTGAGGGGCCTTCCAATCTCTAAACTCAACTTCTCTTGCTTGAATCTTATCCTCCTTGCCACTTGCATGATATCTAATGAATATTCTTCCCTTGGTTCTTCAACAAAGGTGTCAACTTGTGATCTTCAAAGATGGGAGTCTTCAGGCTTCTAGCTCTTGCACACATATGTTAGTCCAATGTTAGACAAAGATGTGCAAATTGTGTGCATTGCTCTTCTACGCTGCCAAAATGTGGCAGCAGCTCCCTATCCACTTAATAATCTTAAAGGGTTCCACCCATCTTAGCTTCTTGCAATTGATGATGCGGAGCTTCACTTGCTTGACTTTTATCTTGAGCCAAACTTTGTCTCCCATGACAAACTTCTGTGGAGATCTATGTCTATCTGCTAGACTTTTATGACGTGCCCGTGCTGTTAAAAGATAGCCTTACACTCTACAAATTGATGCATATCTGCCAGAAGTTGTTGAGAAACTTCCATCTTGGACACTGGGTTGTGTCATGTATCTAGAGTCAGGCATTGATAGTCGTAATTAATCATGAAGGGAGACATTCTTGATAATTCTTGCTCTGTAATATTGTACACAAACTCAATCAGGCGGATATAATCACCCCATTTAGATTGCTTGTTCCAAACATAGTTTCTCAACGCACCAAAATTCTATTGGTGCGCTCCATTTATCCATCTGTTTGCGAATGATAAGAAGAACTCATCCACAACTTGGTGTAGATCATGCTGAAGAAGCCCTGCTAGAAGGTGCTGATGAACTTTGAATCTTTATCAGAGACAATATTTCTGGACATTCCATGCAATTAAAAAATCTCTTTGGTAAACAACAAGGCAGTATCCAAAGCTTGTCTGTGGTACGGGATAGCAAGAAATGTGCCATCTTAGATAATTTATTTTACCATTGAGGCATAAAAGCCCCTTGTTGTCCTTGGAAGACCCATTATGAAGTCTATAGATATGACCTCCCATTTTGCATTAGGAATATCCAACGGTTCCAATTCGCCCGAAATTCAGAGTTGTTCGACCTTTGTTTGTTGATATAACTGGCATTCATGGATGTGCTCCGCTATTTGTTTTTTCATGCCCGGCCAATAATAGCTGCTCCTTATCATAAAGTAGGTTTTATAAATCATCATTAACGATGGGACTATTATGTGTATCATGGAAGATCAAACTTCTCACTTCTGTTGACTGGAATGTATAGCTTATCTTTGAAGTACAATAGGTTACCCAAGGGGGATTCGCTCATGTATGAGGTGGTATTCCATCTGCATTCATGGGATGGCCAAAAACCCCCCGTATACAGACTTTTAAAAGCCAATTTTGACCCCTTCTGTTTAAATTTATCTAGGCTAGTGCAAAAAACACCAAAAGGGACCCCCTTACAATCAATATATATGTATGGGAATGGGTCGAAAAAACCCCCTTCCCATGCATGCACATAGTCTATACGTAAAAAGACGGTGAATCCCCCTTGAGGTTACCTTCCTTCTGATAATGTTTAGAGGTTTCCCTTTCCTTATTTGTTCTTGCTTCGCTTGAAACACTTGCCCATGCTTCTATATAATCCTTATCTGCATGCAAGGTTTGCTCTATCTTTTTTCCCATACTCACTGGCAAGGGTCGAGACTGCATTGCAATGCACTCGCATCACAAAAGAATGTCAAGGAAACCATATTGAGCTTTCATGGTTTGTATGGTATCTCACAATCATATTTCCAGAATTCCATCCGTCTCCGCTGACTCAAATTGAGCTGAAATTGCTTAAATATATACTGGAGGCTCCGATGATCGATATCTAACTTGAACCTTCTTTCCAGCAAATAATGCCCCCATACCTTTAGAGCTCTTACTACCGCTAAAAGCTCCTGGTCGTGTGTTGAGTAGTGCATTTCGGTGTCGTTCATCTTATGAGGTGTCATAAGCAACTACTCGCTCCTCTTGCATCAGGATTACGCCCGTTGCAATATGACTTGCATCTGCCGCTACCAACTTATCCTTCTCCAGATCTGGGAGGGCGAGCATTGGTGCTGTCATCAAAACTTCCTTGAGCTTTTCAATGTTTTTTTGAACTTTACACTCTCAATGATCTTTCCAATCCTTGATCTTTTGCAATTTGGTGAGGTCTATGAATGGTGCCCCGACTTTGGCGAAGTCATTCACGAACTTTCTATAGTAGCGTGCTAGACCAAGGAAGCTCCTTACATTGTGGACGTTCTTTGGGTGGGCCATTCCGCTGCTACTTGGATCTTTTCCGAATCAGTTGAGATACCCTGCTTGTTGCAAAATGACACTTAGACAAATTAGCGTAGAGTTTATACCTTTTCAACTTCTCGAGAACTTCTCTTAAATGTAGAACATGCTCTTGCAATGTTCTGTTGTAGACCAAGATGTTGCCGAAGAAGACAATCACAAAGTCGTCAAGGATTTGTTTGTAAGTCAGCTCTTTAAATATACCTAGGCCCCTTTCACAAAACATTTGCTTGATCTTAAATTTGATCTCCAAACACCACTGCATTTTGATTTGCTTCTTCCATCTTCAAGCTCTAAAAGAAATTATAGAAGACAAAGGGGAAGAATATTGAGAAAATAAACTGGACGAAACCGTGCTTACCAAGATGCTTCAGGAGAACAATCAGATCTCCAGCTCTTGTATCGCCTTTGCATTTAGAATGTACCGCCTTTGAATTTTGGAATGAACATAGATAATCAGCTATTCTGGGGTTGAGCATTACATCAGGTCTAAGAAAAGACTCAAATGCTAGCCCTCCAAAAACCCCTATGGTGGAAAAACAACTCAAAAATCATTGCACAACTCAAACTTATTTTTTGCCAGATTTTGATATTCATGGCCCAAATTTTCAAGTTTTTGCCAAATTCTGAATGTTACGTGCGGCCTAAAAAAAGAGGACACGCACCTCCAGAAGCATTTTAAGTAAGTAGATGAGCAGCAGCTCAATAACTATTCTAATAAGCTAATCCTATTCAAACAAGCTTAAGGCAACATGATGTTGCCAATATCTCTTCAAACGAAGAATGTTGATGGAATTAAGTAGCTCTCTATCCTCAATAACAAGAGTCCTTACATGCTGCTCCAAGCACTTCAAATGGACTTTTCCATGCGACTTCAAACTTGACATCAGTATTTTCCTTTGTCTTATTCCATTTGAGCACCAACTCACCATTTTTTAGTGTACCATGAAGCTTGTGTGCAGCCTTGAAGGCTGCTATAACTTTGGATTTCTTGACTATAATTGCATTTTCAGCCTCAAACCTATGCTCCTCCAACTGCATTAATCTTACAAACCTTTCCTTTAGTGCATCCTCTATTTCCAAATTAATCTTATGTGCCAATCTTATGGCAGACAATTCAAACTCAATAGGCACAATGGATTCTATGCTATAAACAAGGCTAAGGGTGTGTGCTTGGTGGCTATCTTGATGGTGGTTCTATAGGCCCATAAATCATCATGACACTTGGCATGCCAATCTCTCTTTGAAATGCTAATGGTTTTCTGGAGGATCGACTTGAGTACCTTGTTGGTTGACTCAAAGCCATTTTCTTGAGAGTAATAGGATGGGCTCTTAGTATGCTTCACTTTGAGGTAGAAAGTAATATGGCTATAACTTCATTCAAGAATTGAGATCCCCTATTAGATATGAGTTTGAACGGATGAAAACCTTGTGCAAATGTTCTCGTGGAGGAATCTAGCTGTGGTCAATGCATTTGGTTGTCTAAGTGGGACTATTTCAACCCATTTGGTGAAGCAATCAGTGACTACATATGTATTGATGTTGTACAGCTGAGACAGCGTCTATTGGACCTATGAAATCAAATCCCCATACTTGAAATGGCCCTGGATTTGTGATGGCAGTAAGGGGGGCTGGCTGCAAGATTCTTTTTGACAAAGATTTGACATTTGTGACAACAGTTGATTACATTAGAACAATCTTTGAAAAGAGTAGGCCAGTAGCAACTTGATCTTAGGATCTTCTTGGCTGTTGTATCTGCAACAAAATAGTTTCCACATACTTCTCCATGTCAGGCTTCTATGGCCAGCTTGGCCTCAGCATGGTCTGCAGATCTCAGTAGCACCCCTTCCTTGTCAATTCTGCACAAAACATCTTCTATTAACCTTCCATTTTTCCTTGAATCTTATTTGTTGGTTGTTATTCAAGTTCTTTGGCAGCTCATTTTGCACTCCAAATACCTCCTAATATCTTATTGCCATATCATTCACATGAGACAACACAAGGTTAATATCAATGCTAGAATCAATGTTTTCCAATCCGTCTTGGTCTTCATATTCAAAAAGCATGTGAGGAAGATAAGAACTTGAATTGTTGACTAAATGGACCACTTTGATACTAATATCATAGGATTGGACCTTACATGCCCATTAACTTGGGTTTGGGCTGATTTTTGGCAAAAAGTAGAGGACATGAAGTTTTATTTCGTGAAGACTTGAGTGTGGCTTTTTTTGGAAGAGATATCATTGCCTATCAAAAATAAACATGAGGGCTGCTGCACTCTTCGTAAGCCTTGAGTGCCTATGTTGGACACTAATGTAAGCCCGCAAGGGTTTTTGAGGCTCAGGGGTTTAGCAAAGTAGAATGATATATAGCATCATTTTTCTCAAATGCATCTTGGCAAACTTCACTTAAATCAACTAGCATGTATTTGCTCCTATTCTTTGTAAATTTGCCTACCTTGATGAGGCTTGAAATAGGACTTATAGTCTGTGAGAACTTGACAGTCCAGAAGATTCTTGATGCGGATGATTACGCAATATTCTTCCCATTTGATGAAGATTGATGATAGGCTGGTGGTATCCCACGCTACTCGTTTTGTTGGTAGAGGTATTTGCCATTGTGCTTCCCTCTCACAGGTCTGCATTTTTAGTCTTTTCTCTTGGTCTGTCAGTACGTTTCCTGGGTCTTCAATGTCTTCAAGGAGTTGTGCCTCTTTCTCTTCTGTCGGTCTGGCCTCGTACTCTGAAAGTAAACACTCGTATATCCTAGAGTTTAAGTGCTCAGGTCAATGACTGGTTGAAAAGCTCACCTACAACATTCTGGGCTCTCTAAGCGAGGGATATGGCTCGGGCAGTGTTAATAGAGACATATCTATAGCCTTCAAGACATGCTCTAAGATCCTAGCAAAGGTTGGTTTGGGGCCAATACTCTGTATATAGAGTGATTTAGGCAGCTCTAGACTCTAGCTCCTTTCTAGATATCCTGGCAGTAGGGAGTATCAATGTATCAGCTAAATCAAACTGTATTGGCAAGACAACAAATTAGGTCAAGGTTTACGCCTTTGGCATGAGCAGAGGTGATGTACCAATAGGACATGGTCATTGGGTAGTCCACTCTATCCGCCCCTCTTGTGCATACTTTGCAGATAGGCTGGAAAGTATTTGGGATGTGACCGTAGCCTGCCGGGTGCATAGTCAGAGGGACTACTCCTCCCCAGTCCCGATGAGGCAGGAGGGATCACTCCCCTCCAGAAGGTCCATGCCAACTACAGGCTAGCTAGAGAGCCACTGCTCATCTACGACTTGAACCCCACTGAGGGCGACACATCACCTAGGAGGTGTCGAGCCCATACCTTGCCATCACTCAGTGGAAAGCTATTAGGCCTAGCCCACAACGTTCCCCGGCCGTCGCTAAGCAATCAACTGTAGCTGGACAAACCTTCCCTATCAGCCGGTGTAACCCTGCCACCCACAGCCAGGCGGGTTCCTATGCACAGGCCGCATTTATTGGGTACTAATGAGGCTATCTAGGGACATCATCTACAAAGGCTCTGGGTCTCTATCCCCTTCCCAATACACAAGAGGTGCGCACAGAGCAATACAATAGCATCCAACGAACTGAAATAACGGAGTAAGATCTAATCTATCTACTCTAATCATACATGGTTAGGTTCATTCGTTAGTGACTAAGGTTCTTAGGCTCTAGAGGTCATCTACAGCTAAGAATAGATGCAAATCCGGCCTAACGTAAGCTTCATTGCTGCTAGGAGGCCGGAATGAGTTGGGCGCCTGAGCAATGAATGCTCCCGAGGCTGGAATCCGAAAAGGGGGGACTTTTAGGGTTCTTGCCTCTTTATGCCCACGTGTTAGGGTTAGGGTCTAATGGGCCATATGGCTCACATGGGGTATTGCCATGTGGCAATATATAATATATTCACATGCTACATAACATATGCAATATAATGGGTTCTAATGGTTGTGCCCCATGGTACAACCCTTTATGGTCGCCGTGTACATGTCGTCGTAGTCGACATATACTAGTGACATTGCATTATAATATACGTATTTATATCGTATATTATGCTGGAACGTCACAATGAGCTAATATACCAAGGATCTTGAAGACATCTAGCTTTGAAGACTTGTAGAAGACATTAGCTATGAAGAACCAAGTGAGGCCTTTGATTGAACATCATATAGCATCACAACAAGAGTTTTGGATCAAATTGAGCACTCATGAAGACTTGGAATTGGAACTTGAAGACCCCTTATCAAAGTTTGGAAGACCCCTCAAGCTATAATGCTACTTTCCTAAATCCAAGTTTTTTTGTATGATTCACACTTCTCTAAGCTCCATTGTCATGATTCCATCCCTCTCACATCTCATTTTCCTCCTCTCATGTGCCGCTGCCATGTCTCCAAATCCAAAGTTGGCAAAAGTCTTTTTGCTAGTCACAAATACCTCACATGCTTATCATTCACTCATGATTCATCAAAAATGCAAAAAATTCCATCAAAATTGACTATCCCTAAGATCTAAGATCAGTTTCTCTCTCTAAAAACAAAGTTAGAGAGAGAAAGGTGCAAATTTATTATCACAAAGTTTGAATGGCTCATGTCAATTCCAAGTCACATTGTCCACCTCACCATCAAATAACGCCACATCACCACCACATGACATCCACCTCATCCCACCGTGTCATCCACTTCATTTCCATCTCACAAAACTTTTTGACTAGGAAGAATATTGGTTGCCACTTCACCTGCCACATCATCATCCCACTTGTGCCATGTCATCACTTCTATGCCAAATCACTACCCATTCTTTGCCACTTCATCAAACTTTGGCCACATATGCCCTAAAAAACAAAGATGCTTATTTTCCAAAAATTAATTTTCCATGTGAAAGAGCATAAAATATATGCTATTAGGGCTTTGAAACTTTCCAAAAGACTTTGTCTTGACCTTCAAAACTCATTTCTTGGGAATCGCACCTGACCTTTAAAAAAATAAAAAATAAAAAATGTTGCCTGTCTACCCCCTTGCCTAGTCATCCTTTTCTCCAACACTCTCCTGCCATGTGGACCTCCACACATGCACAACTTATTTAAAATATTGTGGATCACTATTTATAGCCAGAGCTTTTCTTGATATTCTAGCATGTGGGATATTTCCCACGAAACTTGTAGGAACCCTAAAAACAGAGAATGCCAAGATCCGACCCTATATTCAGATTTGGCCGACTAATCATAGCTTGAAGGCTTCAAATTTACCTGAATTCATGCCGAAGAACATAAAAACCCACGAAAAAATAAACAAAGAGGCGGATTGGGCAAGATTGGACTGAAACGTGGGGATTTCAAAAAGGGGCTTTGGCCATCAGAGATTTTGGGAAGGTTGGAGCACGAAGAACGTGTTGATTGGCTCTGGGAAGAAGGATTAGGGCACCCACTTGAGGAATGACTTCTATATTTCACTTTTTGGCATGCCTTGACCCAAAAATTCCAAGCTTTTGATGTAATTTTACATTTCCTTTGAAATTCTAATATAAAAATACCCTTGGCGTTGTTATAGAGGCAAATAGATGTTATTCTACTTATTGCATGCAAATGTTTTGATTTTTGAGCAAAATCCCTGCTATAAACGCTGAAATTTGACTGTCCCAAGTCTATAAGTTTAGCCATGCCCCATATGCAAACTATAACTCCAAGTGTTCTAATTTTAATTTCCATGATTTCCTTGCTATTCACCTTTCATTCAAAACAAATTTCGTGATTTTAGCATCCATAAATCCATAGTTATGGCTTTGCAAATTTGGTTGTTCTAAAACTTTAAAAATCTCTGATACAGTCATTGAAATTCCCTCTTCCAAGTCTGCCATTCTAAAATCCATAGTTCCCAAACTGCTTATCCAAAAATCTTGAAATTACTCTTTCTATCTCAAGTTACAGATTCCCAAAGTTGGTTGTCCCAAAATTAACAAGGTTGCAAATTAAATGGGAGTGTTGCAGCACTCCGGTTTCGAAGATTCCCTTTTAAAAAACACCATGTTTCTGAAATTGACCTTTTTTGAAAGAAGTTGTGAATTTCAAGAGGTTCGGTTTGTTTTTCCCTGCATTTTGGGCCATCATTAGGTGACAACTTTGTTTTTGTAAAAAGAGGGGAGGGATTTAGACATGAATTTGAAATAACTGAAAGCAAGACATCAAAAACACCAAAATACGGAAGAAAGAATATTTTTTTTAGAATATTTCAGTACTTCAATTTTGGCAGTATTTTGTAGTAAATAATAAATAATGTAGCATGAAAAATGTCAAAGATACAAATTATAATCCTCATAATTTTTCTTGCTTGTCTCAGCATCATTTTTCTCTGTCATCTGCTCTTTTTGTGGTGATTTATCACGTTTTGCTTCTTCCTTGTCCTCTAGAATAATAGCTAGAGCTACTTTTTTCAGCTCTGCAAAAGTGGCATCATCGTTTAAAGAGCTTGTAAAAGAAGGTTGTATCTCTGAGGACGTCATCTTAGCATAATTACATGAAGATTTGGCCCCTAACTCTTGACATCTTCACAAAATTTACAGCCTCTTTGTCAATGTCCACAACTACACAGTTGCGACCCTTCTTAAATGCACAAGCAATGGTAGTACCAGAGCCAGAAAAAACATCAAGCACCCAATCTCCTGGATGTGAGAACATGTCAAGGAGATGGTTGATGAGCTTTTGTGGTTTCTAATAGTGATTTACTATCCTGCCTTGTGCACTTGGGTCCTGCAGTTTCTTTAACACCGCTGGAAACTCTAAGACATTGAAAAGTTCTGGCAGGCTGCAGTGTTGGAAGTGCTCCATGGTCCTCTTCCCGTCAAAACTCCAGTACGCAACATGGAGATACTCCACCTTGCTGAGCAACCTTGGTCCTCCACCATGATAGTTGATGTTAGCTTTGTACCTAGTTAAATATTTGAAGTGCAGTTAGCAAAAAAAAAAGAAAAAAGAAAAAAAAGAAAAGGAAACAATTTGAAAACTTGAACCAAAGAAATCTTCTTCTAGAATAAGAAATGTAAATAAAGAGGCCAGCACAAACACAAGACCAAACACAGACTAGAAAGATAAAACAAAGTAAAGAACAATTGTATTCTGAAATAAGACTTAACAAACCAGGTTTTCATATCCTGCCTGAACAAGGGATCCGAAGTGGTTTTCAAACGTGGATTCCACCAAGCCAGCCTGCATGCTAGAATGAAACACTTTGATGCCCTCAATAAAAGTATTGAACTCCTAAAATTTAAAGGGCTGGCTTTTAGTTTAAAGCTATAGGGTAGGTCTGCTATGACCAACGTAAAGTTCTGCGGCTTTACCGTCCCGACCTACTTCGTGCAATCGCCATGAATGATCAAAAACAGGTTATTTTGATCAAACATGCAAAATCTCTCGTAGTCGGAAAGTTCTGCATCGGCGGTTCTCCTCTCCGCTAATGACCTCTCTTCCCGTGCAGTTCTAACTAAGTGCATGAAGCCCTCAAGAAGATCTTTATTTTTCTTCCTGCTCTGTAAGAAGAAGAAATACTGCAACTTTTAACAAAATGTGGATAAAGAGAAATGGTTACAAGTAAACTTACCCAGCCCTCAAAATTTGGAGCATATTGTACAATGCGCTCATCGGAGGTGGCAACGGGGTAGAGCTCCTTGCATCTGCCCTACGTTTCCACGTTCAACTGCTCCATCAAATATATGTTATGACGTTCTTTTGGCTGCCAAAAAATAAGAACACACTGTGTTAGAAAATAAGAGAACAATTTGTGGCCAAAATTGTATTCTGGAATACATGCTTGCTTTCCTAGTAAAGCAAGTTGTATTCCAGAATACATAGCTGCTTTCCAAAGAAAGTAAGAGAGTTATCTTGAAAACAATTTTGCTGTTTCAAGAAGATGTATGTGTATTCCGGAATACAAATTGGAAATTCAGATTTGAAATTCTGGAACACAAATTTAAAATCTCATGAGTTTCTTCTGCTCGAAGACACGGATGTGTATTCCGAAATACACATTGCTGAACTACTATGTACACATTGTTGGACTACACATTAGTTAAGCATGTATATTCCAGAATACACATCTGTTTCCTCAAGCAGACAAAAATGTGTTCCAGAATACACAGTTGCTACTAAGCAACTACTGTTGTCTTATCATTTGTCTTAAAGGAGAACTTACTCGTGCAATTCCTTGGACATTTCTTCAAGGATAAACTCCTTGTCGACAACCTTCTGAAGCAACCGTTCTAATAAATCTGTGTCGGCAAAGCCTTGCATTTCCCTCCAGACGGTTATTGTCATTTCTTTTTTTTGACACGCCGGAGGTTTTCTTCTTTGCCTTTGCTCTTCAATTTCCCGCGCTCGCACTAGTGAATATTTCGTTCTGGAGTTCCCATATCTACGCACGAAAATTGTATGTTAGCTTTGTGAACTTTTAAACACAAAACTGGAAAAAGCTAAATAAGAAAACATTAGTACAAATTCTTATTCCGGAATACAGATCATGCTTACCTCGTCGTCTCTGAAAGATAACTGAAACCAATTGTCGTGGCCAATCAGTGACTGCCTTTTGTTAGCTTTGTCATATTTTAGGCAGCATTCAATGGCGCACACCTCCTTCAAAGAGTTTGCTGGCTTCTTTAGGTCCTCACCATATTTTTCCTTGAAGATCATATATTCTCTGTGCATAAACCTGATGTTGTCGACGAAGATCATCTTTAGTTTGTACTCGTTGTCACCATTGTGGGTGTTGGCAATGATCTTGGCTTCTTTATCGGTAAGACCACAGTAAACGGCACAGAGGACGGAGAGGTACCTGGAGTTCTTTTTTTTTTGTAAAGTTGCCTTCTTGCCTTGAAGGTGTGTTTACCTCCCAAGACATAATAAGTGTAGGTATCTACATTTTCTCTATCGTAGTCTTGGAGGTCTGTGCATTGCTCCCTGTCAACAAGAACAACAATTGGGGCAACATGAGCATTTGGATTGCTCCTTATTCTGTCCTTCAAATTCCTCAAGTGGTCTGCGTAGATCTTCCGAACCTGAAGTGGACTTTCACCAGCTTCATTTTTAGGAGGCAGCCTCATGCAAGTTACTGGCAGATATATCACCCCTTGCACGAATTTTTCTCTGTTTATTGCCTCCATTCTTTCGGAGGTTTTGTCCATTTTTTTCTCCTTTATTGCCACCCTTAGAACTTTTCTTTATCCTTTTCCTTTTCCTTTTCTTTTTTTTTTGTGCTTTCCTCGGGAACTTCCACTATGTCCAATTGCTATATTTTTCTCTTTTTTGGTTCTTTAGCAGCTATTGTGGCTCTTGGCCTGTTAAGTTTTTTGGGCTCCTCCTCTTCCACTTCCTCTGAACTTTCTTCCTCCCTGTCCTGCCCAGAAGTACTAGCAATAGGAGATCCTTCATCTTCTTCCTCATGCTCGGACTCGCTAAAAGTAAAGTCCTCGTTGTGACTGGAACAAACCTTCCGAATAATGGAAGCTAAGCTTTGTTTGTTCCTGTAGTGTGAAATATATTTGTACAAATTTTCTGGTTGCACACTGACGATTCTAAAGAAGGCAATGTCAACCACAAGACCTTGGGAGGTCTTAAAAGAAAGCCACCCCACTTGTCCTTCTTGCCCGACAACTTCAGAAACAACTTTGATTGTTTCGAGGTTGATGAACTCGCTACTGTCGTAGCGCTTCTGTCTGAGGCTCTTACAAACATCCAGGAATGTCAGGGTGATGTACTTTCCACCTGCACCCCTCATTCCAAACCATTGGGTTTGGAAATTTTCGTAAATTGCAGGCTCCTCAGTCTCCTGCAACTTTCCCTGTGGGTGAGGCCGTTTGACAATCTTTAGAACTTTTTTTGGTGCCTTCTTGCTTCCTTCTTGCCTATCAAAAAAATGTTGTAAACAAGTCTGTCAAGAGTAAAAAAGAAAAAAAGGACATATTCCAGAATAGAAATTGCTATATTGTGTGTCAAAGACTGGCAAAAAACAGAAGAAATAACTAGAAAAGAGTCGCACAAGCATGTTTTTTAAGTGCTAAACTAACTAGAAAGAGTTTGTTAAAGATTAAAAAAAGACAAACTTAAAGCCAAAATCCCTCTGAGTTTTCAAATTCTTATTCCAGAATACACTTTTGCGTTTTGTCTTAAGGCAAAGTGTATTCCAGAATACAGTTTGCCTTTTGTCTTTAGGCAAAGTGTTTTGTCTTTAGGCAAAGTGTATACCGGAATACACTTTGCCTTTTGTCTTAAGACAAAGTGTATTCGGGAATACACTTTGTCTTTTGTCTTAAGACAAAGTGTATTCTGGAATACACTTTGCCTGTCTTTAGGCATAGGCAAAGTGTAATACACTTTGCTTAAAGACAAAATGCAAAAGTGTATTCTGGAATACATTTTTGCCTTTATTGCTAACGCAAAGTGTATTCCGGAATACACTTTGCTTTTTGTCTTAGGCAGAGTGTATTCTGGAATACACTTTGCTCTAAGACTGTGGGCAAGATTGTATTTTAGGATACACTTTAACCCATTATAGCGTTGCAAATGTGTATTCCGTAATGAGAAATAGGATCTAGCAATGCAAAAAACCATACACTGTACTTCACACGCTTACCTGTCCATGATTTCCTCTATGCAAACCAGAATACAGCTTCTGCGAATAGAATGCAAGGCGCTCGATCTGGCGACTAAAGTGTGAAACCGGAATATGCAACTGAGGCGCTCAATTTTCTTTTTTAAAGGTAGATCATGGTCCATTCTCTTTTTCTATATGGAGTGGAATACGACTTGTCCAGACATGTTGGACTAGTGTATTCTGGAAGAGATTTTGTACACTCGACTAGCAAATGCACAACATCAAACAGTATTCTGGAATAGCTTTTTGTCTTCTCGAATAGCAAATGCACAACAATCAAGTGAGTTACTTATATGTTCCCAATGTTTTGCAGTTGTTAAAGATGGTTAACCGCATCATGAACAAACTTCCACCACCTTTTGTTGCCTCTAGTTCCTCTAGTTCAGATGGAACACGTGGCCAGAACGGGTTTCCTCTTGACACAGATGCTTTTCCGACTCCTACCTCGATAAGATCCTTGTTGCTCCTCGAAGACACTCCGAGTCCAACAACTAGTAGACTACCACCACCTTTCCAACCCTCTCCAAGTCCAGTAAGAAATAGGTTGCCCCCTCCTTTCATTGCCTCACTAGCTGTACGTAGCAATCATCCATCAACTTTTGTTCCATCTCCCGAAACTACAGAGGCTCGATCTCAGCAGGTTTTTTGGAACAGACTACCCAACCATTTGTAGTTTCTCCTCCTTCAAGTAGACAAACAAGGACTGCAGCACGCTCAAAAGACTGCGGGATTCTCCACAACTTCTCGCACCACGATTTCACTACAAATGAGGATGATTTGGAGCATCTACTCCTCTTCACACAACCGTGGACATGCAAAATTCCAGTCGGCTATAAGGGAGATGTTTGAATAAACTCCTTGTGGAGAAACTGTAATGCATTTGCTGCCACAACATCTTATGGCCCATCACCTTCATTCAACACCGTGCCTCCGACTTATCCGGGTATAGCTTCACGTGGTTTGTTTTCCTCTACAATCACACCACTAAAGATAGAGGAAGTCACTCCAAGAGTAGAACTCTCATCAAAAGATGAAGACACCAACGAGGGGCAACGAGATTACATATTCTCCAGTCAGTCCTCCAAGAAATTCAAGGTGGATTTTAGTTCGAGAGCATGCTCCTCTGTAACCTTATGGAGGAAACAAAATGAGGAGACTTCTAAGAACCAAATGCTGCTCATTGGGTTGCATCAACAGATTTAATATGGCTAAATTAGGTGCAGTTAGAGACAATTACAGTTCAATGACATTGGCAGACAGAATGCCTACTTAGCTTATCATGTAAGACCAGACCGCAATACCTTCTTGCACTATATTAACTGTGAACAAGTCGGCCAAACATGCTTTATGGGTGTTCACCGTTTAGGATCCACCAGAATGTCTCAAATACACAAAAGACTGGATAAAAACCCAGCAGTTGATGATCACAGTGGACCAAGAAGATTTGTAACAATGCATGCTCTAGTTGTTGTGTCATGAATGGAAAAATAGGAAAACATGTGAGAAGTTTCCTAACAGCAATATGTATCATTTGACAGACAACATCACAAAAAAGGATGTCTTCCAAGAATACAAAGAGACTTGCATTCAGTCTCAGCACATCTCTTACTCACACTTCACTAGACTGTGGAAAAGTGAATTCGGTCTTGTGAAAATTCCCAGGAGACATAGAATGTTTGTTTGCTCAAGATGTACAGAATTAAAGAGTCAAGGAGAAACTGCAAAGATAGAGGTCGAAAGAAGTAAGTTCAATTTCTCTAATCTCTCAATTGTTTTAAAGAAATGTTTTGACCTGATTTCTTCAACAGATATTGTGCAACAGAACCTTGCCAGATATCGTGAGCAACAAGCAACAAAGAGAAGAAAGCTTGCCAAATACAGAAAAAAAGCTCTCGAACGTCCACTGCAATATATGTCTATTGTAATTGATGGAATGGATAAAAAAAATACAACTCTACCTCATTTTTTAAATGTTCCTAAAGATGTGCCAGAGGAATGTTTTGTTAAGGCCCACCTTGTAGGAGCTATGGTCTTCAAAGGAAGTCTAAAGTGCAAAGTATTTTTGATGTATCCAAACTTGCATGGTGACCCGAACCTCACAATTACAATTCTTAACAAGGTCCTGTACGAGCAAGAGCAATTACCACCAGTGCTCTACCCGCAACTTGACAACACTACAAGGGAGAACAAGAATCAAACACTCTTTGCTTATTGTGCCGTGCTAATGGAGCTCGGCATCTTCAGAAAAGTAAAGTTCGGATTTTTATCATGATCAAATAGACCAAATATTCAACAGACTTTCCGTGTGTCTTAGAAGGAAAAAGGTTTTTTGTCTTCCTACTTTAGTTCGAATCATTGAAGATTCTTACACTCCCATTCCAATGGTTGAGCTTCTCAAAGAGACTGCTGACTTTAGAGAGTCTATTTTCTCTCAATGTTTAGATAGAGAAAAAGCTGTGAATAAGTTGAATGATCTCACCGTCAACATCACATCAAGTTCTACTTGAAGGATGGACAAAGCTTCTTACAGGGGAAGAAGTACACCACAACTAAGGACTGGAGCCCACTAGAGGGATTGTGCTTCCTTAAATCTGTTCCAGACACTTGCTTCACAGAACGTGCTGAGCAACTTCCTCTAAAAAATCCTAAGGAGTCCAAGTAGAAGAAAAGTACCCCAGTGACATCCTTAAAAGCCATTGAAAATGGAATTTCTTCATGCTTTAAGTATTTTTTAGGAGAAGATCAGATGTGGTGAAGAAATTTCTTTCTTCAACAAAAAATTATTATACAAAACCTAACTCTAAGACAGCTGCAAGAACCGTTTCAATGGCCTAACATTTTCCATCAACCCCAGAACCAAACAGGTCCAAGCAATGCTACAACAACACCTGCAGTAGAACAAGAATAGGAATAATTTTTTATCGTCCACTGAGACCAAACGGAAGGAGCGCAGCAAACTTATTACTGTCCGGGTTAAAAAACTCCCGCCCCGAAGGGTTTTCGAGGGAAAAACCATGGCAGTAATAAGAATGATGTCAAATTGTACAAGTATACATCATCATGAAATAAATGTATATATACATGCCAAGTGTGTGCTCGAGGACATAGCTGATCTCGCATGTCCATAACCTCCTGAAGATATGATCCAAGTACCTGTACGGATGCTATGCTTAATGTCACATGTAGCGCCTGGCCAGATCTAGACCTGACCAACTCAGCATAGCGCGTCCGAATTTGATCATATGCTGGGCAACTTTGAAGGGTATGAGATTCATCCTCAATGACTCCCATTTGGCAAAGATTGACAGAGCTCCGCCCCGCGTGGCTCACCAATCCATCCGCCTCCTCAATTGAAGATGATGTGCCTCTGTGCGAATGGAGGCAATGAGTCTGCGCCTTTTTATGGGCAAGTGGGTACGTAGATAGCATTGCGGACCTCGTTCCAATGTGGGATTTATGTGGCGCTGGTAGTGTGCTGTCTTGACATGTTCTAGGGCACTGCCATCCCACAGCTTGCTGAGGAAGCAAGTGTCAAGATATTGCCTCAAGCTATCATTAGGGCGGATTTGGGGTCTCAAAATGGCCCATATCTTGGATGCCAGAATTCCACGTCATGTTTCTCGCGACCAATGATGTTTGCGCATTTTTTTCCAAAGTCAGTATTAGTTGGCAAGTAGAAAGAGGAGCAGGCTTACTTGGCATCCACATGGCAAAATTTCATAGGACATGTGTGTGCATTCATTGCAACCACATTAATGGCCCGCATTTTTCGAAAATCGTATCGCGGACCAAAATAATGGCTACTTTTCCCGCCTACTGTGCACATGCCCACATGCACCAACCACCTTATCAAATTTTGGCACCAAGATTTCCATTGTTCACATTAGTGCCGCTACGTGCATCCTCTCCGCCTTCGCTCTTCATTTGGAATCCAAGTCTCCAATAGTGTCTGTGTTTTTTTGGGGCGAGCATAGAGTTAAGCAACAACGGCGGTGGCGATGTGGACAAGCAAACGTCGTTACATGCCATGTTTTTACTACCCAAATTTTCATTCTGAAGTTTTCCTACTTTTCAGCTCTTTCCCATTCATCGTGTTGCTCTGGCCATTCATTCTTACAATTCAACGACCGATCGATCGGCGGTGGAAGGATATCTATCCATAGGCTCGTGGGTGAGAATGCTATCCTTAAAGAAGGGTGACTATGGAGTTACATCGCCGGAGCGAGGCGACATTCATACGCAATGAATAGGTAGAACTATAGGGTTCAAAATAAATGCTATGGATAGTATATTGCAAAAAAAAAGGGAAGGGAGGGGGGAAAGGGATTTGAAGAGGAGGATATTTGCAAATTTGCACCCTCAATAATACATGGATCACACCATGCGAAAATGCATATGCACTTTGTAAATGTGTAGTGAGATTTCGCGTCATGTGATCCTTGCTTCTTTTTTCTTCCCTCTTCTTGATTTATATTCACTCACTGAATCAAATATTTTTCTTTGGGCTATATATATCAGATGTCGGGGATTTGAGACTAGGGAAAAGCATTACTAGCATCGTTGTTGTCTAACATATGGACATAAGAGACATGCTTTTCCAAGATATACATTCAGGGCAATGGGCATCTAGTTTTACGTTGTAAAGTTGTGGGAGCCGAGCTTGAAAGTCGTCCCATGATCTCTTTTAAGCGAATTGTGCAAGCCTTATGAGAATGGTGTCCTTACAATGAAGAAATGTTTGATAAGACGTGCATCCATTGTTGAAAAAATGAGTTACAAAATATTTGCTCCATTAGAGGTGTTTACTAATGCCACGACACAAAAGCTCCAAAGACATATTGTATAAAATGTCGCTTTCATGAGCCTTTGGATCAGTTAACTCAAAGTGTCACATATGGAAACATTGTTAGGTTTGATAAAATAACATAAAAATCTTATTTAATAAAGCTTTGGTTGTTGATAAAGTGTTGGCTTATTGATTAAGTGTTTGTATTTTGCTTTGGGACCCTCTTTGAAAAAGTTTAGTTCATAAAACATAATATAACTTGGAATGATACATATTTTATATGCAAATGGGAGACTATTGATGAGGGACTTGGTGTTATTATCTATTGACAACAAACAAGAAAGTGGATCACACCATGCAATTTAGTATATTCCAACCTTTTAGCTTATACAAAATTGCTTTTGGTGTGATCTTTTGGAAAAAGATGACTTCCTATAGTAAAATTACTTTGATTATCTTTTAATAAAAGAAATATATATGTGTCTTATTTGAAGTTAAGTGTGGATATGTGACGTGCTCATTTATTGATAAAGTGTTTGCTTTTTGAAAAGGGCTAATAACTTTATGTACTACTAGAGTTGGTAAAGTATTTTAGATACAAATAGGATGCTTGATGTGATCCTTCTTAAAAAAAGATATGCTCTTTGAAAAGGACTAATAACTTTATGCACTTGGGGTGGTAAAGCATTAAATGAGAAAGGGTACTTGTGTTTAATTTTAATTTGACAACAAATAAGAAAGTGGATCACACCATGCGAATTTAGCTTGGTGTGATCCATCTTGAAGAAAAAAAATAGCTTTCAAGTAAAAGGAAAGAAAGAAATATCTTATTTAAAGTGTAAAGTGTTAGTATATAAAGTGTTGGTTTATTAAAATACTATTTGTTTACGCTAAGTTGTAAGTTCAATATTTGTGTTTCTATTTACTTTTTTACGCAAGGATCACACCAGGCGAATTTCTTATATGCAATTACTTCTGCGCATGAAGATTTCGCATCATATGATCCTCTTTAAACAAGGATGGCTTTGACCTTCAATGTTCATAAATTTTATGAATGTTTGCATATAAGAATGTCACATATCATATTTTCTTAAAAAATGGTCATCAAATGGATAACTAGTCAAAGAGTTCTTCTTAAAGAGTTTCAAGACTCATTTTTGCTATAATTTAAATAGCAATAGATTTTTAAAGGAATCTATTGTTAAAAGTAGTCAAAGACTTCTTGTATTAGCGGTATCTAAACACAAACACCATAACCTTTGTACTTCAAGAATGTATAAACCCTTCACATTGCAAAGTATAATGTCATTTATTAGCATATTCACGGACATTTCCCCTTCTTTATCGGAAGCAGCTCATCTCAAGGAACTGTATTCGATTCCGAATGCCTTCATCCTCTCTCAATCTCTCACAATATCCTAGGAGGCCAGAGTTACCGTCACCACAAAATCGGACTAAACTTGAAACATCCTGAAATGACGGTTTCTTGCCACTCAACGGATCCAATGGATATAAAGCTGTCATCATCCGCCCAGATATCGACACTTTTGAGCACGCAAGACACAACACAACACGCCGAGGTCTAAGTTCTTATTTTTAGACCTCCTTTTTGCGATTGAAGACCGGAGCATATTCGTGAGTCGGTTGGATCCTTATCCACACATCATTTGGAGCTTCCATATCATGTGGATCGCGCCTGGCCGAAATGAAGGTGTACAATTTGTATGCCCCAAAGACAATTAAGCGCCGTGTGAGCCTAACGTCCGCATTTCTAACCTCGTTTTGAAATTTGCAACGTGCATATGGAAATCGAAAAGTCCATTCTCCTACAATCCATGCTTTTATACATTAAGCAAATTCAAATTTCGAATTGTAGGGGGCGGGAAGCCCAGATTGGGATGAAGTAAAGATCCCTTAATCTTTGGGTTCACATGGACGAATCTATGGGGTTGGCTTAAAACCCTCACCAACTTGGGCTGAGGCAAAAAATTCAGCCCGTTTTGGAAAATCAGCCCTTGCAAGATCCAACTTATGCGTAGCTGATGCAACATTGAATTTTTAATCGCTCGACTCCGCTTAACTTCGCCAGAGGGCCTAAACTTCTCCATGTGAACCACCCATAAAGCGCAAATTGCAGCTCTCGAAATAAAGTCGATACAAAGCTTCAACCTACACATTCAAATTTTGAAATGTGGAAGGCGGAAGCTTGTATGGCCATGGCCTCTAAATGAAAATAAGCGCAAGAATCGGTGACCGCACGCTTGGTATCCGACAAACCAAGAGACACCGCCATGAGTTGCCGGTATGCTATAATGCAAGTGGCTTTTTAGAAGCCACATGTTGCATCACCCCGTCGACAACCAACGTAATTAAATACATATGGCGCCATGAATGCTAATCCCCTTATTCCGGAGAATATTCCAAGTAAATCTGTAATGATGAGATTTTGGTATCCTAGGTGGCATGGGAAAAAAGGAGCGGAAATATGACGTGGAATGGCTGATAGGAGGCCATTTTGAGACCCCAAATCCGCCCTAATGGGCGATCTACCTCTGTTTGCACATGTATGCACCTGTGCTCCTGCGCATTCCATCTAGCCAACCATTGAGCTCTCTTTTCCCTCCAGCAGGCCTTGAGGCGCTGCGGCCCCATTGCCATGATATAAGCTAGTTTAGGGAGACGAGCATCGTCCATATTGACCACCTTCTGAAAATAGACAATGTGGCGATCAAGGGCCGCCCTCTGAAGAGGCAAGAATCCTGTCCCCTGCAGTAGAATTTGATATGGGACTGTGGACTTCACCCTTAGTGCTCATACCAAGAAGACTTTCTGCACCTGCTCCAAGTCATTCCAAGTAGCGAGGGATACTACTGGGCCCTATACTTCAACCCCGTATAAAAGGACAAGCTCCACTAAGACCTTGAACAAGCATGACTGATGGGCCCAATCATACAACTCCGCTCTATGACTATTGTTTTGCATTGCATATATAGTGCCTTCCAGCCCGCCGTCACTTGTAACCGTATGGATGTGTCCCAGTGCATAGTAGAAGGAAACTCCACTCCCAAATATTTGTATGTGGATGCTACTTCCATATTCTGCCCTCGGTAACTGAAGAAGGGGATCCTCGACTGACGTGAAGATGATATGAAAACCACCTTAGTCTTGGCCAGGTTGACGCGCATATCAGTCGCTTGGCAGAATGTGTCCAAGACATCGAGATGTCGTTGCATGTCTGCTGGTGTGTAAGCTAGGAGCTCCACATCATCATCATATATTAACTGTCCGATGATCTGGTAGAGAAGGTGAGCTTCGTCGCCCCCATTATCAGCAAATTGATCAATGTAAAGCCCAAACAATGTTGGAGAGAGAGGGCATCCCTGACGAACACCGATACTACTATCAAATGGTTGGCTTGTCGGCTGCAACCGACCCGAGCATCTTTCATATAGCCTGTACACTGCATTATGCAAATCTACAGGAACCCCCAGCTGTCGCAATCTTGCCCATAGTTTTTCCCAAGGCACAGTGTCAAACGCCTTCGCAAAATCCACGAAGCAACAATATAGATCCTGACGACGGTTCCTGCTGTCTTCAACCAAAGTTCGCAACGTGAAGATGTGGTCAATGGTTGAGTGCCGTGGTCTGAATCCTGCTTGGGTGAGGGCCCGCACCTCTGCTGCCTCTGCCCAGCCCGTCAACTGCTACTCGAGAATCCCAGCAAGCAGTTTTGCAAACACCGAACTGACCATGATTGTTCGGTAATTGGCTGGGCAGTGTGGGTCACCTGCCTTATAGATGGGAACAACTCTGCTATTGGTCCACTGCAGCGGGAAGCCTTCTTGTAATGCCTTGTTGAACAAGGCGGTCAGCACTTGTATTATGGAAGGCCCTGCCCACTTAAGCAATTCTGCCTGCATACCATCCAGGTCTGGGGCTTTCCCATTGGCAAGATGCTGTAAGCCTTGTTCCACGTCCGAATCTGTGATTTCCAGCACTGGGCCTTCTTGCAGGGGTAATGCTGTATGTGCACCCTGAGGGTCGTATAGCTGTTGCAAGTATTGCCTCCACTGCTCGGGAGTGATGTTCCCTGTGGGCTGTACTGGCTTTCTAAGAACCCTTCGCCAGAAGGTCCTGGGGTGACGTTCCAGGAGGTAAAACATTTTCCTTTGATGCGCTGCAATGTACCTGGCTTTCTTAGCTTTAAGAAAGACGCGGTACTGTCTGACTGCATATGGGCGTAAAGCAGGGTCTGTGACTTGGCGGAGCCAGCGTTTGTGTTCCTGGAGGTCCGTCGCGGGCGGCTTATCCCAAAGCACCTCTCTGCCGCAGTCTTAAGCACATCAGTCAGCCGGCCCGTCCGTTGCTCTAGTGTAGGATATTGCAAAATTTCTGCCAGGTCATCTATAAGCATCTGGGCATAAGCCCCAGCATGTTCATAATCCAATCGCAGCTGAGGCATATGAGGAGAGGAAGACGAGGACCGAGTCATGTATCTCGGACCAAGACGCAAGAATGCGCCTCAAGGTAATAGCACAGAAATTGCCAAAGGTATGTTGATTGCTCTTCCAACTGAGGAGGATGACAAATGTCGACCTTTTTGGATAGCAAAAGTACTTGACATAGCCAAGGAGGAAGGCTTAATAACTAAACTCCAGATTCATTGCCTTGCGACACATTCAGAAAATGCTTTTGAAGGTAGGTATGAGTTAGAAATGAGAACTGAAGGAAAAGGGAGAAAGTCCAAGAAAGTGGGTTGTAGGGATGACCTGAACCTAAGTGACGTGACTATATTGTGCTATGATTTCAAATTGAAATTTGACAATCATCTATGCCAGAGGACTATCAATTTGCTTAAAAAGGCTTGGAATTACGAGGAAGAGGATGAAGAAGTGAGTGGTGGTGGCAATGCTTCACCATCTGTTAATAGTGATAAGGAAGATAACTTAAGCACTTCCTTGAGTGACAGTGAAAGAAGTGAAGATGAAGAGGATGGCATAAATGAACATGATGACGTGCTAGATCCCTCCCTAATCACTCTTCACATTTTTGTACATAACCGAGTCTCAGAAAAAGACTGTAAATTTTGCATGTGAATATGAAGATTTTATCTTCAAGCTTTGAGAATACTACAATTTCAGTTACAGACTTTACTTCAATTTTTTGTTAAATATTATATTCTCTTAGATTAGTGGTTCTCTCCAAAAACATACTTCAAGAAAATTCTAGTTGCAAGGAAAAGTATCACTTTAAAAAAGTCATTTCTCTCGTTGCATAAAAAAACCTCATTTACCCCATTTTTTGTAAAAAATAAGGGAATCTTTAAGGATTATTCCTTTTGCTCTCTTTTCGATGATTTGCTCTCGTTTAATACGCAATCTTGTTAATTGTCAAAATTTCTGATACACTCATTGAAAATTGTCTGTTTCAAGTCTGTTTATTTAAAAATCCATCAATAAGCAAAGGAAGTTATCAAAAATCCTGAAATTAAATTACAATCATCCTCTGCTACTCTTCTCTCACCAAGTTTAAAAAGATTTCACTGCACGGATCTCAAGATATGCATGTGCAAACTTGGCACTTCCAAAACTGTCAAAATTTCAGGGACAATTGAACTTTTTGCAGTTTGTTCCATTCTAATCCATCTTTTGCTTTGCACCCTAAGTGATCTGGAGAGTCCTAACCACCCCTGTGGAGGAAATTCGAATCTGGACCACAGATTCTTATCTTGCCACACTACAATAGATCTGATGCATTTGCGCTTGCAGGCAACATATCTTACAAGCCAAAAACGAATTGGCACCAGCCAAAAACGAATTGGAAGGCTAGCCTGTGACCTGGAAGGCAAGTTAATAGGGCATGTAACAACATATTCTAATACTCTAAATGAAATGTAGATAGATAATGCAAGATATTCCAGTGCGTTTACAGACCTAGATTGCAGAACTGGATTGCATTTCTATGCTTCACAGATTCGGATGAAGCATATTGTATTCTCTGTTTCATAACGATCCTCTTAAGCTAAGTAGCATGTAGTGGTAACAATCCTCTTAAGCTAACTAGCATGTAGCAGCATCTGCCTTGAATACTCCATAAAGAATTTCGAAATTGGATTAGAGCTCCTTATCTTGCAAAACTGAATGGGATCTCATGCATTATTGCTTGCAGGCAGTATGCCTTGCAATCCTAAACTTAGAGCCACCTATGTAAGGAAAAATCCGACCATTTTGGCGCAAGCGCTAACTGCATCTTGTGTCGTTCTAGCCAAAAGGCTTGAAGATAATTGTGAAAAAATGTGAACCCCTTGGGTTTAGCAAAAATTACCATGAACAAGCCTTTATAACCAGTTTCTGGGTGCAAGAGGCTACTTAATAGACTCGGTTCTATGCCACCATATGCAGATACGTTTTAATAGTCTACATTCAGTATTTCTAGCACAATATATGTGCGCACATGTACCCATTCTATAGTACGCAAGACATGTTAAACCGTTGGTTTCAGTGCAAATAAACTTGCTAAAGCCCTTACAACCAATATTTAAGTAAAGGGAATAATTAATAAGTGGCACTGCTGCTGCTTAGTGTGTATCAGTGCCCACGTGGCCATATGCCACATGTAAAATAACAATGTTAGAGAAGTTCAAGTACAATGATCAATAATGGAAAGTTCAAGTTCAAAACAACTAGGATTTGCTCAAGTACAATGAATGGTGCACTATGGATCACCACTATTCATACTTCTTATGGGTGTACTAAGTATGAGTAAGCCAACATGTAGGAACCACATTAAGAGATTAATACATTTCAACATTGTTCCCAGGCATAAGGAAGATGGTACAGAGTAGCATGCTGGAGCCAACTCATATCCATGTCAATAAATAGCCAAGATGTAGCCAACTTAAGAGCCAACATGTAGCTAACTTAAAATATCATTTAATAATAAAAAAATTCTACCTCCTACCGCAGGATATGACAGGCCACTGCTTGTTATATTGTAATCATTGGGTGGACATGACCCTACCATTACAGCATGGGTCATGCCTTACCCTATAATTACAATAAACTTAATTAGAATAATTGAAATAAGCACACAAATACCTCTCTCTATATACGCGATTCAATTTCTTGTATATGAACTTTATAGGCTCATTTAAGTCACGATATTTGTTTGAATTTACTCCACCACTTGTCAAAGCATGCTACAATTTCCTGTATCATAGCATGCTACAATTTCATGTATCCCAGCCAGAAATAGCTATTGAGAGTTTAGGCCAAATGGCATAAAAGAGGAATTATCCCATGCATGTATGAGCACCTTTGCACTTATTCATCATAGTACAGAAGATGTTGTAGAAATGAGGCCCACTGGCACTTCATTACAACATCATTCTGGAGTATTTGATTTTCTGGACATTGAGGCCAAGTGGCACTTCATTACCCAATGTACTTGATTTACCTATAGAAATGTAAGTCCACAAATATGTATGAGACACAAAAGACGAAAACATTTCAACTATAAAAGTAGACCTCAGAATGGAGACAGAATAAAAGTTTGTTGTCGTACCATTAACCAGTGGATAAGGGGCAACACTGATAAAACCAATGAATGGAAGTTTCTAAAAAAACACGCCCAAACTAGCTTCAAACAAAAACCCTACTAGCATGACCATCTACCTCGGTCAATCCCTCCACATCCATAATCTCTGGCACTTATCAAGGCATACAAAACCAGCCTAGTATTATAAGCATTAAACAGCAAATGCAACTCTTTTGTGAACAAAAATTCCAGAAAACACAATTTAATACATCTGGGAATGATATGTCACTGATGCAATTTTACCTTTTGATCACTAGAGCATTCAGCCGATGAGTTCCCAAAAAAGAAAAGAAGAACCTATTTTATATTGCCAAAGCATAACCCTGTTTTAGTCACAAGTACAGGGGCTTGATCTTAATCTGCTGTGTCAATTCCCAGCACTAAGACTAAAATTTGGGTGGCCTTACATAAATATAATAGAAGCTTAAATATCCAACACTAGGAAATAATCAGACTTATGTCAAAGCAATGGCAAACAGATCTTTCTTAGGCACTTAAAGTACTTATTCAGCAAAATGGTAGACTTATGAACATTAAAACGTAACTCAGTACTTAGAAAATATAGAAAGGAGGAAAGTGAAATCCTTGTTTGTAACAGACATCCCAACTTGATATTTCCGTACGTTCAAGCAAAAGCATCCACATTGAGAGGAAAAAACCCGTACCTACAGCCAAACAACACAAATTTAGCATGAAAATGGTAGATTTGTGAGGGCGAAAAGGTACATTGGGTTTTTTCCGGCGTACAGCCCTTCATCCAATGCAGCACTTTTGCCCTCAGTTAGTCATAGAGATAATTATGAGATGAATCAATTTCTTTTAGAGAAGTTAATCATGCAATAGTAAATCTATAAAAAGACAACTGTCTAAACAGAAAAATTTATTAACTAGATGCTTATAATATGCAACTTAGTTATGCATTTCACAACAAATTCAGAATGAAATGAAGATATATAACAACCAGATTTCTTTGGGTTTACCATCCCCAAGTTTCCATCTTGTTGCCATGCCTTGTTAAGCACACAGAGCTTTCTTGGCAGCATTTAGACTAGAGAATGGAAACTAAAAAACTTCTCCTGCAATCTAGTTTTAGCTCCATCTTAGAAATGGGCAAAGTAATAAAGATCTAAGATTCCTTTAAACTATTTACAAACCTGGCTCTGCAGTTCTTTGCTTCAGAAATTTTAATTAGCAAACAGTTCTTTTGCAGCAAATATGATGTAGCATATGCCTTGATTACTGCATGAGGAAATTTGAATCTGGACCAGAGATTCTTATCTTGCCACACCACAATAGATCCGATGCATTTGGACTTGCAGGCAACTTGTCTTGCAAGCCAAAAACGAACTGGCACAAGCCAAAAACGAACTGGGAGGCTAGCCTGTGACCTGGAAGGCTAGCTTAATAGGGCCTGTACCAACCTATTCTAATACTCTAAATGAAATGTAGATAAATAATGCAAGATATTCTAGTGCATTTACAGATCTGGATTGCAGAACTGGATTGTATGTTTATGCTTCATAGATTTGAATGAAGCATATTGTATTCTTTGTTTCATAAACGATCCTCTTAAGCTAAGTAGCATAAGCTAAGTAGCATGTAGCAGTAGCACCTGCCTTGAATACTCCATAAAGAATTTCGAAATTGGATTAGAGCTCCTTATCTTGCAAAACTGAATCAGATCTCATGCATTCTTGCTTGCAGGCAGCACGTCTTGCAAGCATAAACTTAGAGCCAAGCGGTGTAACGGAAAAATCCGTCCATTTTGGTGCAAGCCCTAACTGCATCTTGTGCCGTTCTAACCAAACGGCTTGTAAGATAATAATTGTGAAAAAATGTGAACCCCTTGGTTTTAGCAGAAATTACCATGAACAAGCCTTTATAGCCAAGGTGCAAGAGACTAATTAATATACTCGGCAATATACCACCATATGCAGATACATTTTAAATGGTCTACATTCAGTATTTCTAGCACAATATATGCGCATACATGTATGGCGGCATGGAATCTGGGAAGCGGATTCCAGGGAGTCCCGCGACTGGCGGAAGCCGGGAGTGGGTCCTGGAATCAACGACCCAGTTCCAGGCCGCCACAACATGGTAACTGGTTCGCAGCTTCAAATTTACCTTCTCATTACCTGCTGAGCGGAATCATCATGCCGCTTTCTATTCCGGAGGCGGAATCACCGACCCAGTTTCCATGTTGTACCCATATAGAATAGTATAAACTTGCTAGAGCCCTTACAACCAATATTTAGGTACAAGGGAATAATTAATAAGTGGCACTGCTGTTGAGTGTGTATCAATGCCCAAGTGGCCATATGCCACATGTAAAATAACATTGTAGGAGAAGTTCAAGTTCAAAGCACCAGGGCTTGCTAAGTTCAAAGCACCAGGGCTTGCCCATCGTGGTGGTGGTTTAGTGGTAAGGCTTTGGGTTGGGGTGACTCCCACCAGGGTTCAAAACCCACTAGCTACCATCGGGTGGGAGACGTAGGTGGGTGCAAGTCCCACCAACCTTGCCTTCAAAAAAAAAAAAAAAAAAGTACAATGATCAATATAGGGGAAGTTCAAGTTCAAAATACCAACGATTTGCTCAAGTACAATGATCATTGAACTATGGATCACCACTATTCATACTTCTTATGGGTGTGCTTCTAAGTTTGGCTAAGCCAACATGTAGGAACCACATTAAGAGATTAATACATTTCATTGTTCCCAAGCATAAAGGTAGATAGTATAGAAGAGTAGCATGCTGGAGCCAACTCGTATCCATGTCAATAAGTAGCCAAGATGTAGCCAACTTAAGAGCCAACATGTAGCTAACTTAAAATATCATTTAATAATGATAAAAAAAAAAGAAAAAAAAAGGGAAGAAAACCTTTGAGTACACAGATGGTTTAGACGCAAATACAAGTGCATCGATCCCCTTTGTGCGATCATCCCTTTTGTTGTATGTATAATATTCTTTACAACTTCTATCAAGAGAACCATGAACATATATTCCACACATTAACAATATCCAACCAATGGTGGCTAACAAAAATAGAGAGATGTAGATGCTCCACCAAAAAGAAGTTGCTTTGTGGATCCAATGGAAAACTGTTGCTGCTCTTTTCACGTACAAAGTAAAGGCATAGTATTTTCACCATTTTCCTTATATAATTTCCCATTGGACCATGCAAGTGCGCTATTACATAGTAATATACCATGCAAAGGACATCTCGAGCACCCCATGGCCGTCATGGTGAAGAGAGCAACCTACATGAAAAACCCTAAACCCATACTATGGTCCATTGATGCATTCTCAAAGCTAGAAGGTGATCTTTTGAGGCGCAAGCAATTGTAAGGGGTCCAGAGGTCTATGAGCGAAGAAATTCTCAGGTGGGGTTTTGCTATTGATCAAATTGAGATGCTATGAGTTGCCATGATTAGTCTGTACATGATTTTTGCATGCAAATATGTTAAACTATGATTTTATTGGAGATTCATAAGGCTAGAGAAGGTAATCAATGATTGGAAACATCTCTGTAAGGGCTGATTCTAAGTCAGGAATGGCCCAAAATTGCTTGAAGCACCGATTCAGCACGAAAACTTCAGAAAAGGCAGAATTCTATTGCATCTGGTCAGCATTGAGCTCTCCAACGCCATTTTGTGTTCATTGTGACGTTCCAGGCATTCATACGGTATACGTATGCACGCCGGGACACGTCACTAGGACATAAGGGGGTAATTGGCTAAGTGGGCGTCGACCACAATGGTTTTATTTAGCTATGTTAATAAATCCATTGTGGATAATTATAAAGTATATAGCCTAATTACCCTAATTAAGCTAAATTAGTTAATTAGCACCAACAAGGGGGTGCCACTTGGCCCAAATCGATTGGGCAAGGCATGGTTTCCATTTTGGACACCCAAATTAGGGCTTTTGTGCCCCAATTCGAATTGGGAGCAATTGGGGATGGAGGAGGAGGAGCAGCGGCCGAGCCCCCTTGATTAGTCGAGATGGAGCAGCCCAAGACCCGATTTGACGGTTAGTCAAGGGGTTACTATGTCGATTTATAGCATAAGCCCTCTACGTGGTGTGTTCTCTCTCTGTTTTCTTTGTGGTTTTACTTGTTAGGCTAACCCTTGATTGATATGGTGAGTATTCTTTATCTCTAGTCTCTTGTCATGCGTGCTTTGGTTGATGGTTTAGTAGTTCTTTGCTTAGTTAGCACTCAGGAGATGGGGATTACGGGGGGTAGAGACCTCGAGCCCATGTATTGTAGTATGCTCTGGATAGAGCCCCAGTATTATTCCCATTAGTTGCGGCACTGTGCACAAGAACCCACCGGGTCCTAGATGCTATGGTGCGGCTTAGCACCGGACAAGGAACACAAGTGGTGACATGAGGGGTGGGGTCTTGCATGAGCATACAAGGCTCCTGAGACTCCTACGATGGGCTAGGCGATGGCCGGTCACGTGGGGGGCGGGTATGGGTCCGACACTCCCAGGTGTAGAGGTGTGATCCGTATGGAGCACCTTGCACTTTGAGTAGATTTAGGGTGAGTAAGTTAGATGCGGATGCGGGGGGTCGGCGATGCGGCACGTATTCTCTAGCTCACCCATGGAACCACTTGATTACGGAAGGGGACGCTTCCCACACCTGCCTCATCGGACCAAAGCGTCATGAACACCGAGTAGGCTCAAAAGGGTGATCCCTAGAACCTGCGTCTCCGGAAGGCTATAGCAAAGCCATAGCATGAATTGGCCCATCTGCAAAGTGTGCACAGGAGGGGCGGATGGAGTGGACAACCCTAGCCGATGTTCTATGCCAGCCAACGCCATGCCAAGACTCGGTCTGCTGATCTCTTGAGGCCCAGCCGTCAGTCGATCCTCACTGGAGTCTGAGCCGGGGTAGAACCTGGGGTTTGGGTGTTTTCTTAGGTTAGATGCATATTCTATGCCGTTGGTATTTGGATGGATGCGCCACCCTTCGTGGTGGTTATTTATATATGATTTATGTTGTGTGCTAACCCTTGTATTCATGCTTCCGTGACGTAGGAGTCCCATTGAAGGCGTGGGCCGAATGACCCCTTCGTGTCCTTCTTTCGGGCATCATTTCATAGATGGCCCGAAATAGACGGAGGGCCCTGCTCATGGCAAGTTGGTTGCCATGGGAGGGGAAAGTCCCTGTATGTATACGGCTGGGTGTCGTATATATACAGGGAGCGTCACAGTGGTATCAGAGCCATGATTCTGGTTGACCGGAATCATAGCACTGGCCAGACTCTAACTCGTAGTTCGTCGGCTAGGTAGGAGGCTAAGTTAGTGTGATTGTTAGTTCTTTGATGTTTGGCTTTGTGTTAGGTTAAAGTAAGAAATTGTAGGTTTAAAGAAGTTAGGGCGACTGGAGGACCCAAGTTTGGAGGGGCTATAAGTTTTTGTAGGTAGCTGGGATGAAGGCAAAAATGGCTCCATTGGATCGGGCGTACCCCAAATACCCTAGAACAGTCGTTAGCTGGCGAAAAATGGTCAAGGAGGGGCCCCGAAAGTCAACTCGGGCGCCGCTTGCTTTTGATCGACTCACAGACGCGGTAGAAACGCGTATAATGCTGTCGGCGCCCGACCGTATAAAACGCATATTTCCGCCGTATAAAAATTTTCGTATTTTTTTTATGTACATATTATTTTGGCGCCCCAATCCAGATTTGAACCCATGACCTTCCAACTCCAAGCCTAGGTGCCTACCACCACACCAAACTCTCACTTGAATGCAACATATGTGTTTCACACATTTCTTATACACATATAGTACTCTATTTCTCTGCATAGCAACTTTTATATAAAAAGGCACTATGGGGTCTTGAACCCCTGACCTTCTACACCCAAACCAACACCTTCACCAATAAGCCAACTTCTTTCTTGAAGGGATATAACCCTTTTTCTAATATTTATAATGCATCCTTATCTATCCTTATGTTGTAAACCTACCTATCATTGGAGGTTATAATCCAACACTATCCTACATCCTGGAAATGTTACTCATTACATTTCTCTGTCATGATGTCATACTACTGTTCTGGCATTCCAAATGACTTGACATCCGCATTTAAGCCATAGTCATGGCCTAAGAGCGGGTGAGCCTTCGTATAAATCGTGAATTACCTAGAGTCATCAAGGTGCTTGCCTTGTACTTTGTGAGCCTTTCTACAATTATCTATGTTGAGACAACACGGACTTGTATCCATGTTCGAGTCCTATATATATATCCTAACTTATACCTCCATGTAACCCATGGCGTCACCTCTGCCTGATCCAGGTATGGATCATATGGGAAAGCTCATCTTAGGTGTCTATGCAAGACACGTTCGGACATTTAGCAGGCAACTGCTATTCGCTACTTATCCTGAAATTGTACTATTGTACTACTCAACCCCACTACCTTAAGCTTTATTCTATTGGCCGTTGACATTTACTTCAAGTGCCAACTACCACCGCATACCCTAGCATGCAACGGATTAAGGTCCTTTGCACATTTCAAACGTATCTCCAGATCCTTCATCAGTAACTTTAGGATACGCTCGTCTTTCTCTCCTAGTGTCACCACCTAGATTACCTCTCCAACATGTTTATCGTTATGTGTACATGTTATGTGCATAACAAACATATATCCTCATCCCACAATGCTAGAGCTCTGCTCTAACTTAGCTGAAATGTAACCTTTGTAGTTCTTATGATGTGGGTTTGTACCACCTACTTCCCAAATGGGCGGGGGGCCAACTCTATGTTGGACTTGTACATGCTGATGTATTCACATGTGCGGGCCGATGGCGATGCGTGACTTGCCCATGTATGGATCTGCATAGAAGAGTTTAAGCACCAAGGTGCATTTAACATACTTATCATAAGAAGGTTTAAGGATACTTCCTTCTATTGCGGTTTTAGATTAACCGTCATTTGTTTAATTTACCCCAATCTTTGAGGACAACATTATTTTCTAAGAGGGGTGAATGTGACGTTCCATGTATTTATATGGTATATGTATAAATCTGTTGACCGTCACGTCACCCAATAAAGGTATGCGCCACCATGGAGTATCTTAACCTAAGGGGTTGACCTAAAAGGGATACCCCCCGTATAAAACTATAATTTTCCCATGGGATTATGCCATAGTTCCAAAGGTTTCTACCACGGTCCAAGGCCTTTTCTAAAGGTTCCTTCAAGAAATTTATGCGTTTTGCCATGTTTTGTCACACCTAACCTATTTATCTTAAGTTAGCATGTCAACCTCAACTTTTGATCCATTTGAATGTTGTCGTCTTTGGCTCCCTCATAATGAAGCGGAGGCACTAAAACCCCCTCAGTCTTCTAATAGGAAAATCCAATGTTTCAATCTTCATTAGTAACTTATGCCATATGATTATCCAATTCCTTACCCTCTTAAGAGTTTGAAGTCATAATCTCTAACGGGTCTATGCCGCAAGGAAACGGATCCTCCGGCTTCTATACGTACCTAGAATTGTTCACCGCGTGTAGGGTAACTCTTCGATTACATGGACTACTTGGTCTATATAACCTTAACTGTTTCTGATCAATACACCTCGTCTTGATTTTATCGGGACTTGGAATTCCTATGTCTTGCCCTCTTCTTGGTTACCCCTAAAGGTATAATCGCCAAAGTCATCGTGCTCCTTCTTATCTTCCATCGGGGGGCCGATATTCTTATATATCTTTTCATTCCCAAAACCAAATAAATGCTCTTAGCTTATAACGTTGAACTAATACATTGGTATCTAGAACCTTTGAGTAGTTAAGCTCTCATTATCGGTTATTCCAATACCGTTCCAACCATCCTCGGGATGTTTTTGAACGTAACATCACCGTATATGCTAGACTTACTCTAGCTATTCTCACTCATTTAAACTTTTCTCGTCTTCCTTAGTACGAGTATCTAAGATAATCAACTCTAACCATTCGGATAACTTGAATGCGTATCTCTGGTAAAGCATACCTAACCCAATATCTCGTATATAAGCATATCATTATGCTCCTTCTGTAAACCTTGTCACAGTGGTATCAGAGCCATGATTCTGGTTGACCGGAATCATAGCACTGGCCAGACTCTAACTCGTAGTTCGTCGGCTAGGTAGGAGGCTAAGTTAGTGTGATTGTTAGTTCTTTGATGTTTGGCTTTGTGTTAGGTTAAAGTAAGAAATTGTAGGTTTAAAGAAGTTAGGGCGACTGGAGGACCCAAGTTTGGAGGGGCTATAAGTTTTTGTAGGTAGCTGGGATGAAGGCAAAAATGGCTCCATTGGATCGGGCGTACCCCAAATACCCTAGAACAGTCGTTAGCTGGCGAAAAATGGTCAAGGAGGGGCCCCGAAAGTCAACTCGGGCGCCGCTTGCTTTTGATCGACTCACAGACGCGGTAGAAACGCAGCGTATAATCTTTGTCGGCCCCGAATCCAGTATAAAACGCATATTTCCGCCGTATAAAAATTTTCGTATTTTTTTTATGTACATATTATTTTGGCGCCCCAATCTAGATTTGAACCCATGACCTCCCAACTCCAAGCCTAGGTGCCTACCACCACACCAAACTCTCTCTTGAATGCAAGATATGTGTTTCACACATTTCTTATACACATATAGTACTCTATTTCTCTGCATAGCAACTTTTATATAAAAAGGCACTATGGGGTCTTGAACCCCTGACCTTCAGCACCCAAACCAACACCTTCACCAATAAGCCAACTTCTTTCTTGAAGGGATATAACCCTTTTTCTAATATTTATAATGCATCTATTGGTAAACCCACGAAGTGGAGGCAGCAACTCCGCCAGGGCAAGCTCTCTCTCCATAGCCGCCGGAGCAAGCTCTCTCGCCATAGCCGCCGGAGCAAGCTCTCTCGCCATAGCCGCCGGAGCAAGCTCTCTCGCCATAGCCGCCGGAGTAAGCACTCTTGCCATGGCCACGGGAGTCAACCTTTCTCTGCCATAGTCAACCGGATAACTGTTAGCCATATATAAAGCTAGTATCCCCTAGGAATAAACCGACCAAATGACACGACGTAATCTAGCAAGTCCGGCCAACTTGTTATGATAACATCAACTCACTTGGTGGGACTAATTCCGGAATTTAATTAACGACAGGGCAACTCTCTAGAATAGCAGCATGTGTTATATCCTTGGATATTCTTTAGGCGACGATAATAATGTCCAGTTATCGGCGTTCCTCGATCCATAACTTTAATTATTATTGTCCTTTGGTAGATGCCTTGATAACACAGTTTCTTCGGCCCTTGCCATGATTCAATCCATACTACATTCATATGCTTTATATTAGACCTTATTCGACGTTATATAAGTAATGTTTTATAGACATATTTATAATTAACGTTATCTCTCTCTAGTGTCTAAACCTTGACTCGTCTCATTTCCTAGAGAAAGGATTTCTTTTCGCCCAACCAACTAGGGACTGCCATGCAGCACCCCTCTAGACCATGGGTAGCTTTCATCCTACCACCACTCCTCACTACTTCTTCCCAATGGTGGGTGTTCTTTTTATGGACCATTTTCCCAGACCACGGTACAAACTCTGTAATACGTAGTGAGTGATTGTTAGAACCCCCACAATATTGTCAACACTTTGTGCCAAACTTCACCATCTATATGGATGTCATTAATTATCTGTACCACACGCCTGTCAAAGTGACAGCAGTCTACCCTCTTTTAGAGCTGTTCTCCCGTACAATCCAATGCCACCCAACCATTGTTGATTACTCACCTCCTTCTAGGGTATCTAGATATGGTTGGGGCAAAGTATTTCCAACCATTCCTTTAGTGCCCAAATGGCGTTAAGTTCCACAAATGAACTTACATATTCCAACAGGTTATGTGAATATCCCAAAGGACAGTACCACCCAAAGACCCCTCAAGATAGGCCTCCTCTATTCCGAGATCTTGTGTTCAAGTCTCTGGGGGTCCGTCATATGTCCTCATGGACGCTGCCAATGTGGCATGACATATAAATGCTATCTACCTATCTATCTATTTATTAAAAATATCCTTGGTCAATTCAATTCACCATGTTGTCTTAGGACATGGAAGTCTTCTTCCCTAAGCCATGCATCAAATCTTTAAGGAGTTTTTCAGCTCTTGCTTGCCTTTCAAACCCATAAGTCTACCTTTGTATATTAGCAATGACCACCCTTCATGTTAGGTAATAACCTTTCTATCCAGTTGCTAAATATCATGCATCGGGGTCCTTTATTTCGTCAACATGTTTTCTCGACTATGGCCGATTTTTAGTATTCTGGCCCTTACGTCTGCCACATCGTATACAAATCATCCTTTAGTTGTGATCAATATTTAGTAGAGTCACCAATCCAATTACTCCTTTACGTATTCGTTAACCGTCTTGTGGCTTCTAAGCCGCTATTATACTATCTATCTATCTATCCTTATGTTGTAAACCTACCTATCATTGGAGGTTATAATCCAACATTATCCTACATCCTGGAAATGTTACTCATTACATTTCTCTCATGATGTCATACTCTTTTGTTACGGCATTCCAAATGACTTGACATCCGCATTTAAGCCATAGTCATGGCCTAAGAGCGGGTGAGCCTTCGTATAAATCGTGAATTACCTAGAGTCATCAAGGTGCTTGCCTTGTACTTTGTGAGCCTTTCTACAATTATCTATGTTGAGACAACACGGACTTGTATCCATGTTCGAGTCCTATATATATATCCTAACTTATACCTCCATGTAACCCATGGCGTCACCTCTGCCTGATCCAGGTATGGATCATATGGGAAAGCTCATCTTAGGTGTGACGTTCCAGCACAGTATACGCTCCCAGGACGTATATTGTACTGCCACGTCACGCGTACACGCCACCCCGACTGACGTGTACGCCAACGTGTAGCCAAGTGGGTAGCCCCTAGGGGGCAACTTGCTAAGAATGTGCATTAGTATTAATGTGCACATTTTCCAATGTACACATTAATGTGGGCACACATTTCCATGTGGCCACTTGATGCCAAGTGGGCCATACCCATAGGTGCAATTAATGTGCACATTTTCCAATGTACACATTCATTAATGTGCACACATTTCCATGTGAGCACATTTGGGTGCACACATTTCCATGTGGGCACATTTGGCCACCTAGCCCTTAAAGGCAAGTGGGCCCTTTTCCCAATTATCCCACATGCCTAAAGGGGATAATTGGAAACCCTAGCCACCCCCTTGTCTATTTAAGTAGGAGAACCCTAACTTGCCCATTTTCGTTTCTAGGGTTTTAGAACTCTGTTTTGGCTGCCTCAACAGCCAAAACCCATACTCCCGAACTTCTGCTGAGGATTGCAACGTTAGTTTCCCTTGATTCAAGCGTTTCAGCAGGATGGTCGAGCTCAGGTCAGGAGGAGGAACTCAAGGATCAGGTATTTAGGCAATTTAGTAGTCTAAACCCCATTTCAGCCATCGAATCAGTAGGTTTAGCCTCTTAAATTGCCCATAGCAGCCCTCTAGATCTCTAGATAGCGATTCTAACTAAAGAACCTAACTCTATGATATAGATTAGATCTTGTTCTTTAGTTCTTCCGTGATGTATATGGATGATGTATCTCGTGAACTCCTTGTATTGGGAAGGGGGTAGAGACCTAAAGCTTGGTAGTAGATGCTCCTAGATTAGCCTCTCTAGCACACTATAGATGCGGCACCTGCACAAGAGCCACACACAGTTGTGGGTGAAGGGGCGGGCCGGCTTATAAGGAGGTTAGTGTTTGACTCTTGAGCGATCCCTATGGTGTGTTAGTGCTCACAGGGGATCATTGTGACTAGGTCTAATGGCTTGCCACTAGCGTGTGGGCAAGGCATGGGCTCATTTACTTCGTGAGGTGGTGAATATGACCTTCCATTGAGTTCAAGTTGAATACGGGCGGTGGCCCTCTAGTCACCTTGAGTCGGCATGTAGATCTCGGAGGGAGTGATCCCTACCCTTGCCATCGGGCGGGGGAGATGCAACCCGGGGAATAGCCCTTTTGGCTATGCATCCGTGACTCTGATCGTCCCAACACTTTTCAACCTACTCGCAAAGTGTGCACGGAGGGGCGGATGGAGTGGACAACCCAATGCCATGTTCTTATGCCAGCCAAATCCATTGCCATGAATTACATGCGCAATGACCTCACGGAGACCCAAGCTTGTCAGTCCATCCCCGTGTCCAGAGCCTTGGGTAGGATTTCCTCTATGCATTGTCTGATCATTGTCTTTCGCAGATGTGATGTGCCACCCGAAAGGGTGGGTATATGTGTTGCTCTTATATCTTACGACATGTATGTTTACGCTTCCGCGACTAGGTAGGCCCCGAGGGAGACGGGGTACAATGACCCTTTCACTCTTCCCAATTGGGAACCCGCCACGGTTGCAGTGTTATGTGAAGGGCCCTGTATCGGCATGGAGCTGGTATGGGGGAAGAACTCCTGTTTGTATACGGTGAGTGCACCAGATGCGCAGTAGGGGACGTCCGCGATGGTATCGAGCAATGTTCTTGGAGACCAAGAGCAAAGCACTGACCATGCTCCCAGTAGTACTAACTTGATAGGATCCTCAAACCTCGAGTAGCGGGAAATTTTTTTCCTGGGGTAGAGCTAGTAATTATCTAAGATTAGGATAATTAGAGAACTCTTGGCTACTAGGATAATTATCCTACTAAATTTCAGGCACTCTTGGCCAATGACTCCAAGAGTGCGCCAGGAGCATGTTAGGTTCAGACCTAATGGCCCTCTCGCGCACTCTTAGAGTAGTCACCCCATATGAACCCTAGAACTTGGCCTTAGGAACTCCAAATGGTAAAATAAAAGATGAAATCCCAATCAAAAAGCTCGAAATAGCTAGAATTATATGTTAAAACATCGAAAAACATTAAGTACAAGTCACTTTTGGAACAATGACTCCAAGAGTGCGCCAGAGTATAGTTAGGTCCCGACCTAACCCCCTCCTCGCGCACTCTTAGAGTCATCCCTAAAAGTGACCTCAAAAATTGATCATAACTTACTCAAATGGTAAAGGTAATAATAGAATCTTGTTTATAATGATTAAATTAGTGGGAAACGCATGTTAAATTGTGTAAAGGGGATAAGTTTAGAGCGGAAAGGGACAACACCTCTAAGGGTGCGCCAGGGCATAGTTAGGTCTGGACCTAATACCCTCCTCGCGCATGCTTAGAGGGGTTCGAGAGAAAATAGTTGAAGAAGACCTAGCTTCGATTCGAGATATGGAGGATTTCATCAACAAACCAAGAAATTAAGCAAGGCAGAGATGGAGGTCGTGCAACACTTGAAGACTCATTGGCGTGCACGCTCCACGCAAAAGACACCGAGAGACATGAGACTGGCGAAGTACATCAAGAGGACAGATAAATAGAACACAAGCTGCTTTTTGTAACTAACAGGTTTATATGTGATGTATGAAAATTTCGAATAATAAAGATATATAGTCGTTTAAAAATGTGTATTCATTAGGTACAGTATCTGGAGCAAATGCGATATTTTGACCAACGACTCCAAGAGTGCGCCAGAGCATAGTTAGGTCCCAACCTAACCCCCTCCTCGCGCACTCTTAGAGTCATCCAGCCAACTGGGGCCTTGATTAGCCCTACTTGCTCCAAACGTAGTAATAAACAAAGAAACTTGCATTTAGGAAGAAAACTAATAGGAATTTACCCCTCCCAGCGGATTCTTGGCATCCATTAGGCAGAGATAGGCCAATGACTCCAAGAGTGCGCCAGAGGCCACTTAGGTCCCAACCTAACACCCCCCTCGCGCACTCTTAGAGGCGTCCGATTTTTCAAACCCCATAACTTGAGCTACAGAGCTCCAAATCGCTTGAAATTTGTTGCAATAGGACCGTTAGACAGCCTAGAATCCATTTATGACCTCAAATTAGGCTAGAAATGTCAAACTTTAGCTCAAAATGACCAAAATTGCTCAAACCCTTGAATTGTTTTTCCAAACTATGGTTTGTTTGTAAATAGAAGCATACCCCATTAGTACCACAAGTATTGCTCTCGGCCCAAAGCTGATGCCTTACTCCAAGGTAGAAGTGCCCAAGAACACCCCTTTGTTATAGTCATCTAAACCTCAGCATAGCAACCGAAGTCCAACTGTTGGTACATCACCTCTGCTCATGCCAAAAGCATAAACATTGACCTAATTTTGTGTCCTTCTAATAGAGTTTGACCTATACAGCCGCCACATTCACACTCCCTATTGCCAGGATACCTAGAAAGGAGCTAGAGTCTAGAGCTGCCCAAGTCACTCCGTGTGTAGAGATTGGACCCCCCCAAACCAACTTTGCTAGGACCTTAGAGTATGCCTCAAACATCAGGGAGGTCCTGCAAAACAAACCCTCATTTCATGCCATACCACACGGCCTAATGTCCATAGACTTGTAGATTAAAGAGATGTCTCCAATAATGCTGCTCGAGCCATCTTGCTTGCTTATAGAGCCCAAAAAGGTAGGAGAGCCCTTCAAGTAGACCCTTAGACTCTAGGATATACGAGAGTTGCTTTCGAAGTACAGGGCCAGAGCCACAGACGAGCGAGAGGCGCAACTTCTTGAAGACATCAAGGTCCCAGCCGATGTACAAACAGATAAGAAGAGGAGACCGAAAAGCAGACCCAAGAGAGGGAAGCACAACGACAAACACCTCAACCGACAAACGAGTAGAACAGGACACCACCGACCTATCATCAATCTCCATCAAATGGGAAGAATATTGGTAACCAACGGCACCAAGAATGTTCTAGATGTCAACCTCCCGGCTACCACGTCCACGAGCTCACATCAGAAAGAGGATCTCAACGCCTTCACCAACTCGACGCACATGAGTTTCAAATGGAAGAACGCGAGACAACAAAATACAGTGCGTGAAGATGTTAGGCATCGATGTCGTCGTTAGCATCACGAGCTAGGGCGAGGGGCATAATCTTCCGTCGAGGAGACAACTCATGGCGACACGCAGGGCGTATAGAAAACCTGAGGGAAGATCACCACGACCCTTGCAGCCCGGCAGCTCAAAGCGCCAACGTCAACAAAAGGAGTAACCAAGCTAGGCAACCACAAAGCACCTAAGGCTGACCAAGATGAGCCTCCAGCTCCCTTGCACCCAGGGAGAACTTTCATCGGTTCCAAAAAGGTAGGAGACCATGAGAGGGAGGAGACGATATCAAGGAACATTTCGACTGAAGGCCTCAGACGCGCACTAGGGGCAAGACCAAGGAGGAGAATATTCTGCTCAAACAGAATTCGGACCCGGGAACACCTAGAAACCAAAGGAAGGACGGCTTTTACTACACGCCAGCCAAGGAGCGCACTTCGAATGGTTAGGACCCAAAGGGCCGGGGAGACGCGACCTAGCCGCCAGGTAGAAATCACGCAAAAGGCGACCGAAGGAGCTACGGTAAGTGCAATGGAGATGACCACACTTCCGGGCACGGAGAGCCACCTCGAATGAAGCAAAGCCCAAGCAACGAGAGTCGCTTTTCGAAATTCAACCCGCGGGGAATGACAATGCCCGCCTACCGACCCACGATCTCGAGCTTGAAGACATTCAAGAATGCCCGACCGCAACAGCCGGTGACCCTACTCAAGCTCGATCAATGGCACCGCAATCAGCAATCTTGCAACAACACACCGCATGTAGGGGCGTGGCGGTTACCGCATTCCTCGCGGACGAACATACACAACAAGGAGGAGCATCTTTTCAAGGGATCACATCGACGAACACTCTTTGCAACTTGAGGTGATCAGCTCGGATCAGACATAAAGCTCAACAATAGTAGCAGCATCTCAAGGAATCCCGGAGTCAACCTGAACGAAGAAGATGCAGCAAAACCGAAGAATCAAATGCGATAGGAGGAAGGGAAAACCTAGAGGAGTATAAATAATTAGGTAGATCTTAAGTAGTTGTTTTGCAAAAGTGGATGAATTAAAATCCCAATGTAAATGCGTATATGTCTATTGTATATCTAGGATGTCCACATATATAGTGGAGAAACATGGGTTTAAAGTCATGTTTTACTGGATTTAAGCGCTTAGATCGGAAGCTCCTTCACTTGACTACCAAAGGAGGAAGCAAGGAGGCACAACTATAGCCAAGATCAAAATGGAAGAGCAACTACGAGGGAGAAACGACTAGAGGCCAAGCAAACCTTCAACTCCAAACACTTCGGGAAATGCCCTCAAGCAGAAGACTGCTCGGCCACCCAATGTTAGAATAAGAGACAACACCGATCATGTCAAGATCATCAACGCGGCACCAGGACATCGTCAGGGCGCAACACTACCTCTTGTAGCAGTGGCAGCACTTGACGAACTTATGACATGAGTGGCCTCAACAATGGAAGGAGGAACACCCCGACATCAACGAGCCAACTAAGAAGGCAACATCTCGACGACCATAATCCCACCTTGTGGTAATATAGGGTGATGCGCTATGACACGTGTATTAGATGGAGATGCACTTACGAAAAGGCAATCATGATGAGGAGACATGCCTCCAACAACTAGGTGACGGCTTCGTCAGGTACTCCTACCAGTAATTAGAAGAGAAGAAGCCGACCATATCTCCGACATGTGGCACGTCAAACGCCCAAGGTAGAAGCATTCGACACCTTAACGACAAGGATAGCAACTGAAGCACCTTCGGCAAAAAGAGAGTTCAAGATAATAGCCAAGCTATTCAACGACAAGAGTATATCTAAGGCAGGTACTTCTTCAACTCAAGGGTCAAGTCATGCGGATATAAGGATCCATCATCCCGACAATATAGCCAGAGAGAGAGAGAGCCATGATGCTTTACTTGCCGAGAGACCGACATGCATAGAGGGACAAAGGTCGAACTGAAAGCTGGAGAAGTGCTAGCAACCGACTTCTTCCACGAAGCTTCCCGAGGCAACAGGGAGGATCAAAAACCGGCGGGCACAATCAAAACCACCGGAGGGTACCTCAAGACAAGAAGACGGCATAGCACTGAGGAACGTGACAACGTCCAAGCCAAGTGATCGAGGGGATCAGCAAGGAAGATTGGAAGCTCGATGGAGAACCAACTAGGTGAGGCAAGGCGAGGCGAGCCGATAACTTGCACGCGGACTTGCATGCAACTTGGTGAACCCAAGGATGAACGATTCAAAGAACAAGCTGCAGAAGAGAACAACTCCGGGGAGTATAGCCAAAGGAATCGCCAAGACCTCAAGAGACGCCTCCAAATAGCTTCAAGTATCATGAAGGGGGAACAATTATTGCCCGAAACGGGATCAAGAAGCGGACCGAAATGTCGAAGCATCAACGACAAGCACACCTTAGTTAGAATGTGATGCAAAGCGGTTGTGCCATAAGCGGACAAACGTCCGGAGGGCCCAAGTATTTCAACAAGTTACCCCGGGTATGAGTGGACGTACAAATAGGAGGATATAGATCGTCAACACCATTGCACCGGGAGGAACACCGATGACATTGCCAAGGAGTAGGTCGCAACTTCGAAGGGAGGCACAAGGGAGACCTAATAGCTCTAGTAGTATAATTGTAATTATGTAAGCTATATGTTTTGCATGTATAGTTCCCTTGTTATTCCTTCCCTCCCATAGCGTAACAGATCAAAGGAAGAGATGTTATGCAAGTTGCGGGGGAAAGCAATCAACATCGTCCAACACTCTTGAACAACTTCGGCGTATGAGGCATCGATGGAGTCGAAGAAACAATATCGGATACTGAGTCGTCCTTTAGCTGCCAAGACAAAGAGTTCAAGATGAAAGATCTCTTTCAACGGCGCCACCTTCAGGCTTTTGAAAAGCGGCATGGAAGATTTCAAGTGATCAACTACGCCATCAAAGCCACCAGCAATGAGAGGCTCCTAGCGAACAACGTCAACCTCTACTTCAAAGAGCGTACCAGCATCAAGGAGGAGGAAGTATCGAGCGACTCGGAAGAACGTTACCTTGCTCCTTCAAGCAGGCAACGAGCGGATGAGCTTCTAGCAAGCTCAAAGATCTAAGGCCACGGGGCCTAGTAGGTTAAATGTATGGATGGTAACATCCATATTGGGATTAGAAGGCATTTCCAGATATTCTCATTGAAAGGATTTGCCCCAATATTGAGCTAAGCGTCAAGATTGGGAAGGAAATGCATAGGAGTAACTATAATTATACACGATTGTTAACAGACATCCAATGTATTGAAACCACTTGGTGAGATTGATCTCCTCACTAAGAAGGAATCATTACTAGGATAATTGTTGACCATGTATAAATCTAGTATCTCCTAAAGAATAATCCAACTGAAAGAAAAGAAGTAATCTAACAAGTCCGGCCAACTTGTTACGATGACATCAATTCGATTGGTAGGAATATTCCAAGAGTTTAAATAACTAAGAAAGGGGGAATCTCTAGAATAATAAAATAATAGTACATGCAAGGTACATCTAAAATAAAATTATAGTAATCAAATAGTCTTTTTGAGACAAAAGGAATTGTCATGATGACAAAACCTTGTGGTTTAGAATCGTTCTAACTAAGTAGGTAACCCATGCGAAATAAGAAGCATATAACCTCTTAAGGGGAGAGAATAGATATGACGTTGTGTACAACGTCATTGAAGGGGTGCAGGGACCAATTTCTTTTCGAAGAAAGTGGGAGGGCTCAATCTTATGATTGAACGTACTTGTATCGAATTGACCGAATTGGTAGAATAGAGTTCACTCAGGCAATGGCGAAAGGCGAATAGAGCGTAAAATAGATAGATACCTTAGGCTCGGGGAGGCCTTCAACGTCTTGAGACCCGGCGTAGTAGCTAACTACACCAATGAAGTGGAGCAAAACTATGGGAGCAATGCAACGACCAAGTCATCTCCAAAGTACTCAACGCCCGACTCAATGGGTGGATCGCGTTCTAGCCTTAGGTAAGGTGTGCGCATGTATTATAAGCTTTAATGTGTCTTATTGATAAGTTAAATATAGATCCTAATAACTGCATAGAAATCGTTGCATGTATATGTATCATAGGGAAATAAGTTAAATAACAACGATAATGTGAGGTAGCATGTTAATTGATCCTTCGCAAGGACGCAATTCCTTCCAAGGATAGCTATATGACCTCGGGGTCCTTATAAATATAGATAGAAAATAGAATTCGGATATACTTAAGTATATCTTAGGGATATATTTCCAAGGGTAATGCAGGACCCAAGGAAGAGAATAAGAAGCACATCTAATTCTTGTGTATGATAATTAAAACCTTGTCTATGTAACAATAGGTCTGAAGTAGGGTTATTGTTTAAATAATCGCGATCTAAAAGTCGTTAAATATTGCAAAGCTTAGAGTAAATTTAATTGTACTATCGGAAGTAATATATCCAATACTATGATAATGTTAATTCATAAATATTACCTTAGGGTAATTATGTTAATCACATGCATTAAGGGAGCCAAAAAAAAAAAAAAAAATTGGCTCAGGCATGTCGATTTGTGTTTAGATTAGTTTCATGTGTAGTTAAGATTAATCTGCGCATGCAACCTATGCTTGGTATGGATTGCATGCGTTGTTACCGATGATGAGACCACTACGGTGATCTCTAGGGCGTGGTGTAATGTCAAGGTAGGCATGACCGCGTTTCCGCCTGGACGAGTGGAAGTAGACGACCTCGAGAGAAAGGAGGTCATTAAGGAATGCATTGATAGGAAAGGCACCTTTAGCCCCATATATGCTTTGATAGGAGGAATCTATCCTTCCGCCCCCCCCGGGAAGGATATCCTCCACGCCCGGGCAACTAGAGGTGTAGGCATGAGCGGCATATAGGCATATAAAGGCCGTCTCCACGGCCCATAATGGAAGATCCACCCTCTTCCTACTACGGAGATTAGCCATGCATCCATGTAGATAGGTGGGGTGGTCACCATATAACCAAAATTTTTTGTAATAATTAATAATAGGTAGTGTCGACCTGCAGGCCAATAGAGCGCTCCGGAGGGCAAGGAGGTCGAACTACGAAGGCTTGCAACACAAATTTTGTTATAATGTGTTGCAAGGGATGAAGGGTACCTTAGAAGTGTAAATTTTGTATGAAATTGATAAACTTTGATAAACTTAAATGTTGTATTAAGTAAGGTTAATAATTACCTTATGCGTGGATTAAGTTATGATGCGATAAGTTAATAGGATAACGAAATAGTAATGTCTTAAACATTACCTTAGAGTAATTCTAATAATTAAGATAGTAAGTATGTAATTATAGATATTGTAAAATTAATGCAGATTTTAAGGTCTGAAGACACGCAACACAAATTTTGTTGGAATGTGTTGCAAGGAATGAAGAGTACCTTAAATAATAATTGTATATGAAAGTGTTAAATTGTGATAAACTAAATGTTGTGATAATAGAAACTAATAAGTACCTTATTTTAGTAGAAGTTTCTTAATTGACAACTTATTTGATAATGTAATGGCGTAATAATGATTTAAAAATATTATCTTAAGGTAATCGTAATAAATGTGTAAGTATTATAGTAGTATATCGATGCATCGGGTTGATTGCGGGTTAGGAAGATTCCAAGGTGGGGAGAACCCGCGATCTTTGCGGACGACATCATTTCAAGGTGGGGAGAATGTGACATTCCGGCCGCGATATCTCCCCTCGGGGCGTATATTGTACTGCCACGTCACGCGTACACGCCACCCCGACTGACGTGTACGCCAACGTGTAGCCAAGTGGGTAGCCCCTAGGGGGCAACTTGCTAAGAATGTGCATTAGTATTAATGTGCACATTTTTCAATGTACACATTAATGTGGGCACACATTTCCATGTGGCCACTTGATGCCAAGTGGGCCATACCCATAGGTGCAATTAATGTGCACATTTTCCAATGTACACATTCATTAATGTGCACACATTTCCATGTGAGCACATTTGGGTGCACACATTTCCATGTGGGCACATTTGGCCACCTAGCCCTTAAAGGCAAGTGGGCCCTTTTCCCAATTATCCCACATGCCTAAAGGGGATAATTGGAAACCCTAGCCACCCCCTTGTCTATTTAAGTAGGAGAACCCTAACTTGCCCATTTTCGTTTCTAGGGTTTTAGAACTCTGTTTTGGCTGCCTCAACGACCAAAACCGCCTCCAGAACTCTCACCGAGAGGATTGCAACGTTAGTTTCCCTTGATTCAAGCGTTTCTTGGGATGGTCGAGCTCAGGTCAGGAGGAGGAACTCAAGGATCAGGTATTTAGGCAATTTAGTAGTCTAAACCCCATTTCAGCCATCGAATCAGTAGGTTTAGCCTCTTAAATTGCCCATAGCAGCCCTCTAGATCTCTAGATAGCAGATTCTAACTAAAGAACCTAACTCTATGATATAGATTAGATCTTGTTCTTTAGTTCTTCTGTGATGTATATGGATGATGTATCTCTGTGAACTCCTTGTATTGGGAAGGGGGGTAGAGACCTAAAGCTTGGTAGTAGATGCTCCTAGATTAGCCTCTCTAGCACACTATAGATGCGGCCTGTGCACAAGAGCCACACCTGGTTGTGGGTGAAGGGGCCAGACTGGCTTATAAGGAGGTTCGTGTTCTGACTCTTGAACGATCCCTATGGTGTGTTAGTGCTACCGGGGATCATTGTGACTAGGTCTAATGGCTTGCCACTGCGTGTGGGCAAGGCATGGGCTCGACACTCGTGAGGTGGTGAATATGACCTTCCATTGAGTTCAAGTTGAATACGGGCAGTGGCCCTCTAGTCACCTTGAGTCAGCATGTAGATCTCTGGAGGGAGTGATCCCTACCTGCCCCATCGGAACTGGGGAGATGCAACCCAGGAATAGCCCTTTTGGCTATGCATCCGGCGGGCTACAGTCGGGTCCCAACACTTTTCAACCTACTCTGCAAAGTGTGCACAGGAGGGGCGGATGGAGTGGACAACCCAATGCCATGTTCTTATGCCAGCCAAATCCATTGCCATGAATTCTGTCTGCAATGACCTCTGGAGACCCAAGCTTGTCAGTCCATCCCTGTGTCCGAGCCTTGGGTAGGATTTCCTCTATGCATTGTGCTGATCATTGTCTTTCGCAGATGTGATGTGCCACCCAGAAGGGTGGGTATATGTGTTGCTCTTATATACTGACATGTATGTTTACGCTTCCGCAGCTAGGTAGGCCCTGAGGGAGACGGGGTACAATGACCCTTTCACTCTTCCCACTGGAACCCGTCACGGTTGCAGTGTTATGTGAAGGGCCCTGTATCGGCATGGAGCTGGTATGGGGGAAGAACTCCTGTTTGTATACGGTGAGTGCACCGTATGCGAGTAGGGGACGTCACATTAGGTGTCTATGCAAGACACGTTCGGACATTTAGCAGGCAACTGCTATTCGCTACTTATCCTGGAATTGTACTATTGTACTACTCAACCCCACTACCTTAAGCTTTATTCTATTGGCCGTTGACATTTACTTCAAGTGCCAACTACCACCGCATACCCTAGCATGCAACGGATTAAGGTCCTTTGCACATTTCAAACGTATCTCCAGATCCTTCATCAGTAACTTTAGGATACGCTCGTCTTTCTCTCCTAGTGTCACCACCTAGATTACCTCTCCAGCATGTTTATCGTATGTGTACATGTTATGTGCATAACAAACATATATCCTCATCCCACAATGCTAGAGCTCTGCTCTAACTTAGCTGAAATGTAACCTTTGTAGTTCTTATGATGTGGCTGTACCACCTACTTCCCAAATGGGCAGGGGCCAACTCTATGTTGGACTTGTACATGCTGATGTATTCACATGTGCAGGCCAGTAAGCAGTACGTGACTTGCCCATGTATGGATCTGCATAGAAGAGTTTAAGCACCAAGGTGCATTTAACATACTTATCATAAGAAGGTTTAAGGATACTTCCTTCTATTGCAGTTTTCGATTAACCGTCATTTGTTTAACTAACCCCAATGCTGAGGACAACATTATTTTCTAAGAGGGGGTGAATGTGACGTTCCATGTATTTATATGGTATATGTATAAATCTGACGTCACCCAATAAAGGTACGCCACCATGGAGTATCTTAACCTAAGGGGTTGACCTAAAAGGGATACCCCGTACATAAACTATAATTTTCCCATGGGATTATGCCATAGTTCCAAAGGTTTCTACCACAGTCCAAGGCCTTTTCTAAAGGTTCCTTCATAAATTTTATGTTTTGCCATGTTTTGTCACACCTAACCTATTTATCTTAAGTTAGCATGTCAACCTCAACTTTTTGATCCATTTGAATGTTGTCGCTTTGGCTCCCTCATAATGAAGCGGAGGCACTAAAACCCCTGGTCTTCTAATAGGAAAATCCAATGTTTCAATCTTCATTAGTAACCGCCATATGATTATCCAATTCCTTACCCTCTTAAGAGTTTCAAGTCATAATCTCTAACGGGTCTATGCATAAAGGAAACGGATCCTCCAGCTTCTACTTCTGTACCTAGAATTGTTCACCGCGTGTAGGGTAACTCTTCGATTATATGGACTACTGGTCTATATAACCTTAACCGTTCTGATCAATACACCTCGTCTTGATTTTATCGGGACTTGGAATTCCTATGTCTTTGCCCTCTTCTTGGTTACCCCTAAAGGTATAATCGCCAAAGTCATCGTACTCCTTCTTATCTTCCATCAGGGGACGCGATATTCTTATATATCTTTTCATTCCCAAAACCAAATAAATGCTCTTAGCTTATAACGTTGAACTAATACATTGGTATCTAGAACCTTTGAGTAGTTAAGCTCTCATTATCGGTTATTCCAATACCGTTCCAACCATCCTCGGGATGTTTTTGAACGTAACATCACCGTGTATATGCTAGACTTACTCTAGCTATTCTCACTCATTTAAACTTTTCTCGTCTTCCTTAGTACGAGTATCTAAGATAATCAACTCTAACCATTCGGATAACTTGAATGCGTATCTCTGGTAAAGCATACCTAACCCAATATCTCGTATATAAGCATATCATTATGCTCTTACGTAAACCTTGTCAAGTAATATTTCCCTCGCCTTGTACGAATATTCTATTATCTTTTAATATGACATACATCCGGATGTCACAATCGACATCCTTGATATCCTCGCTAGTGTAGTATGTAATACTACTAAATCCTTCCTACAGCCCAGAACCACTCGTTGTTATTATGAGATATAGTAACATGTGTGCACCAACCCTAACTCTTGACTCATATATGATTCGTTGACGTAGCCCTAGATGCTTCTCCTATATATGCTGTGGATTTCACACCACACCTTCTAGACTCTCTATCCTTAGGTTGCCTTGGTCCTCACGCTCTAGTCATAAATTCCATAGGGGCACATGCCACCCTAAGTTCCTAGTGGCCATACTTGATGTCTACTATAGGAATTCTTATCTTCATTACCTCCTCATTCATATATGTGAACTAAAAGTTCTAGTATATACCCTATCTTTTTCTAGTTATGTTCCTAGTAAATGGTCCTAATACACATCTACCAACGCGGAACTACTCCTCGGGATGCACACACGATACCAAGTCCAGAGTACATCCTCCTTGGCCAGATGTTCATTGGATGCCTCCCTTCTTCATATTCCAGGCTTTGGTCTCTTCAAAGTGTCCCTCCAAACTCTCTATATTTGAAACGTTGTTTACAACAACTTTCAAGCACCTCTTGTCTCCCACTTGTCGTGTGGGTACATTACTTGCCTTCCTAATGTATCATTAGTTCAACGCCAACTTTCCTTCATAGAATAAGCTTACGCCCGAGCTCCAACATACTTTGTAGCTTTTCGGGCGGTTACACCTTTTGCTAGCAATTGTCGTCTTCCATTCTAGCAGTCTTATAGAATGCTTATTCCTACCTTCGTCAGTTCGACCTCAGCTCTATTCACCTTGTGGGAAAACTACGTTCCACACTATTGTCCAGTCTTTTATCCGACGTCTACATACCCCCGACCGACATAGGATCTGGCCATTTCCTTAATTTTCACCCTGCATAAGGATCATGCATTTGACCAACGTTATTAAGTGTATTCACGTGCCTCACGTGGTCTTCTTAGTCGCCTATAATCTTGCGTCTTTGTTTCACACCTCAGGAACATCAATCTCTTTACCAAACACAATATATGTGTAATTTTATAATCCATAATTTATGGATCAACATCCTCATACACATTATTCTCTACCGTTCCACGAATCAAACCTACACTTTTAAAGTGTTTTCCCTCTCAGGAGCTGGGTACTTATAATCCAGTTTCCACCTTGGCATAGTACCTCCTTAACATGGTCTATAGTAGATAATCATAAACCACTTCTCCACCAGATATATGGAGTGCTATATCCGGTCTCCTTCTACATTGAATAGCAACCTAGATGCCGCATCATACATCAATCCTTGTAATTTTTAGGTCCAGCATTTCACTTAGATACCAAACATCGTCATACCAGTTTTCTCGAGTATCCATCCAAATTAGGGGTATCTTAACACTCCTTATTCCCAACATTCAACACTTCTACTTCAAGTAGGAGCCCTGGACCTCCTCGCTTATCATCATCTAAAAGGCTCGGCCCAGACCACGATGGTTTTGATGCTTCCGCCATGAACACCATAGTCTCAAGAATCGGCCTTCGTGATACATGACGATTGCATAGCCATAGCACTGCCGGATAGCGGCCGGGCGGTACCAATTACGTTGAATGTATCGTCACCGTACACTGCACTGTATGTGTGATAAATTTATGAAAATAACAATAAAATAAATAAGTAATTCAAATATAAGAATATCGGGACGCCTGGTAAATGTACAAACATAACCAATGAATTAATATGTGTCCTCATGTGACTGTAATCTATCCTAAAGATAGAAAGTGTGATTGTAGAAACATTAAAGATAATCAACAAGTTATTAAACACATAATCAAATAAAATAGAAGGGGATAAGTATGTATGTCTTACACAAACTTCTAAGGGAATAACGAGACTTAGATAACGTTAACGATATAGGTCAAAATGGAATATACGATACAATATATAATTCTATTAAAGGGTAACTATAAATGTCGAGGGGCATCTAAACACTCACAATAGCAATATATGAGTTGTTAAAATTGTACCAAAATAGGAAAACGAAATTGTAAAGTGAAGGGAGAATATAATACATATACACACAAAAAGTTAATATGATTAGAATGACTTTCTATTAATCAGTGCGAGGTTAACAACTCTGTATTATAATATAACAACAAATGGAAGTTCTTTATATCTATACCGCCTTTAATATATAATCGAGTTACTTGTATCTATAGAAAGAATGCTTTCTAACATAGATAGAGTGTGAGCTCGTCACCACGGATGAAACAAAGGACACTTCCACAAACTTTCACTTTGTTCACTTTTAACACTCCTAAGCGATGATCATGATGTGCGCCCTGCAACAACAAGTAGTCCCGATCTTTGAGGGCGGCATCATTTTAAGGTGGGGAGAATGTGGCGTTCGGGCATTCATACGGTATCGTAATATGCATGCACGACACGTCACTAGGACATAAGGGGTAATTGGCTAAGTGGGCGTGCGACCACAATGGTTTTATTTAGCTATGTTAATAAATCCATTGTGGATAATTATAAAGTATATAGCCTAATTACCCTAATTAAGCTAAATTAGTTAATTAGCACCAACAAGGGGGTGCCACTTGGCCCAAATCGATTGGGCAAGGCATGGTTTCCATTTTGGACACCCAAATTAGGGCTTTTGTGCCCCAATTCGAATTGGGAGCAATTGGGGATGGAGGAGGAGGAGCAGCAGCCGAGGCCCCTTGATTAGTCGAGATGGAGCAGCCCAAGACCGATTTGTGGTTAGTCATAGGTTACTATGTCGATTTATAGCATAAGCGCCTCTACGTGGTGTGTTCTCTCTCTGTTTTCTTTGTGGTTTACTTGTTAGGCTAACCCTTGATTGATATGGTGAGTATTCTTTATCTCTAGTCTCTGTAATGACGTGCTTTGGTTGATGGTTTAGTAGTTCTTTGCTTAGTTAGCACTCCGGAGATGGGGGATTACGGGGGGTAGAGACCTCTGAGCCCATGTATTGTAGTATGCTCCTGGATAGAGCCCTGTATTATTCCCATTAGTTGCGGCCTGTGCACAAGAACCCACCGGGTCCTAGATGCTATGGTCTGGCTTAGCACCGGACAAGGAAACACAACAGGTGGTGACATGAGGGGTGGGGTCTTGCATGAGCATACAAGGCTCTGAGACTCCTACAATGGGCTAGGCCTGATGGCCGGTCACGTGAGGGCGGGTATGGGTCCCGACACTCCCACAGGTGTAGAGGTGTGATCCGTATGGAGCACCTTGCACTTTGAGTAGATTTAGGGTGAGTAAGTGGGTGCACGATGATGGGGGTCGGCTGATGCGCACGTATTCTCTAGCTCACCCATGGAACCACCGTGATTACGGAAGGGGCGCTTCCCGACCTGCCTCATCGGACCCGGGCGTCATGAACCTCGAGTAGGCTCAAAAGGGTGATCCCTAGAACCTGCGTCTCCGGAAGGCTATAGCAAAGCCATAGCATGAATTGACCCATCCGCAAAGTGTGCACGGGGAGGGCGGATGGAGTGGACAACCCTAGCCGATGTTCTATGCCGATAACGCCATGCCAAGACTTCGGTCTGCGCTGATCTCTTGAGGCCCGGTAGTCGATCGATCCTCACCGAGAGTCGAGCCGGGTAGAACCTGGGGTTTGGGTGTTTTCTTAGGTTAGATGCATATTCTATGCCGTTGGTATTTGGATGGATCGCCACCCTTCGTGGTGGTTATTTATATATGATTTATCTTTGTGTGCTAACCCTTGTATTCATGCTTCCGTGGCGTAGGAGTCCCATTGAAGGCGTGGGCGAATGACCCCTTCGGTGTCCTTCTTTGGGGCATCATTTCATAGATGGCCCGAAATAGACGGGAGGGCCCCGCTCATGGCAAGTTGGTTGCCATGGGAGGAAAGTCCCCAGATGTATCTGTATGGGTGTGTGTCGTATATATCTGGGGGCGTCATTGACCCATCTGCAAAGTGTGCCGAGGGGGCGGATGGAGTGGACAACCCTAGCCGATGTTCTATGCCGATAGCGCCATGCCAAGACTTCGGTCTGCTGATCTCTTGAGGCCCAGTAGTCGGTCGATCCTCACCGAGTCCGAGCGGGGTAGAACCCGGGGTTTGGGTGTTTTCTTAGGTTAGATGCATATTCTATGCCGTTGGTATTTGGATGGATCGCCACCCTTCGTGGTGGTTATTTATATATGATTTATCTTTGTGTGCTAACCCTTGTATTCATGCTTCCGTGGCGTAGGAGTCCCATTGAAGGCGTGGGCGAATGACCCCTTCGTGTCCTTCTTTTCGGGCATCATTTCATAGATGGCCCGAAATAGGCGGAGGAGCCCGCTCATGGCAAGTTGGTTTGCCATGGGAGGGAAAGTCCCCATCATGTATAACTGGTGGGTGTCGTCGTATATATCTGGGGGCGTCCTGATGGTATCGAGCTCTGCTCTAACTTAGCTGAAATGTAACCTTTGTAGTTCTTATGATGTGGTTTGTACCACCTACTTCCCAAATGGGCAGGGGCCAACTCTATGTTGGACTTGTACATGCTGATGTATTCACATGTGCAGGCCAGTAAGCAGTACGTGACTTGCCCATGTATGGATCTGCATAGAAGAGTTTAAGCACCAAGGTGCATTTAACATACTTATCATAAGAAGGTTTAAGGATACTTCCTTCTATTGCAGTTTTCGATTAACCGTCATTTGTTTAACTAACCCCAATGCTGAGGACAACATTATTTTCTAAGAGGGGGTGAATGTGACGTTCCATGTATTTATATGGTATATGTATAAATACGCTGACACGTCACCCAATAAAGGTACGCCACCATGGAGTATCTTAACCTAAGGGGTTGACCTAAAAGGGATACCCCGTACATAAACTATAATTTTCCCATGGGATTATGCCATAGTTCCAAAGGTTTCTACCACAGTCCAAGGCCTTTTCTAAAGGTTCCTTCAGTAAATTTGCGTTTTGCCATGTTTTGTCACACCTAACCTATTTATCTTAAGTTAGCATGTCAACCTCAACTTTTGATCCATTTGAATGTTGTCGTCTTTGGCTCCCTCATAATGAAGCGGAGGCACTAAAACCCCCTGGTCTTCTAATAGGAAAATCCAATGTTTCAATCTTCATTAGTAACCGCCATATGATTATCCAATTCCTTACCCTCTTAAGAGTTTCGAAGTCATAATCTCTAACGGGTCTATGCATGCAAGGAAACGGATCCTCCGACTTCTACTTACGTACCTAGAATTGTTCACCGCGTGTAGGGTAACTCTTCGATTACATGGACTACTGGTCTATATAACCTTAACCGTTCTGATCAATACACCTCGTCTTGATTTTATCGGGACTTGGAATTCCTATGTACTGCCCTCTTCTTGGTTACCCCTAAAGGTATAATCGCCAAAGTCATCGTACTCCTTCTTATCTTCCATCAGGGGACGCGATATTCTTATATATCTTTTCATTCCCAAAACCAAATAAATGCTCTTAGCTTATAACGTTGAACTAATACATTGGTATCTAGAACCTTTGAGTAGTTAAGCTCTCATTATCGGTTATTCCAATACCGTTCCAACCATCCTCGGGATGTTTTTGAACGTAACATCACCGTATATGCTAGACTTACTCTATCTATTCTCACTCATTTAAACTTTTCTCGTCTTCCTTAGTACGAGTATCTAAGATAATCAACTCTAACCATTCGGATAACTTGAATGCTTATCTATGGTAAAGCATACCTAACCCAATATCTCGTATATAAGCATATCATTATGCTCCTTCTGTAAACCTTGTCAAGTAATATTTCCCTCGCCTTGTACGAATATTCTATTATCTTTTAATATGACATACATCTGGATGTCACAATCGACATCCTTGATATCCTCGCTAGTGTAGTATGTAATACTACTAAATCCTTCCTACAGCCAGAACCACTACGTTGTTATTATGAGATATAGTAACATGTGTGCACCAACCCTAACTCTTGACTCATATATGATTCGTTGACGTAGCCCTAGATGCTTCTCCCTATATATCTTTGTGGATTTCACACCACACCTTCTAGACTCTCTATCCTTAGGTTGCCTTGGTCCTCACGCTCTAGTCATAAATTCCATAGGGGCACATGCCACCCTAAGTTCCTAGTGGCCATACTTGATGTCTACTATAGGAATTCTTATCTTCATTACCTCCGTATTCATATATGTGAACTAAAAGTTCTAGTATATACCCTATCTTTTTCTAGGTATGTTCCTAGTAAATGGTCCTAATACACATCTACCAACGGAACTACTCCTCGGGATGCACACACGATACCAAGTCCGGTACATCCTCCTTGGCGGATGTTCATTGGATGCCTCCCTTCTTCATATTCCGGGCTTTGGTCTCTTCAAAGTGTCCTCCAACTCTCTATATTTTGAAACGTTGTTTACAACAACTTTCAAGCACCTCTTGTCTCCCACTTGTCGTGTGGGTACATTACTTGCCTTCCTAATGTATCATTAGTTCAACGCCAACTTTCCTTCATAGAATAAGCTTCGCCAGAGCTCCAACATACTTTGTAGCTTTCAGACGGTTACACCTTTTGCTAGCAATTGTCGTCTTCCATTCTAGCAGTCTTATAGAATGCTTATTCCTACCTTCGTCAGTTCGACCTCAGCTCTATTCACCTTGTGGGAAAACTACGTTCCACACTATTGTCCAGTCTTTTATCCGACGTCTACATACCCCCGACCGACATAGGATCTGGCCATTTCCTTAATTTTCACCCTGCATAAGGATCATGCATTTGACCAACGTTATTAAGTGTATTCACGTGCCTACGTGGTCTTCTTAGTCGTCTATAATCTTGCGTCTTTGTTTCACACCTCAGGAACATCAATCTCTTTACCAAACACAATATATGTGTAATTTTATAATCCATAATTTATGGATCAACATCCTCATACACATTATTCTCTACCGTTCCACGAATCAAACCTACACTTTTAAAGTGTTTTCCCTCTCAGGAGCTGGGTACTTATAATCCAGTTTCCACCTTGGCATAGTACCTCCTTAACATGGTCTATAGTAGATAATCATAAACCACTTCTCCACCAGATATATCGTGCTATATCCAGTCTCCTTCTACATTGAATAGCAACCTAGATGCCGCATCATACATCAATCCTTGTAATTTTTAGGTCCAGCATTTCACTTAGATACCAAACATCGTCATACCAGTTTTCTCGAGTATCCATCCAAATTAGGGGTATCTTAACACTCCTTATTCCCAACATTCAGCACTTCTACTTCAAGTAGGAGCCCGGGACCTCCTCAGTTATCATCATCTAAAAGGCTCAGGGCAGACCACGCATGGTTTCGATGCTTCCGCCATGAACACCATAGTCTCGCAACTGGCCTTCTGTGATACAGGACGATTGCATAGCCATAGCACTTCTTGGGATAGCGGCCAGGGGCGGTACCAATTACGTTGAATGTATCGTCGGTACTGCATTACTGTATATGTGATAAATTTATGAAAATAACAATAAAATAAATAAGTAATTCAAATATAAGAATATCGGGACGTCTGGTAAATGTACAAACATAACCAATGAATTAATATGTGTCCTCATGTGACTGTAATCTATCCTAAAGATAGAAAGTGTGATTGTAGAAACATTAAAGATAATCAGCAAGTTATTAAACACATAATCAAATAAAATAGAAGGGGATAAATATGTATGTCTTACACAAACTTCTAAGGGAATAACGAGACTTAGATAACGTTAACGTATATAGGTCAAAATGGAATATACGGTACAATATATAATTCTATTAAAGGGTAACTATAAATGTCAGAGGCATCTAAACACTCACAATAGCAATATATGAGTTGTTAAAATTGTACCAAAATAGGAAAACGAAATTGTAAAGTGAAGGGAGAATATAATACATATACACACAAAAGTTAATATGATTAGAATGACTTTCTATTAATCAGTGCGAGGTTAACAACTCTGTATTATAATATAACAACAAATGGAAGTTCTTTATATCTATACCTGTCTTTAATATATAATCAGTTACTTGTATCTATAGAAAGAATGCTTTCTAACATAGATAGATAGATAGAGTGTGAGCTCGTCACCACGGATGAAACAGTGACACTTCCACAAACTTTCACTGTTCACTTTTAACACTCCTAAGCGATGATCATGATGTGCTGCCCTGCAACAACAGTAGTCCTGATGCTGAGGACAACATCATTTTTAAGGTGGGGAGAATGTGACGTTCCAGGCATTCATACGGTATACGTATGCACGCCGGGACACGTCACTAGGACATAAGGGGGTAATTGGCTAAGTGGGCGTCGACCACAATGGTTTTATTTAGCTATGTTAATAAATCCATTGTGGATAATTATAAAGTATATAGCCTAATTACCCTAATTAAGCTAAATTAGTTAATTAGCACCAACAAGGGGATGCCACTTGGCCCAAATCGATTGGGCAAGGCATGGTTTCCATTTTGGACACCCAAATTAGGGCTTTTGTGCCCCAATTCGAATTGGGAGCAATTGGGGATGGAGGAGGAGGAGCAGCAGCGAGCGCCCTTGATTAGTCGAGATGGAGCAGCCCAAGACCCGATTTGGACGGTTAGTCAAGAGGGTTACTATGTCGATTTATAGCATAGCGCCTCTCTGTGGTGTGTTCTCTCTCTGTTTTCTTTGTGGTTTACTTGTTAGGCTAACCCTTGATTGATATGGTGAGTATTCTTTATCTCTAGTCTCTGTACGTGCTTTGGTTGATGGTTTAGTAGTTCTTTGCTTAGTTAGCACTCCGGAGATGGGGGATTACGGGGGGTAGAGACCTCTGAGCCCATGTATTGTAGTATGCTCCTGGATAGAGCCCTGTATTATTCCCATTAGTTGCGGCCTGTGCACAAGAACCCACCGGGTCCTAGATGCTATGGTCTGGCTTAGCACCAGACAAGGAACACAGTGGTGACATGAGGGGTGGGGTCTTGCATGAGCATACAAGGCTCCTGAGACTCCTACAGTGGGCTAGGCCTGATAGCCGGTCACGTAGAGGGCCGGGTATGGGTCTGACACTCCCTGGGTGTAGAGGTGTGATCCGTATGGAGCACCTTGCACTTTGAGTAGATTTAGGGTGAGTAAGTGAGATGCGGATGCGGGGGTGTGATGCGGCCGCGTATTCTCTAGCTCACCCATGGAACCACCGTGATTACGGAAGGGGCCTTCCCGACCTGCCTCATCGGACCCGGCGTCATGAACACGGAGTAGGCTCAAAAGGGTGATCCCTAGAACTGCGTCCCGGGAAGGCTATAGCAAAGCCATAGCATGAATTGACCCATCACCAAAGTGTGCACGGGGGGGCGGATGGAGTGGACAACCCTAGCCGATGTTCTATGCCGATAGCGCCATGCCAAGACTTCGGTCTGCTGATCTCTTGAGGCCCGGTAGTCGGTCGATCCTCCTTTGGAGTCACGGTAGGGGTAGAACACAGGGGTTTGGGTGTTTTCTTAGGTTAGATGCATATTCTATGCGTTGGTATTTGGATGGATCGCCACCCTTATTGGTGGTTATTTATATATGATTTATCTTTGTGTGCTAACCCTTGTATTCATGCTTCCGTGGCGTAGGAGTCCCATTGAAGGCGTGGGCGAATGACCCCTTCGTGTCCTTCTTTGGGGCATCATTTCATAGATGGCCGAAATAGATGAGAGGCCACTGCTCATGGCAGCAAGTTGTTTGCCATGGGAGGGAAAGTCCACTGTATGTATCACGGTGGGTGTCGTATATATCACGAGGGGCGTCCACCGATGCAATGGCGCTCGAGAGGTTATATATCGACCAGCGGGCGTATACATGCGAGGACTTTCCTCCATGGCAATCATCTCACCATGAGCGTGGCCCTCCGCCTATTTCGCCATCTATGAAATGAGGCCCGGTGAGAAGGACACGGCGGGGTCATTCGCCCACGCCTTCAATGGGACTCCTACGCTATGAAGCATGAATACAAGGGTTAGCACACAACATGAATTTACATAAATAACCACTACGAAGGGTGGCGAATCCATCTAATATACCAATGGCATAGAATATGCATCTAATCCTAAGAAAACACCCGTAACCCGTGTTCTACCCCTTCGCATCCCTAAGTGAGGATCGACCGACGGCCGGGCCTCAAGGGATCAAAGCAGACCCAGTCTTGGCATGGCGCTATCGGCATAGAACATTGCCTAGGGTTGTCCACTCCATCCGCCCCTCCTGTGCACACTTTGCAGATGGGTCGATTCATGCTATGGCTTTGCTATAGCCTTCCGGAGACGCAAACTCAGGGCATCACCCTCTGAGCCTACTCCAGGTTCATGACGCCTGGTCACGTTGAGGGCCGGGTATGGGTCTGACACTCCCTGGGTGTAGTGGTGTGATCCGTATGGAGCACCATGCACTTTGAGTAGATTTAGGGTGAGTAAGTCGGGTATGGATGCGGGGGTCGCTGATGCGGCACGTATTCTCTAGCTCACCCATGGAACCACTGTGATTCTGGAAGGGGACGCCTCCCCTCTCCCTGTATATATACGACACCCAGCCGTATACATACAGGGACTTTCCCCTCCCATGGCAACCAACTTGCCATGAGCAGGGCCCTCCGTCTATTTCGGGCCATCTATGAAATGATGCCCGAAAGAAGGACACGAAGGGGTCATTCGGCCCACGCCTTCAATGGGACTCCTACGTCACGGAAGCATAGAATACAAGGGTTAGCACACAGCATAAATCATATATAAATAACCACCACGAAGGGTGGCGCATCCATCCAAATACCAACGGCATAGAATATGCATCTAACCTAAGAAAACTTCTAAGGGAATAACGAGACTTAGATAACGTTAACGTATATAGGTCAAAATGGAATATACGGTACAATATATAATTCTATTAAAGGGTAACTATAAATGTCAGAGGCATCTAAACACTCACAATAGCAATATATGAGTTGTTAAAATTGTACCAAAATAGGAAAACGAAATTGTAAAGTGAAGGGAGAATATAATACATATACACACAAAAGTTAATATGATTAGAATGACTTTCTATTAATCAGTGCGAGGTTAACAACTCTGTATTATAATATAACAACAAATGGAAGTTCTTTATATCTATACCTGTCTTTAATATATAATCAGTTACTTGTATCTATAGAAAGAATGCTTTCTAACATAGATAGAGTGTGAGTCACCCAATAAAGGTACGCCACCATGGAGTATCTTAACCTAAGGGGTTGACCTAAAAGGGATACCCCGTACATAAACTATAATTTTCCCATGGGATTATGCCATAGTTCCAAAGGTTTCTACCACAGTCCAAGGCCTTTTCTAAAGGTTCCTTCAATAAATTTGCGTTTTGCCATGTTTTGTCACACCTAACCTATTTATCTTAAGTTAGCATGTCAACCTCAACTTTTGATCCATTTGAATGTTGTCGTCTTTGGCTCCCTCATAATGAAGCGGAGGCACTAAAACCCCCTGGTCTTCTAATAGGAAAATCCAATGTTTCAATCTTCATTAGTAACCGCCATATGATTATCCAATTCCTTACCCTCTTAAGAGTTTCGAAGTCATAATCTCTAACGGGTCTATGCCGCAAGGAAACGGATCCTCCAGCTTCTACTTCTGTACCTAGAATTGTTCACCGCGTGTAGGGTAACTCTTCGATTACATGGACTACTGGTCTATATAACCTTAACCGTTCTGATCAATACACCTCGTCTTGATTTTATCGGGACTTGGAATTCCTATGTACTGCCCTCTTCTTGGTTACCCCTAAAGGTATAATCGCCAAAGTCATCGTACTCCTTCTTATCTTCCATCAGGGGACGCGATATTCTTATATATCTTTTCATTCCCAAAACCAAATAAATGCTCTTAGCTTATAACGTTGAACTAATACATTGGTATCTAGAACCTTTGAGTAGTTAAGCTCTCATTATCGGTTATTCCAATACCGTTCCAACCATCCTCGGGATGTTTTTGAACGTAACATCACCGTATATGCTAGACTTACTCTAGCTATTCTCACTCATTTAAACTTTTCTCGTCTTCCTTAGTACGAGTATCTAAGATAATCAACTCTAACCATTCGGATAACTTGAATGCGTATCTCTGGTAAAGCATACCTAACCCAATATCTCGTATATAAGCATATCATTATGCTCCTTCTGTAAACCTTGTCAAGTAATATTTCCCTCGCCTTGTACGAATATTCTATTATCTTTTAATATGACATACATCTGGATGTCACAATCGACATCCTTGATATCCTCGCTAGTGTAGTATGTAATACTACTAAATCCTTCCTACAGCCAGAACCACTACGTTGTTATTATGAGATATAGTAACATGTGTGCACCAACCCTAACTCTTGACTCATATATGATTCGTTGACGTAGCCCTAGATGCTTCTCCTATATATGCTGTGGATTTCACACCACACCTTCTAGACTCTCTATCCTTAGGTTGCCTTGGTCCTCACGCTCTAGTCATAAATTCCATAGGGGCACATGCCACCCTAAGTTCCTAGTGGCCATACTTGATGTCTACTATAGGAATTCTTATCTTCATTACCTCCGTATTCATATATGTGAACTAAAAGTTCTAGTATATACCCTATCTTTTTCTAGGTATGTTCCTAGTAAATGGTCCTAATACACATCTACCAACGCGGAACTACTCCTCGGGATGCACACACGATACCAAGTCCAGAGTACATCCTTCTTGGCCAGATGTTCATTGGATGCCTCCCTTCTTCATATTCCAGGCTTTGGTCTCTTCAAAGTGTCCCTCCAAACTCTCTATATTTGAAACGTTGTTTACAACAACTTTCAAGCACCTCTTGTCTCCCACTTGTCGTGTGGGTACATTACTTGCCTTCCTAATGTATCATTAGTTCAACGCCAACTTTCCTTCATAGAATAAGCTTCGCCAGAGCTCCAACATACTTTGTAGCTTTCAGACGGTTACACCTTTTGCTAGCAATTGTCGCCTTCCATTCTAGCGGTCTTATAGAATGCTTATTCCTACCTTCGTCAGTTCGACCTCAGCTCTATTCACCTTGTGGGAAAACTACGTTCCACACTATTGTCCAGTCTTTTATCCGACGTCTACATACCCCCGACCACGACATAGGATCTGGCCATTTCCTTAATTTTCACCCTGCATAAGGATCATGCATTTGACCAACGTTATTAAGTGTATTCACGTGCCTCGTGGTCTTCTTAGTCGCCTATAATCTTGCGTCTTTGTTTCACACCTCGGGAACATCAATCTCTTTACCAAACACAATATATGTGTAATTTTATAATCCATAATTTATGGATCAACATCCTCATACACATTATTCTCTCTCCCACCACGAATCAAACCTACACTTTTAAAGTGTTTTCCCTCTCAGGAGCTGGGTACTTATAATCCAGTTTCCACCTTGGCATAGTACCTCCTTAACATGGTCTATAGTAGATAATCATAAACCACTTCTCCACCAGATATATCGTGCTATATCCAGTCTCCTTCTACATTGAATAGCAACCTAGATGCCGCATCATACATCAATCCTTGTAATTTTTAGGTCCAGCATTTCACTTAGATACCAAACATCGTCATACCAGTTTTCTCGAGTATCCATCCAAATTAGGGGTATCTTAACACTCCTTATTCCCAACATTCAGCACTTCTACTTCAAGTAGGAGCCCGGGACCTCCTCAGTTATCATCATCTAAAAGGCTCAGGGCAGACCACGCATGGTTTCGATGCTTCCGCCATGAACACCATAGTCTCGCAACTGGCCTTCTGTGATACAGGACGATTGCATAGCCATAGCACTGCCGGATAGCGACCGGGGCGGTACCAATTACGTTGAATGTATACGTCAGCTGTACCTGTACCTGTATGTGTGATAAATTTATGAAAATAACAATAAAATAAATAAGTAATTCAAATATAAGAATACCGGGACGTCTGGTAAATGTACAAACATAACCAATGAATTAATATGTGTCCTCATGTGACTGTAATCTATCCTAAAGATAGAAAGTGTGATTGTAGAAACATTAAAGATAATCAGCAAGTTATTAAACACATAATCAAATAAAATAGAAGGGGATAAGTATGTATGTCTTACACAAACTTCTAAGGGAATAACGAGACTTAGATAACGTTAACGTATATAGGTCAAAATGGAATATACGATACAATATATAATTCTATTAAAGGGTAACTATAAATGTCAGAGGCATCTAAACACTCACAATAGCAATATATGAGTTGTTAAAATTGTACCAAAATAGGAAAACGAAATTGTAAAGTGAAGGGAGAATATAATACATATACACACAAAAGTTAATATGATTAGAATGACTTTCTATTAATCAGTGCGAGGTTAACAACTCTGTATTATAATATAACAACAAATGGAAGTTCTTTATATCTATACCTGTCTTTAATATATAATCAGTTACTTGTATCTATAGAAAGAATGCTTTCTAACATAGATAGAGTGTGAGCTCGTCACCACGGATGAAACAGTGACACTTCCACAAACTTTCACTGTTCACTTTTAACACTCCTAAGCGATGATCATGATGTGCTGCCCTGCAACAACGGTAGTCCCGATCTTTGAGGGCGACATCATTTTTAAGGTGGGGAGAATGTGGCGTTCGCATTCATTCATACGGTATACGTATGCACGCCGGGACACGTCACTAGGACATAAGGGGGTAATTGGCTAAGTGGGCGTCGACCACAATGGTTTTATTTAGCTATGTTAATAAATCCATTGTGGATAATTATAAAGTATATAGCCTAATTACCCTAATTAAGCTAAATTAGTTAATTAGCACCAACAAGGGGGTGCCACTTGGCCCAAATCGATTGGGCAAGGCATGGTTTCCATTTTGGACACCCAAATTAGGGCTTTTGTGCCCCAATTCGAATTGGGAGCAATTGGGGATGGAGGAGGAGGAGCAGCAGCCAGGCGCCCTTCAGTTAGTCGAGATGGAGCAGCCCAAGACCGATTTGACGGTTAGTCAGTAGGTTACTATGTCGATTTATAGCATAGCGCCTCTCTGTGGTGTGTTCTCTCTCTGTTTTCTTTGTGGTTTACTTGTTAGGCTAACCCTTGATTGATATGGTGAGTATTCTTTATCTCTAGTCTCTTGTCGTGCTTTGGTTGATGGTTTAGTAGTTCTTTGCTTAGTTAGCACTCGGGAGATGGGGGATTACGGGGTAGAGACCTCTGAGCCCATGTATTGTAGTATGCTCTGGATAGAGCCCCAGACATTCCCATTAGTTGCGGCTGTGCACAAGAACCCACCGGGTCCTAGATGCTATGGTGCGGCTTAGCACCGGACAAGGAACACAAGGTGACATGAGGGGTGGGGTCTTGCATGAGCATACAAGGCTCCCGAGACTCTACAAATGGGCTAGGCCCGATGGCCGGTCACGTGTAGGGGCGGGTATGGGTCCGACACTCCCACAGGTGTAGAGGTGTGATCCGTATGGAGCACCTTGCACTTTGAGTAGATTTAGGGTGAGTAAGTGGCACGGATGCGGGGTCGCTGATGCGGCACGTATTCTCTAGCTCACCCATGGAACCACCTGTGATTACGGAAGGGGCGCTTCCCCGACCTGCCTCATCGGACCAAAGGTCATGAACCCTCGGAGTAGGCTCAAAAGGGTGATCCCTAGAACACCGCGTCTCCTAAGGCTATAGCAAAACCATAGCATGAAATTGACCCATCTGCAAAGTGTGCACGGGAGGGGCGGATGGAGTGGACAACCCTAGCCGATGTTCTATGCCCGATAGCGCCATGCCAAGACTTCGGTCTGGCGATCTCTTGAGGCCCGGTAGTCGGTCGATCCTCACCGAGTCCGAGCGGGGGTAGAACCAGGGGTTTGGGTGTTTTCTTAGGTTAGATGCATATTCTATGCCGTTGGTATTTGGATGGATGCGCCACCCTTCGTGGTGCTTATTTATATATGATTTATGCTGTGTGCTAACCCTTGTATTCATGCTTCCGTGACGTAGGAGTCCCATTGAAGGCGTGGGCCGAATGACCCCTTCGTGTCCTTCTTTCGGGCATCATTTCATAGATGGCCCGAAATAGACGGAGGGCCCTGCTCATGGCAAGTTGGTTGCCATGGGAGGGGAAAGTCCCTGTATGTATACGGCTGGGTGTCGTATATATACAGGGAGCATGACATTCATGTTATGTTTTTATCATTTTGTGTTTTGTGATTTATTTTGTTGGACTTGTATTCGTTACTTTTGTCACTTTAATTGTGTGTCATAATACCCATGGGTGGAATTGGGTTGCATCTGAGCTTAGCAGCAGAGGAGATTGGAGCATGAAGAGCTAGGCATAAAGATAACAAGTAATGAGATCTTGCATTCTATGAATGGTTGAAGTCATGTTTAACTAAGAGAATACATAATATAATTATAAAAATAAAGACTGATTGTAAATTTGGCTCCTGAAGGTGTCCTAAAGATGAAGTCTGAGCCCACAATCACTTGGCATGGGATAAAAGCAGTTACGGTCATGAGACCTTATGGATTTTTAGTTGGAAGTGCTGGCTTGAGGTTTCACATTAGTTGTGCCAATTGAATGCATAAGCTAAGGATGTGGATTTTAAATATAAAACATGAGTAACCATAGCTAAGTAATTTACTGTCAATATGGGGACTCGACAGAACGTGGGGAATTTGGGTGAGATTCACGTTCCTAGAATGAAGAGAGTATCTGAATATGAAGCTTATGGGGCATTTACAATGTGGTTATGCAGGGAGTCCTGCAATGCTTAGATCTCTACTTTGTTCAACAAAGTGCACGACGTTGGATTTACATCAATGTGGTAACATGATTTGATATTTCTTCATCTTTGAATTGTTATTCTAGTCTTTGTGACGAGGTTCATGACAGTCTTCACGAGGCATGGACATTTGATAGGACTGCAGGTGGACATGGAATTATGTACTTGAATGTGCGTGGGACTTTCTATCTGGCACAGATCTTTGTCTCCTTGCGAGGATGGGCTTCAGAGAGAGGGCGAGAAGCTCGGGCACCCATTTAGTTGAGGCTTGACACTAGCTTTAGGCCTCGGCCTTGGTTCTGGCGGATTGCGAGGGAGATTGCCACAACATACGAGTGGAAGGCACATGGTCTTTTGTACCATGTTGTGCAGAGATGCATACAGGAGGAGACAGGGGTCCAGATCATGTCGAGCCTTTGTCCACATGGTTCTATTGAGTTTGACGACCGAGTTCCTTGATGCCGCATACGACGGTTGGTGGGGAGATTGGCACATGTGGTTCTACATCATGTAAGTGCAGCAGCATGTTTTTGTATTGTACAAATGCTTTATTTTTCTCTAATATATGCTTTGCATACATGTAGGACTATTAGACACGTTGTCTGACGAGGATCGTGGGCGTGTCTGGTTTGTGGATCCCACGTACTACACACGTGCATACCCCTTTCGTGGAGGATCTGCCACCCATGACGAGAGTGTACCTTCATTGGATCCTTTATTTCGTGATACCTATAATCCAACAATGGATTGGAGTATGCTAGAAGTGGTGTTTTGGCCCGTCGTGCATGGGTGAGTGGTAGTGGAATGTTATACCTTATTGTATGCATGTTTATACATTTCTGTGACATCTCTTTGTATCATGATAGTTCTCACTGGTGGTTGTACATCCTCGCTTGAGACCTTGACGATTACCATGTCCTTGGGGACATCGAGGATGTGCAAACATCCTGGTTGTGTTTTGATTCCTAATGAGTGGAGAAATGTGGTGAGCATTGTACCGTTATCCAATTGAACATGTACATGAATTGCTTGTAGAATGAGTGGAATGGATGCTTGCTAATGCCAAACCGATATGCAGGGGTTTAGGATTTACCTGCAGATTAGAGGTGCATCCGAGGAGGTATGAGATGGGCTTACGCCTCTCGTTATCCAGGACATGGATGTGCCTAGTCAGGTTGATGCGACCAGTTGCGGTGTTCATGTGGCTTTTAACCATGCATTTATTGGCAAATAGGTTCTTCATCAATGATTCCATTGAAGGAGCTTTGTCTAGTGCCGCTCAGGTACATCACAACACTCCCCTTTTTTTTTGGCATGTGACTTAGAAAATATCCATACTAATCACTTCATATGATTTTCTTTCATAAGTTGGACGGAATTGGTTTTCCCCTTCCACACAGATCCAAGGAGAGCGACAAGTTCTCTCCTCTGCTATTGCATTATTATATGCACTATGGCTGACTCGAACAAGGCAAGGGGTTGATGCCTTATATGTAATGGAAGACTTGCTTACATTTATCAAATACTTAAGTTTGTTCTTTCTTTTTTTCCTTTTGCTTTTGTGCATATGCATGTGGAACTCAATAATCTTTAACAATGACAAGAGTTATACAAAAACAGTTACGCATTTCCACACGATATCTCAACTCTGGACCTAGTTTGTTTGCCATATATCAAATTGTGTTGTCGAATTCGAACCACTTTTGAAGAATCACACGCTACTTTTTCACAAGCTTGGAGGGGCTTTTTGCAGTATCTCCATTGTGCCCTTCAGATTCCTTAATCATATGTAACATGCCCTTTGGGGTCTCAATTCCTTAGTTAATCTTACTCCATGAAACTTCTAACTTATGTGGAAACCCTACCTATTTTCCTCCTTGTATGGAAACCCTTCCTATTTTCCTCCTCATGTGGAAACCCTTCCTAATTTCCATCATGCAAGGAAATTAGGAAGGGTTTCCTTGGCATTGGAAAGCAGGGATGACGTGTACTTGATGGACGTGCCGGCTTAATGGAAGGCGTCCGTATCGATAAGCGTGAGAAGGCTCACGCGTGTAAATATTCTAAAAATAAAGCAATTCGTGGAAACCCTTCTGATTTTCCAAAGTGGAAACCCTTCCGTCTTCCGTGGAAACCCTTCCTAATTTCAAAAGTTGGAAATTTGGAATGGTTTCCATGGAAAATCGAAAGGGTTCTCGTGGAGACCCTTCCTGGTTTTATTGAAATCCGAAAGGGTTTCCCTGGAAAATCAGAAGGGTTTCCAAGTGGGAAACCCTTCCTGGTTTTATTGAAAGCCGAAAGGGTTTCCCTAGAAAATCAGAAGGGTTTCCAAGGAAATTCGGGTTTCCATGGAAAATCGGAAGGGTTTCCACTGGAGGGCATTACGTTTACACTATCTCCGCCCAATTTGGCTTATTAAACACATCAATGGAAACCCTTCCTGGCTTCAACATAACCATCAATCTAGATATGATTATATAATTAGTTAATATCTCTAAGTTTGAAGAAGATTGGAAAATTTTGTTTTGTATTGTCCATAACAATTATTTTAAATGGCTAGATCCATTTTGAATTTTTCTTTTGCATGTAAATAAAATATGCAAATCATTAGCCAAAAGACAAAATCAATGCCATTAAATTCTTAATTTTTTTTGGTATAATAATACTGTTCACGTAATGTTTGGGTAGAGGCCATTTCAGACAATTTTGAACTCAAATTATTTTCAATAATCTATCCAATATGTGCCTGCGAACTAAGAAGAAAGAAAATCATTGCAATTGAAATCATGGCACCATTCGTTCAATAATCTATCCAATGTGTGCTTGCGAACTAAGAAGAAAGAAGATCATGAAATCAAGGAGGAAATTATGGCACCATTTGCCATGAAAGCTCTCTACCCAAACATTATGTTGGCTAGGATAATGGGCTCACGCAGGCCCATATGTAGGGTTTGGATGGCTCGCCCTCCCATTATCCCTATCAAAATATACCACAATATCCCAAAATCCAAGTCTATATGGTCAAAAGGATATAAACTAAAGACCAGATGACTAATGTGAATATATTCAGCCCAAAAGAAAAGTTGATGCATCACGGGCCTCGACATTAAGAACTCTACGGGCAGCCCACGTCGTTGAGTGAGACAGATGAAATAAACCTAATCTACTGAAAATTCAAATTGATACGCGTATTTTAAAAGGAGATTGCATATCAGACAAAGCATTCTGAAAGATCTTGGGAAAAAAAAAAGGAATTGGAGAAATCTGATTGGAATTTCTGTAAGCAATTAGTCCAAAATAAGGCGGATATTATCCGATGTAAAATGTGTAAAGCAGTGGCTAGGGCGATGAAATGCTTGCCTTCCACTTGAGCGCTTGAGTATTACCATCATGGCTTGGACCCGAAGGAGGAACGGAGACCGTTCTTGGAAGCATTTGGTTCATCAATCCATCGCCATTTTTTCGAGGCCTGTGAATCTTCTTCACGAAACGTTGCACATTGCAAAACCTAAAATTTGGGCTCCTCCATCCAGCCAAAGCCCCGCTAAAAACAGGCGCTTCATTAGGATAATTTCTGCAGTATACGGGATGCCAACAAGCCACCATTAGAAGCATGCAACTGCTAAGCACAAGCATCGAAACCATGTCAAATTTCATTCGCAGACAATCGGAGATGATAAGTATTCAGCAACCATAGGAGATCATAAGTATTCAGCGACCGCCAAAGTATTGAAAACCATGAAGAAGCTCTGCCTCTAAGTTCACAGCTAAGGCAGTCAAAACTCAACAGCTAACTTCACGAGCAAGTTTGCTTTTAGAATCACTTTCTCCACAATCCACATGTTCGAAGATCTTTCCTCGTTCACGAATCACCAACACTAAATAAATGGAGCCCCAAATTGCACAGCATATGCTCCACTGCTCCTGATCTCCATAGCAACATCTCAACAAGTTTGAACGTGTTCCTAGTAGCTGCCCTACTGGAATTCAGAGAGAACAAGGAAAAAAGAAAAACTTGGGGCGCATTGAAACCAACGTATCGTAGCCCAAATCTCCAAGCGAGAGGCTCATCAATAAGCAGCGTTGCTTAGTTTAACTGCAGAGGTGCAGTAGTGATCCGACGTGCAGAGCACTATCCTAATTGATATTAAATGCCCATGTATGTGCGCCGGCAGTGGCCTGGCTCTCATGCTTATGGCTTGATGAGGTCAGGTGAGGAACAACGTAGCTTTGGAGAGACCAGACCAGACTCAGACAGACAGCCTGCTCCCCCACTAAATGCTCCTGACATCCATCACTCTGCTCTCTTTTCGCTCTCCTTCAGTTTCATAAGTTTAATACACACATACCTAAATGTATTTCCCTCCTTCCAACTCGCGTGGGGTGGAGCCTCTTCTTTCACCTCGGAGGCGAGCTGGCTACTCCACGTCAAGGAAAGTTGGTGTTGATTCCTGTGTGAGAGCCAATGGCAGACTGCCATGTGGCAACCATTCTACTATCTATCTATCTATCTATCTATCTATCTATTCAAGAATGGAAAGTGACTGCTTCATTCTGGCATGACCTCCTGAAGCCGGTTCGTTGCTGACCAACAGAGTTTTTTCTGAGTATTTGCTGAGTTTTTGCAGAGTTTTTGCCATAGCCGGTTCTGGCATGACCAACGGAGCAGCCATAGCCGAAGTTCCGGCATGACGAACGGAGCAGCCATAGCCGAAGTTTTTGAAGCTTTTGTGAAGATTTTCTGAAGCCATAGCCGAAGCTTTTCTGAAGATTTCTGAAGCCATAGCCGAAGCTTTTCTGAAGATTTCTGAAGCAGCCATAGCCGAAGCTTTTCTGAAGATTTCTGAAGCCATAGCCGAAGCTTTTCTGAAGATTTCTGAAGCCATAGCCCCAAATGGAATTTTGAAAATGGAACTGAGTTTTAAAATTCTTTTACAGTTTTGTATTTCATGCAATCTGAACGATGTGTGGCTAAGTGCAACAAACTTTGTAATTGTGTATCCCCTAATATTGCATGTAGAAGAATCATAGCTGCTAAAAAAGGATTACAGAGTGTTGACCCTCAACCTGGCTTCAAAGGTCAACCACAATAAGCCAACTTGAGTATAAACCCAAATTGGAGTTAGGACCTCCAGATCACTTAAGGTGATCAGTCTATGGAAGATAAGTATATTGAAAGAACCAAAAACTCAAAGTTTTCTTACCTTTCCTATTTCTAAAAAATGGAACCTTGACTCATGATGTAGCAGTCGAAAATGAATTAAATGAATTGAATCTTTGGGTCAGATGATTTAGACTGGCACAAAAACGTTGTAGGAAGACAAAGGTGAAGTCCCTGACCAAGTTAGATCATTATCCTGAGAGATATTCAAGCTTAAAGTGGAGTCAAAAATTGGTCAATGGCAGTCAAACTGTAAAACAGTGATCAGGAAAATGGAACTAGAGTTTCTGACCACTTTTTTGGGAATTTCCAAAGCCAATATATCACAAGGCTCTTCTGGAGTGTGGGCATGAAGTCAGATTTTCATTTGAATACTCATAAGTATTTTTTTGCATTAGGATTTTGCAAAATACAGTCAAGAACAGTCAAAACATAATGCAATTTTTTCTAACTCGAGTTGTAGATGGATTTTTTTGGTTTTTTCAAAGCATATGGGTCTCAGATGTCTCAGGGATTGATGGCAACTGGACCAAAAGCAACTAAGAACATAGGGGAATTTTCTGCAGCATTATATCAGAGAGAATTTCTTCAACTTGGCATCAAATTTTCATTGATAAGGAGGTAAATCAATCATAATAATAATGAATAATGGTACTTCAGTACTTCAAATGCAAGAAAATATCAACTTCAGGTCATCAAATAATTTTAAGAGATAATTTCAACCAAATCTCTTTGGATCTAATCGGGGAGTACTCAGAGTCTTCACAAATCCTTCAAGTCCTGCTTAGCAATGATCACTGTAAGGTTTGAGCGCTTCTGGCCTTTGAAAACTGCCTGTGTATGTCTGTTACAGTATATAGGTTTGATTTTGAGATTCCTGGGGTTACAGACCATGATCTTAGGCTTAATGTGTTGCTTAGATGAAGGAATCCAAAAATAGTTAAGTTACAGAGCTTAAGGATCTAATTCCGGCGAGATATAAGCTGATTTCCAAGTTTTAGGGTTGAAGACCATATTTTTCGGCAAATTTCGCGATACGGTTCGCGTATTTTAAGGTGTATATGCCCGAATATGCCCGTATTTTGGCCTTTTAGGAATTTCGGCCAAGGTCTTTTAGGGATAATAAAATTCTATTATGGAGATCTAGCAAATTCGGCACCATGGAGGAGTATAGCCATGTAATCCTTCAAGTTTGGGGCTAGTTTGGGGCTATAATGAGTGGCACGAATACCTAGGCAATGGTCACCATGGGGTAAAAGGGAGAAAACAAATGGTGGTCAAGAGGGTAAAAGAATATGGACAAAATAGAATAATGGGAGCTCAAAAAGATATGTATGGGTGATGATGGTAATATTATGAAAGGAGAGGAAAAATGTAAGTAGAGAAAATATTTGAGATGAACAATTTGGCAAATATGGTAAAATGGGCAAGCTCAATGGTCAAATAAAGGCAGGGAAATGAGGCATGAATATAGAAGTAGAAAAGAAAAAAGGGAATCTAGGGTTTGGTGCCATGGGTATAGGAATCTTCCAAACTTCAAAAGATGTCTTCCAAACAACATAACCCAGATCATTCTAGAGTATATTCTTGACTAAGCATTTGACTCCAAATGAAATACCTCTTGTGACTTTCAACTTGAGCTCTTGTTGACCTGAAGAATGAACATTCTTTGACCTCCATATCAATATTGAATACCAAGATCTTCCAAACTTTGACCTAGTCTTTCAAGATGAATTGACCTAGTTTGAATGCATAGATCACAATTAGCATGTTGCCCCTTGGAGGCAACATCTCGCCAAAACAAGAAAAAGGCTGGTCCCCTCAACCATGTGATGTAAAAAATGAATAACTAGAGGGGTCTTCAACTTTGTACCAAGGTGTGGTGTCTAAGTGAGAACATGATAGATAGAATAAGAGTGTGAAGTGCAAATGTTGATGAAATGAGTGTGAATGTGGTGATGGAATGATGTGAATGGAGTATGGTGAGTGAGAAAAGGCAGAAGTGAGTGTGAACATGACAGGGTGGTGATGGAATGATGTGAATGGAGTATGGTGAGTGAGAAAAGGTAGAAGTGAGTGTGAACATGACAGGGTGGTGATGGAATGGAGATGAAGTGAGTGTGCAAGTATTTGAGATTTTGCCAAAACAAGAAAATGCATGTCTTCTTCTTGACCTTCAAAAGTTGCAACTCTGCTATGGTGGTAAAGATGAATTGCAGAGTGCTTTTCTTCTTTTGGGAATGAAAACAAGAGTAAGGACAGATGAAAAAGAATGGAGGAAGAGTGCACCTGTCATGGAAACACACAAACCAATTAGTCTCAAATCCTTGCAACTCTGCTATGATGGTGAAGGTGATTTTGCAGAGTGCTGTTAAGGTATGGAAAAAAGAGAATAGAAGGCTGAATGGATGGTAGGAATGCTTTAAGACAGATGAATAAAAATGGAAGAAGGATGCTCCTGCATATGACACTTGGTAATCATTAGTATCAATCCTGTTTTGAGATCATTTGTACTGTTATCTGGTCAGATCACCCTATAAACATGAAACCAACTTATTAGAGTAATGTGCTCAAAAGTCAAACTGATCTAACTACTAGAGTAATGTGCTCAAAAGTCAAACTGATCTAACTACTTTAAACCTACTGTAGATCTCTAAGCTATTTAATGTAAAAAGAGGGACAAGCAAGCATGCTGATCCTAATACCTTTTCAGATGCAGGATATTGATAGGATTTGGCAATGGCATTCCTGAAGTAACCTCTTGTAACCAATAAGAATTAGTACCTGCAGATTCTAGCACTACAAAGGGTCCTTCCCAAATATTATCAAACTTGCCAGCTGAATCTTCCTTTGACTTATTCCATTTGAGGACAAGCTCTCCTTTCCTAAAACTACCTTGTATTTTGTGTGCAACCTTGAATGTAGCCAGATCTTTAGCCTTTTTCAGCAAATTAGTGTTCTCAGCCTCCATTCTATACTCATCTAGATGTAACAAGGCATCCAATCTTTCCTGTAAGGCACGTTCAAAAGGTAAGCACAATTTATGAGCTAATCTCAAGGAAGGTAATTCAAGTTCTACTGGTAAAACTGCCTCTATGCCATAAACCAAATTGAAAGGTGTGTGATTTGTAGCTGTTTTGATAGTGACTCTATATGCCCAAAGTGCATCCACTATTTTGATATGCCAATCCCTCTTGTTAACCTCAACTGTCTTCTGCAAAATATTTTTCAACACTTTGTTAGTAGCTTCAGCTTGTCCATTACCCTGAGGATAATATGAAGAGCTTTTGGTATGCTTGACCTTCAAAATGCTCAACAAATTAGCAATAACTTCATTAACAAAAGGGGTACCTCTATCAGAATGTAACTGGAAAGGAATACCAAATCTAGAACAAACATATTCATGTAAAAACCTTGCAGTTGTGAAGGCATTGGCCTGCCTCAAAGGTATGGCCTCTGCCCACTTAGTAAAATAATCTATAGCCACAATAATATGTTGATGTTGACCTGTAGAAGAAGGATTAATGGGACCAATATAATCTAGCCCCCAAATTTGAAAAGGTCCTGGAGATATGATAGGATTCAAGGCAGCTGGCAATAAAATTCTTTTACTAAAAATCTGACATTGATGGCAAGTTTTTATGACCTCATAGCAATCTCTAAAAATAGTAGGCCAATAATATCCAAACCTGAGAATCTTTTTTGCAGTGGTATCCCCAGCAAAATGTCCTCCACAGATACCGTTATGCATTTCCCTAATAATTAAGGCAGACTCATCTTCATTTACACATCTCAACAAGATTCCATCTCGGTTAACTTTGCACAAGACATTGTCTATCAGCTTGAATTGTCTGCACTTGTCCGTGAATCTCCTTTTCTGACTGGAAGTGAGGCTTGGAGAGATGATCCCATATTGTAGAAAATCTCTAATAGGTTGCTGCCATCCTCCCTTGGCTTGATCTCCTTGAGTTACCTCTAAATGTGCCATTGCAAGTGAAGTGTCAGTAGTAGCCAATTCATCTTCATGGTCAAAAAATATGTAAGGCAAGTAGAGGCTAGGATTCCGTGCCAAATGCAACTCCTTTACAGAAATATCATAACTTTGCAACTTACAGGCCCTTCTCTGGATCTTTGGTTCATTAGTTGCCTTACCAAATAGCAAACCTATTGGGTTTTGCTTCATGTAGACTTGGACTTGGCTTTTCAGAAGCAAATGTCCTTGTCTATTACTAAGAAACATGAGAGCAGCAGCACTTTTTTCTATTCTGGTGTATCTTTCTTCAAGAGCAGACCATTGTTTGCTTGCAAAAACTATGGTATGCTTATCCTGCAAAATGGCTAAACCTATGGCCTTTTTAGTAACAGTGATATAAACTTCAAATGGCATGCTCAGATCTGGTTTTTTCAAAAGAGTAGCTTCACGTATGGATGAAATGAGGAAGTCAAAAGCCTCTTGGCATTCTGAAGTCCAGGTGATAGGTATGTGCTTGCTTTCAGACTTAGAAAATTTACCTACCCTGGTCAGCTTAGAAATGGGACTCAAGATATGAGCAAAATTTGGAATATACATTCTAAGGAAACTCGTCATATCAATAAAGCTCTTAACCTGCTTTAAATTCTTGGGGGGTGCTAGCTTTTTGAGGGCTTCAATCTTATCTTGAGCAACTTGAATACCTTGGTTGGATACTTCATGTCCTAAGAGCTGTCCTTTTGATGCAAAAAAATGCACTTTTTTGGATTTAGATTAACTCCTGAAGTCCTGCATAAAGAGCAAATTTTTGCAAGTAATTCCACATGGTTAGTAGAGTGAGAACCCAAACAAAGGTCATCTAGATACACCCTAAACTCTTCAGCAGACATGGTTTTAAAAATAACATCCATTGCTCTTTGGAATGTAGCTGGGGCATTCATTAGGCCAAATGGCATTCTTTTCATAGCATATGTACCCCCGGGAGTGATAAATGAAGTCTTTGGCTGATCCTCCTCTTTGATACTGATCTGATTAAATCCTAAAAAACCATCCAAAAATGAGTACATGTCTTTCCCTGCAACAGCATATAGAATTTCCTCTAAAAAAGGCAAAGGATAACAATTTTTTATGGTGGCTTTGTTCAGGTCTCGATAATCTATACAAATTCTCAAAGCACCATTCTTTTTTTCCACTGGAACAATGCATGACACCCATTCAGGATTAATAATCTCTACAATAACACCTGCATCCAACATTTTATGCAACTCATCTACTATTCTATTCTATTCTTTGATTAGATCTAAAAGTGAAGCATTGATCCTCCTTAACTTCTGGAAAACAGGTTTACACCCCTCCTTAATTTTAATTTCAAATTGACATACCTCTTCCTTGATACCAATGAGCTCAGAATAATCCCAAGCAAACACATCACTTCTTTCTTCAAAGAATTTGGTAATCTCTTCCTTGTTTTGTGTATCAAAGAGATCTCCCACAAACAGAGTTCTTTGCTGACCATGTTTATTAATGATGACTTCATTGGTTGCTTCTTCTTGTGATGCATTTATAACTAATATAGGGCAAAATTCCTTAGCCTCGTCCTCATCAAGATCTTCCTCTGGTATAGCTCCCTCAGATAAATAAGTCATTAAGGTATCTCTGCACAAAGCATCAGCTTCCCAATTCTGCTCCCTTGGGATATGAGTGATTTTCCAGGAAGTAAAATAAGCAAGCATTCCCATTACCTGGTTTCTCAGAGACTCCATGTCAGCATTCTTGGCCTGATATTCACCACTAACCTGTCTGCAAACCAATTGAGAGTCTCCATAAATGTGTATGATTGAAATGTCCATAGCCTTAGCTTCTTGGAGACCTGCAATCAAAGCTTTATACTCTGCTACATTGGAAGTTATCTGAGGAAAAATTCTCCCTACTTTAGCCAAGAGTTTATTGGAAGTATCCTTTAGTATAGCTGTAGATGAAGCTACATTTATTTTCTTTGAAATCCCTCCATCAAACCATAAACACCCTCTTTACCATTCTCAGAGGGTAGTGCACACTCCCTAATCAAGGGGTTCAGATCAATTTTCTTTGTGCAAGAGGTTGCTAAACTGTAAGATCCTAGAGGCTCTTCTATAAGCATTTCTTTAATAAAGTGTACCTCTTCCTTGAAGCCATAAGAACCATCCTGGTTGTAGATTGTGGCCACTTGGGTACCATTTGAAATGGTGCACCTCCCTTCAGACCAGATTGGCCTAGCATCAACTGTGGCCATCCATCTTCTTCCTAGCAAGAGGTCATATATATCTGCATCTTCTCCCAAATCCTCAAAAGCAACAACAACAAAGTTGGCAGCTACAACAATGCCTTCAGTATTAACAGGAACTTTGGTCACAATACCAACTGGTGCTATTTTAGCATTGGAAAAGGATTTTAACAAAACAGATGATCTTTTATCTATCTCGAGGCCACATTTTTTCATAACATGATAAGGCATAATATTTAAGGAGTACCCTCCTAGAGTAGCTGAACACATAAATGCACCTGGATCTTCCTCATTTTGAGCCAAAATAAGATTAGTAGCATTTGCAATGCCTACACAAGCCACTGCCTCACTAAAGGTGGTTTGTTGCAGTAATTTTTTCCTATAACTAGGTGCAATCTTTAACAAAGTAAATAAATCCACACTTACTTTGGAATTTTTTAATAACACATCTAATTCATCAAGATCTTGATCTCTCTTACCATACTTTTGTTGGGGAGGTGGAGCTATTTCCTGGGGAGGAACTTCTATAACAGAGGGTGGTGGCAATGTTGACCTCCTTGAATGCTCTGGAACAAATTTATTAGGTTCAGCAGGTCTATGGACCTCTCCCATGCTTCTGGTTTGTACCACCATTACTTCCTCAGTCTTTGGCATTTCTGTAGCCTGCACAAACCTTATAGAACTAGTAGATTCAGCAAACCTTACATGGGGAGTTGCCTCAGGTTTTTTTTCTCTCTCTTGCTTGGCAAAATATTCTTTGACAGAGCACCTAAGGTCAGTATGACCAATCTCCTTGCAAAAAGCACAAACTGGACATTCTCTACCAAAATGACCCTTCTTTTTACATTTAGGACATATTTGCCAATAGCAAATGTCAGCTGGATGTGAAGTTCTATTGCAATGAATACATTCAGGATAAGTTCTACCTGCACTGCTTGCTTTGAGCTCCACAAGTTGTTTGGTCACTTCTGCTAAAGCTTCAGTTACCTTTGTCAAGTCTGCTTTAATCTCTGAAATTTGAGAATCAGCCTCTTCATCTTTGGTTTTTTTCTTTTCTTTATGCACAGCATAGATAGGAACAGAATGGTGAGGTTCATAAGGACCATCAATGGCATCAGGGTAGAAGGGGTCATGATGAAAGCTATTGTGTTTTTCTGGTAGGATAGAAAGCATTTTGGTCAATTCAGTTGTCTTGGCAAAAACCTTGTAGATGGAATCAAAACCTTCTGCAGCTTGAATCTTGATAAGTTTCCTATGAATTTCTGGTCTAGAAGATAGGCCTTTAATGAAGGAGGACACCAAAAAGAGCGTGGGGATGGTAACTTGACCTTTCTGACATCTATTCATGAAGGTACTGAATCTTTCTTTGTACTGACTAACACTTTCACCTGCATAAATGGAGAAATTTTGCAATTCATTAACAAGGTCCTCAGGAGCAGCAAGTTTTCCAAACCTGTCTACAAACTTGGTGACAAGATCATCCCAAGAAGTGGTTCCCATAAGCTTCTCATAAGTCAGCCAAGCACCAGCTTCACTCTCCTCCTTAAAACACTTTTCAAATTGTGAGAACTTGCATCCTTTCTTAAAGCCATAATCCCTGTAGTAATCTTCAAAAATTCTCAGAAAAGTATTAGCACTCATGCTGGAATCAAAAGTAGGCAATGGAGTAGGCGCATTCAATTCAAACTGGTAAGGCAAACTTTGAAGTAATCCAGTTGAAAAACTTGGGGGGGAGAGATCTATCTCTGCAGGGTTCTGAGGTCTCCTGGTCTTCCATTGGTTCTTGCTCTGCTGGAAATTTCTGTTTTGGAGCCATGAGTTCTCAAGATCCAGGTAGGATCTCGGTAGGACCTCCAAAATGTTGACACTCAACCTGGCTTCAAAGGTCAACCACAATAAGCCAACTTGAGTATAAACCCAAATTGGGGTTAGGACCTCCAGATCACTTAAGGTGATCAGTCTATGGAAGATAAGTATATTGAAAGAACCAAAAACTCAAAGTTTTCTTACCTTTCCCATTTCTAAAAAATGGAACCTTGACTCAAATTGATGTAGCAGTCGAAAATGAATTGAATCTTTGGATCAGATGATTTAGACTGGCACAAAAAAGTTGTAGGAAGATAAAGGTGAAGTCTCTGACCAAGTCAGATCATTATCCCGAGAGATATTCAAGCTTAAAGTGGAGTCAAAAATTGGTCAATGGCAGTCAAACCGTAAAACAGTGATCAGGAAAATGAAACTAGAGTTTCTGACCACTTTTTTGGGAATTTCCAAAGCCAACATATCACAAGGCTGTTCTGGAGTGTGGACATGAAGTCAGATTTTCATTTGAATGCTCATAAGTATTTTTTTGCATTAGGATTTTGCAAAATACAGTCAAGAACAGTCAAAACATAATGCAATTTTTTCTAACTCGAGTTGTAGATGGAATTTTTTGGTTTTTTCAAAGCATATGGGTCTCAGATGTCTCAGGGATTGATGGCAACTGGACCAAAAGCAACTAAGAACATAGGGGAATTTTCTGCAGCATTTTTTGAAAGGGAAAATTGTCAAGAATCATATCAGAGAGAATTTCTTCAACTTGGCATCAAATTTTCATTGATATGGAGGTAAATCAATCATAATAATAATGAATAATGGTACTTCAGTACTTCAAATGCAAGAAAATATCAACTTCAGGTCATCAAATAATTTTAAGAGATAATTTCAACCAAATCTCTTTGGATCTTATCGGGGAGCACTCAGAGTCTTCACAAATCCTTCAAGTCCTGCTTAGCAATGATCACTGTAAGGTTTGAGCGCTTCTGTGCCTTCGAAAACTGCCTGTGTATGTTTGTTACAGTATATAGGTTTGATTTTGAGATTCCCGGGGTTACAGACCATGATCTTAGGCTTAATGTGTTGCTTAGATGAAGGAATCCAAAAATAGTTAAGTTACAGAGCTTAAGGATCTAATTCCGGCGAGATATAAGCTGATTTCCAAGTTTTAGGGTTGAAGACCGTATCTTTCGGCAAACTTCGCGATACGGTTCGTGTATTTTAAGGTGTATATGCCCGAATATGCCCGTATTTTGGCCTTTTAGGAATTTCGGCCAAGGTCTTTTAGGGATAATAAAATTCTATTATGGAAATCTAGCAAATTCGGCACCATGGAGGAGTATAGCCATGTAATCCTTCAAGTTTGGGGCTAGTTTGGGGCTATAATGAGTGGCACGAATACCTAGGCAATGGTCACCATGGGGTAAGAGGGAGAAAACAAATGGTGGTCAAGAGGGTAAAAGGGTATGGAAAAAATAGAATAATGGGAGCTCAAAAAGATGTGTATGGGTGATGATGGTAATATTATGAAAGGAGAGGGAAAATGTAAGTAGAGAAAATATTTGAGATGAACAATTTGGCAAATATGGTAAAAAGGGCAAGCTCAATGGTCAAATAAAGGCAGGGAAATGAGGCATGAATATAGAAGTAGAAAAGAAAAAAAGGAATCTAGGGTTTGGTGCCATGGGTACAGGAATCTTCCAAACTTCAAAAGATGTCTTCCAAACTTCATAACCCAGATCATTCTAGAGTATATTCTTGACTAAGCATTTGACTCCAAATGAAATACCTCTTGTGACTTTCAACTTGAGCTCTTGTTGACCTGAAGAATGAACATTCTTTGACCTCCATATCAATATTGAATACCAAGATCTTCCAAACTTTGACCGTCTTTAAAGATGAATTGACCTAGTTTGAATGCATAGATCACAATTAGCATGTTGCCCCTTGGGGGCAACACAGAGGTCCAAGAAGAGGCAATAAAAAAAAGGTGGCTATAGAAGTAGACAAGGATAAGGAGAAACCTACTACTAGAAAGAAGCAGAAAGATGAATTATGACATTCATGATAGAGAGGAGGTGATATCCAGGACTGGTCAACATCTACTTGATTCATTGGCAACAAGCATCTAAACGTATACAAACATGCGGTTGAGAATGTGAAGAAAACCCTTGATACTAAAAAACGTGGTAGGACACAAGACATCAACCAACCAAGATCTGCCACGTTCATGATGGTTGTAAATACATCTAGCAACTGGGCAGCAATTGCAAAAGTTTTGAATTTGAGTACAAAGGTTGTTTATGCTGTATTGCTGCGTACGAATGCTGTATTGCTGAGTACGAAGGACCATGGTCCATGTTCAAGAATCAGGCCAGATCAGACAGGTTAAGTGATGAAGATGCGAAAAGGTTTTAAGTTTTTGGATTTCTGAAACTAGGGTGTCTTCAAATAAAAGGCAAATGATTAAAATGAGACGTGATAATGACGGTAATAACATAGCAAAACCCTATAATCTGCAGCCAATTCATTATCTGGAAGAGACTCATGACCTATGATCACCAAAGGACGAACATGATCACATTGCTCTGCTCGAAGCATGTTCGCAAAGTTGAATGATCACGAGCTCAAGGAAAAAATATGTTGCTTTAAAAATTTAGGTCAAGGGTGCTCGGGAGATGCTTTACTGGTGCAAAAATACCCTCTAGCAATGCGCTTTGACCCTATAGCAAGCAAAGACCACTAGGACAGATTTGGGATCTCAAAACAGCCATATTTCCACTCCTTTTTCCCCATGCCATGATATACCAAACTATCATAATTACAGATTTAGTTGCCCAGAATAAGAGGGATCGCGCATTAATGATGCCACTTGTATTTATTTATGTTTGTGGCGCTCTAAAAAGCCACTTGCATTAAAGCATATAGCCAGTGATGATGGTATCTATTTTGGTATGTCCCTCTTTAACTTTTGGTATATTTATCTTGTCTCTAACATTTGTACTTGTGGGTAGTGGGCGAAAATACTCCGACCCTTGCTTCCGGGACGTTCACTACACCATTAGTCCTACTTGATATATATTTTGACCCTAGGTGGAAGGGGTAGATAACGCCCTGGGCTGAGGGTGTTACCATAAAAAAAAAAATTGAGGGATGGCCAAAATGGCGAGGGCGTGCATAGCACGCCCGAGCCATTTTGGCCATGCACGCCCGAGCCATTTTGGCCATGCCAAAAAATTTTTTTTTATGGTGAACGCCCGAGGACCAGGGCGTTATCTCCCTTAACACACTGCCCCGAGAGTTTTGGGCCATCTGATCACCATCAAAATCGATAAAAATCGTCCATTTGATAACATCCTAGTAACACCCTAGGATGTTTTGAAGTAGCAATGTGTTATGGCTCATAACACCATTGACCAAGATTGATCTCAACCGTTGGATCACTATAAACTTGAGGGGCAGTGTGTTAAGGGCGGAAATGCTCCGGACTGTTGCTTCTCGGACGTTCTTCCACTTTAGAATGCATAAGAGGGTGAAATTGCTCTGGACCATGCTTCCCAGGCACTCTCTTATTGCATAAATATCATTTATCATTTCGGCCAAGGGGACTGGCCACACTCTTTTTGTTTGGGCGTGATGTTGACCGGATTTTTGACAAATCCTGGTCAACATGGAAGAATTACACATCAAAGGTCTAAAAAGAGGAAGTGAAGATTAATGGCCTCTATTTTATTTGTGTTTATTGTTCAAAATGGAGAGCCAAGATTTGAAGACAAATTTTGTTTTAACTAAAAGTTAAAGTTGATGGGGGATTAGTCAGTCCTTAGTAGTACCCATGTTTATATGGCATCCTTACTGCTAGCACCACAGATTAAAGTGCATGAGCTCATTGCAATAGTTCGGAACTTTATTTGGGCAGGTACTGAGGAAGGTGATGTGGTTAAGGTCAAAGTGCATCCTTCCAAAATGGGCAGGTGGTCTGGGTATGATGGACTTCTTACTGCATAGCAAAGTGCTTATTTCAAAGTTCATTTGGAGACTCCTGAATGCTGAGGATGACTCTCCTGGTTCACACCTTCTTAGACAAGCTCTTGGTCACTGTATCCCTCTAGGCAAGAAGGCTGTCAAACCAGTCTTACCTTGGGCTTTATTTCAGACTCTGCAGCCTTTTCCAAGCGCTTCTCCATTTTTGCGTGGCTTGTTGGCGGCATGGGAGGCGGTCGACATCTTTTACGGCCATGCCCCTCTATCCACACCCTATTGGAACTCCATGGTGGTGGGCACCACTGCCTCCCGACCCCCTCGGCACCTCCATTGGCAGCCTCGGTTCATCCCCTTACACGAGGCGATGGGTTCTTGCGGGTGTTGTCTCTATTCAAGCATGGTATGAGGAGGGTTAAGCCTCTTGTCTTGGCACGAATTTCGGGGCAAAGTTCCTGCTCTCTCGTTGGGATGTATCTCTATGGGAGAAGGTCGCAGAAAAAATTTGCCTCTCATAGTGCAAGTTGGTGTTCTTTGAAAGGGTGCCATGATGGGACTTTGTCATGAAAATATTCACAAAGGCAAGCAATTTGTCGGTCCGATCGATATATCGCCTTCTTTTTAGCTCCACAACCCCTCCGGTTGCGGATGGGTGGCACCTACATGTTCCACTGACCCACTTTGTGTCGCATACATGGCGATGGCTTTGGGATAGGTTGCTCCATCCTAAAGTCTACATCTTGTGGTGGCGGGTTATCCACAGTGCACTGCGGGTTAATGCCTTTCGACATCGCTATGATCCGCGCACATCTGCGGTATGCCCGCTCGCCTCTCGGACGTTGAGACTCTTGAGCATTGTCTCTTTGATTGTTCTGAGGTTCAACCAGCGTGGTCCTGGCTACAAGGCTTGTTTAACAGTACATTGGACTGCCGATGCATCCTTTTGGCATCCTATCCCAACGCATGGCCTCCAGCTAAACAAAGGGCATTTCATCTTGGTTCCGGTTGGCTCCTATGGTCGATATGGGAGCATCGCAGACACCACCACATCTTTCGGGTCATCTATTCATCGCACCGCGGTGTTATTACGATGGCCCGAGAAAAAGATATTGGACCCCTACGAGTGTTCTTCCCTTGACTTTCGGAACCGGTGGAACGATCGGATTGATATCTTGAATTGATTCTTATCATTAGTCTCCTATTCTGGAGTAAGTACATTGTGCTCCAGGCTCGTGCTCCTGTGGCATCTCTGTGTGCTTACACAGTTAGATGAGACATGTAAATTTTATACTTTTTCTCTGATTAATAAACTTTTTGGCTTTCGTCCTTCAAAAAAAAAAAAAAAAAGTTGATGGGGGATTGATGACTTGGCACTCTCAATAAATTTATGGGACAAGTCATAAATTTATTGATGATAAAAAAAGTTGATGGGATTGATAAATTTATTGAAAAAATCATAAATATTATGAGGATCAAGATGCTCCTCCTCTCTTCCTGATCCACGAATCTTGCAAAAGGGTGGCAGCCTCTTGCCTGGTTCAAGATCAGAGGCTGTCCATGGTTCAGAGACATGGAGGGCTCATTCCATTGTATATCTTCTTATTTCTCTTATTTAAGATTATTTCTAGCCCAGAATTGTTTATCTTGCACTGTTTTTTTTTCATTGTTTCTTTGCAGCATCAAAATTGATCTTGATTCTTGCCTTTTGAGACCACTTGTTGGGGATTTTAGGGAAAATCCGTCAATAGATAGTTAGTTACTTTCTCATATACGATGCCCCGATCGTACAGGAATGGAAAATTCCCTCCTGTCAGGAACTGACTCACCAACATGAGACCGTCTATTTGACATTGAACTCTTGATGGTAAACAAGATCCAACATGAAAAGTATAGACATGTCATTTATCTTGTCATTTATCTAGTTGCAAAAGCGCATAACCACATAAGCACTTGATAGAACATAAATATAAACATGGCCATCTCAAATGGCAAATTCACCACAATCCATATAACAATATAGAAAAATCCAATATACAACAATACATGGATATTTCCAGGCTTAGACTCATGGGGATCGGCTGTGGCTTGTTCTCTAGAGCTCAATAAAATAGAGTTCAGAACAGTTGGATTGGGCTAGCAAAGAACCATGGCCATTGAGTTGTCAACTCTATCCGCCGCTCTTGTGCATATTTTGTAGTTAGGCTGAAAAGTATCGGGACTTGACTGTAGCCTGCATGGGATATAGTCAAGAGGACTACTCCAGGGTTGCATCTTCCCGGGGCCCAATGAGACAGGAGTAGACTAGTCTCCTCCAAAAGTACATGCCAACTATAGGTATTTAGAGGGTCACAGTTCTCCATGCCCATGGACTTAACCCCACTAAGGCAACACATCACCTAGGAGGTATTGAGCCTATAACTTGCACACGCGTGATGACAAGATATTGGGCCTAGCACACTATGTTTCCTCAGTAGACTCTACATACCAAGGAATCAACTGTAGTCGAACAAGTCTTCATTATCATCCAATCTAGTCCTACCACAATTTAATGTGAATTAATGAGGTCTATCACTAGGAACATACTATTCATAGCTTCTAGGTCTCTAACCCCCTTCTCCAAGCACAAGAGATGCCCAACAGGGATATCATCCATTATCATATAATAGAATGAATCGAAATAACAGATCTAATCTAACTAATCTAACCAATATGGTTAGGGTTTGTTCATTAGTCTAGGTTATATGTCTGGATTCTTAGGCTCTAGAGATCGTTTAAGACTATGAATAAGTGGCCTAAGAACAGTTGTGAAACTTGCATTAGCTGACAGGACAGTATACGGTCCCAGGACGTATACTGTACTGCCACGTCACGCGTACACGCCACTCCGACTGACGTGTACGCCGACGTGTAGCCAAGTGGGTAGCCCCTAGGGGGCAACTTGCTAAGAATGTGCATTAGTATTAATGTGCAGTGTGGGCACACATTTCCATGTGGCCACTTGATGCCAAGTGGGCCATACCCAAGTGTGCAATTAATGTGCACATCTTCCAATGTACACATTAATGTGGGCACACCTTTCCATGTGGGCACATTTTGCCACCTAGCTATTAAAGGCAAGTGGGCCCATTCCCAATTATTCCACATGCCAAAAGGGGATAATTGGAAACCCTAGCCAACCCCATGTCTATTTAAGGAGGGAAACCCTAACTTACCCATTTTTTGTTTCTAGGGTTTTAGAGCTCTGTTTTGGCTGCCTCAACAGCCAAAACCGCCTCCCAGACTCTGCCTGAGAGAATTGCACCATTAGTTTCCCTTGATTCGAGCGTTTCAGCAGGATGGTTGAGCTCAGGTCAGGAGGAGCCACTCAAGGATCAGGTATTTAGGCAATTTAATAGCTTAAACCATGTTTCAGTCATAGAATCAGTAGGTTTAGCCTATTAAATTGCCCATAGCAGCTCTCTAGATCTCTAGATACCAGACTCTAACTAAAGAACCTAACTCTATGATATAGATTAGATATAGTTCTTTAGTTCTTCTGTGATGTATGTGGATGATGTATCTCTATGAACTCCTTGTATTGGGAAGGGGGGTAGAGACCTAAAGCTTGGTAGTAGATGCTCCTAGATTAGCCTCTCTAGCACACTATAGATTCGGCCTGTGTACAAGAGCCACACCAGGTTGTGGGTGAAGGGGCCAGACTGGCTGAGAAGGAGGTTCATGTCCCGACTCCTGAAAGATCCCTCTGGTGTGTAAGGCCTACCAGGGATCATTGTGACTAGGTCTAATGGCTCACCACTGAGTGCGGGTGAGGCATGGACTCGACACCCGTGAAGTGGTGTACACTATCCAGTGGGTTCAGTCGAATACGGGCGGTGGCCCTCTAGTCACCTTGAGTCGGCATGTAGATCTCTGGAGGGAGTGATCCCTTCCTGCCCCATCGGAACTGGGGAGATGAAACCTAGGAATAGCCCCTTTGGCTATGCATCCGGCGGGCTGCAGTCAGGTCCCGACACTTTTCGGCCTACTCTGCAAAGTGTGCATAGGAGGGGCGGATGGAGTGGACAACCCTATGCCATGTTCATATGCCAGCCAAATCCATTGCCATGAATTCTGTCTGCAATGAACTCTGGAGACCCAAGCCGTCAGTCAAACCCTTGAGTCTGAGCCTTGGGTAGGATTCCCCATATGTATTGTGCTCACCTTGTTTATGCAGATGTGATGGACCACCCTTCGAGGTGGATATGTGCTTATGTTATATACTGACATGTCTGTTTACGCTTCCGCAGCTAGGTAGGCCCTGAGGGAGACGGGGTAAAATGACCCCTTCACTCTTCCCACTGGAACCCGTCATGGTTGCAGTGTCATGTGGAGGGCCCTGTATCGGCATGGAGCTGGTATGGGGGATGAACTCCTGGTTGTATACGGTGAGTGCACCGTATGCGAGTAGGGGACGTCACAGTGGTATCAGAGCAATGTTCTTGGTGACCAAGAGCAAAGCACTGACTATGCTCCCATTAGTACTAACTGATAGGATCCTTAAACCTCGAAAAGTGGGAAAAAATTTTTCTCATTTTTGTAGTAGATGCTAAGCTAGTAACAGTTAGAAGTGATTGAAAACATAAGGAAAACATAAAAAGACAGAAATTGGTGAGCCAACTTCCAAAAAGTAGGGTGGTCTCACACGTCGCGCCAGGACAGGAAATGAGATTCTCATTTTCGGGCTGGGCGCAACGTGTGAGACATTCAGCTTGAAACATTAAGAAATGTCATGAATCACAGTAAAATAACTTGATAATTCTAATTTTAAGCTAAGAATCAGTAGAATTGGCATGTTACATGTTTAAAAAGTACAAAATTTAGTAGTGGGTCCCACCATGTCTCACACGTCGCACCAGGACAGGAAATGACTTTTTCATTTCCGGGCTGGGCGCAACGTGTGAGACCTTGCTTAATTAGGTGTTTTAGATGTTTTAGGTAACCCAAAAAGGTAGTTTAGAATTTGACCTAAAATCGACCCCTATAAATAGATCCAGACCCCCTCATTTTCGCGTACCCTGCTTATAAAGTCCGCTCTCTTTTGCCAAGGCGATCTTCTGGCGCATAGCTCGGATCGGCGAACCGTCAAGCATGGCCCGCACAAAGCAGACCGCTAGGAAGCCTCGCCGTCGCGGATCGTCCAGTGCCAGCGACCCCGGCCTCATTCAGACCATACTCCGAGAACGCCTTTTTCACCAAGGGGAATCCTCTTCCAGCGAGGAGGCAGGATCGGATCGGAGTGACCAGACGGAGGTCATAGAAGAGGAGCGGCCGGACATTATGCAGCAGATTCTCGAAGAGATGGCCGAAGAGGAGAGGAGGAACAGGGAGGAACGAGAGCAGTTAGGGCAGCCGACCGTCGAGGAGCAACTCGAGGCTTGGGGCCGTCTGCAGGAGGAGGAGGAGAGAGAGAGGCAGCGACAGCCGAGACTTAGCCCTGCTGAGGAAGCAGACCTCGCGGCCTTCATCAGCAAGTATGAAGACAAGGAGCCGCCGGAGCAGAGGGATCTAAGAGTCGGAAGACGACCCAACCGCAGAAATGGGCGGGTCAAGAAGAGGAAGGCCAAAGCCATCAAGGCGGGCGGCAGAAGAGTCGTCAAGGTTGGTAAGCGGGCGCAGGGCCCCGTCATCAATGAGCCGTCAGGTGAACAGACCCCGCCTTCGACCGACGACTCGGACGATGATTACGTCCCCAACACAGAGGGGGCGAGTTCTTCAAAACCCCCGCCCGTGGAGAAGGAAGTACCCGAGCAGGTGGTACCTGATGAGCAGCAGCCTGGACAGCCGCAGAAGCCCCCACCTTTCCCGACGTGGGATAGGGTTAAAGCCCCGCGGCCACAACGGGAGGCATACGTGATAGACCCGGTCAAGGTCTATCAGAGGAAGATTAAGGAGCACAACGCTTATATGGCGAAGTGAGAGGCATACAATGCCTATTACCAGCAGCACAGGGTACGGACAATTGAAGGCGGACACCCGACGAGGAGTCAGACCCTGAAGCCACCACCACCAAAGCCCAAGCCTCCCAGAGCACCAGGAAAGAAGCGGAGTAAGAGCAAGCAGAAGGAGCAGAGAGCCCTCAAAGAAATCCGACACTTCCAGCGGAGTTACGGACTCTTGATCCCCCGGGCACAAGCTTCAGCAACGCTTGGTCCGGTGAAGTAATCCAGAGTACAACACCTGACATGCGCCGTGGACCGATGAAATCTTCTTTGCTTACTACGGAGGCAAATTTGTTGATGGCAAACCTGGCTAAGCCACCAACCTCAGGTCAAAGAAGCTCTAATTTTGGTCTAGGACCTCCAGATCACTTGAGGTGATCACTCGTCTTTGAATATATCGTTCTTAAACTTCCGAAAAACAAGATTTCACTAGTTTCCCAAAAGCCAAAAACTAGTCTTATTCTAACAGTAATCAGATCAATGTACTTACATTTTGGATCCAAACTAGCATAGCATACCACGGTAATATCTGAAGAAGGTGTTGTAGAAAGTCTATGCAAAGAGTCCTCCACGGTTGGCGAAAATAATGATTCTTGACTAAGTCGAAATTGGTCAATGGGTGGATGATTGCACTAAATTTTGCCAAATGAAAATGGCACTAGATTTTTGATCCAACCAAATTCGAACAGTGAATATGAGCCCTGCACAATAAGGGCATGCTATTTCCAGGGTCAAAAACTCAGTCTGTAATTAAAGAAGCATGTCTGAGCACCTGATTATCCATGAAAAATGAGGCAGACTTTAAAATATCAATGGATTGATCTTTCTCCTCTCTATTTTTTTTTTTTTTTGCTTTTCCTTACCTAAATGATTGCACTAATGCAGCTGGAGCTTTGCATGCAAACCAATGTAGAAGTATGTTTGTTTTTCTTTTATTTACTAGAGTCAACTCAAATACAAATGCATCAAATGATACCTTCCAAGGTCAGATTTTCATTAAACTCGAATCAAAGTCATCACATTCGATATCATGCTAATGATCAAGATGATCAGTCAACAAGACATCTCTAAAACACACAAATCATGAATTTTTTGGATACAAATCGATCATAATGTGCCTCAGGATAGATTTCTTAAGGCAGGAGGAACTCTCAGCATCAATTCGACTTCACACTTCAGGTGCCGTGCGTAAATCGGCAAAAAGCCCACACTTTTCTCTGTCGAATGAATCCCCTTTTTGAAAACTCTGTTTTAGGCGGGATCTTGGCAAATTCGGATCTTGGCCATGTTTTTGGTTGGTTTAGACATTTCTTTGGGTGCAACAGGACAAAATAGTTAGCCAATGTAATGATTACTTTCAGTTCAATCGACAAAAACAAGTTCTTGGCAAGTCACATTTTTAGGGTTCGAGTTTCTTGAGAACAATTATCCCACAGGCAGAAATCAAAAAAAGAGGCTAAGGTATAAATAGAGAGCTATTTTCCTCTCTCTTGATTACGTGGTCTCCTCCCACGCCAAGCTCGGCTTCGTGTTTCGACTTGGCATGCGAGGGGGGCCACTTGGCGAGAGGATGAGAGGGTAGATAGATGGGGGTAGATGTAGGTAGGTTTTGCCATTTTTTTTTCAAATGAAGCACGTTTCCCAAAGAAAGCCACTTAGAAGATCAATACACACTCTTTTTTCAAAATTTTTGTGCCACGGTGGCATGGCTTCATGAGGGCTATCGGGTGGTATTATCAAATTTTCAAATGCAATACTTTGTTTTTTTGTAGAAAAAAATGAATGGGGTGAGTAGGCATTAGATATGGGATTTGGTGAGGTGGCAAGGGAGGAAGAACAAGGCTAATAGGCACATTTGTCAATCATTTCAATCTTATGGTTGACCAACTTTTTGGGTTTGGTCAACATTTGCCTAGTCATCATTTGATGATGCAAGTTGATGTGATGATGTGGAATGATGTAATGGTGTTAAGTGATGTCATGGTATGGAGTGATGTGGTGATGTGGACACTTGTTGCTTAGGTGGCAACTTGGTGAATGACCTATGGAGGTAGCAAATGATGAGTGGACCAATGTGGCTTTGTAAGTGATGAGATATGTATCTAGTCATCATGCCATGTCACTTGGAGGTGGTGACTAGGCAAACTGTGTTTTAGCTTTTCCTTTCCCTTTTTTGTATTTTGGCTAGCATAAAATGCTCCCCTTTTAGCCACATGGTGTGGAGTGTGTGATAATGGAATGACATGATGACAAAAGATGATGTAGAACTTGATGCTTAGGCAATCCTTTTGGTGTAACAACTTTGAAAATGTGCCTTAGGTAGTGGTAGGTCAACTATGGAACAAAAGGCTATGTGTGAGATGTATGGTGGTATGGGGTAATGGAATGTTGGAAATGTGGAGTGTGAGGTAGGGGAATAGATATGACAACATGAAGGAGAAAAGATACCATTTTAATAGCTTGCCAACTTCATAGGGGTCTTCCAAACTTCTAGATGCTTAGATCCTCTCAATGTGTGACCTTGATTCCAGTTCAATGTCTTCACTTGGTTCTTCAACATAGTATCTTCTTTTTTCCTGCAACATGAATAAGACTTGATGGCACTTTGCCATGTTGCCATAGCAGGGCAACATCATGCTAAACAAAGGAAAAGGAATGGCTGGTCCCCTCAGCCTTGTGAGCAAAATATGACAATGGAATGTGAATGGTGATGGTAGTGCATGAAAATGGAAAAACTTGAGAACATGGGCAGCAATGATGACAAAAAGGAAGAAAAAAAAAGAAATGGTGTTGGGGAAAATCTGAACAGATGGACATAGTGATGTGAATGATGTTTAAATGGATGTCTTCAGGAAGGATGTTTATATGGAGCTGGAATAGGGGACTAGACTTGAGAGTGATTTGACTCATGACGACTTGACTTGCTTGACTTCTTTTTGAAAGATGTGTGGAGTAGGAGCGACATTGGAGTTGGGAGTTTTTCGAATTTTTTTAGACTTGAGCTACCTTTATGGGAGGCTGATGGAAGGTAGCAGGCTGTGTTCTCTCTCTTGAAAAAGATTTGGGAAGCAAGGGCTAGATGAGAATGGAACAAAGGCAGATGAACATGAATGGAATGTATCAAGTGAACCTGCAGGTGTGGAAAAAATATGATGTTAGTGCCACATTCTCCCAGCTAATTGTGGTAATATTTAGCTGATTGGGATCCTGCATCGATCGAAAAAAATTCTGGCTGATATGAATTGGAGGGCAACTGTTTGCTCAGGTGGAGATTACTCAGACTGATGGACCTGTTATGACAAGTTTTATATATGTTAGAAAACAACTCCTCTTATGCTGTCATGATTGTGAACTCAACCTGCAACATCATAATACACACAAGATGTCAAAGTTAAAACCTATTTTCTCTTTTTTTTTTTCCTTTTTTTCTCTTTTTTTTTTTTTTTTGTCTTTATGAAAGTAATTTCAAAACAACACTAAAAGAGCACAAGCACAAAACACTAAAAGAGCACATTCAATAACACTCCACATCCACATTTTTAAGGAACATGCCTATTAATTTTAAAGCTAGTGTTTCTAATAACTTCAAATGGCTAACTATCCAAATAACTATTCTATTCAAACAAACTCATACAAATATGTTGTTGCCAATATCTTTTTAGATGCAATATGTTTATAGGGTTTATGAGCTGCTGACCTGTTGTGATATCTTCTAGGAAGTAAGAATTTGTACCTGCTTGTCCACGATTTTTGTATGGCCCTTCCCATAAACAATCAAATTTACTGTTTGTGTTTTCCTTTTGCCTTGTCCCATTTGAGAACCAGTTCCCCTTCTTTGAAACTTCCTTGCAATTTGTGAATGGCT